>JAVFKF010000053.1:1200000-1834776 GCA_036926295.1 Pachydiplax longipennis | reverse complement strand
CACCCATAGTAACCGTTTCTTTTCTTACTCAATAGTATGAATATTCCCATTTTTATGATCAACTCGAAAAGTAAAAACACCAGAAATATTAAACTTCGGTCAATTAGAAAGACACTATTAGCGTATTCAATCGAGTTGTGTTCGTATCCATGGCACCCATAGTAACCGTTTCTTTTCTTACTCAATAGTATGAATATTCCCATTTTTATGATCAACTCGAAAAGTAAAAACACCAGAAATATTAAACTTCGGTCAATTAGAAAGACACTATTAGCGTATTCAATCGAGTTGTGTTCGTATCCATGGCACCCATAGTAACCGTTTCTTTTCTTACTCAATAGTATGAATATTCCCATTTTTATGATCAACTCGAAAAGTAAAAACACCAGAAATATTAAACTTCGGTCAATTAGAAAGACACTATTAGCGTATTCAATCGAGTTGTGTTCGTATCCATGGCACCCATAGTAACCGTTTCTTTTCTTACTCAATAGTATGAATATTCCCATTTTTATGATCAACTCGAAAAGTAAAAACACCAGAAATATTAAACTTCGGTCAATTAGAAAGACACTATTAGCGTATTCAATCGAGTTGTGTTCGTATCCATGGCACCCATAGTAACCGTTTCTTTTCTTACTCAATTGTATGAATATTCCCATTTTTATGATCAACTCGAAAAGTAAAAACACCAGAAATATTAAACTTCGGTCAATTAGAAAGACACTATTAGCGTATTCAATCGAGTTGTGTTCGTATCCATGGCACCCATAGTAACCGTTTCTTTTCTTACTCAATAGTATGAATATTCCCATTTTTATGATCAACTCGAAAAGTAAAAACACCAGAAATATTAAACTTCGGTCAATTAGAAAGACACTATTAGCGTATTCAATCGAGTTGTGTTCGTATCCATGGCACCCATAGTAACCGTTTCTTTTCTTACTCAATAGTATGAATATTCCCATTTTTATGATCAACTCGAAAAGTAAAAACACCAGAAATATTAAACTTCGGTCAATTAGAAAGACACTATTAGCGTATTCAATCGAGTTGTGTTCGTATCCATGGCACCCATAGTAACCGTTTCTTTTCTTACTCAATAGTATGAATATTCCCATTTTTATGATCAACTCGAAAAGTAAAAACACCAGAAATATTAAACTTCGGTCAATTAGAAAGACACTATTAGCGTATTCAATCGAGTTGTGTTCGTATCCATGGCACCCATAGTAACCGTTTCTTTCTTACTCAATAGTATGAATATTCCCATTTTTATGATCAACTCGAAAAGTAAAAACACCAGAAATATTAAACTTCGGTCAATTAGAAAGACACTATTAGCGTATTCAATCGAGTTGTGTTCGTATCCATGGCACCCATAGTAACCGTTTCTTTTCTTACTCAATAGTATGAATATTCCCATTTTTATGATCAACTCGAAAAGTAAAAACACCAGAAATATTAAACTTCGGTCAATTAGAAAGACACTATTAGCGTATTCAATCGAGTTGTGTTCGTATCCATGGCACCCATAGTAACCGTTTCTTTTCTTACTCAATAGTATGAATATTCCCATTTTTATGATCAACTCGAAAAGTAAAAACACCAGAAATATTAAACTTCGGTCAATTAGAAAGACACTATTAGCGTATTCAATCGAGTTGTGTTCGTATCCATGGCACCCATAGTAACCGTTTCTTTTCTTACTCAATAGTATGAATATTCCCATTTTTATGATCAACTCGAAAAGTAAAAACACCAGAAATATTAAACTTCGGTCAATTAGAAAGACACTATTAGCGTATTCAATCGAGTTGTGTTCGTATCCATGGCACCCATAGTAACCGTTTCTTTTCTTACTCAATAGTATGAATATTCCCATTTTTACGATCAACTCGAAAAGTAAAAACACCAGAAATATTAAACTTCGGTCAATTAGAAAGACACTATTAGCGTATTCAATCGAGTTGTGTTCGTATCCATGGCACCCATAGTAACCGTTTCTTTTCTTACTCAATAGTATGAATATTCCCATTTTTATGATCAACTCGAAAAGTAAAAACACCAGAAATATTAAACTTCGGTCAATTAGAAAGACACTATTAGCGTATTCAATCGAGTTGTGTTCGTATCCATGGCACCCATAGTAACCGTTTCTTTTCTTACTCAATAGTATGAATATTCCCATTTTTACGATCAACTCGAAAAGTAAAAACACCAGAAATATTAAACTTCGGTCAATTAGAAAGACACTATTAGCGTATTCAATCGAGTTGTGTTCGTATCCATGGCACCCATAGTAACCGTTTCTTTTCTTACTCAATAGTATGAATATTCCCATTTTTACGATCAACTCGAAAAGTAAAAACACCAGAAATATTAAACTTCGGTCAATTAGAAAGACACTATTAGCGTATTCAATCGAGTTGTGTTCGTATCCATGGCACCCATAGTAACCGTTTCTTTTCTTACTCAATAGTATGAATATTCCCATTTTTATGATCAACTCGAAAAGTAAAAACACCAGAAATATTAAACTTCGGTCAATTAGAAAGACACTATTAGCGTATTCAATCGAGTTGTGTTCGTATCCATGGCACCCATAGTAACCGTTTCTTTTCTTACTCAATAGTATGAATATTCCCATTTTTACGATCAACTCGAAAAGTAAAAACACCAGAAATATTAAACTTCGGTCAATTAGAAAGACACTATTAGCGTATTCAATCGAGTTGTGTTCGTATCCATGGCACCCATAGTAACCGTTTCTTTTCTTACTCAATAGTATGAATATTCCCATTTTTACGATCAACTCGAAAAGTAAAAACACCAGAAATATTAAACTTCGGTCAATTAGAAAGACACTATTAGCGTATTCAATCGAGTTGTGTTCGTATCCATGGCACCCATAGTAACCGTTTCTTTTCTTACTCAATAGTATGAATATTCCCATTTTTACGATCAACTCGAAAAGTAAAAACACCAGAAATATTAAACTTCGGTCAATTAGAAAGACACTATTAGCGTATTCAATCGAGTTGTGTTCGTATCCATGGCACCCATAGTAACCGTTTCTTTTCTTACTCAATAGTATGAATATTCCCATTTTTACGATCAACTCGAAAAGTAAAAACACCAGAAATATTAAACTTCGGTCAATTAGAAAGACACTATTAGCGTATTCAATCGAGTTGTGTTCGTATCCATGGCACCCATAGTAACCGTTTCTTTTCTTACTCAATAGTATGAATATTCCCATTTTTATGATCAACTCGAAAAGTAAAAACACCAGAAATATTAAACTTCGGTCAATTAGAAAGACACTATTAGCGTATTCAATCGAGTTGTGTTCGTATCCATGGCACCCATAGTAACCGTTTCTTTTCTTACTCAATAGTATGAATATTCCCATTTTTACGATCAACTCGAAAAGTAAAAACACCAGAAATATTAAACTTCGGTCAATTAGAAAGACACTATTAGCGTATTCAATCGAGTTGTGTTCGTATCCATGGCACCCATAGTAACCGTTTCTTTTCTTACTCAATAGTATGAATATTCCCATTTTTACGATCAACTCGAAAAGTTAAAAACACCAGAAATATTAAACTTCGGTCAATTAGAAAGACACTATTAGCGTATTCAATCGAGTTGTGTTCGTATCCATGGCACCCATAGTAACCGTTTCTTTTCTTACTCAATAGTATGAATATTCCCATTTTTACGATCAACTCGAAAAGTAAAAACACCAGAAATATTAAACTTCGGTCAATTAGAAAGACACTATTAGCGTATTCAATCGAGTTGTGTTCGTATCCATGGCACCCATAGTAACCGTTTCTTTTCTTACTCAATAGTATGAATATTCCCATTTTTACGATCAACTCGAAAAGTAAAAACACCAGAAATATTAAACTTCGGTCAATTAGAAAGACACTATTAGCGTATTCAATCGAGTTGTGTTCGTATCCATGGCACCCATAGTAACCGTTTCTTTTCTTACTCAATAGTATGAATATTCCCATTTTTATGATCAACTCGAAAAGTAAAAACACCAGAAATATTAAACTTCGGTCAATTAGAAAGACACTATTAGCGTATTCAATCGAGTTGTGTTCGTATCCATGGCACCCATAGTAACCGTTTCTTTTCTTACTCAATAGTATGAATATTCCCATTTTTACGATCAACTCGAAAAGTAAAAACACCAGAAATATTAAACTTCGGTCAATTAGAAAGACACTATTAGCGTATTCAATCGAGTTGTGTTCGTATCCATGGCACCCATAGTAACCGTTTCTTTTCTTACTCAATAGTATGAATATTCCCATTTTTACGATCAACTCGAAAAGTAAAAACACCAGAAATATTAAACTTCGGTCAATTAGAAAGACACTATTAGCGTATTCAATCGAGTTGTGTTCGTATCCATGGCACCCATAGTAACCGTTTCTTTTCTTACTCAATAGTATGAATATTCCCATTTTTACGATCAACTCGAAAAGTAAAAACACCAGAAATATTAAACTTCGGTCAATTAGAAAGACACTATTAGCGTATTCAATCGAGTTGTGTTCGTATCCATGGCACCCATAGTAACCGTTTCTTTTCTTACTCAATAGTATGAATATTCCCATTTTTACGATCAACTCGAAAAGTAAAAACACCAGAAATATTAAACTTCGGTCAATTAGAAAGACACTATTAGCGTATTCAATCGAGTTGTGTTCGTATCCATGGCACCCATAGTAACCGTTTCTTTTCTTACTCAATAGTATGAATATTCCCATTTTTACGATCAACTCGAAAAGTAAAAACACCAGAAATATTAAACTTCGGTCAATTAGAAAGACACTATTAGCGTATTCAATCGAGTTGTGTTCGTATCCATGGCACCCATAGTAACCGTTTCTTTTCTTACTCAATAGTATGAATATTCCCATTTTTATGATCAACTCGAAAAGTAAAAACACCAGAAATATTAAACTTCGGTCAATTAGAAAGACACTATTAGCGTATTCAATCGAGTTGTGTTCGTATCCATGGCACCCATAGTAACCGTTTCTTTTCTTACTCAATAGTATGAATATTCCCATTTTTACGATCAACTCGAAAAGTAAAAACACCAGAAATATTAAACTTCGGTCAATTAGAAAGACACTATTAGCGTATTCAATCGAGTTGTGTTCGTATCCATGGCACCCATAGTAACCGTTTCTTTTCTTACTCAATAGTATGAATATTCCCATTTTTATGATCAACTCGAAAAGTAAAAACACCAGAAATATTAAACTTCGGTCAATTAGAAAGACACTATTAGCGTATTCAATCGAGTTGTGTTCGTATCCATGGCACCCATAGTAACCGTTTCTTTTCTTACTCAATAGTATGAATATTCCCATTTTTACGATCAACTCGAAAAGTAAAAACACCAGAAATATTAAACTTCGGTCAATTAGAAAGACACTATTAGCGTATTCAATCGAGTTGTGTTCGTATCCATGGCACCCATAGTAACCGTTTCTTTTCTTACTCAATAGTATGAATATTCCCATTTTTATGATCAACTCGAAAAGTAAAAACACCAGAAATATTAAACTTCGGTCAATTAGAAAGACACTATTAGCGTATTCAATCGAGTTGTGTTCGTATCCATGGCACCCATAGTAACCGTTTCTTTTCTTACTCAATAGTATGAATATTCCCATTTTTATGATCAACTCGAAAAGTAAAAACACCAGAAATATTAAACTTCGGTCAATTAGAAAGACACTATTAGCGTATTCAATCGAGTTGTGTTCGTATCCATGGCACCCATAGTAACCGTTTCTTTTCTTACTCAATAGTATGAATATTCCCATTTTTATGATCAACTCGAAAAGTAAAAACACCAGAAATATTAAACTTCGGTCAATTAGAAAGACACTATTAGCGTATTCAATCGAGTTGTGTTCGTATCCATGGCACCCATAGTAACCGTTTCTTTTCTTACTCAATAGTATGAATATTCCCATTTTTATGATCAACTCGAAAAGTAAAAACACCAGAAATATTAAACTTCGGTCAATTAGAAAGACACTATTAGCGTATTCAATCGAGTTGTGTTCGTATCCATGGCACCCATAGTAACCGTTTCTTTTCTTACTCAATAGTATGAATATTCCCATTTTTATGATCAACTCGAAAAGTAAAAACACCAGAAATATTAAACTTCGGTCAATTAGAAAGACACTATTAGCGTATTCAATCGAGTTGTGTTCGTATCCATGGCACCCATAGTAACCGTTTCTTTTCTTACTCAATAGTATGAATATTCCCATTTTTACGATCAACTCGAAAAGTAAAAACACCAGAAATATTAAACTTCGGTCAATTAGAAAGACACTATTAGCGTATTCAATCGAGTTGTGTTCGTATCCATGGCACCCATAGTAACCGTTTCTTTTCTTACTCAATAGTATGAATATTCCCATTTTTATGATCAACTCGAAAAGTAAAAACACCAGAAATATTAAACTTCGGTCAATTAGAAAGACACTATTAGCGTATTCAATCGAGTTGTGTTCGTATCCATGGCACCCATAGTAACCGTTTCTTTTCTTACTCAATAGTATGAATATTCCCATTTTTATGATCAACTCGAAAAGTAAAAACACCAGAAATATTAAACTTCGGTCAATTAGAAAGACACTATTAGCGTATTCAATCGAGTTGTGTTCGTATCCATGGCACCCATAGTAACCGTTTCTTTTCTTACTCAATAGTATGAATATTCCCATTTTTATGATCAACTCGAAAAGTAAAAACACCAGAAATATTAAACTTCGGTCAATTAGAAAGACACTATTAGCGTATTCAATCGAGTTGTGTTCGTATCCATGGCACCCATAGTAACCGTTTCTTTTCTTACTCAATAGTATGAATATTCCCATTTTTATGATCAACTCGAAAAGTAAAAACACCAGAAATATTAAACTTCGGTCAATTAGAAAGACACTATTAGCGTATTCAATCGAGTTGTGTTCGTATCCATGGCACCCATAGTAACCGTTTCTTTTCTTACTCAATAGTATGAATATTCCCATTTTTATGATCAACTCGAAAAGTAAAAACACCAGAAATATTAAACTTCGGTCAATTAGAAAGACACTATTAGCGTATTCAATCGAGTTGTGTTCGTATCCATGGCACCCATAGTAACCGTTTCTTTTCTTACTCAATAGTATGAATATTCCCATTTTTATGATCAACTCGAAAAGTAAAAACACCAGAAATATTAAACTTCGGTCAATTAGAAAGACACTATTAGCGTATTCAATCGAGTTGTGTTCGTATCCATGGCACCCATAGTAACCGTTTCTTTTCTTACTCAATAGTATGAATATTCCCATTTTTATGATCAACTCGAAAAGTAAAAACACCAGAAATATTAAACTTCGGTCAATTAGAAAGACACTATTAGCGTATTCAATCGAGTTGTGTTCGTATCCATGGCACCCATAGTAACCGTTTCTTTTCTTACTCAATAGTATGAATATTCCCATTTTTATGATCAACTCGAAAAGTAAAAACACCAGAAATATTAAACTTCGGTCAATTAGAAAGACACTATTAGCGTATTCAATCGAGTTGTGTTCGTATCCATGGCACCCATAGTAACCGTTTCTTTTCTTACTCAATAGTATGAATATTCCCATTTTTATGATCAACTCGAAAAGTAAAAACACCAGAAATATTAAACTTCGGTCAATTAGAAAGACACTATTAGCGTATTCAATCGAGTTGTGTTCGTATCCATGGCACCCATAGTAACCGTTTCTTTTCTTACTCAATAGTATGAATATTCCCATTTTTATGATCAACTCGAAAAGTAAAAACACCAGAAATATTAAACTTCGGTCAATTAGAAAGACACTATTAGCGTATTCAATCGAGTTGTGTTCGTATCCATGGCACCCATAGTAACCGTTTCTTTTCTTACTCAATAGTATGAATATTCCCATTTTTATGATCAACTCGAAAAGTAAAAACACCAGAAATATTAAACTTCGGTCAATTAGAAAGACACTATTAGCGTATTCAATCGAGTTGTGTTCGTATCCATGGCACCCATAGTAACCGTTTCTTTTCTTACTCAATAGTATGAATATTCCCATTTTTACGATCAACTCGAAAAGTAAAAACACCAGAAATATTAAACTTCGGTCAATTAGAAAGACACTATTAGCGTATTCAATCGAGTTGTGTTCGTATCCATGGCACCCATAGTAACCGTTTCTTTTCTTACTCAATAGTATGAATATTCCCATTTTTATGATCAACTCGAAAAGTAAAACACCAGAAATATTAAACTTCGGTCAATTAGAAAGACACTATTAGCGTATTCAATCGAGTTGTGTTCGTATCCATGGCACCCATAGTAACCGTTTCTTTTCTTACTCAATAGTATGAATATTCCCATTTTTATGATCAACTCGAAAAGTAAAAACACCAGAAATATTAAACTTCGGTCAATTAGAAAGACACTATTAGCGTATTCAATCGAGTTGTGTTCGTATCCATGGCACCCATAGTAACCGTTTCTTTTCTTACTCAATAGTATGAATATTCCCATTTTTATGATCAACTCGAAAAGTAAAAACACCAGAAATATTAAACTTCGGTCAATTAGAAAGACACTATTAGCGTATTCAATCGAGTTGTGTTCGTATCCATGGCACCCATAGTAACCGTTTCTTTTCTTACTCAATAGTATGAATATTCCCATTTTTATGATCAACTCGAAAAGTAAAAACACCAGAAATATTAAACTTCGGTCAATTAGAAAGACACTATTAGCGTATTCAATCGAGTTGTGTTCGTATCCATGGCACCCATAGTAACCGTTTCTTTTCTTACTCAATAGTATGAATATTCCCATTTTTACGATCAACTCGAAAAGTAAAAACACCAGAAATATTAAACTTCGGTCAATTAGAAAGACACTATTAGCGTATTCAATCGAGTTGTGTTCGTATCCATGGCACCCATAGTAACCGTTTCTTTTCTTACTCAATAGTATGAATATTCCCATTTTTATGATCAACTCGAAAAGTAAAAACACCAGAAATATTAAACTTCGGTCAATTAGAAAGACACTATTAGCTTATTCATTCGAGTTGTGTTCGTATCCATGGCACCCATAGTAACCGTTTCTTTTCTTACTCAATAGTATGAATATTCCCATTTTTATGATCAACTCGAAAAGTAAAAACACCAGAAATATTAAACTTCGGTCAATTAGAAAGACACTATTAGCGTATTCAATCGAGTTGTGTTCGTATCCATGGCACCCATAGTAACCGTTTCTTTTCTTACTCAATAGTATGAATATTCCCATTTTTATGATCAACTCGAAAAGTAAAAACACCAGAAATATTAAACTTCGGTCAATTAGAAAGACACTATTAGCTTATTCATTCGAGTTGTGTTCGTATCCATGGCACCCATAGTAACCGTTTCTTTTCTTACTCAATAGTATGAATATTCCCATTTTTATGATCAACTCGAAAAGTAAAAACACCAGAAATATTAAACTTCGGTCAATTAGAAAGACACTATTAGCTTATTCATTCGAGTTGTGTTCGTATCCATGGCACCCATAGTAACCGTTTCTTTTCTTACTCAATAGTATGAATATTCCCATTTTTATGATCAACTCGAAAAGTAAAAACACCAGAAATATTAAACTTCGGTCAATTAGAAAGACACTATTAGCGTATTCATTCGAGTTGTGTTCGTATCCATGGCACCCATAGTAACCGTTTCTTTTCTTACTCAATAGTATGAATATTCCCATTTTTATGATCAACTCGAAAAGTAAAAACACCAGAAATATTAAACTTCGGTCAATTAGAAAGACACTATTAGCGTATTCAATCGAGTTGTGTTCGTATCCATGGCACCCATAGTAACCGTTTCTTTTCTTACTCAATAGTATGAATATTCCCATTTTTATGATCAACTCGAAAAGTAAAAACACCAGAAATATTAAACTTCGGTCAATTAGAAAGACACTATTAGCGTATTCAATCGAGTTGTGTTCGTATCCATGGCACCCATAGTAACCGTTTCTTTTCTTACTCAATAGTATGAATATTCCCATTTTTATGATCAACTCGAAAAGTAAAAACACCAGAAATATTAAACTTCGGTCAATTAGAAAGACACTATTAGCTTATTCATTCGAGTTGTGTTCGTATCCATGGCACCCATAGTAACCGTTTCTTTTCTTACTCAATAGTATGAATATTCCCATTTTTATGATCAACTCGAAAAGTAAAAACACCAGAAATATTAAACTTCGGTCAATTAGAAAGACACTATTAGCGTATTCAATCGAGTTGTGTTCGTATCCATGGCACCCATAGTAACCGTTTCTTTTCTTACTCAATAGTATGAATATTCCCATTTTTATGATCAACTCGAAAAGTAAAAACACCAGAAATATTAAACTTCGGTCAATTAGAAAGACACTATTAGCGTATTCAATCGAGTTGTGTTCGTATCCATGGCACCCATAGTAACCGTTTCTTTTCTTACTCAATAGTATGAATATTCCCATTTTTATGATCAACTCGAAAAGTAAAAACACCAGAAATATTAAACTTCGGTCAATTAGAAAGACACTATTAGCTTATTCATTCGAGTTGTGTTCGTATCCATGGCACCCATAGTAACCGTTTCTTTTCTTACTCAATAGTATGAATATTCCCATTTTTATGATCAACTCGAAAAGTAAAAACACCAGAAATATTAAACTTCGGTCAATTAGAAAGACACTATTAGCGTATTCAATCGAGTTGTGTTCGTATCCATGGCACCCATAGTAACCGTTTCTTTTCTTACTCAATAGTATGAATATTCCCATTTTTATGATCAACTCGAAAAGTAAAAACACCAGAAATATTAAACTTCGGTCAATTAGAAAGACACTATTAGCGTATTCATTCGAGTTGTGTTCGTATCCATGGCACCCATAGTAACCGTTTCTTTTCTTACTCAATAGTATGAATATTCCCATTTTTATGATCAACTCGAAAAGTAAAAACACCAGAAATATTAAACTTCGGTCAATTAGAAAGACACTATTAGCGTATTCAATCGAGTTGTGTTCGTATCCATGGCACCCATAGTAACCGTTTCTTTTCTTACTCAATAGTATGAATATTCCCATTTTTATGATCAACTCGAAAAGTAAAAACACCAGAAATATTAAACTTCGGTCAATTAGAAAGACACTATTAGCTTATTCATTCGAGTTGTGTTCGTATCCATGGCACCCATAGTAACCGTTTCTTTTCTTACTCAATAGTATGAATATTCCCATTTTTATGATCAACTCGAAAAGTAAAAACACCAGAAATATTAAACTTCGGTCAATTAGAAAGACACTATTAGCGTATTCAATCGAGTTGTGTTCGTATCCATGGCACCCATAGTAACCGTTTCTTTTCTTACTCAATAGTATGAATATTCCCATTTTTATGATCAACTCGAAAAGTAAAAACACCAGAAATATTAAACTTCGGTCAATTAGAAAGACACTATTAGCGTATTCAATCGAGTTGTGTTCGTATCCATGGCACCCATAGTAACCGTTTCTTTTCTTACTCAATAGTATGAATATTCCCATTTTTATGATCAACTCGAAAAGTAAAAACACCAGAAATATTAAACTTCGGTCAATTAGAAAGACACTATTAGCGTATTCAATCGAGTTGTGTTCGTATCCATGGCACCCATAGTAACCGTTTCTTTTCTTACTCAATAGTATGAATATTCCCATTTTTACGATCAACTCGAAAAGTAAAAACACCAGAAATATTAAACTTCGGTCAATTAGAAAGACACTATTAGCGTATTCAATCGAGTTGTGTTCGTATCCATGGCACCCATAGTAACCGTTTCTTTTCTTACTCAATAGTATGAATATTCCCATTTTTATGATCAACTCGAAAAGTAAAAACACCAGAAATATTAAACTTCGGTCAATTAGAAAGACACTATTAGCGTATTCAATCGAGTTGTGTTCGTATCCATGGCACCCATAGTAACCGTTTCTTTTCTTACTCAATAGTATGAATATTCCCATTTTTATGATCAACTCGAAAAGTAAAAACACCCAGAAATATTAAACTTCGGTCAATTAGAAAGACACTATTAGCTTATTCAATCGAGTTGTGTTCGTATCCATGGCACCCATAGTAACCGTTTCTTTTCTTACTCAATAGTATGAATATTCCCATTTTTATGATCAACTCGAAAAGTAAAAACACCAGAAATATTAAACTTCGGTCAATTAGAAAGACACTATTAGCGTATTCAATCGAGTTGTGTTCGTATCCATGGCACCCATAGTAACCGTTTCTTTTCTTACTCAATAGTATGAATATTCCCATTTTTATGATCAACTCGAAAAGTAAAAACACCAGAAATATTAAACTTCGGTCAATTAGAAAGACACTATTAGCGTATTCAATCGAGTTGTGTTCGTATCCATGGCACCCATAGTAACCGTTTCTTTTCTTACTCAATAGTATGAATATTCCCATTTTTATGATCAACTCGAAAAGTAAAAACACCAGAAATATTAAACTTCGGTCAATTAGAAAGACACTATTAGCGTATTCAATCGAGTTGTGTTCGTATCCATGGCACCCATAGTAACCGTTTCTTTTCTTACTCAATAGTATGAATATTCCCATTTTTATGATCAACTCGAAAAGTAAAAACACCAGAAATATTAAACTTCGGTCAATTAGAAAGACACTATTAGCGTATTCAATCGAGTTGTGTTCGTATCCATGGCACCCATAGTAACCGTTTCTTTTCTTACTCAATAGTATGAATATTCCCATTTTTATGATCAACTCGAAAAGTAAAAACACCAGAAATATTAAACTTCGGTCAATTAGAAAGACACTATTAGCGTATTCAATCGAGTTGTGTTCGTATCCATGGCACCCATAGTAACCGTTTCTTTTCTTACTCAATAGTATGAATATTCCCATTTTTATGATCAACTCGAAAAGTAAAAACACCAGAAATATTAAACTTCGGTCAATTAGAAAGACACTATTAGCTTATTCAATCGAGTTGTGTTCGTATCCATGGCACCCATAGTAACCGTTTCTTTTCTTACTCAATAGTATGAATATTCCCATTTTTATGATTCAACTCGAAAAGTAAAAACACCAGAAATATTAAACTTCGGTCAATTAGAAAGACACTATTAGCGTATTCAATCGAGTTGTGTTCGTATCCATGGCACCCATAGTAACCGTTTCTTTTCTTACTCAATAGTATGAATATTCCCATTTTTATGATCAACTCGAAAAGTAAAAACACCAGAAATATTAAACTTCGGTCAATTAGAAAGACACTATTAGCGTATTCAATCGAGTTGTGTTCGTATCCATGGCACCCATAGTAACCGTTTCTTTTCTTACTCAATAGTATGAATATTCCCATTTTTATGATCAACTCGAAAAGTAAAAACACCAGAAATATTAAACTTCGGTCAATTAGAAAGACACTATTAGCGTATTCAATCGAGTTGTGTTCGTATCCATGGCACCCATAGTAACCGTTTCTTTTCTTACTCAATAGTATGAATATTCCCATTTTTATGATCAACTCGAAAAGTAAAAACACCAGAAATATTAAACTTCGGTCAATTAGAAAGACACTATTAGCTTATTCATTCGAGTTGTGTTCGTATCCATGGCACCCATAGTAACCGTTTCTTTTCTTACTCAATAGTATGAATATTCCCATTTTTACGATCAACTCGAAAAGTAAAAACACCAGAAATATTAAACTTCGGTCAATTAGAAAGACACTATTAGCGTATTCAATCGAGTTGTGTTCGTATCCATGGCACCCATAGTAACCGTTTCTTTTCTTACTCAATAGTATGAATATTCCCATTTTTATGATCAACTCGAAAAGTAAAAACACCAGAAATATTAAACTTCGGTCAATTAGAAAGACACTATTAGCGTATTCAATCGAGTTGTGTTCGTATCCATGGCACCCATAGTAACCGTTTCTTTTCTTACTCAATAGTATGAATATTCCCATTTTTATGATCAACTCGAAAAGTAAAAACACCAGAAATATTAAACTTCGGTCAATTAGAAAGACACTATTAGCGTATTCAATCGAGTTGTGTTCGTATCCATGGCACCCATAGTAACCGTTTCTTTTCTTACTCAATAGTATGAATATTCCCATTTTTATGATCAACTCGAAAAGTAAAAACACCAGAAATATTAAACTTCGGTCAATTAGAAAGACACTATTAGCTTATTCATTCGAGTTGTGTTCGTATCCATGGCACCCATAGTAACCGTTTCTTTTCTTACTCAATAGTATGAATATTCCCATTTTTTAACGATCAACTCGAAAAGTAAAAACACCAGAAATATTAAACTTCGGTCAATTAGAAAGACACTATTAGCGTATTCAATCGAGTTGTGTTCGTATCCATGGCACCCATAGTAACCGTTTCTTTTCTTACTCAATAGTATGAATATTCCCATTTTTATGATCAACTCGAAAAGTAAAAACACCAGAAATATTAAACTTCGGTCAATTAGAAAGACACTATTAGCGTATTCAATCGAGTTGTGTTCGTATCCATGGCACCCATAGTAACCGTTTCTTTTCTTACTCAATAGTATGAATATTCCCATTTTTATGATCAACTCGAAAAGTAAAAACACCAGAAATATTAAACTTCGGTCAATTAGAAAGACACTATTAGCGTATTCAATCGAGTTGTGTTCGTATCCATGGCACCCATAGTAACCGTTTCTTTTCTTACTCAATAGTATGAATATTCCCATTTTTATGATCAACTCGAAAAGTAAAAACACCAGAAATATTAAACTTCGGTCAATTAGAAAGACACTATTAGCGTATTCAATCGAGTTGTGTTCGTATCCATGGCACCCATAGTAACCGTTTCTTTTCTTACTCAATAGTATGAATATTCCCATTTTTATGATCAACTCGAAAAGTAAAAACACCAGAAATATTAAACTTCGGTCAATTAGAAAGACACTATTAGCGTATTCAATCGAGTTGTGTTCGTATCCATGGCACCCATAGTAACCGTTTCTTTTCTTACTCAATAGTATGAATATTCCCATTTTTATGATCAACTCGAAAAGTAAAAACACCAGAAATATTAAACTTCGGTCAATTAGAAAGACACTATTAGCGTATTCAATCGAGTTGTGTTCGTATCCATGGCACCCATAGTAACCGTTTCTTTTCTTACTCAATAGTATGAATATTCCCATTTTTATGATCAACTCGAAAAGTAAAAACACCAGAAATATTAAACTTCGGTCAATTAGAAAGACACTATTAGCGTATTCAATCGAGTTGTGTTCGTATCCATGGCACCCATAGTAACCGTTTCTTTTCTTACTCAATAGTATGAATATTCCCATTTTTACGATCAACTCGAAAAGTAAAAACACCAGAAATATTAAACTTCGGTCAATTAGAAAGACACTATTAGCGTATTCAATCGAGTTGTGTTCGTATCCATGGCACCCATAGTAACCGTTTCTTTTCTTACTCAATAGTATGAATATTCCATTTTTACGATCAACTCGAAAAGTAAAAACACCAGAAATATTAAACTTCGGTCAATTAGAAAGACACTATTAGCGTATTCAATCGAGTTGTGTTCGTATCCATGGCACCCATAGTAACCGTTTCTTTTCTTACTCAATAGTATGAATATTCCCATTTTTACGATCAACTCGAAAAGTAAAAACACCAGAAATATTAAACTTCGGTCAATTAGAAAGACACTATTAGCGTATTCAATCGAGTTGTGTTCGTATCCATGGCACCCATAGTAACCGTTTCTTTTCTTACTCAATAGTATGAATATTCCCATTTTTACGATCAACTCGAAAAGTAAAAACACCAGAAATATTAAACTTCGGTCAATTAGAAAGACACTATTAGCGTATTCAATCGAGTTGTGTTCGTATCCATGGCACCCATAGTAACCGTTTCTTTTCTTACTCAATAGTATGGAATATTCCCATTTTTACGATCAACTCGAAAAGTAAAAACACCAGAAATATTAAACTTCGGTCAATTAGAAAGACACTATTAGCTTATTCATTCGAGTTGTGTTCGTATCCATGGCACCCATAGTAACCGTTTCTTTTCTTACTCAATAGTATGAATATTCCCATTTTTAGATCAACTCGAAAAGTAAAAACACCAGAAATATTAAACTTCGGTCAATTAGAAAGACACTATTAGCTTATTCATTCGAGTTGTGTTCGTATCCATGGCACCCATAGTAACCGTTTCTTCTCTTCTTCAATAGTATGAATGTTCCCATTTTTATGATCAACTCGAAAAGGTAAAAACACCAGAAATATTAAACTTCGGTCAATTAGAAAGACATATTAGCTTATTCATTCGAGTTGTGTTCGTTATCCATGGCACCCATAGTAACCGTTTCTTTTCTTAATCAATAGTATGGATGTTCCCATTTTTATGATCAACTCGAAAAGTAAAAACACCAGAAATATTAAACTTCGGTCAATTAGAAAGACACTATTAGCTTATTCATTCGAGTTGTGTTCGTATCCATGGCACCCATAGTAACCGTTTCTTTTCTTACTCAATAGTATGAATATTCCCATTTTTACGATCAACTCGAAAAGTAAAAACACCAGAAATATTAAACTTCGGTCAATTAGAAAGACACTATTAGCGTATTCAATCGAGTTGTGTTCGTATCCATGGCACCCATAGTAACCGTTTCTTTTCTTACTCAATAGTATGAATATTCCCATTTTTATGATCAACTCGAAAAGTAAAAACACCAGAAATATTAAACTTCGGTCAATTAGAAAGACACTATTAGCTTATTCATTCGAGTTGTGTTCGTATCCATGGCACCCATAGTAACCGTTTCTTTTCTTACTCAATAGTATGAATATTCCCATTTTTATGATCAACTCGAAAAGTAAAAACACCAGAAATATTAAACTTCGGTCAATTAGAAAGACACTATTAGCTTATTCAATCGAGTTGTGTTCGTATCCATGGCACCCATAGTAACCGTTTCTTTTCTTACTCAATAGTATGAATATTCCCATTTTTATGATCAACTCGAAAAGTAAAAACACCAGAAATATTAAACTTCGGTCAATTAGAAAGACACTATTAGCGTATTCAATCGAGTTGTGTTCGTATCCATGGCACCCATAGTAACCGTTTCTTTTCTTACTCATTAGTATGAATATTCCCATTTTCATGATCAACTCGAAAAGTAAAAACACCAGAAATATTAAACTTCGGTCAATTAGAAAGACACTATTAGCGTATTCAATCGAGTTGTGTTCGTATCCATGGCACCCATAGTAACCGTTTCTTTTCTTACTCAATAGTATGAATATTCCCATTTTTATGATCAACTCGAAAAGTAAAAACACCAGAAATATTAAACTTCGGTCAATTAGAAAGACACTATTAGCGTATTCAATCGAGTTGTGTTCGTATCCATGGCACCCATAGTAACCGTTTCTTTTCTTACTCAATAGTATGAATATTCCCATTTTTATGATCAACTCGAAAAGTAAAAACACCAGAAATATTAAACTTCGGTCAATTAGAAAGACACTATTAGCGTATTCAATCGAGTTGTGTTCGTATCCATGGCACCCATAGTAACCGTTTCTTTTCTTACTCAATAGTATGAATATTCCCATTTTTATGATCAACTCGAAAAGTAAAAACACCAGAAATATTAAACTTCGGTCAATTAGAAAGACACTATTAGCGTATTCAATCGTGTTGTGTTCGTATCCATGGCACCCATAGTAACCGTTTCTTTTCTTACTCAATAGTATGAATATTCCCATTTTTATGATCAACTCGAAAAGTAAAAACTCCAGAAATATTAAACTTCGGTCAATTAGAAAGACACTATTAGCGTATTCAATCGAGTTGTGTTCGTATCCATGGCACCCATAGTAACCGTTTCTTTTCTTACTCAATAGTATGAATATTCCCATTTTTATGATCAACTCGAAAAGTAAAAACACCAGAAATATTAAACTTCGGTCAATTAGAAAGACACTATTAGCGTATTCAATCGAGTTGTGTTCGTATCCATGGCACCCATAGTAACCGTTTCTTTTCTTACTCAATAGTATGAATATTCCCATTTTTATGATCAACTCGAAAAGTAAAAACACCAGAAATATTAAACTTCGGTCAATTAGAAAGACACTATTAGCGTATTCAATCGAGTTGTGTTCGTATCCATGGCACCCATAGTAACCGTTTCTTTTCTTACTCAATAGTATGAATATTCCCATTTTTATGATCAACTCGAAAAGTAAAAACACCAGAAATATTAAACTTCGGTCAATTAGAAAGACACTATTAGCGTATTCAATCGAGTTGTGTTCGTATCCATGGCACCCATAGTAACCGTTTCTTTTCTTACTCAATAGTATGAATATTCCCATTTTTATGATCAACTCGAAAAGTAAAAACACCAGAAATATTAAACTTCGGTCAATTAGAAAGACACTATTAGCGTATTCAATCGAGTTGTGTTCGTATCCATGGCACCCATAGTAACCGTTTCTTTTCTTACTCAATAGTATGAATATTCCCATTTTTATGATCAACTCGAAAAGTAAAAACACCAGAAATATTAAACTTCGGTCAATTAGAAAGACACTATTAGCGTATTCAATCGAGTTGTGTTCGTATCCATGGCACCCATAGTAACCGTTTCTTTTCTTACTCAATAGTATGAATGTTCCCATTTTTATGATCAACTCGAAAAGTAAAAACACCAGAAATATTAAACTTCGGTCAATTAGAAAGACACTATTAGCGTATTCAATCGAGTTGTGTTCGTATCCATGGCACCCATAGTAACCGTTTCTTTTCTTACTCAATAGTATGAATATTCCCATTTTTATGATCAACTCGAAAAGTAAAAACACCAGAAATATTAAACTTCGGTCAATTAGAAAGACACTATTAGCGTATTCAATCGAGTTGTGTTCGTATCCATGGCACCCATAGTAACCGTTTCTTTTCTTACTCAATAGTATGAATATTCCCATTTTTATGATCAACTCGAAAAGTAAAAACACCAGAAATATTAAACTTCGGTCAATTAGAAAGACACTATTAGCGTATTCAATCGAGTTGTGTTCGTATCCATGGCACCCATAGTAACCGTTTCTTTTCTTACTCAATAGTATGAATATTCCCATTTTTATGATCAACTCGAAAAGTAAAAACACCAGAAATATTAAACTTCGGTCAATTAGAAAGACACTATTAGCGTATTCAATCGAGTTGTGTTCGTATCCATGGCACCCATAGTAACCGTTTCTTTTCTTACTCAATAGTATGAATATTCCCATTTTTCATGATCAACTCGAAAAGTAAAAACACCAGAAATATTAAACTTCGGTCAATTAGAAAGACACTATTAGCGTATTCAATCGAGTTGTGTTCGTATCCATGGCACCCATAGTAACCGTTTCTTTTCTTACTCAATAGTATGAATATTCCCATTTTTATGATCAACTCGAAAAGTAAAAACACCAGAAATATTAAACTTCGGTCAATTAGAAAGACACTATTAGCGTATTCAATCGAGTTGTGTTCGTATCCATGGCACCCATAGTAACCGTTTCTTTTCTTACTCAATAGTATGAATATTCCCATTTTTATGATCAACTCGAAAAGTAAAAACACCAGAAATATTAAACTTCGGTCAATTAGAAAGACACTATTAGCGTATTCAATCGAGTTGTGTTCGTATCCATGGCACCCATAGTAACCGTTTCTTTTCTTACTCAATAGTATGAATATTCCCATTTTTATGATCAACTCGAAAAGTAAAAACACCAGAAATATTAAACTTCGGTCAATTAGAAAGACACTATTAGCGTATTCAATCGAGTTGTGTTCGTATCCATGGCACCCATAGTAACCGTTTCTTTTCTTACTCAATTGTATGAATATTCCCATTTTTATGATCAACTCGAAAAGTAAAAACACCAGAAATATTAAACTTCGGTCAATTAGAAAGACACTATTAGCGTATTCAATCTAGTTGTGTTCGTATCCATGGCACCCATAGTAACCGTTTCTTTTCTTACTCAATAGTATGAATATTCCCATTTTTATGATCAACTCGAAAAGTAAAAACACCAGAAATATTAAACTTCGGTCAATTAGAAAGACACTATTAGCGTATTCAATCGAGTTGTGTTCGTATCCATGGCACCCATAGTAACCGTTTCTTTTCTTACTCAATAGTATGAATATTCCCATTTTTATGATCAACTCGAAAAGTAAAAACACCAGAAATATTAAACTTCGGTCAATTAGAAAGACACTATTATCGTATTCAATCGAGTTGTGTTCGTATCCATGGCACCCATAGTAACCGTTTCTTTTCTTACTCAATAGTATGAATATTCCCATTTTTATGATCAACTCGAAAAGTAAAAACACCAGAAATATTAAACTTCGGTCAATTAGAAAGACACTATTAGCGTATTCAATCGAGTTGTGTTCGTATCCATGGCACCCATAGTAACCGTTTCTTTTCTTACTCAATAGTATGAATATTCCCATTTTTATGATCAACTCGAAAAGTAAAAACACCAGAAATATTAAACTTCGGTCAATTAGAAAGACACTATTAGCGTATTCAATCGAGTTGTGTTCGTATCCATGGCACCCATAGTAACCGTTTCTTTTCTTACTCAATAGTATGAATATTCCCATTTTTATGATCAACTCGAAAAGTAAAAACACCAGAAATATTAAACTTCGGTCAATTAGAAAGACACTATTAGCGTATTCAATCGAGTTGTGTTCGTATCCATGGCACCCATAGTAACCGTTTCTTTTCTTACTCAATAGTATGAATATTCCCATTTTTATGATCAACTCGAAAAGTAAAAACACCAGAAATATTAAACTTCGGTCAATTAGAAAGACACTATTAGCGTATTCAATCGAGTTGTGTTCGTATCCATGGCACCCATAGTAACCGTTTCTTTTCTTACTCAATAGTATGAATATTCCCATTTTTATGATCAACTCGAAAAGTAAAAACACCAGAAATATTAAACTTCGGTCAATTAGAAAGACACTATTAGCTTATTCAATCGAGTTGTGTTCGTATCCATGGCACCCATAGTAACCGTTTCTTTTCTTACTCAATAGTATGAATATTCCCATTTTTTAAATCAACTCGGGAAGTAAAAACACCAGAAATATTAAACTTCGGTCAATTAGAAAGACACTATTAGCGTATTCAATCTAGTTGTGTTCGTATCCATGGCACCCATAGTAACCGTTTCTTTTCTTACTCAATAGTATGAATATTCCCATTTTTATGATCAACTCGAAAAGTAAAAACACCAGAAATATTAAACTTCGGTCAATTAGAAAGACACTATTAGCGTATTCAATCGAGTTGTGTTCGTATCCATGGCACCCATAGTAACCGTTTCTTTTCTTACTCAATAGTATGAATATTCCCATTTTTCATGATCAACTCGAAAAGTAAAAACACCAGAAATATTAAACTTCGGTCAATTAGAAAGACACTATTAGCGTATTCAATCTAGTTGTGTTCGTATCCATGGCACCCGTAGTAACCGTTTCTTTTCTTACTCAATAGTATGAATATTCCCATTTTTATGATCAACTCGAAAAGTAAAAACACCAGAAATATTAAACTTCGGTCAATTAGAAAGACACTATTAGCGTATTCAATCGAGTTGTGTTCGTATCCATGGCACCCATAGTAACCGTTTCTTTTCTTACTCAATAGTATGAATATTCCCATTTTTATGATCAACTCGAAAAGTAAAAACACCAGAAATATTAAACTTCGGTCAATTAGAAAGACACTATTATCGTATTCAATCGAGTTGTGTTCGTATCCATGGCACCCATAGTAACCGTTTCTTTTCTTACTCAATAGTATGAATATTCCCATTTTTATGATCAACTCGAAAAGTAAAAACACCAGAAATATTAAACTTCGGTCAATTAGAAAGACACTATTAGCGTATTCAATCGAGTTGTGTTCGTATCCATGGCACCCATAGTAACCGTTTCTTTTCTTACTCAATAGTATGAATATTCCCATTTTTATGATCAACTCGAAAAGTAAAAACACCAGAAATATTAAACTTCGGTCAATTAGAAAGACACTATTAGCGTATTCAATCTAGTTGTGTTCGTATCCATGGCACCCATAGTAACCGTTTCTTTTCTTACTCAATAGTATGAATATTCCCATTTTTATGATCAACTCGAAAAGTAAAAACACCAGAAATATTAAACTTCGGTCAATTAGAAAGACACTATTAGCGTATTCAATCGAGTTGTGTTCGTATCCATGGCACCCATAGTAACCGTTTCTTTTCTTACTCAATAGTATGAATATTCCCATTTTTATGATCAACTCGAAAAGTAAAAACACCAGAAATATTAAACTTCGGTCAATTAGAAAGACACTATTATCGTATTCAATCGAGTTGTGTTCGTATCCATGGCACCCATAGTAACCGTTTCTTTTCTTACTCAATAGTATGAATATTCCCATTTTTATGATCAACTCGAAAAGTAAAAACACCAGAAATATTAAACTTCGGTCAATTAGAAAGACACTATTAGCGTATTCAATCGAGTTGTGTTCGTATCCATGGCACCCATAGTAACCGTTTCTTTTCTTACTCAATAGTATGAATATTCCCATTTTTATGATCAACTCGAAAAGTAAAAACACCAGAAATATTAAACTTCGGTCAATTAGAAAGACACTATTAGCGTATTCAATCGAGTTGTGTTCGTATCCATGGCACCCATAGTAACCGTTTCTTTTCTTACTCAATAGTATGAATATTCCCATTTTTATGATCAACTCGAAAAGTAAAAACACCAGAAATATTAAACTTCGGTCAATTAGAAAGACACTATTAGCGTATTCAATCGAGTTGTGTTCGTATCCATGGCACCCATAGTAACCGTTTCTTTTTTTACTCAATAGTATGAATATTCCCATTTTTCTATATGTATAGTATGAATATTCCCATTCATCTATTATATATAGCTAACTCTCCGGTTATACCAATATATATATACGAGTCGCGGTCGCCATCCGACCACGTGCGTGTAATTCAGTTCTGTGAATAAAACTCGTTTCTATGCTAAGGTTTTGAGAAGCTAGATCCATTTCTGGATCAAAAGTAGAGCTATAATAACCTTTTGTTCATTTCCTCTACTCGTAATATACTTGTGGATGAACTACTCTAATTTCCCAAAGTATGGTGCTTGTAGATTACCACCATGATTACATTAATTGCACGACTTCTAACATTCATGACTTTCGAATCCTCTTCCTGGACCAATAATCTTTTCAGCTACCACAATGTCCCCAGTTCGATCATTGATAAAATTGACCGTTCTCATAAGTAATATACGCGTACTTCTCATGTATCGGTGGTATCTTCCGCAAAATAATTCGAAATGATTGGGAAATTCCATCGAGATATAGGATTATTTTCTGAGGCTATGAACAACCAGTCCCCTTGACGAACGTTGCGATAGTCGAAGCCTCTGTTACATAAGAATATGCAAGAAATTCAGCTGAATCCTTAGAATCATTCGTGGGAAAAAATGAGAGAATTCAACGTTCGGATCTGTAGCAGTTAGGAAATAAATTCTTCGTCAAATCGTAGGTAAGGGCACTTAAGCTCATAATCACTTCGGCTTTTCCAACGCTGATTTAATGAACTGCAAGTTCAAGGTGCACTTTACGTTTGGTAAAAATATAACTTAATAGTATGAGAGTCGCTTCAAAGGTAGTGGCATTCGGTTTATTCCACATCTTTATTAAATAGGTAATCAGTTTCACTTCTCTTTTTAGTTACATCAGCTATTTGGTGTTTTCGTAAGGGGAGGAGTATTTCGAAACTGGAATGTAAACATCAATGATTTATTAACAATCATGATGAACGGGCAGTTCAAGAATTCTATACCGGAAAATAGTTTTGGTGAATTTTCTCATAAAGATCGAAGAACACGTGATACAATAATGAAATGTTAACATTATAGAAACTAACCCAATTTCAAAGAATATAAGCATTCGTTTGAAAAGTGTCCTCGGATCGATTCGTGGCGACTCAGGCCGTAACGAACCATTCTTAGCACAGTTAGATATCTTTCTTATAGCCTCGAAGCTTCATTCGCACGGCAGATTTTGATTGAATCGATGCCTCGTGTGAAAATTCGACTTGATCATTCAATCAAGCCTTGTATTTTAATCCTAGCATTGGCGGAAAACTGTTGTTAGACGTTAGGGGCATTGTCATGTTTAACCTCTTAAGTTCGGAGTCCATTTGAAGGGCAAATTATATGTACATATAGTAACTTAAAATGTGTTCACAGCGTTAGCTAATTATTTCTAAGTATAGGTAATATGTTCTACATGTTGGAAATAAAGTTCGGTCGGTTATCGGCAGGATTTACTTGAGGATGCTTAAAAATTCTTATCATAACGGTATGCTTTAATTATATAATTGATAAAATATTATATAGAGAGCGTTTCAGTTTCCAACTCCATTCCTAGGATCTATTGAAGGACATAAGTAAGAATTAGAAACATCACGACGCGTATAATAGACCATTCGAAAATTAATTCTCCATAGAGTATCGAGTGGCATTTCAGCTTGCTGCCATATACTACCGAATTAAAATCTATTTCTCAATTTTTTTATTCTTAAGCAGCATCTTAAGGAATACATAGGTTCCCATTATATCTTTTATATCGGAAGGATTCTGATTAGCTTTCCGATGATACTTGGCTCGGTCCGGACCGGAAGTCGATTAAATACTTGTTATATTTAATATTAATTCGGAGCGGCCGATGGACTATTTTAGTGATGTTATTTTAATGTAACTAGATTTTCTAGCGTAATAATATCGAATGTAACACTTGAATATAAAACTATGAAAATAGATTTCCGCCCGACTTTGACTCTAGTAGTACCTATCGGTCAAAATAAAAACTTATTTCATTAAATTTTAAATGATTTCTGATTACATAATGAACAATTTCAAAAATCATAATTTGAATTATGTCGCCCTTTCAATACAATGCTTTTGTTTAAATCAATTATTTCGATATTAGGAATATCGACGTCAATGCAATGCTCAGGTCTCCAGTGAGTGGACACAAATAAATGCATGATAAATATGAAAAAGCAGGATGTGCGATAATGAGTGCACGATCGCTTTTATTCCAAGGCCAAGATCTGCCCTAATTTAGATGTCTAAAAATGTACTCCTTGTGCAGATAGAAGTTTACATTTTATTTACCTTCATGTTACCCCGATCGTACCCAGTGAATAATCCTACTTTATTTAGAAAACACACCCGTTTATCGATGGCACAGTACTATTTCAAGTGAGAAATTATATTAGAGAAGTCATAGGATTCACACAATGTTGATACCAAAAGACATGAAATATCTCTTAGTGGGATTCGTGGATGTCCTGATGGATTTCTTTCACTTATTTACATTTTAGGTATCGGATCAATAATGACATTTCATTCCTCCTTTAAATTTTTAAAGTTGACTCTATAAAAGGAGATGGGAACCATAACTTTCTCTTCCGTTGATGTACTTAATTAAACATAATTCTTGGAAAAACATTCACCATCCATCAGTAAATGCCTTCAATAACACATTGACATTGTTTGTTTTTCTCATACATAACAAAAAGCTTCGAACGATTGTCACATAAGTTTTTGATTGCATTCAGCCCTTTTATGGTAATCCGATGTTTAGGAAACCGGTTAATGTTAATCTAATGATTCGAGTATTATCTCACTTCACAACTGACGAAAGAATAAAGCCCATGGGTTGCATATGAATCATAATTTAATATCATCAACTAGAAACTACTCAACATATATAACTACTCAAGTCATATTCAGCGAGGGAATTCAGGTCCAAATATAGTTTAGGGCATTCTAATAATGTATTAATCCATTCCTCTTTGGTATATTTCTAAATCCGCCTTGCAGGGTTTTTGATTCATTACAGGAGGTGTAGCAGAAAATATTTCAATATATAAGAGAAGAGGAGTGTAGTTAGGGTAGAAGAGGCCCTAAGTACTGGCCCCCATCTGAAAAATATTGAACCAAGAACATTAGGAAGTTTGTACCAAAGATTTAGTAAAACTAATAAATACATAGAGAAGTGGAGTGCTGAGACCAACTGCAATGAGCCAACTCTTGGTTGAATATTTTTAAGATAAAAAGAAGTGAAAACTACAATCTTTATTATTTACATCATGATAAACAAATTTGATAGTTAAACACCTTTTTTAACAAAAAATATTTGCTAGATCCATAAGTATGTGCCTGACCTACTTAAAAAAGGTCATTGACATGCATCAGCTGATTGCCCCTTCATCACTTGCAACCTAGCATAGCTTTCGTGCATATGGAGGTTGCCCAATCCAAAGGATAGTAATATTACCTTTGATACTGCAGCACATACAGGTAATGAAGAAACTAAGGGGAAGGATGAGAGAAGAACAGTGAATGACAATGAATTACGTAACATCAAATGATGAATTTTAATTTTAAAAATGATATTCTGCATCACATGACTTTTCAGAAATAATAATATAACCTAATAACACTCCTTCTAATTTTCATTTCATTCAAAGGATTAACTTTGCACCTTAAAGCCTTACATGGCTGAAAATTTTCTTTCATTCATATGGCATGTTTATTGCATAGTATAACTACTTAAAAAGGCATAGTACAACTACTATAAAAAGGAAATTGAAAAAGTAAATAAAACTAAGCAGTTCAGAGTTGAGCATTACTGATCATCTTCATTCCTTCATGGTTATAATGAATTAGAGTGCAAAGGGTAGCTCTCTGGTGATGAATGTATAATTTTCTGATGTGTATAATGTATTCAATTCTCATCCTTTGCTATTGCAGATAAGTCGGTTTCTAGTGATATGAGATACTAAATGAAGTTCCCTATGTTCTAAAATTCATGGACAATATATTTTATTGTTAAGTATTTTGTAAAAAATATTAAAGCAGTAAATAAATTATGATTATAATGGGAGAAAAGTTTAAGCTGTTGGTGTATGTCTGCATATGAAATATTGTGTACATCGTGACCCTAATTATCTTAATATGCAAAATATCGTTGCATAAGTTACTACAACTGACTGTGGGGTGAGAGAATCTTCACTTTAATATCTTTTAGCTGTAGCAATCATTTTGTTGAGGTATTTTCTAGCAGAATGTATTTCTAATGGTTACAATTTGCTGACATCTGGTTAACTTATAGAAAAACTGATTCATAAATTTATATAATATTAGATGTTTGGGTCAAGAAGAAATATAAGATTCACTCCCCAGTGCTGCTTTAAGTATAAAGATCCAACATAAGCTCATTTAAATGCATTTGTTCTATACTGAAAATATATTTTCAATATCTTTTAGAGAAGGTTTCATGAGATAAAAGATGTAAGAGCAATAAATTTTCCTGAAATGACCATATTTTGATGTTGTAATTGTTAATGGACCTTATGTTAACAGGTAATTAATACATTCTCTTAGGAGCTCTTCTTATTCTGAAATTTATTTCACATGTAACTGAGGCTTACCTGGTGAGGAATTTCTGGAATGATATTCTTCTTGAGTTTATTTCAACCAATTACATAGTAATCTGTGGCTATGTGTCTTTCAAAATTTTCCTAGTTTTCAAGAAATGGGCTTGGTCCATCAATTGAATGTATTTCCTCCAAAGAACGATGACCCAGGATTCAGGCCTTTTTTGGCAAAATGATAGAACCTAGGAATAATATAGATGTCAGTAATTGTAGAAGATAATGGATGTCAATTGTATTGAGTTTGTTTCACTTTAATTCCTGATGAATCCAAAAAGATGCTGAATTTGGCTGCTATAATTATGTTCATTGTTAATAACCTACACAATGGAGATCATTAAGGAACCTGATGTTTTTCAGAGGAGAGAGAAGGCTGCAAGTTTTGAGAAGACAAGGTCTGAGGCACTTATGGATAACTCAAACCCCTTCATTGTCACAGATGATGATTTTCCAGGGCTTGTATCATCATAATAAATGCATGGCAAGGGCTTTAATAGTGAAAGATTGACCATTCTTAAACACTGGGCAGCATACCACAACATTAGCTATTGAAATGAAGGTATGTGGTATTGTATTTAATTTATACAAGAGAAATATCCTATTTACAAAAGTAGAAAACTCTTGAATAATAATAGCATATTTTTAGGCTACATCTGATACAGGAAGTTTCCTAACTTAAAATATGAATGATAGAATGTGTAACCCACATCCAAAAATACATAACCTCGTTATTCCAAAATTGCTAATAATTTTGTGCAAAATCAAAACGTCTACTTCTGCTTCTCTTAATTTTAGTAAATCTCAACTCAAATGTTGGAGATGTATGTAATTAATATCAATGTAGGTGATGCTACTCTTTTGTGCTTTATAGCTCATCAACATTCTAAAGTTGCCATATCTTAAGGAAATTGTGAAATAATTTAATTATGATAGAAGATAAATCATTTCTGTGTTAGAAATAAAATAATGAATGCTGATTAATGAATGAAATAATTATTGTAGCACCTAGATATCACCTAATATATATGGTATTAATAACTGGAAAAATTTCATTGGGCACCTCGGTCCTCTGTGCATTGCATTTTTATGCGGAAGGCTGATACCAAAAGTCATTGGGAAGCAGTGCTAATGTCAGCCTCAGGCATGCCAGTGTCAGGCCCTGTAGAGGAGGTGATCAATACCCTGAACATACTGGCTGTAATAACAAGGTAGATCCCTAACAGTCCCTTAGAAAGGAGAAAATACATTGAAAAGTATGTCTCTTGCATGCTATAGGTAATTAATTCATTTTCATCCCCTCTGGTAGGTACATTGCAATATACATATTCATACCCTTTAGATAAATTTATTCATAGGAAATTAAATAATTATCACATACAGTACAGTCCTCTGCACTAAAGAAAAATGTATCACATGAAAATAAAAAACACTAATATGAATAAAAATGAATTAGCACAAGCTATAAAATAAAAATAAATAACCTGTTACATAAAGTGATAAATGAAATAGATGAATGAAATGGAAATGGGCCCTAAAATGATAAAATATATCTCAACTTAATGACAAAAAAGAGACTGCTTCAAAATAAAAATGTCAAACTTAAGAAATGGCTTCTGCTTCATAGTAATAAATAATTTTATATAAAAAAGCTGCTACTTTAAAAATAAATAACAATAGAAAACAAATCAACCATAGAATATCCAAATAAAAGATACGTATGTACACTTATTTCCAGAGGTTCCTTAATCTGAAAAGATTATACAAAATAGTACAAAATATTGTACCTTATGTCAAATGTATGGTATGACAGCTAAGATCATGATTTTAAAGCTTATATATGTAGAGTATGTTTCTATCTATACATTTTTTATTGTAAATAAGTATTTATATTATATCCATGTATTATTTTGTACGAGGTCTGTTCAAAAAGTTCCCGAACTTTTTTTATAGTGCGCCTACAGTTGGTTATTTTTTAATCTGCTTGTAGGCGTTATATCCGCGAAAGCTTCCCAAATAACCACCTTCAATCACTTTGCCGATATCTTGATTTGTTCATTAGTTACGGATGTTTATGTGAACAGATGAACGTAGAGTGCGGCGAAAAATCGGGTCCGCGGAAATGAGCTCTTTGAAGGAGCAGCGTTCTTCTGTAAAATTCTGCGTGAAACTGGGCAAATCTTTCGCGGAAACTTTTGAGTTGATTACCAAGGCTATTGGTGAGCATGCTATGAAACGTACCGCGTGTTATGTGTGGTTTATACGGTTCAAAAACGGGCGGCAAACAGTGGAAGACGACGAGCGTTCCAGAAGACCATCAACGTCCACAGATGACCACCACATCGAAAAAGTGAACGATCTCGTTCGTGCAAATTGACGTTTGACTGTTAGGAAGCTTGCAGAAGAGCGTGGCATCCCTATTGGTTCTGCTACAAAATCCTAACTAAAAAAATTGAGGATGCATCGAGTCGAGGACAAATTCATGCCTTGCCTGATGACAGCAGGCCAGGATCAACACGAGCAACTCGTGACTTTTTAGCCAAAAACAAGACCACCGTGCTTCTTCAACCACCCTATTCACCAAGCCTGGCTCCATGTGACATTTTCCTATTTCCTAAGCTATAAACCCCGCTGAAAGGAAAAAGTTTTTCCACCATTCGAAAAATAAAGAAAAATTCGACGGAGGAGCTTATGAACAGTCCGAAAGAAGCGTCCCAAGACTGTTTTAAATAGTGGAAATACCATTTGGATAAGTGTATACGTTGGGGTGGGGAGTACTTTTAAGGAGACTCGGAGCAATAATTTGTAAGTGAAATATTTGTGCTGTAATAAATAAAGTTCGGGAACTTTTTGAACAGCCCTCGTATGTATGACCTTCCTGAGTATATCTGTGTGTCCCAGTATATGTAGAAATGGCTGTAATGGTAAATAAAAACAGAATGGAATTGAACAAGGATATTTATAAATTTCCTTTCCTTCTAAGCCTTAGATAATTGTTCTACTATCCTTAGATATTATCATATCATTCCAAACAAAGTTCACTTGCAATCTATTTTCCCGAATAGTTAAGTTAACATGAAGGTATAGGGTTCATCTCCAATCTTCACATAGGAAAATTTATAAAACCTTATCAAAACTCATCTTAAAAAGAATTGCTGTTATCAAGTCGTCTGTAGTAATAAAGCATAGAATGCAATTCCATTTTAGTGGAGCAATTAACCTTTTTGTGTAAACCTTTCAAAGGTGGCGGAGTAGAGGAAGATGTTGCCTACACCTCACAATGAGGTGCACTCTCACTGGAACTAGACACATCATGGGATGTGTGAGCAACCACTTCCCTCTGCTGGCTAGATACCCTCATGCTAAGAGCTTTTAAATGCAATATTAAAAATTATTGATTATTTCCAGCAGCAATGTAAATGTACTTAGAATGTGTTGATCAAGGCATTGATAAATACCTCAGCAAATTTAGTGATAATTTACAATCATACAATATGATTCAAAATGGGTACATAGATTGCGATTATTCAAAGTATAAACGAACACAATTGTGTAAAATATTACCACACATTTGTTTCAAATGCAGGAAATTAATTTACAAAAATTACTGTTTATTGGAAAGCTGTTTTTCTCTGCTCACTTGTCTCTTAGGAATGTGTGATTTCTTATGATGTTTCATCGTTTCTCAACTGGGATGAGGAGTGACCCAAGATGGATTTCTTTCCGCTTGGAACGCACAGAAGTTGGTAGATGGATTACTTTACGATTAACTCGGATTGAATCTGTTGCCACCAATCTGTGGAGACTCAGAAACACCCCCCTGCTCTTCTTCAGATAGCAATCAAAGAGTCCTGCAAATTATCTTCCATATTTTGCATCTTCAATGAATGATGAAGAATTTGACTATCCTCAATAATATTACAACAGAGAAATATTTACCTTTAGTTTTCTTAAATGAAATTTTCTTAATACTCCTTGCAATTTCCACAATTTTTACATCTATCTTTAATTGGATGTTTCTCATTTCATGAGCAGGTCCTTAAACATTTATAAATTGAAGTCTTGATATTTATTGTATTAGTTATTGATCCCAAGTGTATATACAAGAATCATTCCTTAGAAATGTTACATATTTCAATGTATTTAAGCTGTTGTTTTTTACTGAATACAGACAATAGATGATGATGTCAGTCTGTAAAATTATCAAGATCATTGAAACTGGAGTTTTGGATTTTATGCACCTTGAGCAGAGAAAGAGCTTTACTGATATAATAGTGTAGCTTATCCAAGGTATCTGAAATAAATTAAAATATTATCAGACTTTGTAATCATGAAAATATTCTAAAATATCTCTCTCTGTAAACTTATGAACATGTATTAAATTCCTGAATCCTTTTCTTGACTTTTATTTATCCCCAAATATGGAAGAAAATGTTATGGCAGACCTTCCCATTTCTCTTAAAAATAATGTATGGCATACATTTTTAAAACTTTATAGTCAAGATTTGAGAAGATTCCCATGACAAGAGAATTTTTAGGGCCTCCTAAAATGCTGTAACTGATTTTCAGAATAAAACAACACCTTCTTTACCTTTGACTAAGGACTGATAATGCCTTGTTGATTGATGGCCACAATTGCATACTCTGAAATCACTGCTTATTTCACATCAAAGAAAACGGATCAAGATGTTTGCTGTCAAGCAGCTAGATTGTATACATCTATCACGGCCTCCTCTTGACTTACAAAATTAGTAAATAAAGGTGTTAGACATGAAATTAGAACTTAAAGACATGGTCCCCATATAGATGGCATTCTCTTTGGGAATCAACGAAAGCAATGCATATAATTGATGAGGTTATTTATTCAGAGTTTAGGAGACTTGATATCTTCTTGTAACAAAAACATTCAATCACCCTCAACAATAAATAAAATGAAATTAGTTGATGAGGGTAAGAACAAAATAATTCAATAAATTTAAATATTCTTCTACATAATAAATGCAGTTGGAGATATTCAGAAAATGTAAAATTTTAAATCATGAGATGCATAAATGTAATAAATTTGCTGGAAACATCTGTACTATGAACCACTTTCATCGAAGTCGAACTCGCTGTCCACACGGCTATCCAGGACCCCCGCAAACACTATAAATTCAATGATTAAAGAATTGGAGAAGTTTACATAATTACTGATGAATCACATAAAAGTCTTTAATGAAAATACAATATGCATTCGAATGATGAAACCGTATCCCTACACTCCCAGACATATTTATCCACGCTTGGCTGTAATGGAACAAGAGAAATCCTATACCGCCCTTCTCCATCCTGAATTCGTAGCGTTGGTATGAGTGTTCAATTTTGGCGGAATTGGTGCGGTCGCTTTCCTGCAATTGACTCATAGCAGTCGGAGCATTTGAACGTAGCGGACCTATCTCTTCTGTAGTCTCTCAACGTTGAACTCCTTAGCAATGTAAGAACTTTTGAGAAGTCTATACATCTAATTTTTCAATATTTATCGGTGTTATATCTTACGGATGACTCTTCGGGATTGCAACGATCTTCCGATTCGATGATTTTATGTTACTCTTAGGGTTTACAATGCCTCATTTCCTTTCTAGTGTCCTGATAACTTCGTCTCTGAGCGGCAGGAAACGTGTGTGGCAGTTTGCACTGCGCTACTCGCCTGCACTACAGGATAATTCTCCTCTATGTTGCAAGGCAAAGTCGAGGGACGTTGAAGTTTCAGAGGGCTGTCAGCGCTCTTTTTCTCGGAAGATGGGTACGTTCTTTACAGTTTGCCCCTTGTAGTGTAGCAAACAGTAGAAGATGCGAATCTTCTCTGAAAATGAAGACTAAGAAATAACGTTTACCGATTCATAGATTTTTAACATCAATAAACTAATACAAATATACAATCATGTATAAATACCTTGGCGTGTAACGATCCAGACCGAATTAATTGATATGTTCGGTTTCAACCTAATAGTTCTCTTATCAGTGAATGGCTACTTTGTTTCTTGAAATAGAAAATGTATATGCAAACGGTTTAGATATTTAAAAATGATCGAGATTCGTTCAGTAAATTTTAAGTGATTCAGTTTACTTGAGAAGGTTTAGCTTGGTGTCAAGCATCTCAATGATGGTTTAAAATATATTTTATTTGGGTGTTTTCTATTTTATGGCGATACTTAGTTCTATCATACAGAAGTGACATAATCATCCCTATGTTTTGTTGCTCAATTGGGATATTCCCGTGATAACTGCTGAGAAAGGAGAAGAATTTGCTTAATGACTTATCTTGGATTGAAGTGCTTCCGAAAGAGAACTCGCAGAGGAAGGTTAATTGTGCTTGTGGAGAAAGAACACACACTTGGCAATAACAACTTTTGTTTACCAGAGGAAACACAACGTAAGAAATTAAGCTGGCCAGCAAGGAGCCCGGACCTTAATCCCATTGAAAATATATGGGGTATTATGGCAAAAAATCTTCAAAAGCAAGACCGCCCTCAAGACAGGAGCAAATTACTTGAAACTATTGAGGAAGCGTGGGAGAACCATATAGGGCCATCACTGTGTCTCCGCGTGGTGCAATGAATGGCAGAGCCTCTTGGCATGGTAATTAGGAACTATGGAGGATGGATCGGTTACTGAGGTATTTGTTGTATTTACCAGGATTTTAAGTATGAATAGAGCTAATATATAGCTTAATGTATTGTGAAATACATTATCAAGGTATTATAGCATATTATAATTTTACATTACTTTTATTTATTTCCTTACATATCATTAATCCCTGTGACACTGAGTGAACGACGGCAAACACTCATCACTAATTCGAGGTAGATTTTGACAATCATGTCAAACATACTCATACTTTAAATTCACTTCAGAAATACGTTCTTTGTTAATTTTACTATTATCTGTAACTTATCCTTAGATTTGAAAGAATTATACTTTAAGGTGGCTTTCAGAGGAGAATAGCGGGGCCCAAGAAACCAGCCACATAAAAAAAATTATTAACTATTTTGCCTGATTGTTGTTGTATTCTTAGAGCTAGATATTTAATTTATGATCTGTGTTAACGTTGAATTCTATAGATTAGGCTTAGGTAGTTTTAGAATTTTAAGTGTTGGATTTAATTCAATTTTTTGTTTATTGTGCATTTCCTGTGTTTCGCGGGTTTTTTCATCCCGCTTCTTGTGCGGTTGTTTTCCCGATACGTGGGTTTTTCCTTCAAAAGCCTTCAGCTTCGAGGATTTTTTCCCACAAACTCTTAGCCGTCCTTCTTCGTAATGTAGAATTAAGAAGTATGAGACCTATGTTATTGCGTCTATAATTTGGGTACTGCATTGATTAAGAGAAATAATAAATATGATTCAAAATCATAGACAATCTTCATCCAAAAACAGGTTCATAAAACATGGCTGTGGCGCCCACCTACTGGACAGCGGAAAGCAGAGTTCCTTTTTGGCGAAACTTCTCCTCCGGGAATCGAAAGGGAGGAAGCTCGACGCCTCAGAAATGGAGGTTTCTTCTGGCGAAAATCTTACCAATGAGTGCACATTTCTAAACCCTTACCCTCTTCTTACCCAACGCTCAAAGCTGCTTTAGAGTAATGAATAATTGATAAAATCCATTAACGTTGAAATATACAAATTTATTTTTCTTTCAAATTAGCATGTCGTTCCACAAAAGTAGTAAAATGATAGAATGACGCCTTTTATAAGCTTCATGTTTCACTTCATAGTTTCATTTTAATTTTCTATAAGCAGAGTACAAAATGTATATAACTCCAGAATATAAAGCCTTTCTCACCAAATTCATTTCTTTTTGCTACAACATTTGACAATGTTTGATGGCTATGTAAATTTTAATTGAGAGCCATAGAGCAATTTTAATTGTTGAGTGTGGCTTCAAAAATATAAATTCAGGGAAGTTACGTTGTTTTGAGCTCTTTTCATAAGATCTTACGTAGCAAGATTTCAATGCATTCCTTTCTCAATTTATCTCAGAGGCCTACGAGTATCACAAAGACATAAACCTTGGCTGAAGGGCGACTTCGACCGCTGGGATGGGATTCCACAGCTGGAGGAAGGATTTCAGGAGTTGGCCTTTGGATTCGTCGTTGCAATTTGACCAGCGGGGAGTTCCTCTCCAGGGCGAGAAGGTGCTTGTGAAGAACGACCCGGCACAATTCGGCCTCCTTACCTTCAGGTGACCGCGAAGAGCCAGAATAAGGGAGTGATATTTGTGTGTAGTGAGTGCTGTGTGAGTGGAAAAGTGAGTGAACTGTGATTGGAAATATGTGCAGTTTTCAGCGCTTAGTGTGTTTAGTATTCGGTGTTATACGTGAACACTGCTCATCATGAAATACTCATTGGAAGGTAAGTTAATATTCTTTCTTTACATCCTCATATTATAAAGTGATAGGCATCATAGGTCTTTCTATAAGCAGTGGTAGTTTTTAAGACGTCTCTACAATGTTAGAGTATGGTATCCCATATACCTCTTTATGCACCTACCGTTAGAAATACTCAAATACTTGTCCCGAGGTCGTGAGCTCCTCTCATTTTTCTTTTCCTGTTTACCACCTGGTGCAAGGGTTGGATAGAAACTTTTCAAAGGGGGAAGGGGCTATTCCTAATCATGCTACATTTTTCCTGTTAGACAACGCGATTAGAGATAATAGTGTTTGTAGGATCACCCTTAAAAAGCTTAAGGCATTGGTTTTAGCTGAAGATGATTTCCGATTACCTTACTGAAACTAGATTTGCTTTACCGATTAAAAGGAACGGAAGATTCACATAACTTACATGTCCTACTCTTAACACATCCGTAAGAGATGTTAGAATCATAGATTAAAACAATTTGAAATCTTTTAAAAAACTTTTCGTCATAATGAATACCTAATATATGAATCGTGCCTTAACTATGCTTCTGCTACATTTTAATTTCATAGGGCCGCACTATCATAGAGGTGTTTTCAGTGACAAGCATCATAAATTTAGGTATCAAAGCTTACTCTTGCATTACTTGGGTGTAATTATGGTCGAGTAAGTCACAATTAGTATGTCATTCATCAAATTTTCCATGCTGACGGCAACCATCAGACAATTTAAATAATTCATTAGGTGAAGTTTATTATCCGAAAAACTTTGACTTAGACAGTGTGCGGAAGGAGATACAAAAATATTACATTACCCAATGTGAAGTTCTATTCTATGATAGAATCACTGAAGATTATTGTAATAAATTTTCTTTACTTCTTTAACACGTTGCGTTCCGCTGAGATTAATCTTGTATTGACTGAGACCCATTATAACAATAAAGGAAATTCCTGTCTACCTTGGGAGACGACGATTCACAATTTCCGTGAGTTTTATGTATTGCATACTCGGATTCTTTTTTCCTGTGTAATTAACTCCACACTCGAATCAAATTATAGAATTGCCATTGATCCTAAACGTAACATAACTACTTATATTACAAAAACAGCGTTTCAGTTTCTAACTCCATTCCCAGGATCTATTGAAGGATATAAGTAAGAATTAGAAACATCACGACGCGTATAATAGACCATTCGAAAATTAATTCTCCATAGAGTATCGAGTGGCATTTCAGCTTGCTGCCATATACTACCGAATTAAAATCTATTTCTCAATTTTTTTATTCTTAAGCAGCATCTTAAGGAATACATAGGTTCCCATTATATCTTTTATATCGGAAGGATTCTGATTAGCTTTCCGATGATACTTGGCTCGGTCCGGACCGGAAGTCGATTAAATACTTGTTATATTTAATATTAATTCGGAGCGGCCGATGGACTATTTTAGTGATGTTATTTTAATGTAACTAGATTTTCTAGCGTAATAATATCGAATGTAACACTTGAATATAAAACTATGAAAATAGATTTCCGCCCGACTTTGACTCTAGTAGTACCTATCGGTCAAAATAAAAACTCATTTCATTAAATTTTAAATGATTTCTGATTACATAATGAACAATTTCAAAAATCATAATTTGAATTATGTCGCCCTTTCAATACAATGCTTTTGTTTAAATCAATTATTTCGATATTAGGAATATCGACGTCAATGCAATGCTCAGGTCTCCAGTGAGTGGACACAAATAAATGCATGATAAATATGAATAAGCAGGATGTGCGAGAATGAGTGCACGATCGCTTTTATTCCAAGGCCAAGATCTGCCCTAATTTAGATGTCTAAAAATGTACTCCTTGTGCAGATAGAAGTTTACATTTTATTTACCTTCATGTTACCCCGATCGTACCCAATGAATAATCCTACTTTATAAAGAAAACACACCCGTTTATCGATGGCACAGTACTATTTCAAGTGAGAAATTATATTAGAAAAGTCATAGGATTCACACAATGTTGATACCAAAAGACATGAAATTTCATTAGTGTTACGTTTTGATGGATGGTCGTTTTTATTGCTTATAAAAAGTGCAAAGTTCTATTGACTCGGCGGTAAATATCTCTTATTGGGATTCGTGGATGTCCTGATGGATTTCTTTCACTTATTTACATTTTAAGTATCGGATCAATAATGACATTTCATTCCTCCTTTACATTTTTAAAGTTGACTCTATAAAAGGAGATGGGAACCATAACTTTCTCTTCCGTTGATGTACTTAATTAAACATAATATTTGGAAAAACATTCACCATCCATCAGTAAATGAGTTCAAGAACACATTGACGTTGTTTGTTTTTCTCATACATAACAAATAGCTTCGAACGATTGTCACATAAGTTTTTGATTGCATTCAGCACTTTTATGGTAATCCGATGTTAAGGAAGCCGGTTAATGTTAATCTAATGATTCGAGTATTATCTCACTTCACAACTGACGAAAGAATAAAGCCCACGGGTTGCATATGAATCATAATTTAATATCATTAACATGAAACTTGTGTAAAATTCCACCGAAGATTAACTTATATTCAATTTTCTCTATAAAAAAGCTGAAAGCGATTAAAATTATCTATACTTCTTTAACACGTTGTGTTACGCTATGACTAGTCGGATCGATCGAGGCCCATTATCACAATAAAGAAAATTCTTTTCTTTCGTGGGAGACGACGTTTCACAATTTGCGTGAATGTTATGTATTGAATGTTCGGATTTTTTTTCCGTGTATTTAACACCACACTCGATTCACATTATAGAATAGCAAAACTGCAGTTGATTCTAAACGTCCTAATACTACGACTTATAGCCGGAACTTTCGAATTTCATTCTATTCGATTTCGAATTCTATATCTACGGCAAGCTAAAGTTAGAATAAATCTTCGCACGAGCTGTAGTGAAGACCGTAAAAGAGAGCTATGCTTGCAAGTTTCATTTTATCATCTTGGGATGCGTTTCCACAAAAAGTTGTCCTTCAAAAGATTCAAATTTTCCCATTATTGCATTATGATACTCCTACCTCTTTTTCGCAGAGAATGTGAGGGTACTTTCCAACAAAGAACCATGAACAGAATGTGTCTTTAACGATCGATTGACTATAAGTAGAAAATATTCAGCCGCAAAGTTGAAACGAAAATGTACATGCATTTAAAGTATTCGATTTGAGGCAAAATTCTCCTCAGAAAGATTCCAGAAAGAAAACGATTTTCACGCATGCTCAGAGGATTAATGTTCATTTTGATCGCCTTTGAACACCATTGGCATAGCCAAATAACATTTTGAAATCATCTTACGCATTTCAGAGCAAAAATCAATGTGCAAGAAAGTGTTTTAGATTGATAGCTTTATGGTTGATAGCCTTGAAATAAGTACTACTTCAATCGGCAGTGTGGTTTCTGCTGGATATTTTTTTTGTAAAAAGTCCTTCTTTGAACTATGCTAAGGTTTTGAGAAGCTAAATCCATTTCTGGATCAAAAGTAGAGCTATAATAACCTTTTGTTCATTTCCTCTACTCGTAATATACTTGTGGATGAACTACTCTAATTTCCCAAAGTATGGTGCTTGTAGATTACCACCAAGAATACATTAATTGCACGACTTCTAACATTCATGACTTTCGAATCCTCTTCCTGGACCAATAATCTTTTCAGCTACCACAATGTCCCCAGTTCGATCATTGATAAAATTGACCGTTCTCATAAGTAATATACGCGTACTTCTCATGTATCGGTGGTATCTTCCGCAAAATAAATCGAAATGATTGGGAAATTCCATCGAGATATAGGATTATTTTCTGAGGCTATGAACAACCAGTCCCCTTGACGAACGTTGCGATAGTCGAAGCCTCTGTTACATAAGAATATGCAAGAAATTCAGCTGAATCCTTAGAATCATTCGTGGGAAAAAATGAGAGAATTCAATGTTCGGATCTGTAGCAGTTAGGAAATAAATTCTTCGTCAAATCGTAGGTTAGGACACTTAAGCTCATAATCACTTCGACTTATGAAGTTGCGACTTCAACTAGCTGCGTCATGCACCCTCTGGGTGCAGTTGTTTGGTCTTGACCGGACATCTGGACTGTGAGCATGTACTATCATTCATTTTTAATCATTACTTTCATATGGAAATATCAATCATAGTGTATTCTTATGGGAAAACGCAATACCTCGGTTTCAACAATCGCATTCGACGTCAAAGGGACTCGTTGTTTATAGCCTCAAAATTTCACGAAATTTCCGTTTATTTTAACCGAATTCTAGCCATTTCGACCCGATAACGATATTTGGCAACCAAAATAAGAATCTTTATTAATTTCTCTTTCTTTTGGTGCTTATCTCGATTTCGTAAGCCTATTGTTTCCAATTTAATTATGCAAAAGAAATGTAGCCTGCAACCGATAAAAGTGAGGTTTACGTGTATTTCTTATGAGGATAGTGTATTACTATGGAAAAACGCAATACCTCGGTTTCAACAATAGTTTCGGTCGTCAAGGGGATTGGTTTTTTACAGCTTCAAAATTTAACGAAATTTCCGTTTATTTAAACCGAATTCTCGCCATTTCGACCCGATAACGATATTTGGCGACCAAAATAAGAATCTTTATTAATTCTCTTTCTTTTGGTGCTTCTCTCGATTTCGTAAGCCTATTGTTTCTAATTTAAATTTGCAAAAGAAACGTAGCCTGCAACCGATAAAAGTGTGGTTTACGTGCATTTCCTATGGGAACGGTTTTTCTTCTCTGGGTTCGAACTGGGGCCGTTCAGGTAAACGAAAATTCTGCCACATTGCAGGGTGCAGCAGTCTACATCGAATGCACGTTTCAGCATCGCTCTAGCTCTTGGCATTGGCGAGAAAAACGCTTTTTTTAGACAGACAGACAGACAGTCACCGTTACGTTTTTAATATATATAGATAGAAGATAGATAGATATATGTAAAAACGTAACGGTGTCTGTCTGTCTGTCGGTCTGTCTACAAAAAGCGCTTTTCTCGCCAACGCCAAGAGCTAGAGCGATGCTGAAACGACAAAAGGATACCATAGTAACCATGAGCCGGATGATTTAAATTATTTAACCAATTATTATTTTAATAATTTGACCAATGATTCCACTGTAATAATTAGAAAATAATGTTTTAAGTCCAAATATTAAATGGGCACCAATACTGTATTAAAAAATTCGCCCAAAAGACCGCCTAGCGTCGAACTCAGGACCCGATCTTGCTACACAATTGCATGTTAATGTAAGATAAGTGCCACTCTGACGTGTTTCAAAGTTTCGATTCAATATCTTATTGGGATGGTCATAAAATAAGAAAATACGCTTTCCACCTTCGAAATACACGGTGGAATAGAAACGACGCTCAGGCATCGAACCAAGAACCGTCAGAGTAAGGGCGGACAGCGTATCTGAAAGATATGAATAGCCTCTATGTTTGTTCCATTTTATATCATTCCCGGTAATCGGATAAGCATTAAAATTAAATGTCAAAATTGACCGCCATGCATTTTATACCGGAGAATTTTGCAAGAATAACCAATATAAAAGATATTTAAATAAATAAAATAAATGAATAAAACTTATCACAAATCCACCTTAATATTTAATATAATTAATTAATAACAAATTTAACCCACCAGTATTAGATCTGGGTTGAAAATATAACATATATTATAAATATGACAAAATAAACAAACGAAATTATGATAATATACATAATATAGTGATAATATACCTACTGCGTGAGTAATGGTAGTACGTAACTATGCTAAATCTCCTTTTGTTTGAAAATCAAACCATCCTCATCAATAATAAGATGAAAAAACAATAAAATGTATAATTTAAGCTTCATAAGCCGTTGCCGTGACGACTGCTTCAAGTAATGACAGTAAAGGATTGCAGACTTTTCTTCTTTTGCAAATTTAAATAAGAAATAATGGTCGTATTAAATTGAAATTAGTGCCAGAATAAAGGAAGTAGATATATATAAGGAAAAAGAAACGCATACTAGAATCTTATCATAACAATTGTAACTAAGATGATATTGGTTCTTAAGCTATTTCTAGAATATATATTTGAAGATATTTTCCCATTTATGAGCAAAAAATATTAATTTGATCACCTCTTTTAGAAGGGAAATTTAAGGGATTAAATGATTGGAAATTTAAAAAATAGCAATATTGAAGGTTTTTATGAAGATGTAATAGCTAAACAAAACTATCGTATCCAGGTTACGTATCTTAGAAATGCATCCTAGAATCTTATCATAGCAATTGTAACTAAGATGATATTGGTTCTTAAGCTATTTCTAGAATATATATTTGAAGATATTTTCCCATTTATGAGCAAAAAATATTAATTTGATCACCTCTTTTAGAAAGGAAATTTAAGGGATTAAATGATTGGAAATTTAAAAAATAGCAATATTGAAGGTTTTTATGAAGATGTAATAGCTAAACAAAACTATCGTATCCAGGTTACGTATCTTAGAAATGCATCCTAGAATCTTATCATAACAATTGTAACTAAGATGATATTGGTTCTTAAGCTATTTCTAGAATATATATTTGAAGATATTTTCCCATTTATGAGCAAAAAATATTAATTTGATCACCTCTTTTAGAAAGGAAATTTAAGGGATTAAATGATTGGAAATTTAAAAAATAGCAATATTGAAGGTTTTTATGAAGATGTAATAGCTAAACAAAACTATCGTATCCAGGTTACGTATCTTAGAAATGCATCCTAGAATCTTATCATAGCAATTGTAACTAAGATGATATTGGTTTTTAAGCAATTTCTAGAATATATATTTGAAGATATTTTCCCATTTATGAGCAAAAAATATTAATTTGATCACCTCTTTTAGAAAGGAAATTTAAGGGATTAAATGATTGGAAATTTAAAAAATAGCAATATTGAAGGTTTTTATGAAGATGTAATAGCTAAACAAAACTATCGTATCCAGGTTACGTATCTTAGAAATGCATCCTAGAATCTTATCATAGCAATTGTAACTAAGATGATATTGGTTTTTAAGCAATTTCTAGAATATATATTTGAAGATATTTTCCCATTTATGAGCAAAAAATTTTAATTTGATCACTTCTTTTTGAAAGGAAATTTAAGGGATTAAATGATTGGAAATTTAAAAAATAGCAATATTGAAGGTTTTTATGAAGATGTAATAGCTAAACAAAACTATCGTATCCAGGTTACGTATCTTAGAAATGCATCCTAGAATCTTATCATAACAATTGTAACTAAGATGATATTGGTTCTAAAGCTATTTCTAGAATATATATTTGAAGATATTTTCCCATTTATGAGCAAAAAATATTAATTTGATCACCTCTTTTAGAAAGGAAATTTAAGGGATTAAATGATTGGAAATTTAAAAAATAGCAATATTGAAGGTTGTTATGAAGATGTAATAGCTAAACAAAACTATCGTATCCAGGTTACGTATCTTAGAAATGCATCCTAGAATCTTATCATAGCAATTGTAACTAAGATGATATTGGTTCTTAAGCTATTTCTAGAATATATATTTGAAGATATTTTCCCATTTATGAGCAAAAAATATTAATTTGATCACCTCTTTTAGAAAGGAAATTTAAGGGATTAAATGATTGGAATTTTAAAAAATAGCAATATTGAAGGTTTTTATGAAGATGTAATAGCTAAACAAAACTATCGTATCCAGGTTACGTATCTTAGAAATGCATCCTAGAATCTTATCATAGCAATTGTAACTAAGATGATATTGGTTCTTAAGCTATTTCTAGAATATATATTTGAAGATATTTTCCCATTTATGAGCAAAAAATATTAATTTGATCACCTCTTTTAGAAAGGAAATTTAAGGGATTAAATGATTGGAAATTTAAAAAATAGCAATATTGAAGGTTTTTATGAAGATGTAATAGCTAAACAAAACTATCGTATCCAGGTTACGTATCTTAGAAATGCATCCTAGAATCTTATCATAGCAATTGTAACTAAGATGATATTGGTTCTTAAGCTATTTCTAGAATATATATTTGAAGATATTTTCCCATTTATGAGCAAAAAATATTAATTTGATCACCTCTTTTAGAAAGGAAATTTAAGGGATTAAATGATTGGAATTTTAAAAAATAGCAATATTGAAGGTTTTTATGAAGATGTAATAGCTAAACAAAACTATCGTATCCAGGTTACGTATCTTAGAAATGCATCCTAGAATCTTATCATAGCAATTGTAACTAAGATGATATTGGTTTTTAAGCTATTTCTAGAATATATATTTGAAGATATTTTCCCATTTATGAGCAAAAAATATTAATTTGATCACCTCTTTTATAAAGGAAATTTAAGGGATTAAATGCTTGGAAATTTAAAAAATAGCAATATTGAAGGTTTTTATGAAGATGTAATAGCTAAACAAAACTATCGTATCCAGGTTACGTATCTTAGAAATGCATCCTAGAATCTTATCATAACAATTGTAACTAAGATGATATTGGTTTTAAGCTATTTCTAGAATATATATTTGAAGATATTTTCCCATTTATGAGTAAAAAATATTAATTATATCACCTCTTTTAGAAAGGAAATTTAAGGGATTAAATGATTGGAAATTTAAAAAATAGCAATATTGAAGGTTTTTATGAAGATGTAATAGCTAAACAAAACTATCGTATCCAGGTTACGTATCTTAGAAATGCATCCTAGAATCTTATCATAGCAATTGTAACTAAGATGATATTGGTTTTTAAGCTATTTCTAGAATATATATTTGAAGATATTTTCCCATTTATGAGCAAAAAATATTAATTTGATCACCTCTTTTAGAAAGGAAATTTAAGGGATTAAATGATTGGAAATTTAAAAAATAGCAATATTGAAGGTTTTTATGAAGATGTAATAGCTAAACAAAACTATCGTATCCAGGTTACGTATCTTAGAAATGCATCCTAGAATCTTATCATAGCAATTGTAACTAAGATGATATTGGTTCTTAAGATATTTCTAGGATATATATTTGAAGATATTTTCCCATTTATGAGCAAAAAATATTAATTTGATCAACTCTTTTAGAAAGGAAATTTAAGGGATTAAATGATTGTGAATTTAAAAAATAGCAATATTGAAGGTTTTTATGAAGATGTAATAGCTAAACAAAACTATCGTATCCAGGTTACGTATCTTAGAAATGCATCCTAGAATCTTATCATAGCAATTGTAACTAAGATGATATTGGTTCTTAAGCTATTTCTAGAATATATATTTGAAGATATTTTCCCATTTATGAGCAAAAAATATTAATTTGATCACCTCTTTTAGAAAGGAAATTTAAGGGATTAAATGATTGGAAATTTAAAAAATAGCAATATTGAAGGTTTTTATGAAGATGTAATAGCTAAACAAAACTATCGTATCCAGGTTACGTATCTTAGAAATGCATCCTAGAATCTTATCATAGCAATTGTAACTAAGATGATATTGGTTTTTAAGCTATTTCTAGAATATATATTTGAAGATATTTTCCCATTTATGAGCAAAAAATATTAATTTGATCACCTCTTTTAGAAAGGAAATTTAAGGGATTAAATGATTGGAAATTTAAAAAATAGCAATATTGAAGGTTTTTATGAAGATGTAATAGCTAAACAAAACTATCGTATCCAGGTTACGTATCTTAGAAATGCATCCTAGAATCTTATCATAGCAATTGTAACTAAGATGATATTGGTTCTTAAGATATTTCTAGGATATATATTTGAAGATATTTTCCCATTTATGAGCAAAAAATATTAATTTGATCAACTCTTTTAGAAAGGAAATTTAAGGGATTAAATGATTGTGAATTTAAAAAATAGCAATATTGAAGGTTTTTATGAAGATGTAATAGCTAAACAAAACTATCGTATCCAGGTTACGTATCTTAGAAATGCATCCTAGAATCTTATCATAGCAATTGTAACTAAGATGATATTGGTTCTTAAGCTATTTCTAGAATATATATTTGAAGATATTTTCCCATTTATGAGCAAAAAATATTAATTTGATCACCTCTTTTAGAAAGGAAATTTAAGGGATTAAATGATTGGAAATTTAAAAAATAGCAATATTGAAGGTTTTTATGAAGATGTAATAGCTAAACAAAACTATCGTATCCAGGTTACGTATCTTAGAAATGCATCCTAGAATCTTATCATAGCAATTGTAACTAAGATGATATTGGTTCTTAAGATATTTCTAGGATATATATTTGAAGATATTTTCCCATTTATGAGCAAAAAATATTAATTTGATCACCTCTTTTAGAAAGGAAATTTAAGGGATTAAATGATTGTGAATTTAAAAAATAGCAATATTGAAGGTTTTTATGAAGATGTAATAGCTAAACAAAACTATCGTATCCAGGTTACGTATCTTAGAAATGCATCCTAGAATCTTATCATAGCAATTGTAACTAAGATGATATTGGTTCTTAAGCTATTTCTAGAATATATATTTGAAGATATTTTCCCATTTATGAGCAAAAAATATTAATTTGATCAACTCTTTTAGAAAGGAAATTTAAGGGATTAAATGATTGGAAATTTAAAAAATAGCAATATTGAAGGTTTTTATGAAGATGATATAGCTAAACAAAACTATCGTATCCAGGTTACGTATCTTAGAAATGCATCCTAGAATCTTATCATAACAATTGTAACTAAGATGATATTGGTTTTTAAGCTATTTCTAGAATATATATTTGAAGATATTTTCCCATTTATGAGCAAAAAATATTAATTTGATCACCTCTTTTAGAAAGGAAATTTAAGGGATTAAATGATTGGAAATTTAAAAAATAGCAATATTGAAGGTTTTTATGAAGATGTAATAGCTAAACAAAACTATCGTATCCAGGTTACGTATCTTAGAAATGCATCCTAGAATCTTATCATAGCAATTGTAACTAAGATGATATTGGTTCTTAAGCTATTTCTAGAATATATATTTGAAGATATTTTCCCATTTATGAGCAAAAAATATTAATTTGATCAACTCTTTTAGAAAGGAAATTTAAGGGATTAAATGATTGGAAATTTAAAAAATAGCAATATTGAAGGTTTTTATGAAGATGTAATAGCTAAACAAAACTATCGTATCCAGGTTACGTATCTTAGAAATGCATCCTAGAATCTTATCATAGCAATTGTAACTAAGATGATATTGGTTCTTAAGCTATTTCTAGAATATATATTTGAAGATATTTTCCCATTTATGAGCAAAAAATATTAATTTGATCAACTCTTTTAGAAAGGAAATTTAAGGGATTAAATGATTGGAAATTTAAAAAATAGCAATATTGAAGGTTTTTATGAAGATGATATAGCTAAACAAAACTATCGTATCCAGGTTACGTATCTTAGAAATGCATCCTAGAATCTTATCATAACAATTGTAACTAAGATGATATTGGTTTTTAAGCTATTTCTAGAATATATATTTGAAGATATTTTCCCATTTATGAGCAAAAAATATTAATTTGATCACCTCTTTTAGAAAGGAAATTTAAGGGATTAAATGATTGGAAATTTAAAAAATAGCAATATTGAAGGTTTTTATGAAGATGTAATAGCTAAACAAAACTATCGTATCCAGGTTACGTATCTTAGAAATGCATCCTAGAATCTTATCATAGCAATTGTAACTAAGATGATATTGGTTCTTAAGCTATTTCTAGAATATATATTTGAAGATATTTTCCCATTTATGAGCAAAAAATATTAATTTGATCACCTCTTTTAGAAAGGAAATTTAAGGGATTAAATGATTGGAAATTTAAAAAATAGCAATATTGAAGGTTTTTATGAAGATGTAATAGCTAAACAAAACTATCGTATCCAGGTTACGTATCTTAGAAATGCATCCTAGAATCTTATCATAGCAATTGTAACTAAGATGATATTGGTTCTTAAGCTATTTCTAGAATATATATTTGAAGATATTTTCCCATTTATGAGCAAAATATATTAATTTGATCAACTCTTTTAGAAAGGAAATTTAAGGGATTAAATGATTGGAAATTTAAAAAATAGCAATATTGAAGGTTTTTATGAAGATGTAATAGCTAAACAAAACTATCGTATCCAGGTTACGTATCTTAGAAATGCATCCTAGAATCTTATCATAACAATTGTAACTAAGATGATATTGGTTCTTAAGCTATTTCTAGAATATATATTTGAAGATATTTTCCCATTTATGAGCAAAAAATATTAATTTGATCACCTCTTTTAGAAAGGAAATTTAAGGGATTAAATGATTGGAAATTTAAAAAATAGCAATATTGAAGGTTTTTATGAAGATGTAATAGCTAAACAAAACTATCGTATCCAGGTTACGTATCTTAGAAATGCATCCTAGAATCTTATCATAGCAATTGTAACTAAGATGATATTGGTTCTTAAGCTATTTCTAGAATATATATTTGAAGATATTTTCCCATTTATGAGCAAAAAATATTAATTTGATCACCTCTTTTAGAAAGGAAATTTAAGGGATTAAATGATTGGAAATTTAAAAAATAGCAATATTGAAGGTTTTTATGAAGATGTAATAGCTAAACAAAACTATCGTATCCAGGTTACGTATCTTAGAAATGCATCCTAGAATCTTATCATAGCAATTGTAACTAAGATGATATTGGTTCTTAAGATATTTCTAGGATATATATTTGAAGATATTTTCCCATTTATGAGCAAAAAATATTAATTTTATCACCTCTTTTAGAAAGGAAATTTAAGGGATTAAATGATTGGAAATTTAAAAAATAGCAATATTGAAGGTTTTTATGAAGATGTAATAGCTAAACAAAACTATCGTATCCAGGTTACGTATCTTAGAAATGCATCCTAGAATCTTATCATAACAATTGTAACTAAGATGATATTGGTTCTTAAGATATTTCAAGGATATATATTTGAAGATATTTTCCCATTTATGAGCAAAAAATATTAATTTGATCACCTCTTTTAGAAAGGAAATTTAAGGGATTAAATGATTGGAAATTTAAAAAATAGCAATATTGAAGGTTTTTATGAAGATGTAATAGCTAAACAAAACTATCGTATCCAGGTTACGTATCTTAGAAATGCATCCTAGAATCTTATCATAACAATTGTAACTAAGATGATATTGGTTTCTAAGCGATTTCTAGAATATATATTTGAAGATATTTTCCCATTTATGAGCAAAAAATATTAATTTGATCACCTCTTTTAGAAAGGAAATTTAAGGGATTAAATGATTGGAAATTTAAAAAATAGCAATATTGAAGGTTTTTATGAAGATGTAATAGCTAAACAAAACTATCGTATCCAGGTTACGTATCTTAGAAATGCATCCTAGAATCTTATCATAACAATTGTAACTAAGATGATATTGGTTCTTAAGATATTTCTAGGATATATATTTGAAGATATTTTCCCATTTATGAGCAAAAAATATTAATTTGATCACCTCTTTTAGAAAGGAAATTTAAGGGATTAAATGATTGGAAATTTAAAAAATAGCAATATTGAAGGTTTTTATGAAGATGTAATAGCTAAACAAAACTATCGTATCCAGGTTACGTATCTTAGAAATGCATCCTAGAATCTTATCATAACAATTGTAACTAAGATGATATTGGTTCTTAAGATATTTCAAGGATATATATTTGAAGATATTTTCCCATTTATGAGCAAAAAATATTAATTTGATCACCTCTTTTAGAAAGGAAATTTAAGGGATTAAATGATTGGAAATTTAAAAAATAGCAATATTGAAGGTTTTTATGAAGATGTAATAGCTAAACAAAACTATCGTATCCAGGTTACGTATCTTAGAAATGCATCCTAGAATCTTATCATAACAATTGTAACTAAGATGATATTGGTTCTTAAGATATTTCTAGAATATATATTTGAAGATATTTTCCCATTTATGAGCAAAAAATATTAATTTGATCACCTCTTTTAGAAAGGAAATTTAAGGGATTAAATGATTGGAAATTTAAAAAATAGCAATATTGAAGGTTTTTATGAAGATGTAATAGCTAAACAAAACTATCGTATCCAGGTTACGTATCTTAGAAATGCATCCTAGAATCTTATCATAACAATTGTAACTAAGATGATATTGGTTCTTAAGATATTTCTAGAATATATATTTGAAGATATTTTCCCATTTATGAGCAAAAAATATTAATTTGATCACCTCTTTTAGAAAGGAAATTTAAGGGATTAAATGATTGGAAATTTAAAAAATAGCAATATTGAAGGTTTTTATGAAGATGTAATAGCTAAACAAAACTATCGTATCCAGGTTACGTATCTTAGAAATGCATCCTAGAATCTTATCATAGCAATTGTAACTAAGATGATATTGGTTTTTAAGCTATTTCTAGAATATATATTTGAAGATATTTTCCCATTTATGAGCAAAAAATATTAATTTGATCACCTCTTTTAGAAAGGAAATTTAAGGGATTAAATGATTGGAAATTTAAAAAATAGCAATATTGAAGGTTTTTATGAAGATGTAATAGCTAAACAAAACTATCGTATCCAGGTTACGTATCTTAGAAATGCATCCTAGAATCTTATCATAACAATTGTAACTAAGATGATATTGGTTCTTAAGATATTTCTAGAATATATATTTGAAGATATTTTCCCATTTATGAGCAAAAAATATTAATTTGATCACCTCTTTTAGAAAGGAAATTTAAGGGATTAAATGATTGGAAATTTAAAAAATAGCAATATTGAAGGTTTTTATGAAGATGTAATAGCTAAACAAAACTATCGTATCCAGGTTACGTATCTTAGAAATGCATCCTAGAATCTTATCATAGCAATTGTAACTAAGATGATATTGGTTCTTAAGCTATTTCTAGAATATATATTTGAAGATATTTTCCCATTTATGAGCAAAAAATATTAATTTGATCACCTCTTTTAGAAAGGAAATTTAAGGGATTAAATGATTGGAAATTTAAAAAATAGCAATATTGAAGGTTTTTATGAAGATGTAATAGCTAAACAAAACTATCGTATCCAGGTTACGTATCTTAGAAATGCATCCTAGAATCTTATCATAGCAATTGTAACTAAGATGATATTGGTTCTTAAGCTATTTCTAGAATATATATTTGAAGATATTTTCCCATTTATGAGCAAAAAATATTAATTTGATCACCTCTTTTAGAAAGGAAATTTAAGGGATTAAATGATTGGAAATTTAAAAAATAGCAATATTGAAGGTTTTTATGAAGATGTAATAGCTAAACAAAACTATCGTATCCAGGTTACGTATCTTAGAAATGCATCCTAGAATCTTATCATAGCAATTGTAACTAAGATGATATTGGTTCTTAAGCTATTTCTAGAATATATATTTGAAGATATTTTCCCATTTATGAGCAAAAAATATTGATTCGATCACCTCTTTTAGAAAGGAAATTTAAGGGATTAAATGATTGGAAATTTAAAAAATAGCAATATTGAAGGTTTTTATGAAGATGTAATAGCTAAACAAAACTATCGTATCCAGGTTACGTATCTTAGAAATGCATCCTAGAATCTTATCATAACAATTGTAACTAAGATGATATTGGTTTTTAAGCTATTTCTAGAATATATATTTGAAGATATTTTCCCATTTATGAGCAAAAAATATTAATTTGATCACCTCTTTTAGAAAGTAAATTTAAGGGATTAAATGATTGGAAATTTAAAAAATAGCAATATTGAAGGTTTTTATGAAGATGTAATAGCTAAACAAAACTATCGTATCCAGGTTACGTATCTTAGAAATGCATCCTAGAATCTTATCATAGCAATTGTAACTAAGATGATATTGGTTCTTAAGCTATTTCTAGAATATATATTTGAAGATATTTTCCCATTTATGAGCAAAAAATATTAATTTGATCACCTCTTTTAGAAAGGAAATTTAAGGGATTAAATGATTGGAAATTTAAAAAATAGCAATATTGAAGGTTTTTATGAAGATGTAATAGCTAAACAAAACTATCGTATCCAGGTTACGTATCTTAGAAATGCATCCTAGAATCTTATCATAGCAATTGTAACTAAGATGATATTGGTTCTTAAGCTATTTCTAGAATATATATTTGAAGATATTTTCCCATTTATGAGCAAAAAATATTAATTTGATCACCTCTTTTAGAAAGGAAATTTAAGGGATTAAATGATTGGAAATTTAAAAAATAGCAATATTGAAGGTTTTTATGAAGATGTAATAGCTAAACAAAACTATCGTATCCAGGTTACGTATCTTAGAAATGCATCCTAGAATCTTATCATAACAATTGTAACTAAGATGATATTGGTTTTTAAGCTATTTCTAGAATATATATTTCAAGATATTTTCCCATTTATGAGCAAAAAATATTAATTTGATCACCTCTTTTAGAAAGTAAATTTAAGGGATTAAATGATTGGAAATTTAAAAAATAGCAATATTGAAGGTTTTTATGAAGATGTAATAGCTAAACAAAACTATCGTATCCAGGTTACGTATCTTAGAAATGCATCATAGAATCTTATCATAACAATTGTAACTAAGATGATATTGGTTCTTAAGCTATTTCTAAAATATATATTTGAAGATATTTTCCCATTTATGAGCAAAAAATATTGATTCGATCACCTCTTTTAGAAAGGAAATTTAAGGGATTAAATGATTGGAAATTTAAAAAATAGCAATATTGAAGGTTTTTATGAAGATGTAATAGCTAAACAAAACTATCGTATCCAGGTTACGTATCTTAGAAATGCATCCTAGAATCTTATCATAACAATTGTAACTAAGATGATATTGGTTCTTAAGATATTTCTAGAATATATATTTGAAGATATTTTCCCATTTATGAGCAAAAAATATTAATTTGATCACCTCTTTTAGAAAGGAAATTTAAGGGATTAAATGATTGGAAATTTAAAAAATAGCAATATTGAAGGTTTTTATGAAGATGTAATAGCTAAACAAAACTATCGTATCCAGGTTACGTATCTTAGAAATGCATCCTAGAATCTTATCATAACAATTGTAACTAAGATGATATTGGTTTTTAAGCTATTTCTAGAATATATATTTGAAGATATTTTCCCATTTATGAGCAAAAAATATTAATTTGATCACCTCTTTTAGAAAGTAAATTTAAGGGATTAAATGATTGGAAATTTAAAAAATAGCAATATTGAAGGTTTTTATGAAGATGTAATAGCTAAACAAAACTATCGTATCCAGGTTACGTATCTTAGAAATGCATCATAGAATCTTATCATAACAATTGTAACTAAGATGATATTGGTTCTTAAGCTATTTCTAAAATATATATTTGAAGATATTTTCCCATTTATGAGCAAAAAATATTGATTCGATCACCTCTTTTAGAAAGGAAATTTAAGGGATTAAATGATTGGAAATTTAAAAAATAGCAATATTGAAGGTTTTTATGAAGATGTAATAGCTAAACAAAACTATCGTATCCAGGTTACGTATCTTAGAAATGCATCCTAGAATCTTATCATAGCAATTGTAACTAAGATGTTATTGGTTTCTAAGCGATTTCTAGAATATATATTTGAAGATATTTTCCCATTTATGAGCAAAAAATATTGATTCGATCACCTCTTTTAGAAAGGAAATTTAAGGGATTAAATGATTGGAAATTTAAAAAATAGCAATATTGAAGGTTTTTATGAAGATGTAATAGCTAAACAAAACTATCGTATCCAGGTTACGTATCTTAGAAATGCATCCTAGAATCTTATCATAACAATTGTAACTAAGATGATATTGGTTTTTAAGCTATTTCTAGAATATATATTTGAAGATATTTTACCATTTAAGAGCAAAAAATATTAATTTGATCACCTCTTTTAGAAAGGAAATTTAAGGGATTAAATGATTGGAAATTTAAAAAATAGCAATATTGAAGGTTTTTATGAAGATGTAATAGCTAAACAAACCTATCGTATCCAGGTTACGTATCTTAGGAATGCATCCTAGAATCTTATCATAACAATTGTAACTAAGACGATATTGGTTCTTAAGCTATTTCTAGAATATATATTTGAAGATATTTTCCCATTTATGAGCAAAAAATATTAATTTGATCACCTCTTTTAGAAAGGAAATTTAAGGGATTAAATGATTGGAAATTTAAAAAATAGCAATATTGAAGGTTTTTATGAAGATGTAATAGCTAAACAAAACTATCGTATCCAGGTTACGTATCTTAGAAATGCATCCTAGAATCTTATCATAGCAATTGTAACTAAGACGATATTGGTTCTTAAGCTATTTCTAGAATATATATTTGAAGATATTTTCCCATTTATGAGCAAAAAATATTAATTTGATCACCTCTTTTAGAAAGGAAATTTAAGGGATTAAATGATTGGAAATTTAAAAAATAGCAATATTGAAGGTTTTTATGAAGATGTAATAGCTAAACAAAACTATTGTATCCAGGTTACGTATCTTAGAAATGCATCCTAGAATCTTATCATAACAATTGTAACTAAGATGATATTGGTTTTTAAGCTATTTCTAGAATATATATATGAAGATATTTTCCCATTTATGAGCAAAAAATATTAATTTGATCACCTCTTTTAGAAAGGAAATTTAAGGGATTAAATGATTGGAAATTCAAAAAATAGCAATATTGAAGGTTTTTATGAAGATGTAATAGCTAAACAAAACTATCGTATCCAGGTTACGTATCTTAGAAATGCATCCTAGAATCTTATCATAACAATTGTAACTAAGATGATATTGGTTCTTAAGCTATTTCTAGAATATATATTTGAAGATATTTTCCCATTTATGAGCAAAAAATATTAATTTGATCACCTCTTTTAGAAAGGAAATTTAAGGGATTAAATGATTGGAAATTTAAAAAATAGCAATATTGAAGGTTTTTATGAAGATGTAATAGCTAAACAAAACTATCGTATCCAGGTTACGTATCTTAGAAATGCATCCTAGAATCTTATCATAACAATTGTAACTAAGATGATATTGGTTCTTAAGCTATTTCTAGAATATATATTTGAAGATATTTTCCCATTTATGAGCAAAAAATATTAATTTGATCACCTCTTTTAGAAAGGAAATTTAAGGGATTAAATGATTGGAAATTTAAAAAATAGCAATATTGAAGGTTTTTATGAAGATGTAATAGCTAAACAAAACTATCGTATCCAGGTTACGTATCTTAGGAATGCATCCTAGAATCTTATCATAACAATTGTAACTAAGACGATATTGGTTCTTAAGATATTTCTAGAATATATATTTGAAGATATTTTCCCATTTATGAGCAAAAAATATTAATTTGATCACCTCTTTTAGAAAGGAAATTTAAGGGATTAAATGATTGGAAATTTAAAAAATAGCAATATTGAAGGTTTTTATGAAGATGTAATAGCTAAACAAAACTATCGTATCCAGGTTACGTATCTTAGAAATGCATCCTAGAATCTTATCATAGCAATTGTAACTAAGACGATATTGGTTCTTAAGCTATTTCTAGAATATATATTTGAAGATATTTTCCCATTTATGAGCAAAAAATATTAATTTGATCACCTCTTTTAGAAAGGAAATTTAAGGGATTAAATGATTGGAAATTTAAAAAATAGCAATATTGAAGGTTTTTATGAAGATGTAATAGCTAAACAAAACTATCGTATCCAGGTTACGTATCTTAGAAATGCATCCTAGAATCTTATCATAACAATTGTAACTAAGATGATATTGGTTTTTAAGCTATTTCTAGAATATATATATGAAGATATTTTCCCATTTATGAGCAAAAAATATTAATTTGATCACCTCTTTTAGAAAGGAAATTTAAGGGATTAAATGATTGGAAATTCAAAAAATAGCAATATTGAAGGTTTTTATGAAGATGTAATAGCTAAACAAAACTATCGTATCCAGGTTACGTATCTTAGAAATGCATCCTAGAATCTTATCATAACAATTGTAACTAAGATGATATTGGTTCTTAAGCTATTTCTGGAATATATATTTGAAGATATTTTCCCATTTATGAGCAAAAAATATTAATTTGATCACCTCTTTTAGAAAGGAAATTTAAGGGATTAAATGATTGGAAATTTAAAAAATAGCAATATTGAAGGTTTTTATGAAGATGTAATAGCTAAACAAAACTATCGTATCCAGGTTACGTATCTTAGAAATGCATCCTAGAATCTTATCATAGCAATTGTAACTAAGATGATATTGGTTTTTAAGCTATTTCTAGAATATATATTTGAAGATATTTTCCCATTTATGAGCAAAAAATATTAATTTGATCACCTCTTTTAGAAAGGAAATTTAAGGGATTAAATGATTGGAAATTTAAAAAATAGCAATATTGAAGGTTTTTATGAAGATGTAATAGCTAAACAAAACTATCGTATCCAGGTTACGTATCTTAGAAATGCATCCTAGAATCTTATCATAACAATTGTAACTAAGATGATATTGGTTTTTAAGCTATTTCTAGAATATATATTTGAAGATATTTTCCCATTTATGAGCAAAAAATATTAATTTGATCACCTCTTTTAGAAAGGAAATTTAAGGGATTAAATGATTGGAAATTTAAAAAATAGCAATATTGAAGGTTTTTATGAAGATGTAATAGCTAAACAAAACTATCGTATCCAGGTTACGTATCTTAGAAATGCATCCTAGAATCTTATCATAACAATTGTAACTAAGATGATATTGGTTCTTAAGATATTTCTAGAATATATATTTGAAGATATTTTCCCATTTATGAGCAAAAAATATTAATTTGATCACCTCTTTTAGAAAGGAAATTTAAGGGATTAAATGATTGGAAATTTAAAAAATAGCAATATTGAAGGTTTTTATGAAGATGTAATAGCTAAACAAAACTATCGTATCCAGGTTACGTATCTTAGAAATGCATCCTAGAATCTTATCATAACAATTGTAACTAAGATGATATTGGTTTTTAAGCTATTTCTAGAATATATATATGAAGATATTTTCCCATTTATGAGCAAAAAATATTAATTTGATCACCTCTTTTAGAAAGGAAATTTAAGGGATTAAATGATTGGAAATTCAAAAAATAGCAATATTGAAGGTTTTTATGAAGATGTAATAGCTAAACAAAACTATCGTATCCAGGTTACGTATCTTAGAAATGCATCCTAGAATCTTATCATAACAATTGTAACTAAGATGATATTGGTTCTTAAGCTATTTCTGGAATATATATTTGAAGATATTTTCCCATTTATGAGCAAAAAATATTAATTTGATCACCTCTTTTAGAAAGGAAATTTAAGGGATTAAATGATTGGAAATTTAAAAAATAGCAATATTGAAGGTTTTTATGAAGATGTAATAGCTAAACAAAACTATCGTATCCAGGTTACGTATCTTAGAAATGCATCCTAGAATCTTATCATAGCAATTGTAACTAAGATGATATTGGTTTTTAAGCTATTTCTAGAATATATATTTGAAGATATTTTCCCATTTATGAGCAAAAAATATTAATTTGATCACCTCTTTTAGAAAGGAAATTTAAGGGATTAAATGATTGGAAATTTAAAAAATAGCAATATTGAAGGTTTTTATGAAGATGTAATAGCTAAACAAAACTATCGTATCCAGGTTACGTATCTTAGAAATGCATCCTAGAATCTTATCATAACAATTGTAACTAAGATGATATTGGTTTTTAAGCTATTTCTAGAATATATATTTGAAGATATTTTCCCATTTATGAGCAAAAAATATTAATTTGATCACCTCTTTTAGAAAGGAAATTTAAGGGATTAAATGATTGGAAATTTAAAAAATAGCAATATTGAAGGTTTTTATGAAGATGTAATAGCTAAACAAAACTATCGTATCCAGGTTACGTATCTTAGAAATGCATCCTAGAATCTTATCATAACAATTGTAACTAAGATGATATTGGTTCTTAAGATATTTCTAGAATATATATTTGAAGATATTTTCCCATTTATGAGCAAAAAATATTAATTTGATCACCTCTTTTAGAAAGGAAATTTAAGGGATTAAATGATTGGAAATTTAAAAAATAGCAATATTGAAGGTTTTTATGAAGATGTAATAGCTAAACAAAACTATCGTATCCAGGTTACGTATCTTAGAAATGCATCCTAGAATCTTATCATAACAATTGTAACTAAGATGATATTGGTTCTTAAGATATTTCTAGAATATATATTTGAAGATATTTTCCCATTTATGAGCAAAAAATATTAATTTGATCACCTCTTTTAGAAAGGAAATTTAAGGGATTAAATGATTGGAAATTTAAAAAATAGCAATATTGAAGGTTTTTATGAAGATGTAATAGCTAAACAAAACTATCGTATCCAGGTTACGTATCTTAGAAATGCATCCTAGAATCTTATCATAACAATTGTAACTAAGATGATATTGGTTCTTAAGCTATTTCTGGAATATATATTTGAAGATATTTTCCCATTTATGAGCAAAAAATATTAATTTGATCACCTCTTTTAGAAAGGAAATTTAAGGGATTAAATGATTGGAAATTTAAAAAATAGCAATATTGAAGGTTTTTATGAAGATGTAATAGCTAAACAAAACTATCGTATCCAGGTTACGTATCTTAGAAATGCATCCTAGAATCTTATCATAACAATTGTAACTAAGATGATATTGGTTCTTAAGATATTTCTAGAATATATATTTGAAGATATTTTCCCATTTATGAGCAAAAAATATTAATTTGATCACCTCTTTTAGAAAGGAAATTTAAGGGATTAAATGATTGGAAATTTAAAAAATAGCAATATTGAAGGTTTTTATGAAGATGTAATAGCTAAACAAAACTATCGTATCCAGGTTACGTATCTTAGAAATGCATCCTAGAATCTTATCATAACAATTGTAACTAAGATGATATTGGTTTCTAAGCGATTTCTAGAATATATATTTGAAGATATTTTCCCATTTATGAGCAAAAAATATTGATTCGATCACCTCTTTTAGAAAGGAAATTTAAGGGATTAAATGATTGGAAATTTAAAAAATAGCAATATTGAAGGTTTTTATGAAGATGTAATAGCTAAACAAAACTATCGTATCCAGGTTACGTATCTTAGAAATGCATCCTAGAATCTTATCATAGCAATTGTAACTAAGATGATATTGGTTCTTAAGCTATTTCTAGAATATATATTTGAAGATATTTTCCCATTTATGAGCAAAAAATATTAATTTGATCACCTCTTTTAGAAAGGAAATTTAAGGGATTAAATGATTGGAAATTTAAAAAATAGCAATATTGAAGGTTTTTATGAAGATGTAATAGCTAAACAAAACTATCGTATCCAGGTTACGTATCTTAGAAATGCATCCTAGAATCTTATCATAGCAATTGTAACTAAGATGATATTGGTTTTTAAGCTATTTCTAGAATATATATTTGAAGATATTTTCCCATTTATGAGCAAAAAATATTAATTTGATCACCTCTTTTAGAAAGGAAATTTAAGGGATTAAATGATTGGAAATTTAAAAAATAGCAATATTGAAGGTTTTTATGAAGATGTAATAGCTAAACAAAACTATCGTATCCAGGTTACGTATCTTAGAAATGCATCCTAGAATCTTATCATAACAATTGTAACTAAGATGATATTGGTTTTTAAGCTATTTCTAGAATATATATTTGAAGATATTTTCCCATTTATGAGCAAAAAATATTAATTTGATCACCTCTTTTAGAAAGGAAATTTAAGGGATTAAATGATTGGAAATTTAAAAAATAGCAATATTGAAGGTTTTTATGAAGATGTAATAGCTAAACAAAACTATCGTATCCAGGTTACGTATCTTAGAAATGCATCCTAGAATCTTATCATAACAATTGTAACTAAGATGATATTGGTTCTTAAGATATTTCTAGAATATATATTTGAAGATATTTTCCCATTTATGAGCAAAAAATATTAATTTGATCACCTCTTTTAGAAAGGAAATTTAAGGGATTAAATGATTGGAAATTTAAAAAATAGCAATATTGAAGGTTTTTATGAAGATGTAATAGCTAAACAAAACTATCGTATCCAGGTTACGTATCTTAGAAATGCATCCTAGAATCTTATCATAACAATTGTAACTAAGATGATATTGGTTTTTAAGCTATTTCTAGAATATATATATGAAGATATTTTCCCATTTATGAGCAAAAAATATTAATTTGATCACCTCTTTTAGAAAGGAAATTTAAGGGATTAAATGATTGGAAATTCAAAAAATAGCAATATTGAAGGTTTTTATGAAGATGTAATAGCTAAACAAAACTATCGTATCCAGGTTACGTATCTTAGAAATGCATCCTAGAATCTTATCATAACAATTGTAACTAAGATGATATTGGTTCTTAAGCTATTTCTGGAATATATATTTGAAGATATTTTCCCATTTATGAGCAAAAAATATTAATTTGATCACCTCTTTTAGAAAGGAAATTTAAGGGATTAAATGATTGGAAATTTAAAAAATAGCAATATTGAAGGTTTTTATGAAGATGTAATAGCTAAACAAAACTATCGTATCCAGGTTACGTATCTTAGAAATGCATCCTAGAATCTTATCATAGCAATTGTAACTAAGATGATATTGGTTTTTAAGCTATTTCTAGAATATATATTTGAAGATATTTTCCCATTTATGAGCAAAAAATATTAATTTGATCACCTCTTTTAGAAAGGAAATTTAAGGGATTAAATGATTGGAAATTTAAAAAATAGCAATATTGAAGGTTTTTATGAAGATGTAATAGCTAAACAAAACTATCGTATCCAGGTTACGTATCTTAGAAATGCATCCTAGAATCTTATCATAACAATTGTAACTAAGATGATATTGGTTTTTAAGCTATTTCTAGAATATATATTTGAAGATATTTTCCCATTTATGAGCAAAAAATATTAATTTGATCACCTCTTTTAGAAAGGAAATTTAAGGGATTAAATGATTGGAAATTTAAAAAATAGCAATATTGAAGGTTTTTATGAAGATGTAATAGCTAAACAAAACTATCGTATCCAGGTTACGTATCTTAGAAATGCATCCTAGAATCTTATCATAACAATTGTAACTAAGATGATATTGGTTCTTAAGATATTTCTAGAATATATATTTGAAGATATTTTCCCATTTATGAGCAAAAAATATTAATTTGATCACCTCTTTTAGAAAGGAAATTTAAGGGATTAAATGATTGGAAATTTAAAAAATAGCAATATTGAAGGTTTTTATGAAGATGTAATAGCTAAACAAAACTATCGTATCCAGGTTACGTATCTTAGAAATGCATCCTAGAATCTTATCATAACAATTGTAACTAAGATGATATTGGTTCTTAAGATATTTCTAGAATATATATTTGAAGATATTTTCCCATTTATGAGCAAAAAATATTAATTTGATCACCTCTTTTAGAAAGGAAATTTAAGGGATTAAATGATTGGAAATTTAAAAAATAGCAATATTGAAGGTTTTTATGAAGATGTAATAGCTAAACAAAACTATCGTATCCAGGTTACGTATCTTAGAAATGCATCCTAGAATCTTATCATAACAATTGTAACTAAGATGATATTGGTTCTTAAGCTATTTCTGGAATATATATTTGAAGATATTTTCCCATTTATGAGCAAAAAATATTAATTTGATCACCTCTTTTAGAAAGGAAATTTAAGGGATTAAATGATTGGAAATTTAAAAAATAGCAATATTGAAGGTTTTTATGAAGATGTAATAGCTAAACAAAACTATCGTATCCAGGTTACGTATCTTAGAAATGCATCCTAGAATCTTATCATAACAATTGTAACTAAGATGATATTGGTTCTTAAGATATTTCTGGAATATATATTTGAAGATATTTTCCCATTTATGAGCAAAAAATATTAATTTGATCACCTCTTTTAGAAAGGAAATTTAAGGGATTAAATGATTGGAAATTTAAAAAATAGCAATATTGAAGGTTTTTATGAAGATGTAATAGCTAAACAAAACTATCGTATCCAGGTTACGTATCTTAGAAATGCATCCTAGAATCTTATCATAACAATTGTAACTAAGATGATATTGGTTTCTAAGCGATTTCTAGAATATATATTTGAAGATATTTTCCCATTTATGAGCAAAAAATATTGATTCGATCACCTCTTTTAGAAAGGAAATTTAAGGGATTAAATGATTGGAAATTTAAAAAATAGCAATATTGAAGGTTTTTATGAAGATGTAATAGCTAAACAAAACTATCGTATCCAGGTTACGTATCTTAGAAATGCATCCTAGAATCTTATCATAGCAATTGTAACTAAGATGATATTGGTTCTTAAGCTATTTCTAGAATATATATTTGAAGATATTTTCCCATTTATGAGCAAAAAATATTAATTTGATCACCTCTTTTAGAAAGGAAATTTAAGGGATTAAATGATTGGAAATTTAAAAAATAGCAATATTGAAGGTTTTTATGAAGATGTAATAGCTAAACAAAACTATCGTATCCAGGTTACGTATCTTAGAAATGCATCCTAGAATCTTATCATAGCAATTGTAACTAAGATGATATTGGTTTTTAAGCTATTTCTAGAATATATATTTGAAGATATTTTCCCATTTATGAGCAAAAAATATTAATTTGATCACCTCTTTTAGAAAGGAAATTTAAGGGATTAAATGATTGGAAATTTAAAAAATAGCAATATTGAAGGTTTTTATGAAGATGTAATAGCTAAACAAAACTATCGTATCCAGGTTACGTATCTTAGAAATGCATCCTAGAATCTTATCATAACAATTGTAACTAAGATGATATTGGTTTCTAAGCGATTTCTAGAATATATATTTGAAGATATTTTCCCATTTATGAGCAAAAAATATTGATTCGATCACCTCTTTTAGAAAGGAAATTTAAGGGATTAAATGATTGGAAATTTAAAAAATAGCAATATTGAAGGTTTTTATGAAGATGTAATAGCTAAACAAAACTATCGTATCCAGGTTACGTATCTTAGAAATGCATCCTAGAATCTTATCATAACAATTGTAACTAAGACGATATTGGTTTTTAAGCTATTTCTAGAATATATATTTGGAGATATTTTCCCATTTATGAGCAAAAAATATTAATTTGATCACCTCTTTTAGAAAGGAAATTTAAGGGATTAAATGATTGGAAATTTAAAAAATAGCAATATTGAAGGTTTTTATGAAGATGTAATAGCTAAACAAAACTATCGTATCCAGGTTACGTATCTTAGAAATGCATCCTAGAATCTTATCATAGCAATTGTAACTAAGACGATATTGGTTCTTAAGCTATTTCTAGAATATATATTTGAAGATATTTTCCCATTTATGAGCAAAAAATATTAATTTGATCACCTCTTTTAGAAAGGAAATTTAAGGGATTAAATGATTGGAAATTCAAAAAATAGCAATATTGAAGGTTTTTATGAAGATGTAATAGCTAAACAAAACTATCGTATCCAGGTTACGTATCTTAGAAATGCATCCTAGAATCTTATCATAACAATTGTAACTAAGATGATATTGGTTCTTAAGCTATTTCTGGAATATATATTTGAAGATATTTTCCCATTTATGAGCAAAAAATATTAATTTGATCACCTCTTTTAGAAAGGAAATTTAAGGGATTAAATGATTGGAAATTTAAAAAATAGCAATATTGAAGGTTTTTATGAAGATGTAATAGCTAAACAAAACTATCGTATCCAGGTTACGTATCTTAGAAATGCATCCTAGAATCTTATCATAACAATTGTAACTAAGATGATATTGGTTCTTAAGCTATTTCTAGAATATATATTTGAAGATATTTTCCCATTTATGAGCAAAAAATATTGATTCGATCACCTCTTTTAGAACGGAAATTTAAGGGATTAAATGATTGGAAATTTAAAAAAAAACAATATTGAAGGTTTTTATGAAGATGTAATAGCTAAACAAAACTATCGTATCCAGGTTACGTATCTTAGAAATGCATCCTAGAATCTTATCATAGCAATTGTAACTAAGATGATATTGGTTCTTAAGCTATTTCTAGAATATATATTTGAAGATATTTTCCCATTTATGAGCAAAAAATATTAATTTGATCACCTCTTTTAGAAAGGAAATTTAAGGGATTAAATGATTGGAAATTTAAAAAATAGCAATATTGAAGGTTTTTATGAAGATGTAATAGCTAAACAAAACTATCGTATCCAGGTTACGTATCTTAGAAATGCATCCTAGAATCTTATCATAACAATTGTAACTAAGATGATATTGGTTTTTAAGCTATTTCTAGAATATATATATGAAGATATTTTCCCATTTATGAGCAAAAAATATTAATTTGATCACCTCTTTTAGAAAGGAAATTTAAGGGATTAAATGATTGGAAATTTAAAAAATAGCAATATTGAAGGTTTTTATGAAGATGTAATAGCTAAACAAAACTATCGTATCCAGGTTACGTATCTTAGAAATGCATCCTAGAATCTTATCATAACAATTGTAACTAAGATGATATTGGTTCTTAAGCTATTTCTAGAATATATATTTGAAGATATTTTCCATTTATGAGCAAAAAATATTAATTTGATCACCTCTTTGAGAAAGGAAATTTAAGGGATTAAATGATTGGAAATTCAAAAAATAGCAATATTGAAGGTTTTTATGAAGATGTAATAGCTAAACAAAACTATCGTATCCAGGTTACGTATCTTAGAAATGCATCCTAGAATCTTATCATAACAATTGTAACTAAGATGATATTGGTTCTTAAGCTATTTCTGGAATATATATTTGAAGATATTTTCCCATTTATGAGCAAAAAATATTAATTTGATCACCTCTTTTAGAAAGGAAATTTAAGGGATTAAATGATTGGAAATTTAAAAAAAAACAATATTGAAGGTTTTTATGAAGATGTAATAGCTAAACAAAACTATCGTATCCAGGTTACGTATCTTAGAAATGCATCCTAGAATCTTATCATAACAATTGTAACTAAGATGATATTGGTTCTTAAGCTATTTCTGGAATATATATTTGAAGATATTTTCCCATTTATGAGCAAAAAATATTAATTTGATCACCTCTTTTAGGAAGGAAATTTAAGGGATTAAATGATTGGAAATTCAAAAAATAGCAATATTGAAGGTTTTTATGAAGATGTAATAGCTAAACAAAACTATCGTATCCAGGTTACGTATCTTAGAAATGCATCCTAGAATCTTATCATAACAATTGTAACTAAGATGATATTGGTTCTTAAGCTATTTCTGGAATATATATTTGAAGATATTTTCCCATTTATGAGCAAAAAATATTAATTTGATCACCTCTTTTAGAAAGGAAATTTAAGGGATTAAATGATTGGAAATTTAAAAAATAGCAATATTGAAGGTTTTTATGAAGATGTAATAGCTAAACAAAACTATCGTATCCAGGTTACGTATCTTAGAAATGCATCCTAGAATCTTATCATAACAATTGTAACTAAGATGATATTGGTTTTTAAGCTATTTCTAGAATATATATTTGAAGATATTTTCCCATTTATGAGCAAAAAATATTAATTTGATCACCTCTTTTAGAAAGGAAATTTAAGGGATTAAATGATTGGAAATTTAAAAAATAGCAATATTGAAGGTTTTTATGAAGATGTAATAGCTAAACAAAACTATCGTATCCAGGTTACGTATCTTAGAAATGCATCCTAGAATCTTATCATAGCAATTGTAACTAAGATGATATTGGTTTTTAAGCTATTTCTAGAATATATATTTGAAGATATTTTCCCATTTATGAGCAAAAAATATTAATTTGATCACCTCTTTTAGAAAGGAAATTTAAGGGATTAAATGATTGGAAATTTAAAAAATAGCAATATTGAAGGTTTTTATGAAGATGTAATAGCTAAACAAAACTATCGTATCCAGGTTACGTATCTTAGAAATGCATCCTAGAATCTTATCATAGCAATTGTAACTAAGATGATATTGGTTTTTAAGCTATTTCTAGAATATATATTTGAAGATATTTTCCCATTTATGAACAAAAAATATTAATTTGATCACCTCTTTGAGAAAGGAAATTTAAGGGATTAAATGATTGGAAATTTAAAAAATAGCAATATTGAAGGTTTTTATGAAGATGTAATAGCTAAACAAAACTATCGTATCCAGGTTACGTATCTTAGAAATGCATCCTAGAATCTTATCATGACAATTGTAACTAAGATGATATTGGTTTTTAAGCTATTTCTAGAATATATATTTGAAGATATTTTCTCATTTATGAGTAAAAAATATTAATTTGATCACCTCTTTTAGAAAGGAAATTTAAGGGATTAAATGATTGGAAATTTAAAAAATAGCAATATTGAAGGTTTTTATGAAGATGTAATAGCTAAACAAAACTATCGTATCCAGGTTACGTATCTTAGAAATGCATCCTAGAATCTTATCATAACAATTGTAACTAAGATGATATTGGTTTTTAAGCTATTTCTAGAATATATATTTGAAGATATTTTCCCATTTATGAGCAAAAAATATTAATTTGATCACCTCTTTTAGAAAGGAAATTTAAGGGATTAAATGATTGGAAATTTAAAAAATAGCAATATTGAAGGTTGTTATGAAGATGTAATAGCTAAACAAAACTATCGTATCCAGGTTACGTATCTTAGAAATGCATCCTAGAATCTTATCATAACAATTGTAACTAAGATGATATTGGTTCTTAAGCTATTTCTAGAATATATATTTGAAGATATTTTCCCATTTATGAGCAAAAAATATTAATTTGATCACCTCTTTTAGAAAGGAAATTTAAGGGATTAAATGATTGGAAATTTAAAGAATAGCAATATTGAAGGTTTTTATGAAGATGTAATAGCTAAACAAAACTATCGTATCCAGGTTACGTATCTTAGAAATGCATCCTAGAATCTTATCATAGCAATTGTAACTAAGATGATATTGGTTTTTAAGCTATTTCTAGAATATATATTTGAAGATATTTTACCATTTAAGAGCAAAAAATATTAATTTGATCACCTCTTTTAGAAAGGAAATTTAAGGGATTAAATGATTGGAAATTTAAAAAATAGCAATATTGAAGGTTTTTATGAAGATGTAATAGCTAAACAAAACTATCGTATCCAGGTTACGTATCTTAGAAATGCATCCTAGAATCTTATCATAACAATTGTAACTAAGATGATATTGGTTCTTAAGCTATTTCTAGAATATATATTTGAAGATATTTTCCCATTTATGAGCAAAAAATATTAATTTGATCACCTCTTTTAGATAGGAAATTTAAGGGATTAAATGATTGGAAATTTAAAAAATAGCAATATTGAAGGTTTTTATGAAGATGTAATAGCTAAACAAAACTATCGTATCCAGGTTACGTATCTTAGAAATGCATCCTAGAATCTTATCATAGCAATTGTAACTAAGATGATATTGGTTTTTAAGCTATTTCTAGAATATATATTTGAAGATATTTTCCCATTTATGAACAAAAAATATTAATTTGATCACCTCTTTGAGAAAGGAAATTTAAGGGATTAAATGATTGGAAATTTAAAAAATAGCAATATTGAAGGTTTTTATGAAGATGTAATAGCTAAACAAAACTATCGTATCCAGGTTACGTATCTTAGAAATGCATCCTAGAATCTTATCATGACAATTGTAACTAAGATGATATTGGTTTTTAAGCTATTTCTAGAATATATATTTGAAGATATTTTCTCATTTATGAGTAAAAAATATTAATTTGATCACCTCTTTTAGAAAGGAAATTTAAGGGATTAAATGATTGGAAATTTAAAAAATAGCAATATTGAAGGTTTTTATGAAGATGTAATAGCTAAACAAAACTATCGTATCCAGGTTACGTATCTTAGAAATGCATCCTAGAATCTTATCATAACAATTGTAACTAAGATGATATTGGTTTTTAAGCTATTTCTAGAATATATATTTGAAGATATTTTCCCATTTATGAGCAAAAAATATTAATTTGATCACCTCTTTTAGAAAGGAAATTTAAGGGATTAAATGATTGGAAATTTAAAAAATAGCAATATTGAAGGTTTTTATGAAGATGTAATAGCTAAACAAAACTATCGTATCCAGGTTACGTATCTTAGAAATGCATCCTAGAATCTTATCATAACAATTGTAACTAAGATGATATTGGTTCTTAAGCTATTTCTAGAATATATATTTGAAGATATTTTCCCATTTATGAGCAAAAAATATTAATTTGATCACCTCTTTTAGATAGGAAATTTAAGGGATTAAATGATTGGAAATTTAAAAAATAGCAATATTGAAGGTTTTTATGAAGATGTAATAGCTAAACAAAACTATCGTATCCAGGTTACGTATCTTAGAAATGCATCCTAGAATCTTATCATAGCAATTGTAACTAAGATGATATTGGTTTTTAAGCTATTTCTAGAATATATATTTGAAGATATTTTCCCATTTATGAACAAAAAATATTAATTTGATCACCTCTTTGAGAAAGGAAATTTAAGGGATTAAATGATTGGAAATTTAAAAAATAGCAATATTGAAGGTTTTTATGAAGATGTAATAGCTAAACAAAACTATCGTATCCAGGTTACGTATCTTAGAAATGCATCCTAGAATCTTATCATGACAATTGTAACTAAGATGATATTGGTTTTTAAGCTATTTCTAGAATATATATTTGAAGATATTTTCTCATTTATGAGTAAAAAATATTAATTTGATCACCTCTTTTAGAAAGGAAATTTAAGGGATTAAATGATTGGAAATTTAAAAAATAGCAATATTGAAGGTTTTTATGAAGATGTAATAGCTAAACAAAACTATCGTATCCAGGTTACGTATCTTAGAAATGCATCCTAGAATCTTATCATAACAATTGTAACTAAGATGATATTGGTTTTTAAGCTATTTCTAGAATATATATTTGAAGATATTTTCCCATTTATGAGCAAAAAATATTAATTTGATCACCTCTTTTAGAAAGGAAATTTAAGGGATTAAATGATTGGAAATTTAAAAAATAGCAATATTGAAGGTTGTTATGAAGATGTAATAGCTAAACAAAACTATCGTATCCAGGTTACGTATCTTAGAAATGCATCCTAGAATCTTATCATAACAATTGTAACTAAGATGATATTGGTTCTTAAGCTATTTCTAGAATATATATTTGAAGATATTTTCCCATTTATGAGCAAAAAATATTAATTTGATCACCTCTTTTAGAAAGGAAATTTAAGGGATTAAATGATTGGAAATTTAAAGAATAGCAATATTGAAGGTTTTTATGAAGATGTAATAGCTAAACAAAACTATCGTATCCAGGTTACGTATCTTAGAAATGCATCCTAGAATCTTATCATAGCAATTGTAACTAAGATGATATTGGTTTTTAAGCTATTTCTAGAATATATATTTGAAGATATTTTACCATTTAAGAGCAAAAAATATTAATTTGATCACCTCTTTTAGAAAGGAAATTTAAGGGATTAAATGATTGGAAATTTAAAAAATAGCAATATTGAAGGTTTTTATGAAGATGTAATAGCTAAACAAAACTATCGTATCCAGGTTACGTATCTTAGAAATGCATCCTAGAATCTTATCATAACAATTGTAACTAAGATGATATTGGTTCTTAAGCTATTTCTAGAATATATATTTGAAGATATTTTCCCATTTATGAGCAAAAAATATTAATTTGATCACCTCTTTTAGATAGGAAATTTAAGGGATTAAATGATTGGAAATTTAAAAAATAGCAATATTGAAGGTTTTTATGAAGATGTAATAGCTAAACAAAACTATCGTATCCAGGTTACGTATCTTAGAAATGCATCCTAGAATCTTATCATAACAATTGTAACTAAGATGATATTGGTTTTTAAGCTATTTCTAGAATATATATTTGAAGATATTTTCCCATTTATGAGCAAAAAATATTAATTTGATCACCTCTTTTAGATAGGAAATTTAAGGGATTAAATGATTGGAAATTTAAAAAATAGCAATATTGAAGGTTTTTATGAAGATGTAATAGCTAAACAAAACTATCGTATCCAGGTTACGTATCTTAGAAATGCATCCTAGAATCTTATCATAACAATTGTAACTAAGATGATATTGGTTTTTAAGCTATTTCTAGAATATATATTTGAAGATATTTTCCCATTTATGAGCAAAAAATATTAATTTGATCACCTCTTTTAGAAAGGAAATTTAAGGGATTAAATGATTGGAAATTTAAAAAATAGCAATATTGAAGGTTTTTATGAAGATGTAATAGCTAAACAAAACTATCGTATCCAGGTTACGTATCTTAGAAATGCATCCTAGAATCTTATCATAACAATTGTAACTAAGATGATATTGGTTCTTAAGCTATTTCTAGAATATATATTTGAAGATATTTTCCCATTTATGAGCAAAAAATATTAATTTGATCACCTCTTTTAGAAAGGAAATTTAAGGGATTAAATGATTGGAAATTTAAAAAATAGCAATATTGAAGGTTGTTATGAAGATGTAATAGCTAAACAAAACTATCGTATCCAGGTTACGTATCTTAGAAATGCATCCTAGAATCTTATCATAACAATTGTAACTAAGATGATATTGGTTCTTAAGCTATTTCTAGAATATATATTTGAAGATATTTTCCCATTTATGAGCAAAAAATATTAATTTGATCACCTCTTTTAGATAGGAAATTTAAGGGATTAAATGATTGGAAATTTAAAAAATAGCAATATTGAAGGTTTTTATGAAGATGTAATAGCTAAACAAAACTATCGTATCCAGGTTACGTATCTTAGAAATGCATCCTAGAATCTTATCATAACAATTGTAACTAAGATGATATTGGTTTTTAAGCTATTTCTAGAATATATATTTGAAGATATTTTCCCATTTATGAGCAAAAAATATTAATTTGATCACCTCTTTTAGAAAGGAAATTTAAGGGATTAAATGATTGGAAATTTAAAAAATAGCAATATTGAAGGTTTTTATGAAGATGTAATAGCTAAACAAAACTATCGTATCCAGGTTACGTATCTTAGAAATGCATCCTAGAATCTTATCATAACAATTGTAACTAAGATGATATTGGTTCTTAAGCTATTTCTAGAATATATATTTGAAGATATTTTCCCATTTATGAGCAAAAAATATTAATTTGATCACCTCTTTTAGAAAGGAAATTTAAGGGATTAAATGATTGGAAATTTAAAAAATAGCAATATTGAAGGTTGTTATGAAGATGTAATAGCTAAACAAAACTATCGTATCCAGGTTACGTATCTTAGAAATGCATCCTAGAATCTTATCATAACAATTGTAACTAAGATGATATTGGTTCTTAAGCTATTTCTAGAATATATATTTGAAGATATTTTCCATTTATGAGCAAAAAATATTAATTTGATCACCTCTTTTAGAAAGGAAATTTAAGGGATTAAATGATTGGAAATTTAAAAAATAGCAATATTGAAGGTTTTTATGAAGATGTAATAGCTAAACAAAACTATCGTATCCAGGTTACGTATCTTAGAAATGCATCCTAGAATCTTATCATAACAATTGTAACTAAGATGATATTGGTTCTTAAGCTATTTCTGGAATATATATTTGAAGATATTTTCCCATTTATGAGCAAAAAATATTAATTTGATCACCTCTTTTAGAAAGGAAATTTAAGGGATTAAATGATTGGAAATTTAAAAAATAGCAATATTGAAGGTTTTTATGAAGATGTAATAGCTAAACAAAACTATCGTATCCAGGTTACGTATCTTAGAAATGCATCCTAGAATCTTATCATAGCAATTGTAACTAAGATGATATTGGTTTTTAAGCTATTTCTAGAATATATATTTGAAGATATTTTCCCATTTATGAGCAAAAAATATTAATTTGATCACCTCTTTTAGAAAGGAAATTTAAGGGATTAAATGATTGGAAATTTAAAAAATAGCAATATTGAAGGTTTTTATGAAGATGTAATAGCTAAACAAAACTATCGTATCCAGGTTACGTATCTTAGAAATGCATCCTAGAATCTTATCATAACAATTGTAACTAAGATGATATTGGTTCTTAAGCTATTTCTAGAATATATATTTGAAGATATTTTCCCATTTATGAGCAAAAAATATTAATTTGATCACCTCTTTTAGGAAGGAAATTTAAGGGATTAAATGATTGGAAATTTAAAAAATAGCAATATTGAAGGTTTTTATGAAGATGTAATAGCTAAACAAAACTATCGTATCCAGGTTACGTATCTTAGAAATGCATCCTAGAATCTTATCATAACAATTGTAACTAAGATGATATTGGTTTTTAAGCTATTTCTAGAATATATATTTGAAGATATTTTCCCATTTATGAGCAAAAAATATTAATTTGATCACCTCTTTTAGAAAGGAAATTTAAGGGATTAAATGATTGGAAATTTAAAAAATAGCAATATTGAAGGTTTTTATGAAGATGTAATAGCTAAACAAAACTATCGTATCCAGGTTACGTATCTTAGAAATGCATCCTAGAATCTTATCATAACAATTGTAACTAAGATGATATTGGTTTTTAAGCTATTTCTAGAATATATATATGAAGATATTTTCCCATTTATGAGCAAAAAATATTAATTTGATCACCTCTTTTAGAAAGGAAATTTAAGGGATTAAATGATTGGAAATTTAAAAAATAGCAATATTGAAGGTTTTTATGAAGATGTAATAGCTAAACAAAACTATCGTATCCAGGTTACGTATCTTAGAAATGCATCCTAGAATCTTATCATAACAATTGTAACTAAGATGATATTGGTTTTTAAGCTATTTCTAGAATATATATATGAAGATATTTTCCCATTTATGAGCAAAAAATATTAATTTGATCACCTCTTTTAGAAAGGAAATTTAAGGGATTAAATGATTGGAAATTTAAAAAATAGCAATATTGAAGGTTTTTATGAAGATGTAATAGCTAAACAAAACTATCGTATCCAGGTTACGTATCTTAGAAATGCATCCTAGAATCTTATCATAACAATTGTAACTAAGATGATATTGGTTCTTAAGCTATTTCTAGAATATATATTTGAAGATATTTTCCATTTATGAGCAAAAAATATTAATTTGATCACCTCTTTGAGAAAGGAAATTTAAGGGATTAAATGATTGGAAATTTAAAAAATAGCAATATTGAAGGTTTTTATGAAGATGTAATAGCTAAACAAAACTATCGTATCCAGGTTACGTATCTTAGAAATGCATCCTAGAATCTTATCATAGCAATTGTAACTAAGATGATATTGGTTTTTAAGCTATTTCTAGAATATATATTTGAAGATATTTTCCCATTTATGAGCAAAAAATATTAATTTGATCACCTCTTTTAGATAGGAAATTTAAGGGATTAAATGATTGGAAATTTAAAAAATAGCAATATTGAAGGTTTTTATGAAGATGTAATAGCTAAACAAAACTATCGTATCCAGGTTACGTATCTTAGAAATGCATCCTAGAATCTTATCATAACAATTGTAACTAAGATGATATTGGTTTTTAAGCTATTTCTAGAATATATATTTGAAGATATTTTCCCATTTATGAGCAAAAAATATTAATTTGATCACCTCTTTTAGATAGGAAATTTAAGGGATTAAATGATTGGAAATTTAAAAAATAGCAATATTGAAGGTTTTTATGAAGATGTAATAGCTAAACAAAACTATCGTATCCAGGTTACGTATCTTAGAAATGCATCCTAGAATCTTATCATAACAATTGTAACTAAGATGATATTGGTTCTTAAGCTATTTCTGGAATATATATTTGAAGATATTTTCCCATTTATGAGCAAAAAATATTAATTTGATCACCTCTTTTAGAAAGGGAATTTAAGGGATTAAATGATTGGAAATTTAAAAAATAGCAATATTGAAGGTTTTTATGAAGATGTAATAGCTAAACAAAGCTATCGTATCCAGGTTACGTATCTTAGAAATGCATCCTAGAATCTTATCATAACAATTGTAACTAAGATGATATTGGTTTTTAAGCTATTTCTAGAATAAATATTTGAAGATATTTTCCCATTTATGAGCAAAAAATATTAATTTGATCACCTCTTTTAGAAAGGAAATTTAAGGGATTAAATGATTGGAAATTTAAAAAATAGCAATATTGAAGGTTTTTATGAAGATGTAATAGCTAAACAAAACTATCGTATCCAGGTTACGTATCTTAGAAATGCATCCTAGAATCTTATCATAACAATTGTAACTAAGATGATATTGGTTTTTAAGCTATTTCTAGAATATATATTTGAAGATATTTTCCCATTTATGAGCAAAAAATATTAATTTGATCACCTCTTTTAGATAGGAAATTTAAGGGATTAAATGATTGGAAATTTAAAAAATAGCAATATTGAAGGTTTTTATGAAGATGTAATAGCTAAACAAAACTATCGTATCCAGGTTACGTATCTTAGAAATGCATCCTAGAATCTTATCATAACAATTGTAACTAAGATGATATTGGTTTTTAAGCTATTTCTAGAATATATATTTGAAGATATTTTCCCATTTATGAGCAAAAAATATTAATTTGATCACCTCTTTTAGAAAGGAAATTTAAGGGATTAAATGATTGGAAATTTAAAAAATAGCAATATTGAAGGTTTTTATGAAGATGTAATAGCTAAACAAAACTATCGTATCCAGGTTACGTATCTTAGAAATGCATCCTAGAATCTTATCATAACAATTGTAACTAAGATGATATTGGTTTTTAAGCTATTTCTAGAATATATATATGAAGATATTTTCCCATTTATGAGCAAAAAATATTAATTTGATCACCTCTTTTAGAAAGGAAATTTAAGGGATTAAATGATTGGAAATTTAAAAAATAGCAATATTGAAGGTTTTTATGAAGATGTAATAGCTAAACAAAACTATCGTATCCAGGTTACGTATCTTAGAAATGCATCCTAGAATCTTATCATAACAATTGTAACTAAGATGATATTGGTTCTTAAGCTATTTCTAGAATATATATTTGAAGATATTTTCCCATTTATGAGCAAAAAATATTAATTTGATCACCTCTTTTAGATAGGAAATTTAAGGGATTAAATGATTGGAAATTTAAAAAATAGCAATATTGAAGGTTTTTATGAAGATGTAATAGCTAAACAAAACTATCGTATCCAGGTTACGTATCTTAGAAATGCATCCTAGAATCTTATCATAACAATTGTAACTAAGATGATATTGGTTTTTAAGCTATTTCTAGAATATATATTTGAAGATATTTTCCCATTTATGAGCAAAAAATATTAATTTGATCACCTCTTTTAGAAAGGAAATTTAAGGGATTAAATGATTGGAAATTTAAAAAATAGCAATATTGAAGGTTTTTATGAAGATGTAATAGCTAAACAAAACTATCGTATCCAGGTTACGTATCTTAGAAATGCATCCTAGAATCTTATCATAACAATTGTAACTAAGATGATATTGGTTCTTAAGCTATTTCTAGAATATATATTTGAAGATATTTTCCCATTTATGAGCAAAAAATATTAATTTGATCACCTCTTTTAGATAGGAAATTTAAGGGATTAAATGATTGGAAATTTAAAAAATAGCAATATTGAAGGTTTTTATGAAGATGTAATAGCTAAACAAAACTATCGTATCCAGGTTACGTATCTTAGAAATGCATCCTAGAATCTTATCATAACAATTGTAACTAAGATGATATTGGTTTTTAAGCTATTTCTAGAATATATATTTGAAGATATTTTCCCATTTATGAGCAAAAAATATTAATTTGATCACCTCTTTTAGAAAGGAAATTTAAGGGATTAAATGATTGGAAATTTAAAAAATAGCAATATTGAAGGTTTTTATGAAGATGTAATAGCTAAACAAAACTATCGTATCCAGGTTACGTATCTTAGAAATGCATCCTAGAATCTTATCATAACAATTGTAACTAAGATGATATTGGTTTTTAAGCTATTTCTAGAATATATATATGAAGATATTTTCCCATTTATGAGCAAAAAATATTAATTTGATCACCTCTTTTAGAAAGGAAATTTAAGGGATTAAATGATTGGAAATTTAAAAAATAGCAATATTGAAGGTTTTTATGAAGATGTAATAGCTAAACAAAACTATCGTATCCAGGTTACGTATCTTAGAAATGCATCCTAGAATCTTATCATAACAATTGTAACTAAGATGATATTGGTTCTTAAGCTATTTCTAGAATATATATTTGAAGATATTTTCCATTTATGAGCAAAAAATATTAATTTGATCACCTCTTTGAGAAAGGAAATTTAAGGGATTAAATGATTGGAAATTCAAAAAATAGCAATATTGAAGGTTTTTATGAAGATGTAATAGCTAAACAAAACTATCGTATCCAGGTTACGTATCTTAGATATGCATCCTAGAATCTTATCATAACAATTGTAACTAAGATGATATTGGTTCTTAAGCTATTTCTGGAATATATATTTGAAGATATTTTCCCATTTATGAGCAAAAAATATTAATTTGATCACCTCTTTTAGAAAGGAAATTTAAGGGATTAAATGATTGGAAATTTAAAAAATAGCAATATTGAAGGTTTTTATGAAGATGTAATAGCTAAACAAAACTATCGTATCCAGGTTACGTATCTTAGAAATGCATCCTAGAATCTTATCATAGCAATTGTAACTAAGATGATATTGGTTTTTAAGCTATTTCTAGAATATATATTTGAAGATATTTTCCCATTTATGAGCAAAAAATATTAATTTGATCACCTCTTTTAGAAAGGAAATTTAAGGGATTAAATGATTGGAAATTTAAAAAATAGCAATATTGAAGGTTTTTATGAAGATGTAATAGCTAAACAAAACTATCGTATCCAGGTTACGTATCTTAGAAATGCATCCTAGAATCTTATCATAACAATTGTAACTAAGATGATATTGGTTCTTAAGCTATTTCTAGAATATATATTTGAAGATATTTTCCCATTTATGAGCAAAAAATATTAATTTGATCACCTCTTTTAGGAAGGAAATTTAAGGGATTAAATGATTGGAAATTTAAAAAATAGCAATATTGAAGGTTTTTATGAAGATGTAATAGCTAAACAAAACTATCGTATCCAGGTTACCTATCTTAGAAATGCATGCTAGAATCAAATCATAACAATTGTAACTAAGATGATATTGGTTTTTAAGCTATTTCTAGAATATATATTTGAAGATATTTTCCCATTTATGAGCAAAAAATATTAATTTGATCACCTCTTTTAGAAAGGAAATTTAAGGGATTAAATGATTGGAAATTTAAAAAATAGCAATATTGAAGGTTTTTATGGAGATGTAATAGCTAAACAAAACTATCGTATCCAGGTTACCTATCTTAGAAATGCATGCTAGAATCAAATCATAACAATTGTAACTAAGATGATATTGGTTTTTAAGCTATTTCTAGAATATATATTTGAAGATATTTTCCCATTTATGAGCAAAAAATATTAATTTGATCACCTCTTTTAGAAAGGAAATTTAAGGGATTAAATGATTGGAAATTTAAAAAATAGCAATATTGAAGGTTTTTATGAAGATGTAATAGCTAAACAAAACTATCGTATCCAGGTTACGTATCTTAGAAATGCATCCTAGAATCTTATCATAGCAATTGTAACTAAGATGATATTGGTTTTTAAGCTATTTCTAGAATATATATTTGAAGATATTTTCCCATTTATGAGCAAAAAATATTAATTTGATCACCTCTTTTAGAAAGGAAATTTAAGGGATTAAATGATTGGAAATTTAAAAAATAGCAATATTGAAGGTTTTTATGAAGATGTAATAGCTAAACAAAACTATGGTATCCAGGTTACCTATCTTAGAAATGCATCCTAGAATCAAATCATAACAATTGTAACTAAGATGATATTGGTTTTTAAGCTATTTCTAGAATATATTTTTGAAGATATTTTCCCATTTATGAGGAAAAAATATTAATTTGATCACCTCTTTTAGAAAGGAAATTTAAGGGATTAAATGATTGGAAATTTAAAAAATAGCAATATTGAAGGTTTTTATGGAGATGTAATAGCTAAACAAAACTATCGTATCCAGGTTACCTATCTTAGAAATGCATGCTAGAATCAAATCATAACAATTGTAACTAAGATGATATTGGTTTTTAAGCTATTTCTAGAATATATTTTTGAAGATATTTTCCCATTTATGAGCAAAAAATATTAATTTGATCACCTCTTTTAGAAAGGAAATTTAAGGGATTAAATGATTGGAAATTTAAAAAATAGCAATATTGAAGGTTTTTATGAAGATGTAATAGCTAAACAAAACTATCGTATCCAGGTTACCTATCTTAGAAATGCATGCTAGAATCAAATCATAACAATTGTAACTAAGATGATATTGGTTCTAAAGCTATTTCTAGAATATATATTTGAAGATATTTTCCCATTTATGAGCAAAAAATATTAATTTGATCACCTCTTTTAGAAAGGAAATTTAAGGGATGAAATGATTGGAAATTTAAAAAATAGCAATATTGAAGGTTTTTATGAAGATGTAATAGCTAAACAAAACTATCGTATCCAGGTTACGTATCTTAGAAATGCATCCTAGAATCTTATCATAACAATTGTAACTAAGATGATATTGGTTCTTAAGCTATTTCTAGAATATATATTTGAAGATATTTTCCCATTTATGAGCAAAAAATATTAATTTGATCACCTCTTTTAGAAAGGAAATTTAAGGGATGAAATGATTGGAAATTTAAAAAATAGCAATATTGAAGGTTTTTATGAAGATGTAATAGCTAAACAAAACTATCGTATCCAGGTTACGTATCTTAGAAATGCATCCTAGAATCTTATCATAACAATTGTAACTAAGATGATATTGGTTCTAAAGCTATTTCTAGAATATATATTTGAAGATATTTTCCCATTTATGAGCAAAAAATATTAATTTGATCACCTCTTTTAGAAAGGAAATTTAAGGGATGAAATGATTGGAAATTTAAAAAATAGCAATATTGAAGGTTTTTATGACAATGTAATAGCTAAACAAAACTATCGTATCCAGGTTACGTATCTTAGAAATGCATCCTAGAATCTTATCATAACAATTGTAACTAAGATGATATTGGTTCTTAAGCTATTTCTAGAATATATATTTGAAGATATTTTCCCATTTATGAGCAAAAAATATTAATTTGATCACCTCTTTTAGAAAGTAAATTTAAGGGATTAAATGATTGGAAATTTAAAAAATAGCAATATTGAAGGTTTTTATGAAGATGTAATAGCTAAACAAAACTATCGTATCCAGGTTACGTATCTTAGAAATGCATCCTAGAATCTTATCATAACAATTGTAACTAAGATGATATTGGTTCTTAAGCTATTTCTAGAATATATATTTGAAGATATTTTCCCATTTATGAGCAAAAAATATCAATTTGATCACCTCTTTTAGAAAGTAAATTTAAGGGATTAAATGATTGGAAATTTAAAAAATAGCAATATTGAAGGTTTTTATGACAATGTAATAGCTAAACAAAACTATCGTATCCAGGTTACGTATCTTAGAAATGCATCCTAGAATCTTATCATAACAATTGTAACTAAGATGATATTGGTTTCTAAGCGATTTCTAGAATATATATTTGAAGATATTTTCCAATTTATGAGCAAAAAATATTAATTTGATCACCTCTTTTAGAAAGTAAATTTAAGGGATTAAATGATTGGAAATTTAAAAAATAGCAATATTGAAGGTTTTTATGAAGATGTAATAGCTAAACAAAACTATCGTATCCAGGTTACGTATCTTAGAAATGCATCCTAGAATCTTATCATAACAATTGTAACTAAGATGATATTGGTTCTAAAGCTATTTCTAGAATATATATTTGAAGATATTTTCCCATTTATGAGCAAAAAATATTAATTTGATCACCTCTTTTAGAAAGGAAATTTAAGGGATTAAATGATTGGAAATTTAAAAAATAGCAATATTGAAGGTTTTTATGAAGATGTAATAGCTAAACAAAACTATCGTATCCAGGTTACGTATCTTAGAAATGCATCCTAGAATCTTATCATAACAATTGTAACTAAGATGATATTGGTTCTAAAGCTATTTCTAGAATATATATTTGAAGATATTTTCCCATTTATGAGCAAAAAATATTAATTTGATCACCTCTTTTAGAAAGGAAATTTAAGGGATTAAATGATTGGAAATTTAAAAAATAGCAATATTGAAGGTTTTTATGAAGATGTAATAGCTAAACAAAACTATCGTATCCAGGTTACGTATCTTAGAAATGCATCCTAGAATCTTATCATAACAATTGTAACTAAGATGATATTGGTTCTAAAGCTATTTCTAGAATATATATTTGAAGATATTTTCCCATTTATGAGCAAAAAATATTAATTTGATCACCTCTTTTAGAAAGGAAATTTAAGGGATTAAATGATTGGAAATTTAAAAAATAGCAATATTGAAGGTTTTTATGAAGATGTAATAGCTAAACAAAACTATCGTATCCAGGTTACGTATCTTAGAAATGCATCCTAGAATCTTATCATAACAATTGTAACTAAGATGATATTGGTTCTAAAGCTATTTCTAGAATATATATTTGAAGATATTTTCCCATTTATGAGCAAAAAATATTAATTTGATCACCTCTTTTAGAAAGGAAATTTAAGGGATTAAATGATTGGAAATTTAAAAAATAGCAATATTGAAGGTTTTTATGAAGATGTAATAGCTAAACAAAACTATCGTATCCAGGTTACGTATCTTAGAAATGCATCCTAGAATCTTATCATAACAATTGTAACTAAGATGATATTGGTTCTAAAGCTATTTCTAGAATATATATTTGAAGATATTTTCCCATTTATGAGCAAAAAATATTAATTTGATCACCTCTTTTAGAAAGGAAATTTAAGGGATTAAATGCTTGGAAATTTAAAAAATAGCAATATTGAAGGTTTTTATGAAGATGTAATAGCTAAACAAAACTATCGTATCCAGGTTACGTATCTTAGAAATGCATCCTAGAATCTTATCATAACAATTGTAACTAAGATGATATTGGTTCTAAAGCTATTTCTAGAATATATATTTGAAGATATTTTCCCATTTATGAGCAAAAAATATTAATTTGATCACCTCTTTTAGAAAGGAAATTTAAGGGATTAAATGATTGGAAATTTAAAAAATAGCAATATTGAAGGTTTTTATGAAGATGTAATAGCTAAACAAAACTATCGTATCCAGGTTACGTATCTTAGAAATGCATCCTAGAATCTTATCATAACAATTGTAACTAAGATGATATTGGTTCTAAAGCTATTTCTAGAATATATATTTGAAGATATTTTCCCATTTATGAGCAAAAAATATTAATTTGATCACCTCTTTTAGAAAGGAAATTTAAGGGATTAAATGATTGGAAATTTAAAAAATAGCAATATTGAAGGTTTTTATGAAGATGTAATAGCTAAACAAAACTATCGTATCCAGGTTACGTATCTTAGAAATGCATCCTAGAATCTTATCATAACAATTGTAACTAAGATGATATTGGTTCTAAAGCTATTTCTAGAATATATATTTGAAGATATTTTCCCATTTATGAGCAAAAAATATTAATTTGATCACCTCTTTTAGAAAGGAAATTTAAGGGATTAAATGATTGGAAATTTAAAAAATAGCAATATTGAAGGTTTTTATGAAGATGTAATAGCTAAACAAAACTATCGTATCCAGGTTACGTATCTTAGAAATGCATCCTAGAATCTTATCATAACAATTGTAACTAAGATGATATTGGTTCTAAAGCTATTTCTAGAATATATATTTGAAGATATTTTCCCATTTATGAGCAAAAAATATTAATTTGATCACCTCTTTTAGAAAGGAAATTTAAGGGATTAAATGATTGGAAATTTAAAAAATAGCAATATTGAAGGTTTTTATGAAGATGTAATAGCTAAACAAAACTATCGTATCCAGGTTACGTATCTTAGAAATGCATCCTAGAATCTTATCATAACAATTGTAACTAAGATGATATTGGTTCTAAAGCTATTTCTAGAATATATATTTGAAGATATTTTCCCATTTATGAGCAAAAAATATTAATTTGATCACCTCTTTTAGAAAGGAAATTTAAGGGATTAAATGCTTGGAAATTTAAAAAATAGCAATATTGAAGGTTTTTATGAAGATGTAATAGCTAAACAAAACTATCGTATCCAGGTTACGTATCTTAGAAATGCATCCTAGAATCTTATCATAACAATTGTAACTAAGATGATATTGGTTCTAAAGCTATTTCTAGAATATATATTTGAAGATATTTTCCCATTTATGAGCAAAAAATATTAATTTGATCACCTCTTTTAGAAAGGAAATTTAAGGGATTAAATGATTGGAAATTTAAAAAATAGCAATATTGAAGGTTTTTATGAAGATGTAATAGCTAAACAAAACTATCGTATCCAGGTTACGTATCTTAGAAATGCATCCTAGAATCTTATCATAACAATTGTAACTAAGATGATATTGGTTCTTAAGCTATTTCTAGAATATATATTTGAAGATATTTTCCCATTTATGAGCAAAAAATATTAATTTGATCACCTCTTTTAGAAAGGAAATTTAAGGGATTAAATGCTTGGAAATTTAAAAAATAGCAATATTGAAGGTTTTTATGAAGATGTAATAGCTAAACAAAACTATCGTATCCAGGTTACGTATCTTAGAAATGCATCCTAGAATCTTATCATAACAATTGTAACTAAGATGATATTGGTTCTAAAGCTATTTCTAGAATATATATTTGAAGATATTTTCCCATTTATGAGCAAAAAATATTAATTTGATCACCTCTTTTAGAAAGGAAATTTAAGGGATTAAATGATTGGAAATTTAAAAAATAGCAATATTGAAGGTTTTTATGAAGATGTAATAGCTAAACAAAACTATCGTATCCAGGTTACGTATCTTAGAAATGCATCCTAGAATCTTATCATAACAATTGTAACTAAGATGATATTGGTTCTAAAGCTATTTCTAGAATATATATTTGAAGATATTTTCCCATTTATGAGCAAAAAATATTAATTTGATCACCTCTTTTAGAAAGGAAATTTAAGGGATTAAATGATTGGAAATTTAAAAAATAGCAATATTGAAGGTTTTTATGAAGATGTAATAGCTAAACAAAACTATCGTATCCAGGTTACGTATCTTAGAAATGCATCCTAGAATCTTATCATAACAATTGTAACTAAGATGATATTGGTTCTAAAGCTATTTCTAGAATATATATTTGAAGATATTTTCCCATTTATGAGCAAAAAATATTAATTTGATCACCTCTTTTAGAAAGGAAATTTAAGGGATTAAATGATTGGAAATTTAAAAAATAGCAATATTGAAGGTTTTTATGAAGATGTAATAGCTAAACAAAACTATCGTATCCAGGTTACGTATCTTAGAAATGCATCCTAGAATCTTATCATAACAATTGTAACTAAGATGATATTGGTTCTTAAGCTATTTCTAGAATATATATTTGAAGATATTTTCCCATTTATGAGCAAAAAATATTAATTTGATCACCTCTTTTAGAAAGGAAATTTAAGGGATTAAATGATTGGAAATTTAAAAAATAGCAATATTGAAGGTTTTTATGAAGATGTAATAGCTAAACAAAACTATCGTATCCATGTTATGTATCTTAGAAATGCATCCTAGAATCTTATCATAACAATTGTAACTAAGATGATATTGGTTCTTAAGCTATTTCTAGAATATATATTTGAAGATATTTTCCCATTTATGAGCAAAAAATATTAATTTGATCACCTCTTTTAGAAAGGAAATTTAAGGGATGAAATGATTGGAAATTTAAAAAATAGCAATATTGAAGGTTTTTATGAAGATGTAATAGCTAAACAAAACTATCGTATCCATGTTATGTATCTTAGAAATGCATCCTAGAATCTTATCATAACAATTGTAACTAAGATGATATTGGTTCTTAAGCTATTTCTAGAATATATATTTGAAGATATTTTCCCATTTATGAGCAAAAAATATTAATTTGATCACCTCTTTTAGAAAGGAAATTTAAGGGATTAAATGATTGGAAATTTAAAAAATAGCAATATTGAAGGTTTTTATGAAGATGTAATAGCTAAACAAAACTATCGTATCCAGGTTACGTATCTTAGAAATGCATCCTAGAATCTTATCATAACAATTGTAACTAAGATGATATTGGTTCTAAAGCTATTTCTAGAATATATATTTGAAGATATTTTCCCATTTATGAGCAAAAAATATTAATTTGATCACCTCTTTTAGAAAGGAAATTTAAGGGATTAAATGATTGGAAATTTAAAAAATAGCAATATTGAAGGTTTTTATGACAATGTAATAGCTAAACAAAACTATCGTATCCAGGTTACGTATCTTAGAAATGCATCCTAGAATCTTATCATAACAATTGTAACTAAGATGATATTGGTTCTAAAGCTATTTCTAGAATATATATTTGAAGATATTTTCCCATTTATGAGCAAAAAATATTAATTTGATCACCTCTTTTAGAAAGGAAATTTAAGGGATTAAATGATTGGAAATTTAAAAAATAGCAATATTGAAGGTTTTTATGAAGATGTAATAGCTAAACAAAACTATCGTATCCAGGTTACGTATCTTAGAAATGCATCCTAGAATCTTATCATAACAATTGTAACTAAGATGATATTGGTTCTAAAGCTATTTCTAGAATATATATTTGAAGATATTTTCCCATTTATGAGCAAAAAATATTAATTTGATCACCTCTTTTAGAAAGGAAATTTAAGGGATTAAATGATTGGAAATTTAAAAAATAGCAATATTGAAGGTTTTTATGACAATGTAATAGCTAAACAAAACTATCGTATCCAGGTTACGTATCTTAGAAATGCATCCTAGAATCTTATCATAACAATTGTAACTAAGATGATATTGGTTCTAAAGCTATTTCTAGAATATATATTTGAAGATATTTTCCCATTTATGAGCAAAAAATATTAATTTGATCACCTCTTTTAGAAAGGAAATTTAAGGGATGAAATGATTGGAAATTTAATAAATAGCAATATTGAAGGTTTTTATGACAATGTAATAGCTAAACAAAACTATCGTATCCAGGTTACGTATCTTAGAAATGCATCCTAGAATCTTATCATAACAATTGTAACTAAGATGATATTGGTTCTAAAGCGATTTCTAGAATATATATTTGAAGATATTTTCCAATTTATGAGCAAAAAATATTAATTTGATCACCTCTTTTAGAAAGTAAATTTAAGGGATTAAATGATTGGAAATTTAAAAAATAGCAATATTGAAGGTTTTTATGAAGATGTAATAGCTAAACAAAACTATCGTATCCAGGTTACGTATCTTAGAAATGCATCCTAGAATCTTATCATAACAATTGTAACTAAGATGATATTGGTTCTAAAGCTATTTCTAGAATATATATTTGAAGATATTTTCCCATTTATGAGCAAAAAATATTAATTTGATCACCTCTTTTAGAAAGGAAATTTAAGGGATTAAATGATTGGAAATTTAAAAAATAGCAATATTGAAGGTTTTTATGACAATGTAATAGCTAAACAAAACTATCGTATCCAGGTTACGTATCTTAGAAATGCATCCTAGAATCTTATCATAACAATTGTAACTAAGATGATATTGGTTCTAAAGCTATTTCTAGAATATATATTTGAAGATATTTTCCCATTTATGAGCAAAAAATATTAATTTGATCACCTCTTTTAGAAAGGAAATTTAAGGGATTAAATGATTGGAAATTTAAAAAATAGCAATATTGAAGGTTTTTATGAAGATGTAATAGCTAAACAAAACTATCGTATCCAGGTTACGTATCTTAGAAATGCATCCTAGAATCTTATCATAACAATTGTAACTAAGATGATATTGGTTCTAAAGCTATTTCTAGAATATATATTTGAAGATATTTTCCCATTTATGAGCAAAAAATATTAATTTGATCACCTCTTTTAGAAAGGAAATTTAAGGGATTAAATGATTGGAAATTTAAAAAATAGCAATATTGAAGGTTTTTATGACAATGTAATAGCTAAACAAAACTATCGTATCCAGGTTACGTATCTTAGAAATGCATCCTAGAATCTTATCATAACAATTGTAACTAAGATGATATTGGTTCTAAAGCTATTTCTAGAATATATATTTGAAGATATTTTCCCATTTATGAGCAAAAAATATTAATTTGATCACCTCTTTTAGAAAGGAAATTTAAGGGATTAAATGATTGGAAATTTAAAAAATAGCAATATTGAAGGTTTTTATGAAGATGTAATAGCTAAACAAAACTATCGTATCCAGGTTACGTATCTTAGAAATGCATCCTAGAATCTTATCATAACAATTGTAACTAAGATGATATTGGTTCTAAAGCTATTTCTAGAATATATATTTGAAGATATTTTCCCATTTATGAGCAAAAAATATTAATTTGATCACCTCTTTTAGAAAGGAAATTTAAGGGATGAAATGATTGGAAATTTAAAAAATAGCAATATTGAAGGTTTTTATGAAGATGTAATAGCTAAACAAAACTATCGTATCCATGTTATGTATCTTAGAAATGCATCCTAGAATCTTATCATAACAATTGTAACTAAGATGATATTGGTTCTTAAGCTATTTCTAGAATATATATTTGAAGATATTTTCCCATTTATGAGCAAAAAATATTAATTTGATCACCTCTTTTAGAAAGGAAATTTAAGGGATTAAATGATTGGAAATTTAAAAAATAGCAATATTGAAGGTTTTTATGAAGATGTAATAGCTAAACAAAACTATCGTATCCAGGTTACGTATCTTAGAAATGCATCCTAGAATCTTATCATAACAATTGTAACTAAGATGATATTGGTTCTAAAGCTATTTCTAGAATATATATTTGAAGATATTTTCCCATTTATGAGCAAAAAATATTAATTTGATCACCTCTTTTAGAAAGGAAATTTAAGGGATTAAATGATTGGAAATTTAAAAAATAGCAATATTGAAGGTTTTTATGACAATGTAATAGCTAAACAAAACTATCGTATCCAGGTTACGTATCTTAGAAATGCATCCTAGAATCTTATCATAACAATTGTAACTAAGATGATATTGGTTCTAAAGCTATTTCTAGAATATATATTTGAAGATATTTTCCCATTTATGAGCAAAAAATATTAATTTGATCACCTCTTTTAGAAAGGAAATTTAAGGGATGAAATGATTGGAAATTTAAAAAATAGCAATATTGAAGGTTTTTATGAAGATGTAATAGCTAAACAAAAATATCGTATCCAGGTTACGTATCTTAGAAATGCATCCTAGAATCTTATCATAACAATTGTAACTAAGATGATATTGGTTCTAAAGCTATTTCTAGAATATATATTTGAAGATATTTTCCCATTTATGAGCAAAAAATATTAATTTGATCACCTCTTTTAGAAAGGAAATTTAAGGGATTAAATGATTGGAAATTTAAAAAATAGCAATATTGAAGGTTTTTATGAAGATGTAATAGCTAAACAAAACTATCGTATCCAGGTTACGTATCTTAGAAATGCATCCTAGAATCTTATCATAACAATTGTAACTAAGATGATATTGGTTCTTAAGCTATTTCTAGAATATATATTTGAAGATATTTTCCCATTTATGAGCAAAAAATATTAATTTGATCACCTCTTTTAGAAAGGAAATTTAAGGGATTAAATGATTGGATATTTAAAAAATAGCAATATTGAAGGTTTTTATGAAGATGTAATAGCTAAACAAAACTATCGTATCCAGGTTACGTATCTTAGAAATGCATCCTAGAATCTTATCATAGCAATTGTAACTAAGATGATATTGGTTTTTAAGCTATTTCTAGAATATATATTTGAAGATATTTTCCCATTTATGAGCAAAAAATATTAATTTGATCACCTCTTTTAGAAAGGAAATTTAAGGGATTAAATGATTGGAAATTTAAAAAATAGCAATATTGAAGGTTTTTATGAAGATGTAATAGCTAAACAAAACTATCGTATCCAGGTTACGTATCTTAGAAATGCATCCTAGAATCTTATCATAACAATTGTAACTAAGATGATATTGGTTTTTAAGCTATTTCTAGAATATATATTTGAAGATATTTTCCCATTTATGAGCAAAAAATATTAATTTGATCACCTCTTTTAGAAAGGAAATTTAAGGGATTAAATGATTGGAAATTTAAAAAATAGCAATATTGAAGGTTTTTATGAAGATGTAATAGCTAAACAAAACTATCGTATCCAGGTTACGTATCTTAGAAATGCATCCTAGAATCTTATCATAACAATTGTAACTAAGATGATATTGGTTCTAAAGCTATTTCTAGAATATATATTTGAAGATATTTTCCCATTTATGAGCAAAAAATATTAATTTGATCACCTCTTTTAGAAAGGAAATTTAAGGGATGAAATGATTGGAAATTTAAAAAATAGCAATATTGAAGGTTTTTATGAAGATGTAATAGCTAAACAAAACTATCGTATCCAGGTTACGTATCTTAGAAATGCATCCTAGAATCTTATCATAACAATTGTAACTAAGATGATATTGGTTCTTAAGCTATTTCTAGAATATATATTTGAAGATATTTTCCCATTTATGAGCAAAAAATATTAATTTGATCACCTCTTTTAGAAAGGAAATTTAAGGGATTAAATGATTGGAAATTTAAAAAATAGCAATATTGAAGGTTTTTATGAAGATGTAATAGCTAAACAAAACTATCGTATCCAGGTTACGTATCTTAGAAATGCATCCTAGAATCTTATCATAACAATTGTAACTAAGATGATATTGGTTCTTAAGCTATTTCTAGAATATATATTTGAAGATATTTTCCCATTTATGAGCAAAAAATATTAATTTGATCACCTCTTTTGGAAAGGAAATTTAAGGGATTAAATGATTGGAAATTTAAAAAATAGCAATATTGAAGGTTTTTATGAAGATGTAATAGCTAAACAAAACTATCGTATCCAGGTTATGTATCTTAGAAATGCATCCTAGAATCTTATCATAACAATTGTAACTAAGATGATATTGGTTCTTAAGCTATTTCTAGAATATATATTTGAAGATATTTTCCCATTTATGAGCAAAAAATATTAATTTGATCACCTCTTTTGGAAAGGAAATTTAAGGGATTAAATGATTGGAAATTTAAAAAATAGCAATATTGAAGGTTTTTATGAAGATGTAATAGCTAAACAAAACTATCGTATCCAGGTTACGTATCTTAGAAATGCATCCTAGAATCTTATCATAACAATTGTAACTAAGATGATATTGGTTTTTAAGCTATTTCTAGAATATATATTTGAAGATATTTTCCCATTTATGAGCAAAAAATATTAATTTGATCACCTCTTTTGGAAAGGAAATTTAAGGGATTAAATGATTGGAAATTTAAAAAATAGCAATATTGAAGGTTTTTATGAAGATGTAATAGCTATACAAAACTATCGTATCCAGGTTACGTATCTTAGAAATGCATCCTAGAATCTTATCATAACAATTGTAACTAAGATGATATTGGTTCTTAAGCTATTTCTAGAATATATATTTGAAGATATTTTCCCATTTATGAGTAAAAAATATTAATTTGATCACCTCTTTTGGAAAGGAAATTTAAGGGATTAAATGATTGGAAATTTAAAAAATAGCAATATTGAAGGTTTTACGAAGATATAGCTATACAAAACTATCGTATCCAGGTTACGTATCTTAGAAATGCATCCTAGAATCTTATCATAACAATTGTAACTAAGATGATATTGGTTTTTAAGCTATTTCTAGAATATATATTTGAAGATATTTTCCCATTTATGAGTAAAAAATATTAATTTGATCACCTCTTTTGGAAAGGAAATTTAAGGGATTAAATGATTGGAAATTTAAAAAATAGCAATATTGAAGGTTTTTATGAAGATGTAATAGCTATACAAAACTATCGTATCCAGGTTACGTATCTTAGAAATGCATCCTAGAATCTTATCATAACAATTGTAACTAAGATGATATTGGTTTTTAAGCTATTTCTAGAATATATATTTGAAGATATTTTCCCATTTATGAGTAAAAAATATTAATTTGATCACCTCTTTTGGAAAGGAAATTTAAGGGATTAAATGATTGGAAATTTAAAAAATAGCAATATTGAAGGTTTTTATGAAGATGTAATAGCTAAACAAAACTATCGTATCCAGGTTACGTATCTTAGAAATGCATCCTAGAATCTTATCATAACAATTGTAACTAAGATGATATTGGTTTTTAAGCTATTTCTAGAATATATATTTGAAGATATTTTCCCATTTATGAGTAAAAAATATTAATTTGATCACCTCTTTTGGAAAGGAAATTTAAGGGATTAAATGATTGGAAATTTAAAAAATAGCAATATTGAAGGTTTTTATGAAGATGTAATAGCTAAACAAAACTATCGTATCCAGGTTACGTATCTTAGAAATGCATCCTAGAATCTTATCATAACAATTGTAACTAAGATGATATTGGTTTTTAAGCTATTTCTAGAATATATATTTGAAGATATTTTCCCATTTATGAGCAAAAAATATTAATTTGATCACCTCTTTTGGAAAGGAAATTTAAGGGATTAAATGATTGGAAATTTAAAAAATAGCAATATTGAAGGTTTTTATGAAGATGTAATAGCTAAACAAAACTATCGTATCCAGGTTACGTATCTTAGAAATGCATCCTAGAATCTTATCATAACAATTGTAACTAAGATGATATTGGTTTCTAAGCGATTTCTAGAATATATATTTGAAGATATTTTCCCATTTATGAGCAAAAAATATTAATTTGATCACCTCTTTTAGAAAGGAAATTTAAGGGATTAAATGATTGGAAATTTAAAAAATAGCAATATTGAAGGTTTTTATGAAGATGTAATAGCTAAACAAAACTATCGTATCCAGGTTACGTATCTTAGAAATGCATCCTAGAATCTTATCATAACAATTGTAACTAAGATGATATTGGTTTTAAAGCTATTTCTAGAATATATATTTGAAGATATTTTCCCATTTATGAGCAAAAAATATTAATTTGATCACCTCTTTTAGAAAGGAAATTTAAGGGATTAAATGATTGGAAATTTAAAAAATAGCAATATTGAAGGTTTTTATGAAGATGTAATAGCTAAACAAAACTATCGTATCCAGGTTACGTATCTTAGAAATGCATCCTAGAATCTTATCATAACAATTGTAACTAAGATGATATTGGTTCTAAAGCTATTTCTAGAATATATATTTGAAGATATTTTCCCATTTATGAGTAAAAAATATTAATTTGATCACCTCTTTTAGAAAGGAAATTTAAGGGATTAAATGATTGGAAATTTAAAAAATAGCAATATTGAAGGTTTTTATGAAGATGTAATAGCTAAACAAAACTATCGTATCCAGGTTACGTATCTTAGAAATGCATCCTAGAATCTTATCATAACAATTGTAACTAAGATGATATTGGTTTTAAAGCTATTTCTAGAATATATATTTGAAGATATTTTCCCATTTATGAGCAAAAAATATTAATTTGATCACCTCTTTTAGAAAGGAAATTTAAGGGATTAAATGATTGGAAATTTAAAAAATAGCAATATTGAAGGTTTTTATGAAGATGTAATAGCTAAACAAAACTATCGTATCCAGGTTACGTATCTTAGAAATGCATCCTAGAATCTTATCATAACAATTGTAACTAAGATGATATTGGTTTTAAAGCTATTTCTAGAATATATATTTGAAGATATTTTCCCATTTATGAGCAAAAAATATTAATTTGATCACCTCTTTTAGAAAGGAAATTTAAGGGATTAAATGATTGGAAATTTAAAAAATAGCAATATTGAAGGTTTTTATGAAGATGTAATAGCTAAACAAAACTATCGTATCCAGGTTACGTATCTTAGAAATGCATCCTAGAATCTTATCATAACAATTGTAACTAAGATGATATTGGTTTCTAAGCGATTTCTAGAATATATATTTGAAGATATTTTCCAATTTATGAGCAAAAAATATTAATTTGATCACCTCTTTTAGAAAGGAAATTTAAGGGATTAAATGATTGGAAATTTAAAAAATAGCAATATTGAAGGTTTTTATGAAGATGTAATAGCTAAACAAAACTATCGTATCCAGGTTACGTATCTTAGAAATGCATCCTAGAATCTTATCATAACAATTGTAACTAAGATGATATTGGTTTTAAAGCTATTTCTAGAATATATATTTGAAGATATTTTCCCATTTATGAGCAAAAAATATTAATTTGATCACCTCTTTTAGAAAGGAAATTTAAGGGATTAAATGATTGGAAATTTAAAAAATAGCAATATTGAAGGTTTTTATGAAGATGTAATAGCTAAACAAAACTATCGTATCCAGGTTACGTATCTTAGAAATGCATCCTAGAATCTTATCATAACAATTGTAACTAAGATGATATTGGTTCTAAAGCTATTTCTAGAATATATATTTGAAGATATTTTCCCATTTATGAGTAAAAAATATTAATTTGATCACCTCTTTTAGAAAGGAAATTTAAGGGATTAAATGATTGGAAATTTAAAAAATAGCAATATTGAAGGTTTTTATGAAGATGTAATAGCTAAACAAAACTATCGTATCCAGGTTACGTATCTTAGAAATGCATCCTAGAATCTTATCATAACAATTGTAACTAAGATGATATTGGTTTTAAAGCTATTTCTAGAATATATATTTGAAGATATTTTCCCATTTATGAGCAAAAAATATTAATTTGATCACCTCTTTTAGAAAGGAAATTTAAGGGATTAAATGATTGGAAATTTAAAAAATAGCAATATTGAAGGTTTTTATGAAGATGTAATAGCTAAACAAAACTATCGTATCCAGGTTACGTATCTTAGAAATGCATCCTAGAATCTTATCATAACAATTGTAACTAAGATGATATTGGTTCTAAAGCTATTTCTAGAATATATATTTGAAGATATTTTCCCATTTATGAGTAAAAAATATTAATTTGATCACCTCTTTTAGAAAGGAAATTTAAGGGATTAAATGATTGGAAATTTAAAAAATAGCAATATTGAAGGTTTTTATGAAGATGTAATAGCTAAACAAAACTATCGTATCCAGGTTACGTATCTTAGAAATGCATCCTAGAATCTTATCATAACAATTGTAACTAAGATGATATTGGTTTTAAAGCTATTTCTAGAATATATATTTGAAGATATTTTCCCATTTATGAGCAAAAAATATTAATTTGATCACCTCTTTTAGAAAGGAAATTTAAGGGATTAAATGATTGGAAATTTAAAAAATAGCAATATTGAAGGTTTTTATGAAGATGTAATAGCTAAACAAAACTATCGTATCCAGGTTACGTATCTTAGAAATGCATCCTAGAATCTTATCATAACAATTGTAACTAAGATGATATTGGTTCTAAAGCTATTTCTAGAATATATATTTGAAGATATTTTCCCATTTATGAGTAAAAAATATTAATTTGATCACCTCTTTTAGAAAGGAAATTTAAGGGATTAAATGATTGGAAATTTAAAAAATAGCAATATTGAAGGTTTTTATGAAGATGTAATAGCTAAACAAAACTATCGTATCCAGGTTACGTATCTTAGAAATGCATCCTAGAATCTTATCATAACAATTGTAACTAAGATGATATTGGTTCTTAAGATATTTCAAGGATATATATTTGAAGATATTTTCCCATTTATGAGCAAAAAATATTAATTTGATCACCTCTTTTAGAAAGGAAATTTAAGGGATGAAATGATTGGAAATATAAAAAATAGCAATATTGAAGGTTTTTATGAAGATGTAATAGCTAAACAAAACTATCGTATCCAGGTTACGTATCTTAGAAATGCATCCTAGAATCTTATCATAACAATTGTAACTAAGATGATATTGGTTCTAAAGCTATTTCTAGAATATATATTTGAAGATATTTTCCCATTTATGAGTAAAAAATATTAATTTGATCACCTCTTTTAGAAAGGAAATTTAAGGGATTAAATGATTGGAAATTTAAAAAATAGCAATATTGAAGGTTTTTATGAAGATGTAATAGCTAAACAAAACTATCGTATCCAGGTTACGTATCTTAGAAATGCATCCTAGAATCTTATCATAACAATTGTAACTAAGATGATATTGGTTTGTAAGCTATTTCTAGAATATATATTTGAAGATATTTTCCCATTTATGAGCAAAAAATATTAATTTGATCACCTCTTTTAGAAAGGAAATTTAAGGGATGAAATGATTGGAAATTTAAAAAATAGCAATATTGAAGGTTTTTATGAAGATGTAATAGCTAAACAAAACTATCGTATCCATGTTATGTATCTTAGAAATGCATCCTAGAATCTTATCATAACAATTGTAACTAAGATGATATTGGTTCTTAAGCTATTTCTAGAATATATATTTGAAGATATTTTCCCATTTATGAGCAAAAAATATTAATTTGATCACCTCTTTTAGAAAGGAAATTTAAGGGATTAAATGATTGGAAATTTAAAAAATAGCAATATTGAAGGTTTTTATGAAGATGTAATAGCTAAACAAAACTATCGTATCCAGGTTACGTATCTTAGAAATGCATCCTAGAATCTTATCATAACAATTGTAACTAAGATGATATTGGTTCTTAAGCTATTTCTAGAATATATATTTGAAGATATTTTCCCATTTATGAGCAAAAAATATTAATTTGATCACCTCTTTTAGAAAGGAAATTTAAGGGATTAAATGATTGGAAATTTAAAAAATAGCAATATTGAAGGTTTTTATGAAGATGTAATAGCTAAACAAAACTATCGTATCCAGGTTACGTATCTTAGAAATGCATCCTAGAATCTTATCATAACAATTGTAACTAAGATGATATTGGTTCTAAAGCTATTTCTAGAATATATATTTGAAGATATTTTCCCATTTATGAGCAAAAAATATTAATTTGATCACCTCTTTTAGAAAGGAAATTTAAGGGATGAAATGATTGGAAATTTAAAAAATAGCAATATTGAAGGTTTTTATGAAGATGTAATAGCTAAACAAAACTATCGTATCCAGGTTACGTATCTTAGAAATGCATCCTAGAATCTTATCATAACAATTGTAACTAAGATGATATTGGTTCTAAAGCTATTTCTAGAATATATATTTGAAGATATTTTCCCATTTATGAGTAAAAAATATTAATTTGATCACCTCTTTTAGAAAGGAAATTTAAGGGATTAAATGATTGGAAATTTAAAAAATAGCAATATTGAAGGTTTTTATGAAGATGTAATAGCTAAACAAAACTATCGTATCCAGGTTACGTATCTTAGAAATGCATCCTAGAATCTTATCATAACAATTGTAACTAAGATGATATTGGTTCTAAAGCTATTTCTAGAATATATATTTGAAGATATTTTCCCATTTATGAGCAAAAAATATTAATTTGATCACCTCTTTTAGAAAGGAAATTTAAGGGATTAAATGATTGGAAATTTAAAAAATAGCAATATTGAAGGTTTTTATGAAGATGTAATAGCTAAACAAAACTATCGTATCCAGGTTACGTATCTTAGAAATGCATCCTAGAATCTTATTATAGCAATTGTAACTAAGATGATATTGGTTTTTAAGCTATTTCTAGAAAATATATTTGAAGATATTTTCCCATTTATGAGCAAAAAATATTAATTTGATCACCTCTTTTAGAAAGGAAATTTAAGGGATGAAATGATTGGAAATTTAAAAAATAGCAATATTGAAGGTTTTTATGAAGATGTAATAGCTAAACAAAACTATCGTATCCAGGTTACGTATCTTAGAAATGCATCCTAGAATCTTATCATAACAATTGTAACTAAGATGATATTGGTTTTTAAGCTATTTCTAGAATATATATTTGAAGATATTTTCCCATTTATGAGCAAAAAATATTAATTTGATCACCTCTTTTAGAAAGGAAAGTTAAGGGATTAAATGATTGGAAATTCAAAAAATAGCAATATTGAAGGTTTTTATGAAGATGTAATAGCTAAACAAAACTATCGTATCCAGGTTACGTATCTTAGAAATGCATCCTAGAATCTTATCATAACAATTGTAACTAAGATGATATTGGTTTTTAAGCTATTTCTAGAATATATATTTGAAGATATTTTCCCATTTATGAGCAAAAAATATTAATTTGATCACCTCTTTTAGAAAGGAAATTTAAGGGATTAAATGATTGGAAATTCAAAAAATAGCAATATTGAAGGTTTTTATGAAGATGTAATAGCTAAACAAAACTATCGTATCCAGGTTACGTATCTTAGAAATGCATCCTAGAATCTTATCATAACAATTGTAACTAAGATGATATTGGTTCTAAAGCTATTTCTAGAATATATATTTGAAGATATTTTCCCATTTATGAGCAAAAAATATTAATTTGATCACCTCTTTTAGAAAGGAAATTTAAGGGATGAAATGATTGGAAATTTAAAAAATAGCAATATTGAAGGTTTTTATGAAGATGTAATAGCTAAACAAAACTATCGTATCCAGGTTACGTATCTTAGAAATGCATCCTAGAATCTTATCATAACAATTGTAACTAAGATGATATTGGTTTTTAAGCTATTTCTAGAATATATATTTGAAGATATTTTCCCATTTATGAGCAAAAGATATTAATTTGATCACCTCTTTTAGAAAGGAAATTTAAGGGATTAAATGATTGGAAATTCAAAAAATAGCAATATTGAAGGTTTTTATGAAGATGTAATAGCTAAACAAAACTATCGTATCCAGGTTACGTATCTTAGAAATGCATCCTAGAATCTTATCATAACAATTGTAACTAAGATGATATTGGTTCTAAAGCTATTTCTAGAATATATATTTGAAGATATTTTCCCATTTATGAGCAAAAAATATTAATTTGATCACCTCTTTTAGAAAGGAAATTTAAGGGATTAAATGATTGGAAATTTAAAAAATAGCAATATTGAAGGTTTTTATGAAGATGTAATAGCTAAACAAAACTATCGTATCCAGGTTACGTATCTTAGAAATGCATCCTAGAATCTTATCATAACAATTGTAACTAAGATGATATTGGTTCTTAAGCTATTTCTAGAATATATATTTGAAGATATTTTCCCATTTATGAGCAAAAGATATTAATTTGATCACCTCTTTTAGAAAGGAAATTTAAGGGATTAAATGATTGGAAATTCAAAAAATAGCAATATTGAAGGTTTTTATGAAGATGTAATAGCTAAACAAAACTATCGTATCCAGGTTACGTATCTTAGAAATGCATCCTTGAATCTTATCATAACAATTGTAACTAAGATGATATTGGTTCTTAAGCTATTTCTAGAATATATATTTGAAGATATTTTCCCATTTATGAGCAAAAAATATTAATTTGATCACCTCTTTTAGAAAGGAAATTTAAGGGATTAAATGATTGGAAATTTAAAAAATAGCAATATTGAAGGTTTTTATGAAGATGTAATAGCTAAACAAAACTATCGTATCCAGGTTACGTATCTTAGAAATGCATCCTAGAATCTTATCATAACAATTGTAACTAAGATGATATTGGTTCTAAAGCTATTTCTAGAATATATATTTGAAGATATTTTCCCATTTATAAGTAAAAAATATTAATTTGATCACCTCTTTTAGAAAGGAAATTTAAGGGATTAAATGATTGGAAATTTAAAAAATAGCAATATTGAAGGTTTTTATGAAGATGTAATAGCTAAACAAAACTATCGTATCCAGGTTACGTATCTTAGAAATGCATCCTAGAATCTTATCATAACAATTGTAACTAAGATGATATTGGTTCTTAAGCTATTTCTAGAATATATATTTGAAGATATTTTCCCATTTATGAGCAAAAAATATTAATTTGATCACCTCTTTTAGAAAGGAAATTTAAGGGATTAAATGATTGGAAATTTAAAAAATAGCAATATTGAAGGTTTTTATGAAGATGTAATAGCTAAACAAAACTATCGTATCCAGGTTACGTATCTTAGAAATGCATCCTAGAATCTTATCATAACAATTGTAACTAAGATGATATTGGTTCTAAAGCTATTTCTAGAATATATATTTGAAGATATTTTCCCATTTATGAGCAAAAAATATTAATTTGATCACCTCTTTTAGAAAGGAAATTTAAGGGATTAAATGATTGGAAATTTAAAAAATAGCAATATTGAAGGTTTTTATGAAGATGTAATAGCTAAACAAAACTATCGTATCCAGGTTACGTATCTTAGAAATGCATCCTAGAATCTTATCATAACAATTGTAACTAAGATGATATTGGTTCTTAAGCTATTTCTAGAATATATATTTGAAGATATTTTCCCATTTATGAGCAAAAAATATTAATTTGATCACCTCTTTTAGAAAGGAAATTTAAGGGATGAAATGATTGGAAATTTAAAAAATAGCAATATTGAAGGTTTTTATGAAGATGTAATAGCTAAACAAAACTATCGTATCCAGGTTACGTATCTTAGAAATGCATCCTAGAATCTTATCATAACAATTGTAACTAAGATGATATTGGTTCTTAAGCTATTTCTAGAATATATATTTGAAGATATTTTCCCATTTATGAGCAAAAAATATTAATTTGATCACCTCTTTTAGAAAGGAAATTTAAGGGATTAAATGATTGGAAATTTAAAAAATAGCAATATTGAAGGTTTTTATGAAGATGTAATAGCTAAACAAAACTATCGTATCCAGGTTACGTATCTTAGAAATGCATCCTAGAATCTTATCATAACAATTGTAACTAAGATGATATTGGTTCTTAAGCTATTTCTAGAATATATATTTGAAGATATTTTCCCATTTATGAGCAAAAAATATTAATTTGATCACCTCTTTTAGAAAGGAAATTTAAGGGATGAAATGATTGGAAATTTAAAAAATAGCAATATTGAAGGTTTTTATGAAGATGTAATAGCTAAACAAAACTATCGTATCCAGGTTACGTATCTTAGAAATGCATCCTAGAATCTTATCATAACAATTGTAACTAAGATGATATTGGTTTTTAAGCTATTTCTAGAATATATATTTGAAGATATTTTCCCATTTATGAGCAAAAAATATTAATTTGATCACCTCTTTTAGAAAGGAAATTTAAGGGATTAAATGATTGGAAATTTAAAAAATAGCAATATTGAAGGTTTTTATGAAGATGTAATAGCTAAACAAAACTATCGTATCCAGGTTACGTATCTTAGAAATGCATCCTAGAATCTTATCATAGCAATTGTAACTAAGATGATATTGGTTTTTAAGCTATTTCTAGAATATATATTTGAAGATATTTTCCCATTTATGAGCAAAAAATATTAATTTGATCACCTCTTTTAGAAAGGAAATTTAAGGGATTAAATGATTGGAAATTTAAAAAATAGCAATATTGAAGGTTTTACGAAGATATAGCTATACAAAACTATCGTATCCAGGTTACGTATCTTAGAAATGCATCCTAGAATCTTATCATAACAATTGTAACTAAGATGATATTGGTTCTTAAGCTATTTCTAGAATATATATTTGAAGATATTTTCCCATTTATGAGCAAAAAATATTAATTTGATCACCTCTTTTAGAAAGGAAATTTAAGGGATTAAATGATTGGAAATTTAAAAAATAGCAATATTGAAGGTTTTTATGAAGATGTAATAGCTAAACAAAACTATCGTATCCAGGTTACGTATCTTAGAAATGCATCCTAGAATCTTATCATAACAATTGTAACTAAGATGATATTGGTTCTTAAGCTATTTCTAGAATATATATTTGAAGATATTTTCCCATTTATGAGCAAAAAATATTAATTTGATCACCTCTTTTAGAAAGGAAATTTAAGGGATGAAATGATTGGAAATTTAAAAAATAGCAATATTGAAGGTTTTTATGAAGATGTAATAGCTAAACAAAACTATCGTATCCAGGTTACGTATCTTAGAAATGCATCCTAGAATCTTATCATAACAATTGTAACTAAGATGATATTGGTTTTTAAGCTATTTCTAGAATATATATTAGAAGATATTTTCCCATTTATGAGCAAAAAATATTAATTTGATCACCTCTTTTAGAAAGGAAATTTAAGGGATTAAATGATTGGAAATTCAAAAAATAGCAATATTGAAGGTTTTTATGAAGATGTAATAGCTAAACAAAACTATCGTATCCATGTTATGTATCTTAGAAATGCATCCTAGAATCTTATCATAACAATTGTAACTAAGATGATATTGGTTCTTAAGCTATTTCTAGAATATATATTTGAAGATATTTTCCCATTTATGAGCAAAAAATATTAATTTGATCACCTCTTTTAGAAAGGAAATTTAAGGGATTAAATGATTGGAAATTAAAAAAATAGCAATATTGAAGGTTTTTATGAAGATGTAATAGCTAAACAAAACTATCGTATCCAGGTTACGTATCTCAGAAATGCATCCTAGAATCTTATCATAACAATTGTAACTAAGATGATATTGGTTCTTAAGATATTACTAGAATATATATTTGAAGATATTTTCCCATTTATGAGCAAAAATATTAATTTGATCACCTCTTTTAGAAAGGAAATTTAAGGGATGAAATGATTGGAAATTTAAAAAATAGCAATATTGAAGGTTTTTATGAAGATGTAATAGCTAAACAAAACTATCGTATCCAGGTTACGTATCTTAGAAATGCATCCTAGAATCTTATCATAACAATTGTAACTAAGATGATATTGGTTCTTAAGCTATTTCTAGAATATATATTTGAAGATATTTTCCCATTTATGAGCAAAAAATATTAATTTGATCACCTCTTTTAGAAAGGAAATTTAAGGGATTAAATGATTGGAAATTTAAAAAATAGCAATATTGAAGGTTTTTATGAAGATGTAATAGCTAAACAAAACTATCGTATCCAGGTTACGTATCTTAGAAATGCATCCTAGAATCTTATCATAACAATTGTAACTAAGATGATATTGGTTCTTAAGCTATTTCTAGAATATATATTTGAAGATATTTTCCCATTTATGAGCAAAAAATATTAATTTGATCACCTCTTTTAGAAAGGAAATTTAAGGGATGAAATGATTGGAAATTTAAAAAATAGCAATATTGAAGGTTTTTATGAAGATGTAATAGCTAAACAAAACTATCGTATCCAGGTTACGTATCTTAGAAATGCATCCTAGAATCTTATCATAGCAATTGTAACTAAGATGATATTGGTTTTTAAGCTATTTCTAGAATATATATTTGAAGATATTTTCCCATTTATGAGCAAAAAATATTAATTTGATCACCTCTTTTAGAAAGGAAATTTAAGGGATTAAATGATTGGAAATTTAAAAAATAGCAATATTGAAGGTTTTACGAAGATATAGCTATACAAAACTATCGTATCCAGGTTACGTATCTTAGAAATGCATCCTAGAATCTTATCATAACAATTGTAACTAAGATGATATTGGTTCTTAAGCTATTTCTAGAATATATATTTGAAGATATTTTCCCATTTATGAGCAAAAAATATTAATTTGATCACCTCTTTTAGAAAGGAAATTTAAGGGATTAAATGATTGGAAATTTAAAAAATAGCAATATTGAAGGTTTTTATGAAGATGTAATAGCTAAACAAAACTATCGTATCCAGGTTACGTATCTTAGAAATGCATCCTAGAATCTTATCATAACAATTGTAACTAAGATGATATTGGTTCTTAAGCTATTTCTAGAATATATATTTGAAGATATTTTCCCATTTATGAGCAAAAAATATTAATTTGATCACCTCTTTTAGAAAGGAAATTTAAGGGATTAAATGATTGGAAATTTAAAAAATAGCAATATTGAAGGTTTTTATGAAGGTGTAATAGCTAAACAAAACTATCGTATCCAGGTTACGTATCTTAGAAATGCATCCTAGAATCTTATCATAACAATTGTAACTAAGATGATATTGGTTCTAAAGCTATTTCTAGAATATATATTTGAAGATATTTTCCCATTTATGAGCAAAAAATATTAATTTGATCACCTCTTTTAGAAAGGAAATTTAAGGGATGAAATGATTGGAAATTTAAAAAATAGCAATATTGAAGGTTTTTATGAAGATGTAATAGCTAAACAAAACTATCGTATCCAGGTTACGTATCTTAGAAATGCATCCTAGAATCTTATCATAACAATTGTAACTAAGATGATATTGGTTTTTAAGCTATTTCTAGAATATATATTAGAAGATATTTTCCCATTTATGAGCAAAAAATATTAATTTGATCACCTCTTTTAGAAAGGAAATTTAAGGGATTAAATGATTGGAAATTCAAAAAATAGCAATATTGAAGGTTTTTATGAAGATGTAATAGCTAAACAAAACTATCGTATCCATGTTATGTATCTTAGAAATGCATCCTAGAATCTTATCATAACAATTGTAACTAAGATGATATTGGTTCTTAAGCTATTTCTAGAATATATATTTGAAGATATTTTCCCATTTATGAGCAAAAAATATTAATTTGATCACCTCTTTTAGAAAGGAAATTTAAGGGATTAAATGATTGGAAATTAAAAAAATAGCAATATTGAAGGTTTTTATGAAGATGTAATAGCTAAACAAAACTATCGTATCCAGGTTACGTATCTCAGAAATGCATCCTAGAATCTTATCATAACAATTGTAACTAAGATGATATTGGTTCTTAAGATATTACTAGAATATATATTTGAAGATATTTTCCCATTTATGAGCAAAAATATTAATTTGATCACCTCTTTTAGAAAGGAAATTTAAGGGATTAAATGATTGGAAATTAAAAAAATAGCAATATTGAAGGTTTTACGAAGATATAGCTATACAAAACTATCGTATCCAGGTTACGTATCTTAGAAATGCATCCTAGAATCTTATCATAACAATTGTAACTAAGATGATATTGGTTCTTAAGCTATTTCTAGAATATATATTTGAAGATATTTTCCCATTTATGAGCAAAAAATATTAATTTGATCACCTCTTTTAGAAAGGAAATTTAAGGGATTAAATGATTGGAAATTTAAAAAATAGCAATATTGAAGGTTTTACGAAGATATAGCTATACAAAACTATCGTATCCAGGTTACGTATCTTAGAAATGCATCCTAGAATCTTATCATAACAATTGTAACTAAGATGATATTGGTTCTTAAGCTATTTCTAGAATATATATTTGAAGATATTTTCCCATTTATGAGCAAAAAATATTAATTTGATCACCTCTTTTAGAAAGGAAATTTAAGGGATTAAATGATTGGAAATTAAAAAAATAGCAATATTGAAGGTTTTTATGAAGATGTAATAGCTAAACAAAACTATCGTATCCAGGTTACGTATCTTAGAAATGCATCCTAGAATCTTATCATAACAATTGTAACTAAGATGATATTGGTTCTTAAGATATTACTAGAATATATATTTGAAGATATTTTCCCATTTATGAGCAAAAATATTAATTTGATCACCTCTTTTAGAAAGGAAATTTAAGGGATTAAATGATTGGAAATTTAAAAAATAGCAATATTGAAGGTTTTACGAAGATATAGCTATACAAAACTATCGTATCCAGGTTACGTATCTTAGAAATGCATCCTAGAATCTTATCATAACAATTGTAACTAAGATGATATTGGTTCTTAAGCTATTTCTAGAATATATATTTGAAGATATTTTCCCATTTATGAGCAAAAAATATTAATTTGATCACCTCTTTTAGAAAGGAAATTTAAGGGATTAAATGATTGGAAATTTAAAAAATAGCAATATTGAAGGTTTTACGAAGATATAGCTATACAAAACTATCGTATCCAGGTTACGTATCTTAGAAATGCATCCTAGAATCTTATCATAACAATTGTAACTAAGATGATATTGGTTCTTAAGCTATTTCTAGAATATATATTTGAAGATATTTTCCCATTTATGAGCAAAAAATATTAATTTGATCACCTCTTTTAGAAAGTAAATTTAAGGGATTAAATGATTGGAAATTTAAAAAATAGCAATATTGAAGGTTTTTATGAAGATGTAATAGCTAAACAAAACTATCGTATCCAGGTTACGTATCTTAGAAATGCATCCTAGAATCTTATCATAGCAATTGTAACTAAGATGATATTGGTTCTTAAGCTATTTCTAGAATATATATTTGAAGATATTTTCCCATTTATGAGCAAAAAATATTAATTTGATCACCTCTTTTAGAAAGGAAATTTAAGGGATTAAATGATTGGAAATTTAAAAAATAGCAATATTGAAGGTTTTTATGAAGATGTAATAGCTAAACAAAACTATCGTATCCAGGTTACGTATCTTAGAAATGCATCCTAGAATCTTATCATAGCAATTGTAACTAAGATGATATTGGTTTTTAAGCTATTTCTAGAATATATATTTGAAGATATTTTCCCATTTATGAGCAAAAAATATTAATTTGATCACCTCTTTTAGAAAGTAAATTTAAGGGATTAAATGATTGGAAATTTAAAAAATAGCAATATTGAAGGTTTTTATGAAGATGTAATAGCTAAACAAAACTATCGTATCCAGGTTACGTATCTTAGAAATGCATCCTAGAATCTTATCATAGCAATTGTAACTAAGATGATATTGGTTTTTAAGCTATTTCTAGAATATATATTTGAAGATATTTTCCCATTTATGAGCAAAAAATATTAATTTGATCACCTCTTTTAGAAAGGAAATTTAAGGGATTAAATGACTGGAAATTTAAAAAATAGCAATATTGAAGGTTTTTATGAAGATGTAATAGCTATACAAAACTATCGTATCCAGGTTACGTATCTTAGAAATGCATCCTAGAATCTTATCATAACAATTGTAACTAAGATGATATTGGTTCTTAAGCTATTTCTAGAATATATATTTGAAGATATTTTCCCATTTATGAGCAAAAAATATTAATTTGATCACCTCTTTTGGAAAGGAAATTTAAGGGATTAAATGATTGGAAATTTAAAAAATAGCAATATTGAAGGTTTTTATGAAGATGTAATAGCTAAACAAAACTATCGTATCCAGGTTACGTATCTTAGAAATGCATCCTAGAATCTTATCATAACAATTGTAACTAAGATGATATTGGTTTTTAAGCTATTTCTAGAATATGTATTTGAATATATTTTCCCATTTATGAGCAAAAAATATTAATTTGATCACCTCTTTTAGAAAGGAAATTTAAGGGATTAAATGATTGGAAATTTAAAAAATAGCAATATTGAAGGTTTTTATGAAGATGTAATAGCTAAACAAAACTATCGTATCCAGGTTACGTATCTTAGAAATGCATCCTAGAATCTTATTATAGCAATTGTAACTAAGATGATATTGGTTCTTAAGCTATTTCTAGAATATGTATTTGAATATATTTTCCCATTTATGAGCAAAAAATATTAATTTGATCACCTCTTTTAGAAAGGAAATTTAAGGGATTAAATGATTGGAAATTTAAAAAATAGCAATATTGAAGGTTTTTATGAAGATGTAATAGCTAAACAAAACTATCGTATCCAGGTTACGTATCTTAGAAATGCATCCTAGAATCTTATCATAGCAATTGTAACTAAGATGATATTGGTTCTTAAGCTATTTCTAGAATATATATTTGAAGATATTTTCCCATTTATGAGCAAAAAATATTAATTTGATCACCTCTTTTGGAAAGGAAATTTAAGGGATTAAATGATTGGAAATTTAAAAAATAGCAATATTGAAGGTTTTTATGAAGATGTAATAGCTAAACAAAACTATCGTATCCAGGTTACGTATCTTAGAAATGCATCCTAGAATCTTATCATAACAATTGTAACTAAGATGATATTGGTTTTTAAGCTATTTCTAGAATATATATTTGAAGATATTTTCCCATTTATGAGCAAAAAATATTAATTTGATCACCTCTTTTAGAAAGGAAATTTAAGGGATTAAATGATTGGAAATTTAAAAAATAGCAATATTGAAGGTTTTTATGAAGATGTAATAGCTATACAAAACTATCGTATCCAGGTTACGTATCTTAGAAATGCATCCTAGAATCTTATCATAACAATTGTAACTAAGATGATATTGGTTCTTAAGCTATTTCTAGAATATATATTTGAAGATATTTTCCCATTTATGAGCAAAAAATATTAATTTGATCACCTCTTTTGGAAAGGAAATTTAAGGGATTAAATGATTGGAAATTTAAAAAATAGCAATATTGAAGGTTTTTATGAAGATGTAATAGCTATACAAAACTATCGTATCCAGGTTACGTATCTTAGAAATGCATCCTAGAATCTTATCATAGCAATTGTAACTAAGATGATATTGGTTCTTAAGCTATTTCTAGAATATATATTAGAAGATATTTTCCCATTTATGAGCAAAAAATATTAATTTGATCACCTCTTTTAGAAAGGAAATTTAAGGGATTAAATGATTGGAAATTTAAAAAATAGCAATATTGAAGGTTTTTATGAAGATGTAATAGCTAAACAAAACTATCGTATCCAGGTTACGTATCTTAGAAATGCATCCTAGAATCTTATCATAGCAATTGTAACTAAGATGATATTGGTTCTTAAGCTATTTCTAGAATATATATTTGAAGATATTTTCCCATTTATGAGCAAAAAATATTAATTTGATCACCTCTTTTGGAAAGGAAATTTAAGGGATTAAATGATTGGAAATTTAAAAAATAGCAATATTGAAGGTTTTTATGAAGATGTAATAGCTAAACAAAACTATCGTATCCAGGTTACGTATCTTAGAAATGCATCCTAGAATCTTATCATAACAATTGTAACTAAGATGATATTGGTTTTTAAGCTATTTCTAGAATATATATTTGAAGATATTTTCCCATTTATGAGCAAAAAATATTAATTTGATCACCTCTTTTAGAAAGGAAATTTAAGGGATTAAATGATTGGAAATTTAAAAAATAGCAATATTGAAGGTTTTTATGAAGATGTAATAGCTATACAAAACTATCGTATCCAGGTTACGTATCTTAGAAATGCATCCTAGAATCTTATCATAACAATTGTAACTAAGATGATATTGGTTCTTAAGCTATTTCTAGAATATATATTTGAAGATATTTTCCCATTTATGAGCAAAAAATATTAATTTGATCACCTCTTTTGGAAAGGAAATTTAAGGGATTAAATGATTGGAAATTTAAAAAATAGCAATATTGAAGGTTTTTATGAAGATGTAATAGCTATACAAAACTATCGTATCCAGGTTACGTATCTTAGAAATGCATCCTAGAATCTTATCATAGCAATTGTAACTAAGATGATATTGGTTCTTAAGCTATTTCTAGAATATATATTAGAAGATATTTTCCCATTTATGAGCAAAAAATATTAATTTGATCACCTCTTTTAGAAAGGAAATTTAAGGGATTAAATGATTGGAAATTTAAAAAATAGCAATATTGAAGGTTTTTATGAAGATGTAATAGCTAAACAAAACTATCGTATCCAGGTTACGTATCTTAGAAATGCATCCTAGAATCTTATCATAGCAATTGTAACTAAGATGATATTGGTTCTTAAGCTATTTCTAGAATATATATTTGAAGATATTTTCCCATTTATGAGCAAAAAATATTAATTTGATCACCTCTTTTAGAAAGGAAATTTAAGGGATTAAATGATTGGAAATTTAAAAAATAGCAATATTGAAGGTTTTTATGAAGATGTAATAGCTAAACAAAACTATCGTATCCAGGTTACGTATCTTAGAAATGCATCCTAGAATCTTATCATAACAATTGTAACTAAGATGATATTGGTTCTTAAGCTATTTCTAGAATATATATTTGAAGATATTTTCCCATTTATGAGCAAAAAATATTAATTTGATCACCTCTTTTGGAAAGGAAATTTAAGGGATTAAATGATTGGAAATTTAAAAAATAGCAATATTGAAGGTTTTTATGAAGATGTAATAGCTATACAAAACTATCGTATCCAGGTTACGTATCTTAGAAATGCATCCTAGAATCTTATCATAACAATTGTAACTAAGATGATATTGGTTCTTAAGCTATTTCTAGAATATATATTTGAAGATATTTTCCCATTTATGAGCAAAAAATATTAATTTGATCACCTCTTTTAGAAAGGAAATTTAAGGGATTAAATGATTGGAAATTTAAAAAATAGCAATATTGAAGGTTTTTATGAAGATGTAATAGCTATACAAAACTATCGTATCCAGGTTACGTATCTTAGAAATGCATCCTAGAATCTTATCATAACAATTGTAACTAAGATGATATTGGTTCTTAAGCTATTTCTAGAATATATATTTGAAGATATTTTCCCATTTATGAGCAAAAAATATTAATTTGATCACCTCTTTTGGAAAGGAAATTTAAGGGATTAAATGATTGGAAATTTAAAAAATAGCAATATTGAAGGTTTTTATGAAGATGTAATAGCTAAACAAAACTATCGTATCCAGGTTACGTATCTTAGAAATGCATCCTAGAATCTTATCATAACAATTGTAACTAAGATGATATTGGTTCTTAAGCTATTTCTAGAATATATATTTGAAGATATTTTCCCATTTATGAGCAAAAAATATTAATTTGATCACCTCTTTTGGAAAGGAAATTTAAGGGATTAAATGATTGGAAATTTAAAAAATAGCAATATTGAAGGTTTTTATGAAGATGTAATAGCTAAACAAAACTATCGTATCCAGGTTACGTATCTTAGAAATGCATCCTAGAATCTTATCATAACAATTGTAACTAAGATGATATTGGTTCTTAAGCTATTTCTAGAATATATATTTGAAGATATTTTCCCATTTATGAGCAAAAAATATTAATTTGATCACCTCTTTTGGAAAGGAAATTTAAGGGATTAAATGATTGGAAATTTAAAAAATAGCAATATTGAAGGTTTTTATGAAGATGTAATAGCTAAACAAAACTATCGTATCCAGGTTACGTATCTTAGAAATGCATCCTAGAATCTTATCATAACAATTGTAACTAAGATGATATTGGTTCTTAAGCTATTTCTAGAATATATATTTGAAGATATTTTCCCATTTATGAGCAAAAAATATTAATTTGATCACCTCTTTTGGAAAGGAAATTTAAGGGATTAAATGATTGGAAATTTAAAAAATAGCAATATTGAAGGTTTTTATGAAGATGTAATAGCTAAACAAAACTATCGTATCCAGGTTACGTATCTTAGAAATGCATCCTAGAATCTTATCATAACAATTGTAACTAAGATGATATTGGTTCTTAAGCTATTTCTAGAATATATATTTGAAGATATTTTCCCATTTATGAGCAAAAAATATTAATTTGATCACCTCTTTTGGAAAGGAAATTTAAGGGATTAAATGATTGGAAATTTAAAAAATAGCAATATTGAAGGTTTTTATGAAGATGTAATAGCTAAACAAAACTATCGTATCCAGGTTACGTATCTTAGAAATGCATCCTAGAATCTTATCATAACAATTGTAACTAAGATGATATTGGTTCTTAAGCTATTTCTAGAATATATATTTGAAGATATTTTCCCATTTATGAGCAAAAAATATTAATTTGATCACCTCTTTTGGAAAGGAAATTTAAGGGATTAAATGATTGGAAATTTAAAAAATAGCAATATTGAAGGTTTTTATGAAGATGTAATAGCTAAACAAAACTATCGTATCCAGGTTACGTATCTTAGAAATGCATCCTAGAATCTTATCATAACAATTGTAACTAAGATGATATTGGTTCTTAAGCTATTTCTAGAATATATATTTGAAGATATTTTCCCATTTATGAGCAAAAAATATTAATTTGATCACCTCTTTTGGAAAGGAAATTTAAGGGATTAAATGATTGGAAATTTAAAAAATAGCAATATTGAAGGTTTTTATGAAGATGTAATAGCTAAACAAAACTATCGTATCCAGGTTACGTATCTTAGAAATGCATCCTAGAATCTTATCATAACAATTGTAACTAAGATGATATTGGTTCTTAAGCTATTTCTAGAATATATATTTGAAGATATTTTCCCATTTATGAGCAAAAAATATTAATTTGATCACCTCTTTTGGAAAGGAAATTTAAGGGATTAAATGATTGGAAATTTAAAAAATAGCAATATTGAAGGTTTTTATGAAGATGTAATAGCTAAACAAAACTATCGTATCCAGGTTACGTATCTTAGAAATGCATCCTAGAATCTTATCATAACAATTGTAACTAAGATGATATTGGTTCTTAAGCTATTTCTAGAATATATATTTGAAGATATTTTCCCATTTATGAGCAAAAAATATTAATTTGATCACCTCTTTTGGAAAGGAAATTTAAGGGATTAAATGATTGGAAATTTAAAAAATAGCAATATTGAAGGTTTTTATGAAGATGTAATAGCTAAACAAAACTATCGTATCCAGGTTACGTATCTTAGAAATGCATCCTAGAATCTTATCATAACAATTGTAACTAAGATGATATTGGTTCTTAAGCTATTTCTAGAATATATATTTGAAGATATTTTCCCATTTATGAGCAAAAAATATTAATTTGATCACCTCTTTTGGAAAGGAAATTTAAGGGATTAAATGATTGGAAATTTAAAAAATAGCAATATTGAAGGTTTTTATGAAGATGTAATAGCTAAACAAAACTATCGTATCCAGGTTACGTATCTTAGAAATGCATCCTAGAATCTTATCATAACAATTGTAACTAAGATGATATTGGTTTCTAAGCGATTTCTAGAATATATATTTGAAGATATTTTCCAATTTATGAGCAAAAAATATTAATTTGATCACCTCTTTTAGAAAGTAAATTTAAGGGATTAAATGATTGGAAATTTAAAAAATAGCAATATTGAAGGTTTTTATGAAGATGTAATAGCTAAACAAAACTATCGTATCCAGGTTACGTATCTTAGAAATGCATCCTAGAATCTTATCATAGCAATTGTAACTAAGATGATATTGGTTTTTAAGCTATTTCTAGAATATATATTTGAAGATATTTTCCCATTTATGAGCAAAAAATATTAATTTGATCACCTCTTTTAGAAAGTAAATTTAAGGGATTAAATGATTGGAAATTTAAAAAATAGCAATATTGAAGGTTTTTATGAAGATGTAATAGCTAAACAAAACTATCGTATCCAGGTTACGTATCTTAGAAATGCATCCTAGAATCTTATCATAGCAATTGTAACTAAGATGATATTGGTTTTTAAGCTATTTCTAGAATATATATTAGAAGATATTTTCCCATTTATGAGCAAAAAATATTAATTTGATCACCTCTTTTAGAAAGGAAATTTAAGGGATTAAATGATTGGAAATTTAAATAATAGCAATATTGAAGGTTTTTATGAAGATGTAATAGCTAAACAAAACTATCGTATCCAGGTTACGTATCTTAGAAATGCATCCTAGAATCTTATCATAACAATTGTAACTAAGATGATATTGGTTCTAAAGCTATTTCTAGAATATATATTTGAAGATATTTTCCCATTTATGAGCAAAAAATATTAATTTGATCACCTCTTTTGGAAAGGAAATTTAAGGGATTAAATGATTGGAAATTTAAAAAATAGCAATATTGAAGGTTTTTATGAAGATGTAATAGCTAAACAAAACTATCGTATCCAGGTTACGTATCTTAGAAATGCATCCTAGAATCTTATCATAGCAATTGTAACTAAGATGATATTGGTTTTTAAGCTATTTCTAGAATATATATTTGAAGATATTTTCCCATTTATGAGCAAAAAATATTAATTTGATCACCTCTTTTAGAAAGGAAATTTAAGGGATTAAATGATTGGAAATTTAAAAAATAGCAATATTGAAGGTTTTTATGAAGATGTAATAGCTAAACAAAACTATCGTATCCAGGTTACGTATCTTAGAAATGCATCCTAGAATCTTATCATAGCAATTGTAACTAAGATGATATTGGTTTTTAAGCTATTTCTAGAATATATATTTGAAGATATTTTCCCATTTATGAGCAAAAAATATTAATTTGATCACCTCTTTTAGAAAGGAAATTTAAGGGATTAAATGATTGGAAATTTAAAAAATAGCAATATTGAAGGTTTTTATGAAGATGTAATAGCTAAACAAAACTATCGTATCCAGGTTACGTATCTTAGAAATGCATCCTAGAATCTTATCATAACAATTGTAACTAAGATGATATTGGTTTTTAAGCTATTTCTAGAATATATATTTGAAGATATTTTCCCATTTATGAGCAAAAAATATTAATTTGATCACCTCTTTTAGAAAGGAAATTTAAGGGATTAAATGATTGGAAATTTAAAAAATAGCAATATTGAAGGTTTTTATGAAGATGTAATAGCTAAACAAAACTATCGTATCCAGGTTACGTATCTTAGAAATGCATCCTAGAATCTTATCATAACAATTGTAACTAAGATGATATTGGTTTTTAAGCTATTTCTAGAATATATATTTGAAGATATTTTCCCATTTATGAGCAAAAAATATTAATTTGATCACCTCTTTTAGAAAGGAAATTTAAGGGATTAAATGATTGGAAATTTAAAAAATAGCAATATTGAAGGTTTTTATGAAGATGTAATAGCTAAACAAAACTATCGTATCCAGGTTACGTATCTTAGAAATGCATCCTAGAATCTTATCATAGCAATTGTAACTAAGATGATATTGGTTTTTAAGCTATTTCTAGAATATATATTTGAAGATATTTTCCCATTTATGAGCAAAAAATATTAATTTGATCACCTCTTTTAGAAAGGAAATTTAAGGGATTAAATGATTGGAAATTTAAAAAATAGCAATATTGAAGGTTTTTATGAAGATGTAATAGCTAAACAAAACTATCGTATCCAGGTTACGTATCTTAGAAATGCATCCTAGAATCTTATCATAGCAATTGTAACTAAGATGATATTGGTTTTTAAGCTATTTCTAGAATATATATTTGAAGATATTTTCCCATTTATGAACAAAAAATATTAATTTGATCACCTCTTTTAGAAAGGAAATTTAAGGGATTAAATGATTGGAAATTTAAAAAATAGCAATATTGAAGGTTTTTATGAAGATGTAATAGCTAAACAAAACTATCGTATCCAGGTTACGTATCTTAGAAATGCATCCTAGAATCTTATCATAGCAATTGTAACTAAGATGATATTGGTTTTTAAGCTATTTCTAGAATATATATTTGAAGATATTTTCCCATTTATGAGCAAAAAATATTAATTTGATCACCTCTTTTAGAAAGGAAATTTAAGGGATTAAATGATTGGAAATTTAAAAAATAGCAATATTGAAGGTTTTTATGAAGATGTAATAGCTAAACAAAACTATCGTATCCAGGTTACGTATCTTAGAAATGCATCCTAGAATCTTATCATAGCAATTGTAACTAAGATGATATTGGTTTTTAAGCTATTTCTAGAATATATATTTGAAGATATTTTCCCATTTATGAGCAAAAAATATTAATTTGATCACCTCTTTTAGAAAGGAAATTTAAGGGATTAAATGATTGGAAATTTAAAAAATAGCAATATTGAAGGTTTTTATGAAGATGTAATAGCTAAACAAAACTATCGTATCCAGGTTACGTATCTTAGAAATGCATCCTAGAATCTTATCATAGCAATTGTAACTAAGATGATATTGGTTTTTAAGCTATTTCTAGAATATATATTTGAAGATATTTTCCCATTTATGAGCAAAAAATATTAATTTGATCACCTCTTTTAGAAAGGAAATTTAAGGGATTAAATGATTGGAAATTTAAAAAATAGCAATATTGAAGGTTTTTATGAAGATGTAATAGCTAAACAAAACTATCGTATCCAGGTTACGTATCTTAGAAGTGCATCCTAGAATCTTATCATAGCAATTGTAACTAAGATGATATTGGTTTTTAAGCTATTTCTAGAATATATATATGAAGATATTTTCCCATTTATGAGCAAAAAATATTAATTTGATCACCTCTTTTAGAAAGGAAATTTAAGGGATTAAATGATTGGAAATTTAAAAAATAGCAATATTGAAGGTTTTTATGAAGATGTAATAGCTAAACAAAACTATCGTATCCAGGTTACGTATCTTAGAAATGCATCCTAGAATCTTATCATAGCAATTGTAACTAAGATGATATTGGTTTTTAAGCTATTTCTAGAATATATATTTGAAGATATTTTCCCATTTATGAGCAAAAAATATTAATTTGATCACCTCTTTTAGAAAGGAAATTTAAGGGATTAAATGATTGGAAATTTAAAAAATAGCAATATTGAAGGTTTTTATGAAGATGTAATAGCTAAACAAAACTATCGTATCCAGGTTACGTATCTTAGAAATGCATCCTAGAATCTTATCATAGCAATTGTAACTAAGATGATATTGGTTCTTAAGCTATTTCTAGAATATATATTTGAAGATATTTTCCCATTTATGAGCAAAAAATATTAATTTGATCACCTCTTTTAGAAAGGAAATTTAAGGGATTAAATGATTGGAAATTTAAAAAATAGCAATATTGAAGGTTTTTATGAAGATGTAATAGCTAAACAAAACTATCGTATCCAGGTTACGTATCTTAGAAATGCATCCTAGAATCTTATCATAACAATTGTAACTAAGATGATATTGGTTTTTAAGCTATTTCTAGAATATATATTTGAAGATATTTTCCCATTTATGAGCAAAAAATATTAATTTGATCACCTCTTTTAGAAAGGAAATTTAAGGGATTAAATGATTGGAAATTTAAAAAATAGCAATATTGAAGGTTTTTATGAAGATGTAATAGCTAAACAAAACTATCGTATCCAGGTTACGTATCTTAGAAATGCATCCTAGAATCTTATCATAGCAATTGTAACTAAGATGATATTGGTTCTTAAGCTATTTCTAGAATATATATTTGAAGATATTTTCCCATTTATGAGCAAAAAATATTAATTTGATCACCTCTTTTAGAAAGGAAATTTAAGGGATTAAATGATTGGAAATTTAAAAAATAGCAATATTGAAGGTTTTTATGAAGATGTAATAGCTAAACAAAACTATCGTATCCAGGTTACGTATCTTAGAAATGCATCCTAGAATCTTATCATAGCAGTTGTAACTAAGATGATATTGGTTCTTAAGCTATTTCTAGAATATATATTGGAAGATATTTTCCCATTTATGAGCAAAAAATATTAATTTGATCACCTCTTTTAGAAAGGAAATTTAAGGGATTAAATGATTGGAAATTTAAAAAATAGCAATATTGAAGGTTTTTATGAAGATGTAATAGCTAAACAAAACTATCGTATCCAGGTTACGTATCTTAGAAATGCATCCTAGAATCTTATCATAGCAATTGTAACTAAGATGATATTGGTTCTTAAGCTATTTCTAGAATATATATTTGAAGATATTTTCCCATTTATGAGCAAAAAATATTAATTTGATCACCTCTTTTAGAAAGGAAATTTAAGGGATTAAATGATTGGAAATTTAAAAAATAGCAATATTGAAGGTTTTTATGAAGATGTAATAGCTAAACAAAACTATCGTATCCAGGTTACGTATCTTAGAAATGCATCCTAGAATCTTATCATAGCAATTGTAACTAAGATGATATTGGTTCTTAAGCTATTTCTAGAATATATATATGAAGATATTTTCCCATTTATGAGCAAAAAATATTAATTTGATCACCTCTTTTAGAAAGGAAATTTAAGGGATTAAATGATTGGAAATAAAAAAAATAGCAATATTGAAGGTTTTTATGAAGATGTAATAGCTAAACAAAACTATCGTATCCAGGTTACGTATCTTAGAAATGCATCCTAGAATCTTATCATAGCAATTGTAACTAAGATGATATTGGTTCTTAAGCTATTTCTAGAATATATATTTGAAGATATTTTCCCATTTATGAGCAAAAAATATTAATTTGATCACCTCTTTTAGAAAGGAAATTTAAGGGATTAAAGGATTGGAAATTTAAAAAATAGCAATATTGAAGGTTTTTATGAAGATGTAATAGCTAAACAAAACTATCGTATCCAGGTTACGTATCTTAGAAATGCATCCTAGAATCTTATCATAACAATTGTAACTAAGATGATATTGGTTTTTAAGCTATTTCTAGAATATATATTTGAAGATATTTTCCCATTTATGAGCAAAAAATATTAATTTGATCACCTCTTTTAGAAAGGAAATTTAAGGGATTAAATGATTGGAAATTTAAAAAATAGCAATATTGAAGGTTTTTATGAAGATGTAATAGCTAAACAAAACTATCGTATCCAGGTTACGTATCTTAGAAATGCATCCTAGAATCTTATCATAACAATTGTAACTAAGATGATATTGGTTTTTAAGCTATTTCTAGAATATATATTTGAAGATATTTTCCCATTTATGAGCAAAAAATATTAATTTGATCACCTCTTTTAGAAAGGAAATTTAAGGGATTAAATGATTGGAAATTTAAAAAATAGCAATATTGAAGGTTTTTATGAAGATGTAATAGCTAAACAAAACTATCGTATCCAGGTTACGTATCTTAGAAATGCATCCTAGAATCTTATCATAACAATTGTAACTAAGATGATATTGGTTTTTAAGCTATTTCTAGAATATATATTTGAAGATATTTTCCCATTTATGAGCAAAAAATATTAATTTGATCACCTCTTTTAGAAAGGAAATTTAAGGGATTAAATGATTGGAAATTTAAAAAATAGCAATATTGAAGGTTTTTATGAAGATGTAATAGCTAAACAAAACTATCGTATCCAGGTTACGTATCTTAGAAATGCATCCTAGAATCTTATCATAACAATTGTAACTAAGATGATATTGGTTCTTAAGCTATTTCTAGAATATATATTTGAAGATATTTTCCCATTTATGAGCAAAAAATATTAATTTGATCACCTCTTTTAGAAAGGAAATTTAAGGGATTAAATGATTGGAAATTTAAAAAATAGCAATATTGAAGGTTTTTATGAAGATGTAATAGCTAAACAAAACTATCGTATCCAGGTTACGTATCTTAGAAATGCATCCTAGAATCTTATCATAACAATTGTAACTAAGATGATATTGGTTTTTAAGCTATTTCTAGAATATATATTTGAAGATATTTTCCCATTTATGAGCAAAAAATATTAATTTGATCACCTCTTTTAGAAAGGAAATTTAAGGGATTAAATGATTGGAAATTTAAAAAATAGCAATATTGAAGGTTTTTATGAAGATGTAATAGCTAAACAAAACTATCGTATCCAGGTTACGTATCTTAGAAATGCATCCTAGAATCTTATCATAGCAATTGTAACTAAGATGATATTGGTTCTTAAGCTATTTCTAGAATATATATTTGAAGATATTTTCCCATTTATGAGCAAAAAATATTAATTTGATCACCTCTTTTAGAAAGGAAATTTAAGGGATTAAATGATTGGAAATTTAAAAAATAGCAATATTGAAGGTTTTTATGAAGATGTAATAGCTAAACAAAACTATCGTATCCAGGTTACGTATCTTAGAAATGCATCCTAGAATCTTATCATAACAATTGTAACTAAGATGATATTGGTTTTTAAGCTATTTCTAGAATATATATTTGAAGATATTTTCCCATTTATGAGCAAAAAATATTAATTTGATCACCTCTTTTAGAAAGGAAATTTAAGGGATTAAATGATTGGAAATTTAAAAAATAGCAAAATTGAAGGTTTTTATGAAGATGTAATAGCTAAACAAAACTATCGTATCCAGGTTACGTATCTTAGAAATGCATCCTAGAATCTTATCATAACAATTGTAACTAAGATGATATTGGTTTTTAAGCTATTTCTAGAATATATATTTGAAGATATTTTCCCATTTATGAGCAAAAAATATTAATTTGATCACCTCTTTTAGAAAGGAAATTTAAGGGATTAAATGATTGGAAATTTAAAAAATAGCAATATTGAAGGTTTTTATGAAGATGTAATAGCTAAACAAAACTATCGTATCCAGGTTACGTATCTTAGAAATGCATCCTAGAATCTTATCATAGCAATTGTAACTAAGATGATATTGGTTCTTAAGCTATTTCTAGAATATATATATGAAGATATTTTCCCATTTATGAGCAAAAAATATTAATTTGATCACCTCTTTTAGAAAGGAAATGTAAGGGATTAAATGATTGGAAATTTAAAAAATAGCAATATTGAAGGTTTTTATGAAGATGTAATAGCTAAACAAAACTATCGTATCCAGGTTACGTATCTTAGAAATGCATCCTAGAATCTTATCATAACAATTGTAACTAAGATGATATTGGTTCTTAAGCTATTTCTAGAATATATATATGAAGATATTTTCCCATTTATGAGCAAAAAATATTAATTTGATCACCTCTTTTAGAAAGGAAATGTAAGGGATTAAATGATTGGAAATTTAAAAAATAGCAATATTGAAGGTTTTTATGAAGATGTAATAGCTAAACAAAACTATCGTATCCAGGTTACGTATCTTAGAAATGCATCCTAGAATCTTATCATAGCAATTGTAACTAAGATGATATTGGTTCTTAAGCTATTTCTAGAATATATATATGAAGATATTTTCCCATTTATGAGCAAAAAATATTAATTTGATCACCTCTTTTAGAAAGGAAATTTAAGGGATTAAATGATTGGAAATTTAAAAAATAGCAATATTGAAGGTTTTTATGAAGATGTAATAGCTAAACAAAACTATCGTATCCAGGTTACGTATCTTAGAAATGCATCCTAGAATCTTATCATAACAATTGTAACTAAGATGATATTGGTTCTTAAGCTATTTCTAGAATATGTATTTGAAGATATTTTCCCATTTATGAGCAAAAAATATTAATTTGATCAAATCTTATAGAAAGGAAATTTAAGGGATTAAATGATTGGAAATTTAAAAAATAGCAATATTGAAGGTTTTTATGAAGATGTAATAGCTAAACAAAACTATCGTATCCAGGTTACGTATCTTAGAAATGCATCCTAGAATCTTATCATAACAATTGTAACTAAGATGATATTGGTTTTTAAGCTATTTCTAGAATATATATTTGAAGATATTTTCCCATTTATGAGCAAAAAATATTAATTTGATCACCTCTTTTAGAAAGGAAATTTAAGGGATTAAATGATTGGAAATTTAAAAAATAGCAATATTGAAGGTTTTTATGAAGATGTAATAGCTAAACAAAACTATCGTATCCAGGTTACGTATCTTAGAAATGCATCCTAGAATCTTATCATAGCAATTGTAACTAAGATGATATTGGTTCTTAAGCTATTTCTAGAATATGTATTTGAAGATATTTTCCCATTTATGAGCAAAAAATATTAATTTGATCACCTCTTTTAGAAAGGAAATTTAAGGGATTAAATGCTTGGAAATTTAAAAAATAGCAATATTGAAGGTTTTTATGAAGATGTAATAGCTAAACAAAACTATCGTATCCAGGTTACGTATCTTAGAAATGCATCCTAGAATCTTATCATAACAATTGTAACTAAGATGATATTGGTTTTTAAGCTATTTCTAGGATATATATTTGAAGATATTTTCCCATTTATGAGCAAAAAATATTAATTTGATCAAATCTTATAGAAAGGAAATTTAAGGGATTAAATGATTGGAAATTAAAAAAATAGCAATATTGAAGGTTTTTATGAAGATGTAATAGCTAAACAAAACTATCGTATCCAGGTTACGTATCTTAGAAATGCATCCTAGAATCTTATCATAGCAATTGTAACTAAGATGATATTGGTTTAAAGCTATTTCTAGAATATATATTTGAAGATATTTTCCCATTTATGAGCAAAAAATATTAATTTGATCACCTCTTTTAGAAAGGAAATTTAAGGGATTAAATGATTGGAAATTTAAAAAATAGCAATATTGAAGGTTTTTATGAAGATGTAATAGCTAAACAAAACTATCGTATCCAGGTTACGTATCTTAGAAATGCATCCTAGAATCTTATCATAACAATTGTAACTAAGATGATATTGGTTCTTAAGCTATTTCTAGAATATGTATTTGAAGATATTTTCCCATTTATGAGCAAAAAATATTAATTTGATCACCTCTTTTAGAAAGGAAATTTAAGGGATTAAATGCTTGGAAATTTAAAAAATAGCAATATTGAAGGTTTTTATGAAGATGTAATAGCTAAACAAAACTATCGTATCCAGGTTACGTATCTTAGAAATGCATCCTAGAATCTTATCATAGCAATAGTAACTAAGATGATATTGGTTTAAAGCTATTTCTAGAATATATATTTGAAGATATTTTCCCATTTATGAGCAAAAAATATTAATTTGATCACCTCTTTTAGAAAGGAAATTTAAGGGATTAAATGATTGGAAATTTAAAAAATAGCAATATTGAAGGTTTTTATGAAGATGTAATAGCTAAACAAAACTATCGTATCCAGGTTACGTATCTTAGAAATGCATCCTAGAATCTTATCATAACAATTGTAACTAAGATGATATTGGTTCTTAAGCTATTTCTAGAATATGTATTTGAAGATATTTTCCCATTTATGAGCAAAAAATATTAATTTGATCACCTCTTTTAGAAAGGAAATTTAAGGGATTAAATGCTTGGAAATTTAAAAAATAGCAATATTGAAGGTTTTTATGAAGATGTAATAGCTAAACAAAACTATCGTATCCAGGTTACGTATCTTAGAAATGCATCCTAGAATCTTATCATAGCAATAGTAACTAAGATGATATTGGTTTAAAGCTATTTCTAGAATATATATTTGAAGATATTTTCCCATTTATGAGCAAAAAATATTAATTTGATCACCTCTTTTAGAAAGGAAATTTAAGGGATTAAATGCTTGGAAATTTAAAAAATAGCAATATTGAAGGTTTTTATGAAGATGTAATAGCTAAACAAAACTATCGTATCCAGGTTACGTATCTTAGAAACGCATCCTAGAATCTTATCATAGTAATTGTAACTAAGATGATATTGGTTTTTAAGCTATTTCTAGAATATATATTTGAAGATATTTTCCCATTTATGAGCAAAAAATATTAATTTGATCACCTCTTTTAGAAAGGAAATTTAAGGGATTAAATGATTGGAAATTTAAAAAATAGCAATATTGAAGGTTTTTATGAAGATGTAATAGCTAAACAAAACTATCGTATCCAGGTTACGTATCTTAGAAATGCATCCTAGAATCTTATCATAGCAATTGTAACTAAGATGATATTGGTTCTTAAGCTATTTCTAGAATATATATTTGAAGATATTTTCCCATTTATGAGCAAAAAATATTAATTTGATCACCTCTTTTAGAATGGAAATTTAAGGGATTAAATGATTGGAAATTTAAAAAATAGCAATATTGAAGGTTTTTATGAAGATGTAATAGCTAAACAAAACTATCGTATCCAGGTTACGTATCTTAGAAATGCATCCTAGAATCTTATCATAGCAATTGTAACTAAGATGATATTGGTTTTTAAGCTATTTCTAGAATATATATTTGAAGATATTTTCCCATTTATGAACAAAAAATATTAATTTGATCACCTCTTTTAGAAAGGAAATTTAAGGGATTAAATGATTGGAAATTTAAAAAATAGCAATATTGAAGGTTTTTATGAAGATGTAATAGCTAAACAAAACTATCGTATCCAGGTTACGTATCTTAGAAATGCATCCTAGAATCTTATCATAGCAATTGTAACTAAGATGATATTGGTTTTTAAGCTATTTCTAGAATATATATTTGAAGATATTTTCCCATTTATGAGCAAAAAATATTAATTTGATCACCTCTTTTAGAAAGGAAATTTAAGGGATTAAATGATTGGAAATTTAAAAAATAGCAATATTGAAGGTTTTTATGAAGATGTAATAGCTAAACAAAACTATCGTATCCAGGTTACGTATCTTAGAAATGCATCCTAGAATCTTATCATAGCAATTGTAACTAAGATGATATTGGTTTTTAAGCTATTTCTAGAATATATATTTGAAGATATTTTCCCATTTATGAGCAAAAAATATTAATTTGATCACCTCTTTTAGAAAGGAAATTTAAGGGATTAAATGATTGGAAATTTAAAAAATAGCAATATTGAAGGTTTTTATGAAGATGTAATAGCTAAACAAAACTATCGTATCCAGGTTACGTATCTTAGAAATGTATCCTAGAATCTTATCATAGCAATTGTAACTAAGATGATATTGGTTTTTAAGCTATTTCTAGAATATATATTTGAAGATATTTTCCCATTTATGAGCAAAAAATATTAATTTGATCACCTCTTTTAGAAAGGAAATTTAAGGGATTAAATGATTGGAAATTTAAAAAATAGCAATATTGAAGGTTTTTATGAAGATGTAATAGCTAAACAAAACTATCGTATCCAGGTTACGTATCTTAGAAATGCATCCTAGAATCTTATCATAGCAATTGTAACTAAGATGATATTGGTTTTTAAGCTATTTCTAGAATATATATTTGAAGATATTTTCCCATTTATGAGCAAAAAATATTAATTTGATCACCTCTTTTAGAAAGGAAATTTAAGGGATTAAATGATTGGAAATTTAAAAAATAGCAATATTGAAGGTTTTTATGAAGATGTAATAGCTAAACAAAACTATCGTATCCAGGTTACGTATCTTAGAAATGCATCCTAGAATCTTATCATAGCAATTGTAACTAAGATGATATTGGTTTTTAAGCTATTTCTAGAATATATATTTGAAGATATTTTCCCATTTATGAGCAAAAAATATTAATTTGATCACCTCTTTTAGAAAGGAAATTTAAGGGATTAAATGATTGGAAATTTAAAAAATAGCAATATTGAAGGTTTTTATGAAGATGTAATAGCTAAACAAAACTATCGTATCCAGGTTACGTATCTTAGAAATGTATCCTAGAATCTTATCATAGCAATTGTAACTAAGATGATATTGGTTTTTAAGCTATTTCTAGAATATATATTTGAAGATATTTTCCCATTTATGAGCAAAAAATATTAATTTGATCACCTCTTTTAGAAAGGAAATTTAAGGGATTAAATGATTGGAAATTTAAAAAATAGCAATATTGAAGGTTTTTATGAAGATGTAATAGCTAAACAAAACTATCGTATCCAGGTTACGTATCTTAGAAATGTATCCTAGAATCTTATCATAGCAATTGTAACTAAGATGATATTGGTTTTTAAGCTATTTCTAGAATATATATTTGAAGATATTTTCCCATTTATGAGCAAAAAATATTAATTTGATCACCTCTTTTAGAAAGGAAATTTAAGGGATTAAATGATTGGAAATTTAAAAAATAGCAATATTGAAGGTTTTTATGAAGATGTAATAGCTAAACAAAACTATCGTATCCAGGTTACGTATCTTAGAAATGCATCCTAGAATCTTATCATAGCAATTGTAACTAAGATGATATTGGTTTAAAGCTATTTCTAGAATATATATTTGAAGATATTTTCCCATTTATGAGCAAAAAATATTAATTTGATCACCTCTTTTAGAAAGGAAATTTAAGGGATTAAATGATTGGAAATTTAAAAAATAGCAATATTGAAGGTTTTTATGAAGATGTAATAGCTAAACAAAACTATCGTATCCAGGTTACGTATCTTAGAAATGTATCCTAGAATCTTATCATAGCAATTGTAACTAAGATGATATTGGTTTTTAAGCTATTTCTAGAATATATATTTGAAGATATTTTCCCATTTATGAGCAAAAAATATTAATTTGATCACCTCTTTTAGAAAGGAAATTTAAGGGATTAAATGATTGGAAATTTAAAAAATAGCAATATTGAAGGTTTTTATGAAGATGTAATAGCTAAACAAAACTATCGTATCCAGGTTACGTATCTTAGAAATGCATCCTAGAATCTTATCATAGCAATTGTAACTAAGATGATATTGGTTTTTAAGCTATTTCTAGAATATATATTTGAAGATATTTTCCAATTTATGAGCAAAAAATATTAATTTGATCACATCTTTTAGAAAGTAAATTTAAGGGATTAAATGCTTGGAAATTTAAAAAATAGCAATATTGAAGGTTTTTATGAAGATGTAATAGCTAAACAAAACTATCGTATCCAGGTTACGTATCTTAGAAATGTATCCTAGAATCTTATCATAGCAATTGTAACTAAGATGATATTGGTTCTTAAGCTATTTCTAGAATATATATTTGAAGATATTTTCCCATTTATGAGCAAAAAATATTAATTTGATCACCTCTTTTAGAAAGGAAATTTAAGGGATTAAATGATTGGAAATTTAAAAAATAGCAATATTGAAGGTTTTTATGAAGATGTAATAGCTAAACAAAACTATCGTATCCAGGTTACGTATCTTAGAAATGTATCCTAGAATCTTATCATAGCAATTGTAACTAAGATGATATTGGTTTTTAAGCTATTTCTAGAATATATATTTGAAGATATTTTCCCATTTATGAGCAAAAAATATTAATTTGATCACCTCTTTTAGAAAGGAAATTTAAGGGATTAAATGATTGGAAATTTAAAAAATAGCAATATTGAAGGTTTTTATGAAGATGTAATAGCTAAACAAAACTATCGTATCCAGGTTACGTATCTTAGAAATGCATCCTAGAATCTTATCATAGCAATTGTAACTAAGATGATATTGGTTCTTAAGCTATTTCTAGAATATATATTTGAAGATATTTTCCCATTTATGAGCAAAAAATATTAATTTGATCACCTCTTTTAGAAAGGAAATTTAAGGGATTAAATGATTGGAAATTTAAAAAATAGCAATATTGAAGGTTTTTATGAAGATGTAATAGCTAAACAAAACTATCGTATCCAGGTTACGTATCTTAGAAATGCATCCTAGAATCTTATCATAGCAATTGTAACTAAGATGATATTGGTTTTTAAGCTATTTCTAGAATATATATTTGAAGATATTTTCCCATTTATGAGCAAAAAATATTAATTTGATCACCTCTTTTAGAAAGGAAATTTAAGGGATTAAATGATTGGAAATTTAAAAAATAGCAATATTGAAGGTTTTTATGAAGATGTAATAGCTAAACAAAACTATCGTATCCAGGTTACGTATCTTAGAAATGTATCCTAGAATCTTATCATAGCAATTGTAACTAAGATGATATTAGTTTTTAAGCTATTTCTAGAATATATATTTGAAGATATTTTCCCATTTATGAGCAAAAAATATTAATTTGATCACCTCTTTTAGAAAGGAAATTTAAGGGATTAAATGATTGGATATTTAAAAAATAGCAATATTGAAGGTTTTTATGAAGATGTAATAGCTAAACAAAACTATCGTATCCAGGTTACGTATCTTAGAAATGTATCCTAGAATCTTATCATAGCAATTGTAACTAAGATGATATTGGTTTTTAAGCTATTTCTAGAATATATATTTGAAGATATTTTCCCATTTATGAGCAAAAAATATTAATTTGATCACCTCTTTTAGAAAGGAAATTTAAGGGATTAAATGATTGGAAATTTAAAAAATAGCAATATTGAAGGTTTTTATGAAGATGTAATAGCTAAACAAAACTATCGTATCCAGGTTACGTATCTTAGAAATGCATCCTAGAATCTTATCATAGCAATTGTAACTAAGATGATATTGGTTTTTAAGCTATTTCTAGAATATATATTTGAAGATATTTTCCCATTTATGAGCAAAAAATATTAATTTGATCACCTCTTTTAGAAAGGAAATTTAAGGGATTAAATGATTGGAAATTTAAAAAATAGCAATATTGAAGGTTTTTATGAAGATGTAATAGCTAAACAAAACTATCGTATCCAGGTTACGTATCTTAGAAATGTATCCTAGAATCTTATCATAGCAATTGTAACTAAGATGATATTGGTTTTTAAGCTATTTCTAGAATATATATTTGAAGATATTTTCCCATTTATGAGCAAAAAATATTAATTTGATCACCTCTTTTAGAAAGGAAATTTAAGGGATTAAATGATTGGAAATTTAAAAAATAGCAATATTGAAGGTTTTTATGAAGATGTAATAGCTAAACAAAACTATCGTATCCAGGTTACGTATCTTAGAAATGCATCCTAGAATCTTATCATAGCAATTGTAACTAAGATGATATTGGTTTTTAAGCTATTTCTAGAATATATATTTGAAGATATTTTCCCATTTATGAGCAAAAAATATTAATTTGATCACCTCTTTTAGAAAGGAAATTTAAGGGATTAAATGATTGGAAATTTAAAAAATAGCAATATTGAAGGTTTTTATGAAGATGTAATAGCTAAACAAAACTATCGTATCCAGGTTACGTATCTTAGAAATGTATCCTAGAATCTTATCATAGCAATTGTAACTAAGATGATATTGGTTTTTAAGCTATTTCTAGAATATATATTTGAAGATATTTTCCCATTTATGAGCAAAAAATATTAATTTGATCACCTCTTTTAGAAAGGAAATTTAAGGGATTAAATGATTGGAAATTTAAAAAATAGCAATATTGAAGGTTTTTATGAAGATGTAATAGCTAAACAAAACTATCGTATCCAGGTTACGTATCTTAGAAATGCATCCTAGAATCTTATCATAGCAATTGTAACTAAGATGATATTGGTTCTTAAGCTATTTCTAGAATATATATTTGAAGATATTTTCCCATTTATGAGCAAAAAATATTAATTTGATCACCTCTTTTAGAAAGGAAATTTAAGGGATTAAATGATTGGAAATTTAAAAAATAGCAATATTGAAGGTTTTTATGAAGATGTAATAGCTAAACAAAACTATCGTATCCAGGTTACGTATCTTAGAAATGCATCCTAGAATCTTATCATAGCAATTGTAACTAAGATGATATTGGTTTTTAAGCTATTTCTAGAATATATATTTGAAGATATTTTCCCATTTATGAGCAAAAAATATTAATTTGATCACCTCTTTTAGAAAGGAAATTTAAGGGATTAAATGATTGGAAATTTAAAAAATAGCAATATTGAAGGTTTTTATGAAGATGTAATAGCTAAACAAAACTATCGTATCCAGGTTACGTATCTTAGAAATGCATCCTAGAATCTTATCATAACAATTGTAACTAAGATGATATTGGTTTTTAAGCTATTTCTAGAATATATATTTGAAGATATTTTCCCATTTATGAGCAAAAAATATTAATTTGATCACCTCTTTTAGAAAGGAAATTTAAGGGATTAAATGATTGGAAATTTAAAAAATAGCAATATTGAAGGTTTTTATGAAGATGTAATAGCTAAACAAAACTATCGTATCCAGGTTACGTATCTTAGAAATGCATCCTAGAATCTTATCATAGCAATTGTAACTAAGATGATATTGGTTCTTAAGCTATTTCTAGAATATATATTTGAAGATATTTTCCCATTTATGAGCAAAAAATATTAATTTGATCACCTCTTTTAGAAAGGAAATTTAAGGGATTAAATGATTGGAAATTTAAAAAATAGCAATATTGAAGGTTTTTATGAAGATGTAATAGCTAAACAAAACTATCGTATCCAGGTTACGTATCTTAGAAATGCATCCTAGAATCTTATCATAGCAATTGTAACTAAGATGATATTGGTTCTTAAGCTATTTCTAGAATATATATTTGAAGATATTTTCCCATTTATGAGCAAAAAATATTAATTTGATCACCTCTTTTAGAAAGGAAATTTAAGGGATTAAATGATTGGAAATTTAAAAAATAGCAATATTGAAGGTTTTTATGAAGATGTAATAGCTAAACAAAACTATCGTATCCAGGTTACGTATCTTAGAAATGCATCCTAGAATCTTATCATAGCAATTGTAACTAAGATGATATTGGTTTTTAAGCTATTTCTAGAATATATATTTGAAGATATTTTCCCATTTATGAGCAAAAAATATTAATTTGATCACCTCTTTTAGAAAGGAAATTTAAGGGATTAAATGATTGGAAATTTAAAAAATAGCAATATTGAAGGTTTTTATGAAGATGTAATAGCTAAACAAAACTATCGTATCCAGGTTACGTATCTTAGAAATGTATCCTAGAATCTTATCATAGCTAATGTAACTAAGATGATATTGGTTTGTAAGCTATTTCTAGAATATATATTTGAAGATATTTTCCCATTTATGAGCAAAAAATATTAATTTGATCACCTCTTTTAGAAAGGAAATTTAAGGGATTAAATGATTGGAAATTTAAAAAATAGCAATATTGAAGGTTTTTATGAAGATGTAATAGCTAAACAAAACTATCGTATCCAGGTTACGTATCTTAGAAATGCATCCTAGAATCTTATCATAGCAATTGTAACTAAGATGATATTGGTTTTTAAGCTATTTCTAGAATATATATTTGAAGATATTTTCCCATTTATGAGCAAAAAATATTAATTTGATCACCTCTTTTAGAAAGGAAATTTAAGGGATTAAATGATTGGAAATTTAAAAAATAGCAATATTGAAGGTTTTTATGAAGATGTAATAGCTAAACAAAACTATCGTATCCAGGTTACGTATCTTAGAAATGTATCCTAGAATCTTATCATAGCAATTGTAACTAAGATGATATTGGTTCTTAAGCTATTTCTAGAATATATATTTGAAGATATTTTCCCATTTATGAGCAAAAAATATTAATTTGATCACCTCTTTTAGAAAGGAAATTTAAGGGATTAAATGATTGGAAATTTAAAAAATAGCAATATTGAAGGTTTTTATGAAGATGTAATAGCTAAACAAAACTATCGTATCCAGGTTACGTATCTTAGAAATGCATCCTAGAATCTTATCATAACAATTGTAACTAAGATGATATTGGTTCTTAAGCTATTTCTAGAATATATATTTGAAGATATTTTCCCATTTATGAGCAAAAAATATTAATTTGATCACCTCTTTTAGAAAGGAAATTTAAGGGATTAAATGATTGGAAATTTAAAAAATAGCAATATTGAAGGTTTTTATGAAGATGTAATAGCTAAACAAAACTATCGTATCCAGGTTACGTATCTTAGAAATGCATCCTAGAATCTTATCATAACAATTGTAACTAAGATGATATTGGTTTTTAAGCTATTTCTAGAATATATATTTGAAGATATTTTCCCATTTATGAGCAAAAAATATTAATTTGATCACCTCTTTTAGAAAGGAAATTTAAGGGATGAAATGATTGGAAATTTAAAAAATAGCAATATTGAAGGTTTTTATGAAGATGTAATAGCTAAACAAAACTATCGTATCCAGGTTACGTATCTTAGAAATGCATCCTAGAATCTTATCATAGCTATTGTAACTAAGATGATATTGGTTTTTAAGCTATTTCTAGAATATATATTTAAAGATATTTTCCCATTTATGAGCAAAAAATATTAATTTGATCACCTCTTTTAGAAAGGAAATTTAAGGGATTAAATGATTGGAAATTTAAAAAATAGCAATATTGAAGGTTTTTATGAAGATGTAATAGCTAAACAAAACTATCGTATCCAGGTTACGTATCTTAGAAATGCATCCTAGAATCTTATCATAGCTAATGTAACTAAGATGATATTGGTTTGTAAGCTATTTCTAGAATATATATTTGAAGATATTTTCCCATTTATGAGCAAAAAATATTAATTTGATCACCTCTTTTAGAAAGGAAATTTAAGGGATTAAATGATTGGAAATTTAAAAAATAGCAATATTGAAGGTTTTTATGAAGATGTAATAGCTAAACAAAACTATCGTATCCAGGTTACGTATCTTAGAAATGCATCCTAGAATCTTATCATAGCAATTGTAACTAAGATGATATTGGTTTTTAAGCTATTTCTAGAATATATATTTAAAGATATTTTCCCATTTATGAGCAAAAAATATTAATTTGATCACCTCTTTTAGAAAGGAAATTTAAGGGATTAAATGATTGGAAATTTAAAAAATAGCAATATTGAAGGTTTTTATGAAGATGTAATAGCTAAACAAAACTATCGTATCCAGGTTACGTATCTTAGAAATGCATCCTAGAATCTTATCATAGCTAATGTAACTAAGATGATATTGGTTTGTAAGCTATTTCTAGAATATATATTTGAAGATATTTTCCCATTTATGAGCAAAAAATATTAATTTGATCACCTCTTTTAGAAAGGAAATTTAAGGGATTAAATGATTGGAAATTTAAAAAATAGCAATATTGAAGGTTTTTATGAAGATGTAATAGCTAAACAAAACTATCGTATCCAGGTTACGTATCTTAGAAATGCATCCTAGAATCTTATCATAGCAATTGTAACTAAGATGATATTGGTTTTTAAGCTATTTCTAGAATATATATTTGAAGATATTTTCCCATTTATGAGCAAAAAATATTAATTTGATCACCTCTTTTAGAAAGGAAATTTAAGGGATTAAATGATTGGAAATTTAAAAAATAGCAATATTGAAGGTTTTTATGAAGATGTAATAGCTAAACAAAACTATCGTATCCAGGTTACGTATCTTAGAAATGCATCCTAGAATCTTATCATAGCAATTGTAACTAAGATGATATTGGTTTTTAAGCTATTTCTAGAATATATATTTGAAGATATTTTCCCATTTATGAGCAAAAAATATTAATTTGATCACCTCTTTTAGAAAGGAAATTTAAGGGATTAAATGATTGGAAATTTAAAAAATAGCAATATTGAAGGTTTTTATGAAGATGTAATAGCTAAACAAAACTATCGTATCCAGGTTACGTATCTTAGAAATGTATCCTAGAATCTTATCATAGCAATTGTAACTAAGATGATATTGGTTCTTAAGCTATTTCTAGAATATATATTTGAAGATATTTTCCCATTTATGAGCAAAAAATATTAATTTGATCACCTCTTTTAGAAAGGAAATTTAAGGGATTAAATGATTGGAAATTTAAAAAATAGCAATATTGAAGGTTTTTATGAAGATGTAATAGCTAAACAAAACTATCGTATCCAGGTTACGTATCTTAGAAATGCATCCTAGAATCTTATCATAACAATTGTAACTAAGATGATATTGGTTCTTAAGCTATTTCTAGAATATATATTTGAAGATATTTTCCCATTTATGAGCAAAAAATATTAATTTGATCACCTCTTTTAGAAAGGAAATTTAAGGGATTAAATGATTGGAAATTTAAAAAATAGCAATATTGAAGGTTTTTATGAAGATGTAATAGCTAAACAAAACTATCGTATCCAGGTTACGTATCTTAGAAATGCATCCTAGAATCTTATCATAACAATTGTAACTAAGATGATATTGGTTCTTAAGCTATTTCTAGAATATATATTTGAAGATATTTTCCCATTTATGAGCAAAAAATATTAATTTGATCACCTCTTTTAGAAAGGAAATTTAAGGGATTAAATGATTGGAAATTTAAAAAATAGCAATATTGAAGGTTTTTATGAAGATGTAATAGCTAAACAAAACTATCGTATCCAGGTTACGTATCTTAGAAATGCATCCTAGAATCTTATCATAACAATTGTAACTAAGATGATATTGGTTCTTAAGCTATTTCTAGAATATATATTTGAAGATATTTTCCCATTTATGAGCAAAAAATATTAATTTGATCACCTCTTTTACAAAGGAAATTTAAGGGATTAAATGATTGGAAATTTAAAAATAGCAATATTGAAGGTTTTTATGAAGATGTAATAGCTAAACAAAACTATCGTATCCAGGTTACGTATCTTAGAAATGCATCCTAGAATCTTATCATAGCAATTGTAACTAAGATGATATTGGTTTTTAAGCTATTTCTAGAATATATATTTGAAGATATTTTCCCATTTATGAGCAAAAAATATTAATTTGATCACCTCTTTTAGAAAGGAAATTTAAGGGATTAAATGATTGGAAATTTAAAAAATAGCAATATTGAAGGTTTTTATGAAGATGTAATAGCTAAACAAAACTATCGTATCCAGGTTACGTATCTTAGAAATGCATCCTAGAATCTTATCATAACAATTGTAACTAAGATGATATTGGTTCTTAAGCTATTTCTAGAATATATATTTGAAGATATTTTCCCATTTATGAGCAAAAAATATTAATTTGATCACCTCTTTTAGAAAGGAAATTTAAGGGATTAAATGATTGGAAATTTAAAAAATAGCAATATAGAAGGTTTTTACGAAGATATAGCTACACAAAACTATCGTATCCAGGTAACGTATCTTAGAAATGCATCCTAGAATCTTATCATAACAATTGTAACTAAGATGATATTGGTTCTTAAGCTATTTCTAGAATATATATTTGAAGATATTTTCCCATTTATGAGCAAAAAATATTAATTTGATCACCTCTTTTAGAAAGGAAATTTAAGGGATTAAATGATTGGAAATTTAAAAAATAGCAATATTGAAGGTTTTTATGAAGATGTAATAGCTAAACAAAACTATCGTATCCAGGTTACGTATCTTAGAAATGCATCCTAGAATCTTATCATAACAATTGTAACTAAGATGATATTGGTTTTTAAGCTATTTCTAGAATATATATTTGAAGATATTTTCCCATTTATGAGCAAAAAATATTAATTTGATCACCTCTTTTAGAAAGGAAATTTAAGGGATTAAATGATTGGAAATTTAAAAAATAGCAATATTGAAGGTTTTTATGAAGATGTAATAGCTAAACAAAACTATCGTATCCAGGTTACGTATCTTAGAAATGCATCCTAGAATCTTATCATAACAATTGTAACTAAGATGATATTGGTTTTTAAGCTATTTCTAGAATATATATTTGAAGATATTTTCCCATTTATGAGCAAAAAATATTAATTTGATCACCTCTTTTAGAAAGGAAATTTAAGGGATTAAATGATTGGAAATTTAAAAAATAGCAATATTGAAGGTTTTTATGAAGATGTAATAGCTAAACAAAACTATCGTATCCAGGTTACGTATCTTAGAAATGCATCCTAGAATCTTATCATAACAATTGTAACTAAGATGATATTGGTTTTTAAGCTATTTCTAGAATATATATTTGAAGATATTTTCCCATTTATGAGCAAAAAATATTAATTTGATCACCTCTTTTAGAAAGGAAATTTAAGGGATTAAATGATTGCAAATTTAAAAAATAGCAATATTGAAGGTTTTTATGAAGATGTAATAGCTAAACAAAACTATCGTATCCAGGTTACGTATCTTAGAAATGCATCCTAGAATCTCATCATAGCTATTGTAACTAAGATGATATTGGTTCTTAAGCTATTTCTAGAATATATATTTGAAGATATTTTCCCATTTATGAGCAAAAAATATTAATTTGATCACCTCTTTTAGAAAGGAAATTTAAGGGATTAAATGATTGGAAATTTAAAAAAATAGCAATATTGTAGGTTTTTATGAAGATGTAATAGCTAAACAAAACTATCGTATCCAGGTTACGTATCTTAGAAATGTATCCTAGAATCTTATCATAGCAATTGTAACTAAGATGATATTGGTTTTTAAGCTATTTCTAGAATATATATTTGAAGATATTTTCCCATTTATGAGCAAAAAATATTAATTTGATCACCTCTTTTAGAAAGGAAATTTAAGGGATTAAATGATTGGAAATTTAAAAAATAGCAATATGAAGGTTTTTAATAAGATGTAATAGCTAAACAAAACTATCGTATCCAGGTTACGTATCTTAGAAATGCATCCTACAATCTTATCATAACAATTGTAACTAAGATGATATTGGTTCTTAAGCTATTTCTAGGATATATATTTGAAGATATTTTCCCATTTATGAGCAAAAAATATTAATTTGATCACCTCTTTTAGAAAGGAAATTTAAGGGATTAAATGATTGGAAATTTAAAAAATAGCAATATTGAAGGTTTTTATGAAGATGTAATAGCTAAACAAAACTATCGTATCCAGGTTACGTATCTTAGAAATGCATCCTAGAATCTTATCATAGCAATTGTAACTAAGATGATATTGGTTTTTAAGCTATTTCTAGAATATATATTTGAAGATATTTTCCCATTTATGAGCAAAAAATATTAATTTGATCACCTCTTTTAGAAAGGAAATTTAAGGGATTAAATGATTGGAAATTTAAAAAATAGCAATATTGAAGGTTTTTATGAAGATGTAATAGCTAAACAAAACTATCGTATCCAGGTTACGTATCTTAGAAATGCATCCTAGAATCTTATCATAGCAATTGTAACTAAGATGATATTGGTTCTTAAGCTATTTCTAGAATATATATTTGAAGATATTTTCCCATTTATGAGCAAAAAATATTAATTTGATCACCTCTTTTAGAAAGGAAATTTAAGGGATTAAATGATTGGAAATTTAAAAAATAGCAATATTGAAGGTTTTTATGAAGATGTAATAGCTAAACAAAACTATCGTATCCAGGTTACGTATCTTAGAAATGCATCCTAGAATCTTATCATAACAATTGTAACTAAGATGATATTGGTTTTTAAGCTATTTCTAGAATATATATTTGAAGATATTTTCCCATTTATGAGCAAAAAATATTAATTTGATCACCTCTTTTAGAAAGGAAATTTAAGGGATTAAATGATTGGAAATTTAAAAAATAGCAATATTGAAGGTTTTTATGAAGATGTAATAGCTAAACAAAACTATCGTATCCAGGTTACGTATCTTAGAAATGCATCCTAGAATCTCATCATAGCTATTGTAACTAAGATGATATTGGTTCTTAAGCTATTTCTAGAATATATATTTGAAGATATTTTCCCATTTATGAGCAAAAAATATTAATTTGATCACCTCTTTTAGAAAGGAAATTTAAGGGATTAAATGATTGGAAATTTAAAAAATAGCAATATTGAAGGTTTTTATGAAGATGTAATAGCTAAACAAAACTATCGTATCCAGGTTACGTATCTTAGAAATGCATCCTAGAATCTTATCATAGCAATTGTAACTAAGATGATATTGGTTCTTAAGCTATTTCTAGAATATATATTTGAAGATATTTTCCCATTTATGAGCAAAAAATATTAATTTGATCACCTCTTTTAGAAAGGAAATTTAAGGGATTAAATGATTGGAAATTTAAAAAATAGCAATATTGAAGGTTTTTATGAAGATGTAATAGCTAAACAAAACTATCGTATCCAGGTTACGTATCTTAGAAATGCATCCTAGAATCTTATCATAACAATTGTAACTAAGATGATATTGGTTTTTAAGCTATTTCTAGAATATATATTTGAAGATATTTTCCCATTTATGAGCAAAAAATATTAATTTGATCACCTCTTTTAGAAAGGAAATTTAAGGGATTAAATGATTGGAAATTTAAAAAATAGCAATATTGAAGGTTTTTATGAAGATGTAATAGCTAAACAAAACTATCGTATCCAGGTTACGTATCTTAGAAATGCATCCTAGAATCTCATCATAGCTATTGTAACTAAGATGATATTGGTTCTTAAGCTATTTCTAGAATATATATTTGAAGATATTTTCCCATTTATGAGCAAAAAATATTAATTTGATCACCTCTTTTAGAAAGGAAATTTAAGGGATTAAATGATTGGAAATTTAAAAAATAGCAATATTGAAGGTTTTTATGAAGATGTAATAGCTAAACAAAACTATCGTATCCAGGTTACGTATCTTAGAAATGCATCCTAGAATCTTATCATAACAATTGTAACTAAGATGATATTGGTTTTTAAGCTATTTCTAGAATATATATTTGAAGATATTTTCCCATTTATGAGCAAAAAATATTAATTTGATCACCTCTTTTAGAAAGGAAATTTAAGGGATTAAATGATTGCAAATTTAAAAAATAGCAATATTGAAGGTTTTTATGAAGATGTAATAGCTAAACAAAACTATCGTATCCAGGTTACGTATCTTAGAAATGCATCCTAGAATCTCATCATAGCTATTGTAACTAAGATGATATTGGTTCTTAAGCTATTTCTAGAATATATATTTGAAGATATTTTCCCATTTATGAGCAAAAAATATTAATTTGATCACCTCTTTTAGAAAGGAAATTTAAGGGATTAAATGATTGGAAATTTAAAAAAATAGCAATATTGTAGGTTTTTATGAAGATGTAATAGCTAAACAAAACTATCGTATCCAGGTTACGTATCTTAGAAATGTATCCTAGAATCTTATCATAGCAATTGTAACTAAGATGATATTGGTTTTTAAGCTATTTCTAGAATATATATTTGAAGATATTTTCCCATTTATGAGCAAAAAATATTAATTTGATCACTTCTTTTTGAAAGGAAATTTAAGGGATTAAATGATTGGAAATTTAAAAAATAGCAATATTGAAGGTTTTTATGAAGATGTAATAGCTAAACAAAACTATCGTATCCAGGTTACGTATCTTAGAAATGCATCCTAGAATCTTATCATAGCAATTGTAACTAAGATGATATTGGTTTTTAAGCTATTTCTAGAATATATATTTGAAGATATTTTCCCATTTATGAGCAAAAAATATTAATTCGATCACCTCTTTTAGAAAGGAAATTTAAGGGATTAAATGATTGGAAATTTAAAAAATAGCAATATTGAAGGTTTTTATGAAGATGTAATAGCTAAACAAAACTATCGTATCCAGGTTACGTATCTTAGAAATGCATCCTACAATCTTATCATAACAATTGTAACTAAGATGATATTGGTTCTTAAGCTATTTCTAGGATATATATTTGAAGATATTTTCCCATTTATGAGCAAAAAATATTAATTTGATCACCTCTTTTAGAAAGGAAATTTAAGGGATTAAATGATTGGAAATTTAAAAAATAGCAATATTGAAGGTTTTTATGAAGATGTAATAGCTAAACAAAACTATCGTATCCAGGTTACGTATCTTAGAAATGCATCCTAGAATCTTATCATAGCAATTGTAACTAAGATGATATTGGTTTTTAAGCTATTTCTAGAATATATATTTGAAGATATTTTCCCATTTATGAGCAAAAAATATTAATTTGATCACCTCTTTTAGAAAGGAAATTTAAGGGATTAAATGATTGGAAATTTAAAAAATAGCAATATTGAAGGTTTTTATGAAGATGTAATAGCTAAACAAAACTATCGTATCCAGGTTACGTATCTTAGAAATGCATCCTACAATCTTATCATAACAATTGTAACTAAGATGATATTGGTTCTTAAGCTATTTCTAGGATATATATTTGAAGATATTTTCCCATTTATGAGCAAAAAATATTAATTTGATCACCTCTTTTAGAAAGGAAATTTAAGGGATTAAATGATTGGAAATTTAAAAAATAGCAATATTGAAGGTTTTTATGAAGATGTAATAGCTAAACAAAACTATCGTATCCAGGTTACGTATCTTAGAAATGCATCCTAGAATCTTATCATAGCAATTGTAACTAAGATGATATTGGTTTTTAAGCTATTTCTAGAATATATATTTGAAGATATTTTCCCATTTATGAGCAAAAAATATTAATTTGATCACCTCTTTTAGAAAGGAAATTTAAGGGATTAAATGATTGGAAATTTAAAAAATAGCAATATTGAAGGTTTTTATGAAGATGTAATAGCTAAACAAAACTATCGTATCCAGGTTACGTATCTTAGAAATGCATCCTAGAATCTTATCATAGCAATTGTAACTAAGATGATATTGGTTCTTAAGCTATTTCTAGAATATATATTTGAAGATATTTTCCCATTTATGAGCAAAAAATATTAATTTGATCACCTCTTTTAGAAAGGAAATTTAAGGGATTAAATGATTGGAAATTTAAAAAATAGCAATATTGAAGGTTTTTATGAAGATGTAATAGCTAAACAAAACTATCGTATCCAGGTTACGTATCTTAGAAATGCATCCTAGAATCTTATCATAACAATTGTAACTAAGATGATATTGGTTTTTAAGCTATTTCTAGAATATATATTTGAAGATATTTTCCCATTTATGAGCAAAAAATATTAATTTGATCACCTCTTTTAGAAAGGAAATTTAAGGGATTAAATGATTGGAAATTTAAAAAATAGCAATATTGAAGGTTTTTATGAAGATGTAATAGCTAAACAAAACTATCGTATCCAGGTTACGTATCTTAGAAATGCATCCTAGAATCTCATCATAGCAATTGTAACTAAGATGATATTGGTTCTTAAGCTATATCTTGAATATATATTTGAAGATATTTTCCCATTTATGAGCAAAAAATATTAATTTGATCACCTCTTTTAGAAAGGAAATTTAAGGGATTAAATGATTGGAAATTCAAAAAATAGCAATATTGAAGGTTTTTATGAAGATGTAATAGCTAAACAAAACTATCGTATCCAGGTTACGTATCTTAGAAATGCATCCTAGAATCTCATCATAGCAATTGTAACTAAGATGATATTGGTTTTTAAGCTATTTCTAGAATATATATTTGAAGATATTTTCCCATTTATGAGCAAAAAATATTAATTTGATCACCTCTTTTAGAAAGGAAATTTAAGGGATTAAATGATTGGAAATTCAAAAAATAGCAATATTGAAGGTTTTTATGAAGATGTAATAGCTAAACAAAACTATCGTATCCAGGTTACGTATCTTAGAAATGCATCCTAGAATCTTATCATAACAATTGTAACTAAGATGATATTGGTTTTTAAGCTATTTCTAGAATATATATTTGAAGATATTTTCCCATTTATGAGCAAAAAATATTAATTTGATCACCTCTTTTAGAAAGGAAATTTAAGGGATTAAATGATTGGAAATTTAAAAAATAGCAATATTGAAGGTTTTTATGAAGATGTAATAGCTAAACAAAACTATCGTATCCAGGTTACGTATCTTAGGAATGCATCCTAGAATCTTATCATAGCAATTGTAACTAAGATGATATTGGTTTTTAAGCTATTTCTAGAATATATATTTGAAGATATTTTCCCATTTATGAGCAAAAAATATTAATTTGATCACCTCTTTTAGAAAGGAAATTTAAGGGATTAAATGATTGGAAATTTAAAAAATAGCAATATTGAAGGTTTTTATGAAGATGTAATAGCTAAACAAAACTATCGTATCCAGGTAACTTATCTTAGAAATGTGAATATAGTTTACAAAATATATATATATATATAATATCTATATAAATATAATAATATTTATGTACAAAATAATACATATAATAATATATATAATAAATATATATGTATAAAATAATATATACACAAAATAATATCATAGTGTATTCTTATGGGAAAACGCAATACCTCGGTTTCAACAATCGCATCCGTCGTCAAGGGGACTCGTTGTTTAGAGCCTCAAATTTTCTGGAAATTTCCGTTTATTTTAAACGAATTCTCGCCATTTCGACCCGATAACGATATTTCACGACCAAAATAAGAATCTTTATTCATTTATCTTTGTCTTGGTGCTTATCGCGAGTTCGTAAGACTATGGTTTCTAATTTAATTTTGCAAAAGTAATGAAGCCTGCAACCGATAAAAGTGTGGTTTACGTGCATTTCTTATGGGAACGATCTTTCTTATGGGAAAACGCATTACCTCGGTTTCAACAATCGCATCCGTCGTCAAGGGGACTCGTTGTTTACAGCCTCAAATTTTCACGAAATTTCCGCTTATTTTAACCGAATTCTCGCCATTTCGACCCGATAACGATATTTCACGACCAAAATAAAAATCTTTATTCATTTTTCTTTCTTTTGGTGCTTTTCTCGATTTCGTAATCCTATTCTATCTAATTTTAATTTGCAAAAGAAACGTAGCCTGCCGCCGATAAAAGTGAGGTTTACGTGCATTTCTTGTGAGAACGGTTTTTCTTCTCTGGGTTCGAACTGGGGCCGTTCAGGTAAAAGAAAATTTCGCCACATTGTAGGGTGCAGCAGTCTACATCGAATGCACCTTTCAGCATCGCTCTAGCTCTTGGCATTGGCGAGAAAAACGCTTTTTGTAGACAGACGGACCGACAGACACCGTTACGTTTTTAATATATATAGACTAGCCGCGTGCATGCACCCTCTGGGTGCAGTTGTTTGGTCAGGACCAGACATCTAGACTGTGAGCATGTACTATCATTCATTTTTAATCATTACTTTCATATGGAAATCTCAATGGCAGTGTATTCTTATGGGAAAACACAATACCTCAGTTTCAACAATCGCATCCGTCGTCAAGGGGACTCGTTGCTTACAGCCTCAAATTTTCACGAAATTTTCGTTAATTTTAACCGAATTCTCGCCATTTCGACCCGATAACGATATTTCACGACCAAAGTAAGAATCTCTATTCATTTCTCTTTCTTTTGGTGCTTATCTCGAGTTCGTAAGACTATGGTTTCTAATTTAATTTTGCAAAAGTAATGAAGCCTGCAACCGATAAAAGTGTGGTTTACGTGCATTTCTTATGAGAACGGTTTTTCTTCTCTGGGTTCGAACTGGGGCCGTTCACGTAAAAGAAACGTTTGCCACTTTGTAGGGTGCAGCAGTCTACATCGAATGCATGTTTCAGCATCGCTCTAGCTCTTGGCGTTGGCGAGAAAAGGGCTTTTTTTTGACAGACCGACAGACAGACAGACACCGTTACGTTTTTAATATATATATAATAGATGTATATATATGTAAAAACGTAACGGTGTCTGTCTGTCTGTCGGTTTGTCTACAAAAAGCGCTTTTCTCGCCAACGCCAAGAGCTAGAGCGATGCTGAAACGACAAAAGGATACCATAGTAACCATGAGCCGGATGATTTAAATTATTTAACCAATTATTATTTTAATAATTTGACCAATGATTCCACTGTAATAATTAGAAAATAAAGTTTTAAGTCCAAATATTAAATGGGCACCAATACAGTATTAAAAAATTCGCCCAAAAGACCGCCTAGCGTCGAACTCAGGACCCTATCTTGCTACACAATTGCATATTAATGTAAGATAAGTGCCACTCTGACGTGTTTCAAAGTTTCGATTCAATATCTTATTGGGAAGGTCCTAAAATAAGAAAATACGCTTTCCACATTCGAAATACACGGTAGAATAGAAATGACGCTCAGGCATCGAACCAAGAAACGTCAGAGTAAGGGCGGACAGCGTATCTAAAACGTATGAATAGCCTCAATGTATGTTCCATTTTATATCATTCCCGGTAATCGGATAAGCATTAAAATTAAATGTCAAAATTGACCGCCATGCATTTTATACCGGAGAATTTTGCAAGAATAACCAATATAAAAGATATTTAAATAAATAAAATAAATGAATAAAACTTATCACAAATCCACCTTAATATTTTATATAATTAATTAATAACAAATTTAACCCATCAGAATTAGATCTGGGTTGTAAATATAACATCTATTATATATAGCTAACTCTCCGGATATACCTATATATATATACGAGTAAAAGTTGCTTGCATACTGCAAGCTAATTGGTAAAAATGTACTATAAGTTCCCCTTATGGGTAACATTTTCGAAGCTTATCCAGCAAAATTCTTAAAAATTGTCGCAATGCATTTCTTACGTGAGAATTTTTCATCCATCTGGCATAGAACTCACGGTCAAAGGTAACCTTTCTTCCACTGGTTCTATAGAAAACTACTTCAAACGCAAACGCTGTGATTTTGAATAGTCTCCTGCATTGAGAAAGGCCTCAAAACAATTTTTAAAAATTTGCGTAAATGACCGCCTGGCGTCGAACACAGGACTCGTTCGTGAGAGGCAATGGCATACGAATGTTAGAGAAGTGCCACTCTGACGTGTTTCAAAGTTTCAATTCAGTATCTTATCGGGAAGGTCCTAAAATAAGATTCCGTTTTCCCCGTTTGAAATGCATGGTAGAATAGGAATGACACTTGCATCGAACCAAGGACCACAGGAGAAACGGCTAACCTCATGAAAGAATGCTCTCAAACGCCTCAGTCACCATTCAAGGGCTTTATCTTTCTAGCTTATCGGGAAGGCATTTAAAAAAATCATCCAAGATTTCAGCAATGCATTTCTTACGGAAGCATTTGGAACCCACCTGGCGTCGAATTCACGGTCATTTGGAAATATTCCTTCCTTAAGTACTATGGAAGACCTACTTATCTGCAATCCCCGTGATTTTGATTGCTCTACCGCATCGAGAACGGCGTCAAAACAGATTGCAAATAATTGCGCAAAAGACCGCCTAGCGTCGAACTCAGGACCCTTCCGTGAGAGAAAATAGCAAATTAATATTAGATAAGTGCCATTCCGACTTCCTCCAAAGTTTCGATTCAATAGCTTATCGGGATGGTCCTAAAATAAGATTCCGTTTTCCCCGTTTGAAATGCATGGTAGAATCGGAATGACCCTCTCACATCGAACCAAGGACCGCTAGACGAACGGTGAACTTAATGAAAGAAGGATTTCAAACGTCTCTGTCACCATTCCGAGTTTTATCTTTCCAGCATATCTAGAAGGCATTGAAAAAAATCGTCCAAGATTCCAGCAATGCATTTCTTACGGAAGCATTTCGAGCCCACCTGGCATCGAACACACGGACATTTGGTAACACTTCTTCCTTTGGTACTATGGAAGACCATCTCATCTGCAAACACCGTGATTTTGATTGCTCTAAAACATCGAGAACGGCCTCAAAACGGATAGTAAAATATCGAGCAAAAGACCGCCTAGCGTCGAACTCAGGACCCTTCCGTGATAGAAGATAGCAAAATAAGATTAGATAAGTGCCATCCTTACTTGTTCCAAAGTTTCGATTCAATATCTTTTCGGGAAGGTCCTAAAATAAGATTCCGTTTTCCCCGTTTGAAATGCATGGTGAAATCGGAATGACCCTCTTGCATCGAACCAAGGACCACTAGACGTACGGTGAAATTCATGGAAGAAAGTTTTCAAACGCCTCTGTCACCATTCAGGGTTATATCTTTCTAGCTTATCGGGAAGGCATTGAAAAAAAAATTTCAAAAATTGCAGCAATGCATTTCTTATGGAAGAATTTTGCACCCACCTGGCGTCGAACTCACGGTCATTTCGTAACATTTCTTCCATTCATATTACAGAAGACTACCTCAACTTCAACCTCCGAAATTTTGGTTACTCTATCTTAATGATAAGTGCCTCCAAATAAGTTTCAAAAATCCGCGCAATGCATTCTTATGGGAAAATTGCGATTTCTGGGAATTTCTGGCATCGAACCCATGATAGCTAGCGTCGATGTCTGCATTATTCTGGCATCTAGAGTGTAGGGCCAGTACGTCGAAAAAATCTGACGTGGACGGCGCTTGTGGAACATGGTCAGAATTCGTATCCCCTATAAATATATAGGTATCTATTATATATAGCTAACTCTCCGGATATACCTATATATATACGAGTAAAAGTTGCTTGCATACTGCAAGCTAATTGGTAAAAATTTACAATAAGTTCCCCTTACGGGTGTCATCTTCGAAGCTTATCCAGCAAAATTTTTAAAATTGCCGCAATACATTTCTTACGTTAGAAATTATCATCCATCTGGCATCGAACTCACGGTCATATGCAACCTTTCTTCCACTGGTTCAATAGAAAACTACTTCAAACGCAAACGCTGTGATTTTGAATAGTCTCCTGCATAAAGAAAGGCCTCAAAACAATTTTTAAAAAATTGCGTAAATGACCGCCTGGCGTCGAACACAGGACCCGTTCGTGAGAGACAATGGCATATGAATGTTAGAGAAGTGCTACTCTGACGTGTTTCAAAGTTTCAATTCAGTATCTTATCGGGAAGGTCCTAAAATAAGATCCGTTATTCCCGTTTGAAATGCATGGTAGAATCGGAATGACGCTCTAGCATCGAACCAAGGACCTCTAGAGAAGCAGTGGACGTCATGAAGGAATCTTCTTAAACGCCTCTGTCACCATTCCGGGTTTTATCTTTCCAGTTTATCGGGAAGGCATTTTAAAAAATCGTCCCTGATATCAGCAATGCATTTCTTACGGAGGCATTTCGGACCCACCTGGCGTCGAACACACGGTTATTTGGTAACATTTCTTCGTTTGATACGATGGAAGACCATCTCATCTGTAAACACCGAGGTTTTGATTGCTCTATCGCATCGAGAACGGCCTCAAAACAGATTGAAAAAATTCGCGCAAAAGACCGCCTAGCGTCGAACTCAGGATTCTTCCGTGAGAGAAGATAGCAAAATAATATTAGATAAGTGCCATCCTTACTTGTTCCAAAGTTTCGATTCAATATCTTATCGGGAAGGTCCCAAAATGAGATTCCGCTTTCCCCATTTGAAATACATGGAGGAATCGGAATGACCCTCTTGCATCGAACCAAGGACCACTAGACGAACGATGATATTCATGGAAGAAAGTTTTCAAACGCTTCTGTCACCATTCAGGGTTTTATCTTTCCAGCTTATCGGGAAAGCATTTAAAAAAATCTTCAAAGATTTCAGCAATGCATTTCTTATGGAAGAATTTTGCATCCACCTGGCGTCGAACTCACGGTCATTTTATAACATTTCTTCCATTCGTAATATAGAAGACTACCTCAACTTCAACCTCCGAGATTTTGGTTCCTCTACTTCAACGATAAAAGCCTCAAATTAATTTTCAAAAATCCGCGCAATGCATTCTTATGGGAAAATTGCGATTTTTGGGAATTTCTGGCATCGAACCCATGATAGCTAGCGTCGAAGTCTGCATTATTCTGGCGTCTAGAGTGTAGGGCCAGTACGTCGAAAAAATCTGACGTCGATGGCGCTTGTGGAACATGGTCAGAATTCGTATCCCCTATATCTATATATCTATTATATATAGCTAACTCTCCGGATATACCTATATATATATACGAGTAAAAGTTGCTTGCATACTGCAAGCTATCCGTTGAATACAGTATCATACCAAGTACTGCCTCAGTTCAAATTTAAAACTTCGCGCCAAAGACCGCCTGGCGACGAACTAAGAACCCGATCGTGAGAGAAGACAGCAAAATAATATTAGATAAGTGCCATCCTTACTTGTTCCAAAGTTTCGATTCAATATCTTATCGGGAAGGTCCCACGCCTCTGTCACCATTCCGGGTTTTATCTTTCCAGCTTATCGGGAGGGCATTTAAAAAGATTTCCGCAATGCATTTCTTATGGAAGAATTTTGCATCCACCTGGCGTCGAACTCACTGTCATTTGGCTACATTTTTTCCATGAGAAGCATAGAAGACTACCTCAACTTCAACCTCCGAAATTTTGGTTACTCTATCTTAACGATAAGTGCCTCAAAATAATTTTCAAAAATCCGCGCAATGCATTCTTATGGGAAAATTGCGATTTTTGGGAATTTCTGGCATCGAACCCATGATAGCTAGCGTCGAAGTCTGCATTATTCTGGCATCTAGAGTGTAGGGCCAGTACGTCGAAAAAATCTGAAGTCGATGGCGCTTGTGGAACATGGTCAGAATTCGTATCCCCTATATATATATATCTATATATATATATATATATATAGGTATATCCGGAGAGTTAGCTATATATAATAGATATATATATAGATATATATATATAGGGGATACGAATTCTGACCATGTTCCACGAGCGCCGTCGATGTCATTTTTTTTCCACGTACTGGCCCTACACTCTAGATGCCAGAATAATGCAGACTTCGACGCTAGCTATCATGGGTTCGATGCCAGAAATTCCCAAAAATCGCAATTTTCCCATAAGAATGCATTGCGTGGATTTTTGAAAATTATTTTGAGGCACTTATCGGTAAGATAGAGGAACCAAAATCTCGGAGGTTGAAGCTGAGGTAGTCTTCTATGGTTCTTATGGTAGAAATGTTGCCAAAAGACCGTGAGTTCGACGCCAGGTGGATGCTAAATTCTTCCATAAGAAATGCATTGCTGAAATTTTTGTCATTTTTTTTTATTGCCTTCCCGATAACCTGGAAAGATGAAACTCCGTGCGGCGACGGAGGCGTTTGAAAACATTCTTTTATGCATTTCACAGTTCGTCTAGTGGTCCTTGGTTCGATGCAAGAGGGTCATTCCGATTCCACCATGCATTTCAAACGGGGAAAACGGAATCTTATTTTAGGACCTTCCCGATAAGATATTGAATCGAAACTTTGGAATAAGTCATAATGGCACTTACGTAATATTAATTCGCTATTTCTCTCACAGAAGGGTCCTGAGTTCGACGCTAGGCGGTCATTAGCGTGAATATTTGCAATCTTTCTTGAGACCGTTTTCGATGCGATAGAGCAATCAAAATTACGGTGTTTGCAGATGAGATGGTCTTCCATAGTATCAAAGGAAGAATTGTTAGCAAATAACCGTGTGTTCGACGCCAGGTGGGTTCGAAATGCTTCCGTAAGAAATGCATTGTTGAAATCTTGGATGATATTTTTTTTAAACTTCCCGATAAGCTGGAAAGATAAAACCCGGAATGGTGACAGAGGCGTTTGAGAACATTCTTTCATGACGTCCACTGCTTCTCTAGTGATCCTTGGTTCGATGCAAGAGTGTCATTCCGATTGTACCATGCATTTCAAACGGGAATAACGGATCTTATTTTAGGACCTTCCCGATAAGATACTGAATTGAAACTTTGAAACACGTCAGAGTAGCACTTCTCTAACATTCGTATGCCATTGTCTCTCACGAACGGGTCCTGTGTTCGACGCCAAGCGGTCATTTACGCAAATTTTTTAAAATTGTTTTGAGGCCTTTCTTTATGCAGGAGACTATTCAAAATCACAGCGTTTGCGTTTGAAGTAGTTTTCTATAGAACCAGTGGAAGAAAGGTTGCATATGACCGTGAGTTCGATGCCAGATGGATGTAAAATTCTCACGTAAGAAATTTATTGCGGCAATTTTTAAGATTTTTGCTAGATTAGCTTCGAAGATGACACCCGTAAAGGGAACTTATTGTAAATTTTTCACCAATTAGCTTGCAGTATGCAAGCAACTTTTACTCGTATATATATATATATCTATATATCTATATAGGTATATCCGGAGAGTTAGCTATATATAATAGATATACCTATATATTTATAGGGGATACGAATTCTGACCATGTTCCACAAGCGCCATCGACGTCAGATTTTTACGGCGTACTGGCCCCACCCTGTAGATGCCAGAATAATGCAGAAATTGACGCTAGGTGTCATGGGTTCGATACTAGAATGTCCCAAAAATCGCAATTTTCCCATAAGAATGCATTGCGCGGATTATTGAAAATTATTTTGAGGCACTTATCAGTAAGATAGTGGAACCAAAATCTCGGAGGTTGAAGCTGAGGTAGTCTTCTATGGTTCTTATGGTAGAAATGTTGCCAAATGACCGTGACTTCGACTCCAGGTGGGTCCGAAATTCTTCCATAAGAAATGCATTACTGCAATTTTTGAAATTTTTTTTCAATGCCTTCCCGATAAGCTGGAAAGATCAAACCCCGTGTGGCGACGGAGGAGTTTGAACATATTCTTCCATGAATTTCACAGTTCTTCTAGTGGTCCTTGGTTCGATGCAAGAGGGTCATTCCGATTCCACCATGCATTTCAAAGGGGGAAAACGGAATCTTATTTTAGGACCTTCCCGATAAGATATTGGATCGAAACTTTGGAACAAGTCATAATGGCATTTATCTAATATTAATTCGCTATTTTATCTCACAGAAGGGTCCTGAGTTCGACGCTAGGCGGTCATTTGCGCGAATTTTTGCAATCTGTTTTGAGACCGTTCTCGATGCGATAGAGCAATCAAAATCACGGTGTTTTTAGATGAGACGGTTTTCCATAGTACTAAAGGAAGAAATGTTACCAAATGTCCGTGTGTTCGACGCCAGGTGGTTCCGAAATGCTTCCGTAAGAAATGCATTGCTGCAATTTTTGAATTTTTTTTTCGATGCCTTACCGATAAGCTGGAAAGATAAAACCCGGAATGGTGACAGAGTCGTTTGATAGCATTCTTTCTTGAATTTCACCGTTCGTCTAGTGGTCCTTGGTTCGATGCAAGAGTGTCATTCCGAATCTACCATGCATTTCAAACGGGAATAACGGAATCTTATTTTATGACCTTCCCGATAAGATACTGAATTGAAACTTTGAAACACGTCACAGTGGCACTTCTCTAACATTCATATGCCATTGTCTCTCACGAACGGGTCCTTTGTTCGACGCCAGGCGGTCATTTACGCAAATTTTTTAAAATTGTTTTGAGGCCTTTCTCAATGCAGGAGACTATTCAAAATCACAGCGTTTGCGTTTGAAGTAGTTTCCTATAAAACCAGTGGAAGAAAGGTTACATATGACCGTGAGTTCGATGCCAGATGGATGAAAAATTCTCACGTTCGAAATGCATTGCGGCAATTTTTAAGATTTTTGCTGGATAAGCTTCGAAAATGATACCGGTAAGGGAAACTTATAGTAAATTTTCACCAATTAGCTTGCAGTATGCAAGCAACTTTTACTCGTATATATATATATATAGGTATATCCGGAGAGTTAGCTATCTATTATATATAGCTAACTCTCCGGATATACCTATATATATATATATATATAGATATAGGGGATACGAATTCTGACCATGTTCCACGAGCGACGTCGACGTCAGATTTTTTCGACATACTGGCCCTACACTCTAGATGCCAGAATAATTCAGACATCGACGCTAGCTATCATGGGTTCGATGCCAGAAATTCCCAAAAATCGCAATTTTCCCATAAGAATGCATTGCGCGGATTTTTGAAAATTATTTTGAGGCACTTATCGGTAAGATAGTGGAACCAAAATCTCGGAGGTTAAAGTTGAGGCAGTCTTCTATGGTTATTATGGAAGAAATTTTGCCAAATGACCGTGAGTTCGACGCCAGGTGGATGCAAAATTCTTCCATAAGAAATGCATTGCTGCAACTTTGGAAATTTTTTTTCAATGCCTTCCCGATAAGCTGGAAAGATAAAACCCGGAATGGTGACAGAGGCGTTTGAAGACATTCTATCATCAGGTTTACCGTTTCTCTAGTGGTCCTTGGTTCGATGCAAGAGGGTCATTCCGATTCCACCATGCATTTCAAACGGGGAAAACGGAATCTTATTTTAGGACGTTTCCGATAAGATATTGAATCGAAACTATGGAATTAGTGAGAATGGCACTCATCTAATATTAATTTGCTATTCCCTCTCACAGAAGGGTCCTGAGTTCGACGCTAGGCGGTCTATTACGCGAATTTTTGGAATCTGTTTTGAGGCCGTTCTCGATGCGATAGAGCAATCAGAATTACGGTGTTTGCAGATGCGATGGTCTTCCATAGTACCAAAGGAAGAAATGTTAGCAAATGACTGTGTGTTCGACGCCAGGTGGGTTCGAAATGCTTCCGTAAGAAATGCATTGGTGAAATCTTTTATGATTTTTTTAAATCCTTCCCGACAAGCTGGAAAGATAAAACCCGGAATGGTGACAGAGGCGTTTGAGAACATTCTTTCATGTTATACGCCGTTTCTACAGTGGCCCTTGGTTCGATGCAAGAGTGTCATTCCGATTCTACCATGCATTTCAAACGGGAATAACGGAATCTTATTTTAGGATCTTCCCGATAAGATACTGAATTGAAACTTTGGAACAGGTTAGAATGGCACTTATCTAATATTAATCTGCAATTGTTTCGCACGATTGGGTCCTTAGTTCGACGCCAGGCGATCTTTTGCGCGAAGTTTTGAACATTGTTTTGAGGCCATTCTTGGTACGATACTGCATTCAACTGATAGCTCGCAGTATGCAAGCAACTTTTACTCGTATATAATAGATAGATATATAGATATAGGGGATACGAATTCTGACCATGTTCCACAAGCGCCGTCGACGTCAGATTTTTACGGCGTACTGGCCCCACCCTGTAGATGCCAGAATAATGCAGAAATTGACGCTAGGTGTCATGGGTTCGATACTAGAATGTCCCAAAAATCGCAATTTTCCCATAAGAATGCATTGCGCGGATTATTGAAAATTATTTTGAGGCACTTATCAGTAAGATAGTGGAACCAAAATCTCGGAGGTTGAAGCTGAGGTAGTCTTCTATGGTTCTTATGGTAGAAATGTTGCCAAATGACCGTGACTTCGACTCCAGGTGGGTCCGAAATTCTTCCATAAGAAATGCATTGCTGCAATTTTTGTCATTTTTTTTCAATGCCTTCCCGATAACCTGGAAAGATTAAACTCCGTGTGGCGACGGAGGCGTTTGAAAACATTCTTTCATGAATTTCACAGTTCGTCTAGTGGTCCTTGGTTCGATGCAAGAGCGTCATTCCGATTCTACCATGCATTTCAAACGGGGAAAACGGAATCTTATTTTGTAACCTTCCCGATAAGATATTGAAGCGAAACTTTAGAAGAAGTCAGAATGGCACTTATCTAATATTAATTTGCTATTTTCTTTCCCGGAAGGGTCCTGAGTTCGACGCTAGGAGGTCTTTTGCACGATTTTTTGCAAACTGTTTTTAGGCCGTTCTCGGTGCGATAGAGCACTCAAAATTACGGGATTTGCAGATGAGATGGTCTTCCATAGTACTATAGGATGAAATGTTACCAAATGGCCCTGTGTTCGACGCCAGGTGGGTTCGGAATACTTCTGTAAGAAATGCATTGCTGAAATGTTGGACGATTTTTTTAAATGCCTTCCTGTTAAGCTTGAAAGATAAAACCCGGAATGGTGACAGTGTTGTTTGAAAGGATTCTTTCATGATGTCCACTGTTTCTCTAGTGGTCCTTGGTTCGATGCAAGAGCGTCATTCCGATTCTACCATGTATTTCAAACGGAGAAAACGGAATTATATTTTAGGACCTTCCCGATAAGCTATTGAATCGAAACTTTGGTACAAGTCATAACGCCACTTATTTAATATTAATTCGCTATTTTGTCTCACAGAAGGGTCCTGAGTTCGACGCTAGGCGGTCTTTTGCGCGAATTTTCGAAAATTGTTTTGAGTCCTTCTTCCGAGCGATAGAACAGTGAAATTCACGGAGGTTGGAGATGCCGTGGTTATATATTTTACTATCTGAAGAAATATTACCAAATGACCATGAGTTCGACGCCAAATGGGTGCAAAATTCTCCGGTATAAAATGCATGGCGGTCAATCATGACAATTATTTTGAATGCATATCCGATTACCGGGAATGATATAAAATGGAATGTACATAGAATGTCATATGTTTCATATATGCTGTCCGCCCTTACTCTGACGGTTCTTGGTTCGATGCCAGAGCGTCATTTCTATTCTACCATGTATTTCAAAGAAGGAAAGCGTAATCTTATTTGAGGACCTTCCAGATCAAATATGGAATTGAAACTTTGGAACAGGTCAGAATGGAACTTATCTTATATTAATATGCAATTGTTACGCACGATTGGGTCCTTAGTTCGACGCCAGGCGGACATTTGCGCGTGGTTTGAACATTGTTTTGAGGACTTTCTTGGTAGGATACTGCATTCAACTGATAGCTTGCAGTATGCAAGCAACTTTTACTCGTATATTATAAATATGACAAAATAAACAAACGAAATTATGATAATATACATAATATAGTGATAATATACCTACTGCGTGAGTAATGGTAGTACGTAACTATGCTAAATCTCCTTTTGTTTGAAAATCAAACCATCCTCATCAATAATAAGATGAAAAAACAATAAAATCTATAACTTAACCTTCATAAGCCGTTGCCGGGACGACTGCTTCAAGCAATGACAGTAAGTATCCATGGTAACGCTCTGTCAGATAAAAAAAACAGTCAATTCTTATAAAAAACCATGACGACAAGATTATAAGATCGTACTCTTCGATATGTCGTTACTATGACGATTTCTAAATCCTAATAGAGTACGCCGTTGCCATAGATTCCCTCAGAACGAGTAATATATACAGTAGAAACAGTTTATGCGTACAGAAACACCTTAGAAACTCATGTAATGATCACCGTTGTGTGATTATTACATGAGTTTCTAAGGTAAGAAATGCGTGGGAGACGTTTTTAGAAAAACGCTAATTTCACACACTTTCCGATTGAATAGAAATACGAAATTTGGGGATTAGTGAGAGAAACAATTGAGTATTATGTATCTTTAATTTTATGGCCAAAGTATCCTTGGTTCGACTCCCAGACGACTCGGAAACACTCCCATAAGTAATGCACGTAAAGTAAGTATTGATCAATTGCAGACTTTTATTCTTTTGCAGATTTAAATAAGAAATTATGGTCCTACGAAATTAAAACAAGTACCAAAAGAAAGGAAATTGAATAAAGATTGTTATTATTGTCGTATTATATCGTTTATAATTCTAAATTATGAGAAATAGGGGAGAAAAGATGAAAAATTAGTGAAATTTTGTGCTCATAAACAACCTGTCACCCCAACGACTAAGGCGATTGTTGTGCTTGACTACCATAAGAGTTGTATGGGTAAAAATAAGGCCATAAGAAATGCATGTAATGCGTGCAGACTTTTTTTCTTTTGATGATTCAAATAAGAAATAATGGTTGTATTAAATTGAAATTAGTGCCAGAATAACGGAAATAGATATATATAAGGAAAAAGAAACGCATCCTAGAATCTTATCATAGCAATTGTAACTAAGATGATATTGGTTTTTAAGCTATTTCTAGGATATATATTTGAAGATATTTTCTCATTTATGAGTAAAAAATATTAATTTGATCACCTCTTTTAGAAAGGAAAATTAAGGGATTAAATGATTGGAAATTTAAAAAATAGCAATATTGAAGGTTTTTAAGAAGATGTAATAGCTAAACAAAACTATGGTATCCAGGTTACATATCTTAGAAATGTGAATATAGTATACAAAATATATATATACAAAATATCTATATAAATATAATAATATTTATGTAGAAAATAATACATATAATAATATATATAATAAATATATATGTACAATATAATATATACACAAAATAATATCATAGTGTATTCTTATGGGAAAACGCAATACCTCGGTATCAACAATCGCATCCGTCGTCAAGGGGACTAGTTGTTTACAGCCTCAAATTTTCACGAAATTTCCGTTTATTTTAACCGAATTCTCGCCATTTCGACCCGATAACGATATTTCACGACGAAAATAAGAATCCTTATTCATTTCTTTTTCTTTTGGTGCTTATCTCGAGTTCGTATGACTATGGTTTCTAATTTAGTTTTGCAAAAGTAATGAAGCCTGCAACCGATAAAAGTGTGGTTTACGTGCATTTCTTATGGGAACGGTTTTTCTTATGTGAAAACGCATTACCTCGGTTTCAACAATCGCATCCGTCGTCAAGGGGACTCGTTGTTTACAGCCTCAAATTTTCACGAAATTTCCGCTTATTTTAACCGAATTCTCGCCATTTCGACCCGATAACGATATTTCACGACCAAAATAAAAATCTTTGTTCATTTTTCTTTCTTTTGGTGCTTTTCTCGATTTCGTAAGCCTATTGTTTCTAATTTAAATTTGCAAAAGAAACGTAGCCTGCAGCCGATAAAAGTGAGGTTTACGTTCATTTCTTATGAGAACGGTTTTTCTTCTCTGGGTTCGAACTGGGGCCGTTCAGGTAAAAGAAAATTTCGCCACATTGTAGGGTTCAGCAGTCTACATCGAATGCACCTTTCAGCATCGCTCTAGCTCTGGGCGTTGGCGAGAAAAGCGCTTTTTGTTGACCGACCGACAGACAGACAGACACCGTTACGTCTGTCGGTCTGTCTACAAAAAGCGCTTTTCTCGCCAACGCCAAGAGCTAGAGCGATGCTGAAACGACAAAAGGATACCATAGTAACCATGAGCCGGATGATTTAAATTATTTAACCAATTATCATTTTAATAATTTGACCAATGATTCCACTGTAATAATTAGAAAATAATGTTTTAAGTCCAAATATTAAATGGGCACCAATACAGTATTAAAAAATTCTCCCAGAAGACCGCCTAGCGTCGAACTCAGGACCCGATCTTGCTACACAATTGCATATTAATGTAAGATAAGTGCCACTCTGACGTGTTTCAAAGTTTCGATTCAATATCTTATTGGGAAGGTCCTAAAATAAGAAAATACGCTTTCCACCTTCGAAATACACGGTAGAATAGAAATGACGCTCAGGCATCGAACCAAGAACCGTCAGAGTAAGGGCGGACAGCGTATCTGAAACATATGAATAGCCTCTATGTATGTTCCATTTTATATCATTCCCCGTAATCGGATAAGCATTAAAATTAAATGTCAAAATTGACCGCCATGTATTTTATACCGGCGAATTTTGCAAGAATAACCAATATAAAAGATATTTAAATAAATAAAATAAATGAATAAAACTTATCACAAATCCACCTTAATATTTAATATAATTAATTAATAAAAAATTTTACCCATCAGTATTAGATCTGGGTTGAAAATATAACATATATTATAAATATGACAAAATAAACAAACGAAATTATGATAATATACATAATATAGTGATAATATACCTACTGCGTGAGTAATGGTAGTACGTAACTATGCTAAATCTCCTTTTGTTTTTAAATCAAACCATCCTCATCAATAATAAGATGAAAAAACAATATAATGTATAATTTAACCTTCATAAGCCGTTGCCGTGACGACTGCTTCAAGTAATGACAGTAAGTAACCATGGTAACGCTCTGTCAGATAAAAAAACAGTCTATTCTTATAAAAAAACCATGACGACAAGATTATAAGATCGTACTCTTCGATATGTCGTTACTATGACGATTTCTAAATCCTAATAGAGTACGCCGTTGCCATAGATTCCCTCAGAACGAGTAATATATACAGTAGAAACAGTTTATGCGTACAGAAACACCTTAGAAACTCATGTAATAATCACCGTTGTGTGTTTATGTATCCGATGTAACTCCCGTAAGAAATGCGTGGGAGACGTTTTTAGAAAAACGTTAATTTCACGCACTTTCCGATTGAATAGAAATACGAAATTTGGGGATTAGTGAGCGAAACAATTGAGTATTATGTATCTTTAATTTTATGCCCAAAGTATCCTTGGTTCGACTCCCAGGCGACTCGGAAACACTCCCATAAGAAATGCACGTAAAGTCAGTTTTGATCAATTGCAGACTTTTATTCTTTTGCAGATTTAAATAAGAAATAATGGTCGTATTAAATTGAAATTAGTGCCAGAATAAAGGAAATAGATATATATAAGGAAAAAGAAACGCATCCTAGAATCTTATCATAACAATTGTAACTAAGATGATATTGGTTTTTAAGCTATTTCTAGAATATATATTTGAAGATATTTTCCCATTTATGAGCAAAAAATATTAATTTGATCACCTCTTTTAGAAAGGAAATTTAAGGGATTAAATGATTGGAAATTTAAAAAATAGCAATATTGAAGGTTTTTATGAAGATATAATAGCTAAACAAAACTATCGTATCCAGGTTACGTATCGTAGAAATGCATCCTAGAATCTTATCATAGCAATTGTAACTAAGATGATATTGGTTCTTAAGCTATTTCTAGAATATATATTTGAAGATATTTTCCCATTTATGAGCAAAAAATATTAATTTGATCACCTCCTTTAGAAAGGAAATTTAAGGGATTAAATGATTGGAAATTTAAAAAATAGCAATATTGAAGGTTTTTACGAAGATATAGCTACACAAAACTATCGTATCCAGGTTACGTATCTTAGAGATGTGAATATAGTGTACAAAATATATATATACAAAATATCTATATAAATGTAATAATATTTATGTACAAAATAATACATATAATAATATATATAATAAATATATATGTACAAAATAATATATACACAAAATAATATCATAGTGTATTCTTATGGGAAAACGCAATACCTCGGTTTCAACAATCGCATCCGTCGTCAAGGGGACTCGTTGTTTACAGCCTCAAAGTTTCACGAAATTTCCGCTTATTTTAAACGAATTCTCGCCATTTCGACTCGATACCGATATTTCACGACCAAAATAAGAATCCTTATTCATTTCTTTTTCTTTTGGTGCTTATCTCGAGTTCGTATGACTATGGTTTCTAATTTAATTTTGCAAAAGTAATGAAGCCTGCAACCGATAAAAGTGTGGTTTACGTGCATTTCTTATGGGAAATGGTTTTCTTATGTGATAACGCATTACCTCGGTTTCAACAATCGCATCCGTCGTCAAGGGGACTCGTTGTTTACAGCCTCAAATTTTCACGAAATTTCCGCTTATTTTAACCGAATTCTCGCCATTTCGACCCGATAACGAAATTTCACGACCAAAATAAAAATCTTTGTTCATTTTTCTTTCTTTTGGTGCTTTTCTCGATTTCTTAAGCCTATTGTTTCTAATTTAAATTTGCAAAAGAAACGTAGCCTGCAGCCGATAAAAGTGAGGTTTTTCGTGCATTTCATATGAGAACGGTTTTTCTTCTCTGGGTTCGAACTGGGGCCGTTCAGGTAAAAGAAAATTTTGCCACATTGTAGGGTGCAGCAGTCTACATCGAATGCACCTTTCAGCATCGCTCTAGCTCTGGGCGTTGGCGAGAAAAGCGCTTTTTGTTGACCGACCGACAGACAGACAGACACCGTTACGTCTGTCGGTCTGTCTACAAAAAGCGCTTTTCTCGCCAACGCCAAGAGCTAGAGCGATGCTGAAACGACAAAAGGATACCATAGTAACCATGAGCCGGATGATTTAAATTATTTAACCAATTTTTAGTTTAGTAATTGGTTAAATAATACATATAATAACATATATTATAAATATGACAAAATAAACAAACGAAATTATGATAATATACATAATATAGTGATAATATACCTACTGCGTGAGTAATGGTAGTACGTAACTATGCTAAATCTCCTTTTGTTTGAAAATCAAACCATCCTCATCAATAATAAGATGAAAAAACAATAAAATGTATAATTTAAGCTTCATAAGCCGTTGCCGTGACGACTGCTTCAAGTAATGACAGTAAGTAACCATGGTAACGCTCTGTCAGATAAAAAAACAGTCTATTCTTATAAAAAAACCATGACGACAAGATTATAAGATCGTACTCTTCGATATGTCGTTACTATGACGATTTCTAAATCCTAATAGAGTACGCCGTTGCCATAGATTCCCTCAGAACGAGTAATATATACAGTAGAAACAGTTTATGCGTACAGAAACACCTTAGAAACTCATGTAATAATCACCGTTGTGTGATTATTACATGAGTTTCTAAGGTAAGAAATGCGTGGGAGACGTTTTTAGAAAAACGCTAATTTCACGCACTTTCCGATTGAATAGAAGTACAAAATTTGGGGATTAGTGAGAGAAACAATTGAGTATTATGTATCTTTAATTTTATGGCCAAAGTATCCTTGGTTCGACTCCCAGACGACTCGGAAACACTCCCATAAGAAATGCACGTAAAGTCAGTTTTGATCAATTGCAGACTTTTATTCTTTTGCAGATTTAAATAAGAAATTGTGGTCCTACGAAATTAAAACAAGTACCTAAAGAAAGGAAATTGTATAAAGAATCTTATTATTGCCGTATTATATCGTTTGTAATTCTAAATTACGAGAAATAGGGGAGAAAAGATGAAAAATTAGTGAAATTTTGTGCTCATAAACAACCTGTCACCCCAACGACTAAGGCGATTGTTGTGCTTGACTACCATAAGAGTTGTATGGGTAAAAATAAGGCCATAAGAAATGCATGTAATGCTTGCAGACTTTTTTTCTTTTGATGATTTAAATAAGAAATAATGGTCCTATGAAATCGAAAATAGTACCAAAATAAATGACATTGAATAAAAGATTCTCATTTTGGCCATAGAATATAGATTATAAATGTAAATTATGAGAATTATGATGAAATACACGAATATAAATGTACTAGAAAACACTCCCATAAGAAATGCTCGTAAAGTTCGTTTATAAGGATTGCAGACTTTTCTTCTTTTGCAAATTTAAATAAGAAATAATGGTCGTATTAAATTGAAATTAGTGCCAGAATAAAGGAAATAGATATATATAAGGAAAAAGAAACGCATCTTAGAATCTTATCATAACAATTAACTCAAAACTATCGTATCCAGGTTACGTATCTTAGAAATGCATCCTAAAATCTTATCATAGCAATTGTAACTAAGATGATATTGGTTTTTAAGCTATTTCTAGAATATATATTTGAAGATATTTTCCCATTTATGAGCAAAAAATATTAATTTGATCACCTCTTTTAGAAAGGAAATTTAAGGGATTAAATGATTGGAAATTTAAAAAATAGCAATATTGAAGGTTTTTAAGAAGATGTAATAGCTAAACAAAACTATCGTATCCAGGTTACGTATCTTAGAAATGCATCCTAGAATATTATCATAGCAATTGTAACTAAGATGATATTGGTTTTTAAGCTATTTCTAGAATATATATTTGAAGATATTTTCCCATTTCGAGCAAAAAATATTAATTTGATCACCTCTTTTAGAAAGGAAATTTAAGGGATTAAATGATTGGAAATTTAAAAAATAGCAATATTGAAGGTTTTTATGAAGATGTAATAGCTAAACAAAACTATCGTATCCAGGTTACGTATCTTAGAAATGCATCCTAGAATCTTATCATAGCAATTGTAACTAAGATGATATTGGTTCTTAAGCTATTTCTAGAATATATATTTGAAGATATTTTCCCATTTATAAGTAAAAAATATTAATTCGATCACCTCTTTTAGAAAGGAAATTTAAGGGATTAAATGATTGGAAATTTAAAAAATAGCAATATTGAAGGTTTTTATGAAGATGTAATAGCTAAACAAAACTATCGTATCCAGGTTACGTATCTTAGAAATGCATCCTAGAATCTTATCATAGCAATTGTAACTAAGATGATATTGGTTTTTAAGCTATTTCTAGAATATATATTTCAAGATATTTTCCCATTTATGAGCAAAAAATATTAATTTGATCACCTCTTTTAGAAAGGAAATTTAAGGGATTAAATGATTGGAAATTTAAAAAATAGCAATATGAAGGTTTTTAATAAGATGTAATAGCTAAACAAAACTATCGTATCCAGGTTACGTATCTTAGAAATGCATCCTAGAATCTCATCATAGCAATTGTAACTAAGATGATATTGGTTCTTAAGCTATTTCTAGAATATATATTTGAAGATATTTTCCCATTTATGAGCAAAAAATATTAATTTGATCACCTCTTTTAGAAAGGAAATTTAAGGGATTAAATGATTGGAAATTTAAAAAATAGCAATATTGAAGGTTTTTACGAAGATATAGCTACACAAAACCATCGTATCCAGGTTACTTATCTTAGAGATGTGAATATAGTGTACAAAATATATATATACAAAATATCTATATAAATATAATAATATTTATGTACAAAATAATACATATAATAATATATATAATAAATATATATGTACAAAATAATATATACACAAAATAATATCATAGTGTATTCTTATGGGAAAACGCAATACCTCGGTTTCAACAATCGCATCCGTCGTCAAGGGGACTCGTTGTTTACAGCCTCAAAGTTTCACGAAATTTCCGCTTATTTTAAACGAATTCTCGCCATTTCGACTCGATACCGATATTTCACGACCAAAATAAGAATCCTTATTCATTTCTTTTTCTTTTGGTGCTTATCTCGAGTTCGTATGACTATGGTTTCTAATTTAATTTTGCAAAAGTAATGAAGCCTGCAACCGATAAAAGTGTGGTTTACGTGCATTTCTTATGGGAACGGTTTTTCTTATTTGAAAACGCATTACCTCGGTTTCAACAATCGCATCCGTCGTCAAGGGGACTCGTTGTTTACAGCCTCAAATTTTCACGAAATTTCCGCTTATTTTAACCGAATTCTCGCCATTTCGACCCGATAACGAAATTTCACGACCAAAATAAAAATCTTTGTTCATTTTTCTTTCTTTTGGTGCTTTTCTCGATTTCGTAAGCCTATTGTTTCTAATTTAAATTTGCAAAAGAAACATAGCCTGCAGCCGATAAAAGTGAGGTTTACGTGCATTTCTTATGAGAACTGTTTTTATTCTCTGGGTTCGAACTGGGGCCGTTCAGGTAAAAGAAAATTTTGCCACATGGTAGGGTGCAGCATTCTACATCGAATGCACCTTTCAGCATCGCTCTAGCTCTGGGCGTTGGCGAGAAAAGCGCTTTTTGTTGACCGACCGACAGACAGACAGACACCGTTACGTCTGTCGGTCTGTCTCAAAAAGCGCTTTTCTCGCCAACGCCAAGAGCTAGAGCGATGCTGAAACGACAAAAGGATACCATAGTAACCATGAGCCGGATGATTTAAATTATTTAACCAATTTTTATTTTAGTAATTGGTTAAATAATACATATAATAACATATATTATAAATATGACAAAATAAACAAACGAAATTATGATAATATACATAATATAGTGATAATATACCTACTGCGTGAGTAATGGTAGTACGTAACTATGCTAAATCTCCTTTTGTTTGAAAATCAAACCATCCTCATCAATAATAAGATGAAAAAACAATAAAATGTATAATTTAAGCTTCATAAGCCGTTGCCGTGACGACTGCTTCAAGTAATGACAGTAAGTAACCATGGTAACGCTCTGTCAGATAAAAAAATCAGTCTATTCTTATAAAAAAACCATGACGACAAGATTATAAGATCGTACTCTTCGATATGTCGTTACTATGACGATTTCTAAATCCTAATAGAGTACGCCGTTGCCATAGATTCCCTCAGAACGAGTAATATATACAGTAGAAACAGTTTATGCGTACAGAAACACCTTAGAAACTCATGTAATAATCACCGTTGTGTGATTATTACATGAGTTTCTAAGGTAAGAAATGCGTGGGAGACGTTTTTAGAAAAACGCTAATTTCACGCACTTTCCGATTGAATAGAAGTACAAAATTTGGGGATTAGTGAGAGAAACAATTGAGTATTATGTATCTTTAATTTTATGGCCAAAGTATCCTTGGTTCGACTCCCAGACGACTCGGAAACACTCCCATAAGAAATGCACGTAAAGTCAGTTTTGATCAATTGCAGACTTTTATTCTTTTGCAGATTTAAATAAGAAATTGTGGTCCTACGAAATTAAAACAAGTACCTAAAGAAAGGAAATTGTATAAAGAATCTTATTATTGCCGTATTATATCGTTTGTAATTCTAAATTACGAGAAATAGGGGAGAAAAGATGAAAAATTAGTGAAATTTTGTGCTCATAAACAACCTGTCACCCCAACGACTAAGGCGATTGTTGTGCTTGACTACCATAAGAGTTGTATGGGTAAAAATAAGGCCATAAGAAATGCATGTAATGCTTGCAGACTTTTTTTCTTTTGATGATTTAAATAAGAAATAATGGTCCTATGAAATCGAAAATAGTACCAAAATAAATGACATTGAATAAAAGATTCTCATTTTGGCCATAGAATATAGATTATAAATGTAAATTATGAGAATTATGATGAAATACACGAATATAAATGTACTAGAAAACACTCCCATAAGAAATGCTCGTAAAGTTCGTTTATAAGGATTGCAGACTTTTCTTCTTTTGCAAATTTAAATAAGAAATAATGGTCGTATTAAATTGAAATTAGTGCCAGAATAAAGGAAATAGATATATATAAGGAAAAAGAAACGCATCTTAGAATCTTATCATAACAATTAACTCAAAACTATCGTATCCAGGTTACGTATCTTAGAAATGCATCCTAGAATCTTATCATAGCAATTGTAACTAAGATGATATTGGTTTTTAAGCTATTTCTAGAATATATATTTGAAGATATTTTCCCATTTCGAGCAAAAAATATTAATTTGATCACCTCTTTTAGAAAGGAAATTTAAGGGATTAAATGATTGGAAATTTAAAAAATAGCAATATTGAAGGTTTTTATGAAGATGTAATAGCTAAACAAAACTATCGTATCCAGGTTACGTATCTTAGAAATGCATCCTAGAATCTTATCATAGCAATTGTAACTAAGATGATATTGGTTTTTAAGCTATTTCTAGAATATATATTTCAAGATATTTTCCCATTTATGAGCAAAAAATATTAATTTGATCACCTCTTTTAGAAAGGAAATTTAAGGGATTAAATGCTTGGAAATTTAAAAAATAGCAATATTGAAGGTTTTTATGAAGATGTAATAGCTAAACAAAACTATCGTATCCAGGTTACGTATCTTAGAAATGCATTCTAGAATCTTATCATAGCAATTGTAACTAAGATGATATTGGTTTTTAAGCTATTTCTAGAATATATATTTGAAGATATTTTCCCATTTATAAGTAAAAAATATTAATTCGATCACCTCTTTTAGAAAGGAAATTTAAGGGATTAAATGATTGGAAATTTAAAAAATAGCAATATTGAAGGTTTTTATGAAGATATAATAGCTAAACAAAACTATCGTATCCAGGTTACGTATCTTAGAAATGTGAATATAGTATACAAAATATATATATATACAAAATATCTATATAAATATAATAATATTTATGTACAAAATAATACATATAATAATATATATAATAAATATATATGTACAAAATAATATATACACAAAATAATATCATAGTGTATTCTTATGGGAAAACGCAATACCTTGGTTTCAACAATCGCATCCGTCGTCAAGGGGACTCGTTGTTTACAGCCTCAAAGTTTCACGAAATTTCCGTTTATTTTAACCGAATTATCGCCATTTCGACCCGATAACTATATTTCACGACCAAAATAAGAATCTTTATTCATTTATCTTTCTTTTGGTGCTTATCTCGAGTTCGTAAGACTATGATTTTTAATTTTATTTTGCAAAAGTAATGAAGCCTGCAACCGATAAAAGTGTGGTTTACGTGCATTTCTTATGAGAATAGTGTTTTCTTATGGGAAAACGCAATACCTCGGTTTCAACAATCATGTCCGTCGTCAAGGGGATTGTTTGTTTACAGTCTCAAAATTTAAGGAAATTTCCGTTTATTTTAACCGAATTCTAGCCATTTCGACTTGATAACGATATTTCACGACCTAAATAAGAATCTTTATTCATTTCTCTTTCTTTTGGTGCTTTTTTCGATTTCGCAAGCCTATGGTTTCTAATTTAAATTTGCAAAAGAAACGTAGCCTGCAGCCGATAAAAGTGAGGTTTACGTGCATTTCTTATGAGAACGGTTTTTCTTCTCTGGGTTCGAACTGGGGCCGTTCAGGTAAAAGAAAATTTTGCCACATTGTAGGGTGCAGCAGTCTACATCGAATGCACCTTTCAGCATCGCTCTAGCTCTTGGCGTCGGCGAGAAAAACGCTTTTTGTAGACAGACGGACCGACAGACACCGTTACGTTTTTAATATAGATAGACTAGCCGCGTGCATGCACCCTCTGGGTGCAGTTGTTTGGTCTGGACCAGACATCAGGACTATGAGCATGTACTATCGTTCATTTGATCGATGTAGACTGCTGCACCCTACAATGTGGCACAATTTTCTTTTACCTGAACGGCCCCAGTTCGAACCCAGAGAAGAAAGAACGTTCTCATAAGAAATTCACGTAAACCTCACTTTTATCGGTTACAGGCTACATTTATTTTGTAAAACTAAATAAGAAACCATTCTTACGAACTCGAGACAAGCACCAAAAGAAAGAGAAATGAATAAAGATTCTTATTTTGGTCGTGAAATATCGTTATCGGGTCGAAATGGCGAGAATTCGGTTAAAATAAACGGAAATTTCGTTAAAATTTGAAGCTGTTAAAAACCAATCCCCTTGACGACCGAAACTATTGTTGAAACCGAGGTATTGCGTTTTTCCATAGTAATACACTATCCTCATAAGAAATACACGTAAACCTCACTTTTATCGGTTGCAGGCTACATTTCTTTTGCAAAATTAAATTGGAAACAATAGGCTTACGAAATCGAGATAAGCACCAAAAGAAAGAGAAATTAATAAATATTCTTATTTTGGTTGCCAAATATCGTTATCGGGTCGAAATGGCGAGAATTCGGTTAAAGTAAACGGACATTTGTGAAATTTTGAGGCTATAAACAACGAGTCCCTTTGACGACGAATGCGATTGTTGAAACCGAGGTATTGCGTTTTCCCATAAGAATACACTATGATTGATATTCCCATATGAAAGTACTGATTAAAAATGAATGATAGTACATGCTCACAGTCCAGATGTCCGGTCAAGACCAAACAACTGCACCCAGAGGGTGCATGCACGCCGCTAGTTACTTCTAATTTTTATTCTACAAAAGTTTTAATGTCTACAATCTATCAATATGAACCTTACGTTCAATTCTTATGAGAGCCTTATCGAGTCGTCCAGAGTCGAACCAAGGATACTATTAGCGGAAAAATATCGATATGTGTTATTTTACTTTCCTTCAAATGGATCTTGTGAATGAATGAGGTGATTATTTTATTGGGTTTATAAGTTGAAATCTTTGAAATATTTACGATTTTTAGTGAAAATATTAGATAAGCTTTTCTGCAGAGGAAAATATTTTGTGATTCAAATGTATTTCTGAATTTTCTCTATATTATTCGTTTAAGATATAGGTATATTATTTTGAGATTTATTCGTTTTTTATATCTAAAAATGATGCCAAATATGTTGCAAGAAATGGATTTTAAAATGGACAACTAAAAGACTCTGAAAACTCAATTATACCTGTTGGCAAAATTAAATAGAATATAATATTACTCTAGAACGGTTCTACAACTTATAGAGGGAAAGATATTTTCACATAAATTTGAAAAACTTCTATCGAAGACTAGACCAGTGATTATTTAACAAGATCAGTTAGTATAGCGAAACTCAGACGCGTGCCTAAACCGACCTACTCCAAGAGGCATTTCTTCTTCAACCCAAGACAAAAAACAATTCGCTAGAAGATCCATTTAATTCTTGCTAAGACTGAGTAGGAAGTTCTGTAGTTATGATGCAAGCACTCCATTTTGACTTACGAGTTGAAAGGAAACTAACATGAAAATTTGAGTATTTTTGTTGGCTTATATCGAAACATCTTCCTCATAATGCTTGTTGAACAGATGATGCATTCAGCACAGCTTCTGAAAAAGAATAAAATTTAAATGAATATTCCAAATGTGCTATCGTTTATCGTAAATTTTGCTGCCTTCTTTAATTAATGCAAATTACTGTATATTTACATTATACACATAATGGCCATTAAGTATGTTACTTGAATGTAATGAAATACTTCTGAATTTCTTACCTGAACGTAATTTGGGTTGACGAATTTGATTGAGTAGCTGTCGACTAATGTTATCATTAGATATTTCAACCTCAGTGTCCTGTGTAATAGGTGAAATAAATAGTAATTGCATGAGAGGATCGTCGATTAATTCCCTGGCACGAAGTAGTCTAACCTTTTTCTTGTAATATAAAAGGCGTCTTTTTTCCAATTGTAATCGTCAGCAAGGTGGCCGAGTGGTTAAAGTGCATGTTTCCAATTTCCGATTCCAAAATATCCGAAATTTTATCCTCAGTGGTTCGAATCCTGCTTAGGGAAAATTTTTTTTTCCTGAAAAGTAAGTTTTAGATTTGCTAATTACTTCCATAAGAAGAAGCTTTATAGCTTGCTTACTTAAATAAAGCGATTCTTTACTTTGTTTCGAATTTTTTATTTTAATGACGCGCTTACATAAAAATATAGGTGTTCATAGTAATTTTACCATTTTCGTATATTTCGAGCTCTAAAATGCATACAACAGTCACTTATGGCCTCGTTTCGTCTTATTCTCCATACATCGCTCGTTGCCACGGCTTGTTTATTCCATAAAAGCAATCTCTCCTCTCTACTTAATGAATGAAATAATGTGGTACTTGTATCTTATCTTATTTTTTTAGCATCATCATATCTACATACGTAACCCCTTTGGGCATATCATAGAATGTGCCCATACTCAATTTCATTGATAGGCTTTCATAAATGAATCCTATAACCAACTTGCTTTAGCATCGATTTCCCATCTCTTATTATATCATTTCGACCTATGCAACATGATCTTTTCTGTGTATACATTCTAATAATGCATAAGCTCCGATTCAGCAATCTCATTGGTCGTCAAGGGGGTGCCCCTTGGGGGTGGAGGTTTATGTACAAAGGAAGAAATTTTATCAAATGACCGTGTGTTCGAGGCCAGGTGGGTTCGAAATGCTTCCGTAAGAAACACATTGGTGAAATCTTGGATGATTTTTTAAAAATCCTTCCCGATATGCTGGAAAGATAAAACCCGGAATGGTGACAGAGGCGTTTGAGAAGATTCTTTCATGGCGTCCACTGCTTGTCTAGTGATCCTTGGTTCGATGCTAGAGCGTCATTCCGATTCTACCATGCATTTCAAGCGGGAAGAACGGAATCTCATTTTAGGACCTTCCCGATAAGATACTGAATTGAAACTTTGGAACAAGTAAGGATAGCACTTATCTAATATTATTTAGATATAAAGATACCGAATTGAAACTTTTAAACACGTCAGAGTGGCACTTATCTAACATTTTCATGCCATTGTCTCTCACGAACGGGTCCTGTGTTTCACGTCAGGCGGTCTTTCGAGCGAATTTTCGAAAATGGTTTTGAGTCCTTACTCGGAGCGATAGATCGGTGAAAATTTCGGAGGTTGGATATGCTGAGATTATCTATTGTACTAACTGAAAAAATACTACCAAAAGATCGAGGGTTCGACGGCATTTGGGTGCATAATTCCCCGGCATAAATTGCATGGCGGTCAATTTTGTCAATTATTGTGAATGCATATCCGATAACCGGGAATGATATAAAATGGAATGTACATAGAGGCATGTCATATGTTTCGTATACGCTGTTTGACGTTCCTCTGACGGTTCTTGCTTCGATGCCTGAGCGTCATTTCTATTCTATAATGTATTTCAAAGGAGGATAGCGTAATTTTTATTTAGGAACTTCCCGATAAGATATTGAATGAAAACTTTGGAACAGGTCAGAATGGCACTTATCTAATTTTAATATGCAATTGTTTCGCACGATGGGTCCTTAGTTCGACGCCAGGCGGTCATTTGCGCGAAGTTTTGAACATTGTTTTGAGGCATTACTTGGTACGATAGTACATTCAACTGATAGCTTGCAGTATGCAAGCTTCTTTTAGTCGTATATATATATAGGTATATCCGGAGAGTTAGCTATATATAATAGATATAATAAATATAATAGATATACATACACACGAGTAAAAGTTGCTTGGATACTGCAAGCTATCAGTTGAATGTATGTACATACCAAGTAATGCGGGAAAACAATTTTGAAAACATCGCTCAAATGACGCCTGGCTTCGAACTAAGGACCCCATCGCGCAACAGAATTGCATATCATTGTTAGATAAGCGCCATTTTGACCTGTTTCAAAGTTTCAATTCAATATCTTATCGGGAAGGTCCTAAAGTAAGATTACGCTATTTTGAAATTCCCTTTGAAATAAATGGTAGAATAGAAATGTCGCTCGGGTATTGAACCAAGAACCGTCAAAGGAACGGCAAACACCGTATATGAAACATATGAATTGCCTCTTTTTACATTCTATTTTATATCATTCCCTGTTATCGCATAAGCATTAAAAATAATTGTCAAAATTGACCGCCATGCATTTTATTACGGAGAATTTTGCAGCACCTTAGCGTCGAACTCACGGTAATATTTCTTCAGTTAGTACAATAGATAACCGCTGCATCTCCAACCTCCGTGATATTCACTGGCAAAATTCTGACGTCGACGGCGCTTGTGGAACATGGTCCATACCTGAACTTGATCCATGGTCTCCAATTCGCTGGGTTATTTTTGCTGATCGTCAGATTGGGATCAAGAGGAAGATCTTGGTTCGAGCTCCTGTAGCATCAGACTCTATTCTGTTATAATATTAAGCTGATAATGTTTACCAAATTTCTTAAGTTTTGCTATTTTAAGACATCTTAAAGACTTAAAGAAGTTCGAACCTCCTCCTTTAATTACCTTCGTCCATATTACGTACCTTTTCCTCAAATATGTTACCTATAATGCTTCCGATTTCGTTCTTTTCCTATTAATTGGAAGTTAACCTAAGTGAATTGCTATTTAAATAATACCGCTTATATTGTGCAGCAAGTAATACGCATGCGCGGCAGTCGAACAATTGAAAGTACTTGCAGCGTGTATGCCAGGGCTCAAAGTTACGTCTAGATACATTCGTATTACAAAGCATACATTTCTCGAAAACTCAAATCTAACGGTATGTTCATTTGAACTTTTTTGTTGATAATACCAAAATGTAACTTTTAGGCTCATGTTGGAAAATATTCTTTTCTGGATATCATCGTAAACAATTAACGAAAATACTTCTTTTCATTGTTGTTTATTACGCTTATGGATTTATTCCTTTCAAGTGAAAATTGAAGGCATTGGTTAGATCTAATTTACTTTGGTATCCATGCACAGAAATTTCAATAAGCTGTAATGGTGAATGTAATGAAAGGATTACTGGTCGAATGGTAAGATGTGTGGAAATGTTATGTTTACTTATGCATGAGTGTCGTTTGTGAAGAAGTATTTTCATTTCATTGCGTTCTTATTGCATTTCATTGCATCTCTAATGCATTTTGTTTTTGAAGAGACCTAATATTCGTCTTTCAGCGACCATGCAATGAAACAGTTCCTTCTTCACCTTGATGACACTCTGGCTTTGGGCAGAAAATTCATAATTCAAGACCTGGATGAAACTAATCTGTTTATTTCCATAGATATATTAGGAGTACTTCGTGCACGATGTTATGGATCAGATCAGTTTTCCACTAGCTGACAAAGGATTCTAAAATAAGATAATATACATCATGTGATGAGTTGTGAGGTGGCTCCAGTATGAACCTTTTGTATCCCCTCCAGTAAATTTGTGTGTTTCTGGCCAACCTGTTATTAATGTCATATTTCGTGTATTGCTTATTGCATGGGTCTGAACACTGGGCAAGTTACATACAAGGGTGGTCTGAAAAGTTTCCGACCCCAGATTTTTCAGAAATCTTCAGAAAACATGTAGAGAAATGTCAGAAACTTTTCAGACCACCTATGTACATGTATGTACAGTCAGCTCTACTTTTGAGTGTACAAAAATAATCATTAGTTTTGTTGTTTTTAATGTGCAGTAACTCCTTCAAGTACATAAAATAATATTTATAGGAAATAATATTTTAGGGAATATTTCTGAGATTAAGGAAAACTTTTTGTGTACCAAATTTTGTAACCATAATTTTTGTAAATGGGGAACTTTCTGTTCTGAAACTCATGAATGGCTGTGAAAGTAATTGCTGAGAAGGGGATATAGATATTCCAAAAGAGAAAAATAAAACACTGTATCATCCTTGTTAAGAATTAGTAACAAAATGATATATGCCTAATCAGTCATTTATTTTTATTCAATTTCCTTCATTTTCTCTTGAATGATATGATGATACCAAAAAGCCTTGATATTTGATAACCAACACTTGTTAGTCTAAGTAACAAAATAATTTAAGCCTAACAAACCATTTAATTTTATTCAGTTTCTTTCTTTTGTTTGCTCTCAACTGATATGATGATACCAGATGGGTTTGATACTTTGACAACAAGTATTTCGTCAGTGTAAGATCCATACTTACTCTATAGTTCTTCTGAATCCATTATGTTAACTGTTGAAACATTTCAAAAACAGCATTGTTTCTCTATCAATGTTTCTTATTGGTTTAGACTATGTAAGTACTCTTCTTACCTATTTGAATGTTACTTTCAATTACTTTGGTTTAGCATGTCTGGAGGACTGACGGAAAACAAGATGGTCAAAACTACATTGATGAGAAAGTGACCTTAAGTAGAAAGAAGATCTGGAAATAAAACTATTTTAATAAGGAGGGTAAAATGCTGAAGGCAACAGACACATGAAATTTTATGCATGAAAAGATGCAAAAACCTTCTTTTGTTTTATAAACTCATAAAAGCAAAGAGAAGTATTGTAAATAAGTGTCGTTGCATGCTTATCCTGAAATGAAGAAGGGAGAAAGGTATGGAAACAGAAACCTTGGCAGAAAAATATGTTAAGAACTATTGTTAAAGGAAACGGAAGGTATTTGCTTATTGTTAAACTAGCAATATAACTTTCAAAGAGGGGTGCTTAGTTCTCTAACAAGGAGAGACCACCAGACTTGCTCTGGGAATTTGAACGAAATGCTATTCCTCAGCTAACTCAGTTGGATTGGCGCCGAGTCCGCCTTCTTGAATACCGACTAGCTATTCCTTCCCAACTAAGTGGACTTTAGTCCTGGAATAGGCATTTCTGGATATGGCCGTTGTATTTCAACATGATTGTGGAAGTTATTAATAAGGTGAAATATCTTTATATTGCCAGCATATAACAAATATTTTAAGGTTTGTAAATGTTCACCAATATCATTCCTGAATAGAAGAAACAGAAGGGGACCTTCTGAAACCCCTAGGCAATGCCTGGGGTGGCAGCAAACATAAAAGAATTGGGGTCAACCAATTTAACTAAATATTTTCTATTTACTTGGTAGCTCTTAATCAGGGTAACCAAATACGCCATAAGCTTCTAATTAAGATAACAGTACTTGATGGTGGATATCGAAAGCTGTGCATGTTGACTTGGTTATGCTGTTCTAAGGCTTGAGATAATTTATGTAATAAAATGCCCTAAAGAATGTTGAATGAGAATAGTTTTATAGTTACTAAAATCACGTCTATCAGCAATCTTAAAAATAAGAATAACGTTTGCGATCTTAAAAAGGTCTGGGAAGACAGTATGCTCCAGGGGTTTGTTAAATAAAGTAAATAAGAAAAAGCTTAACGACTTTCCGTCTATTTGCATTAGAGTCGAGTTCAGCAAAATCTTCAAGTGCCAGGAAGATTGGTTATTAACAACCACAAAACTATACATATTCCGCATATCTTATGTCCTATTTCTGGCAATTTCGTATCCAAAGGGAAATCACTTAACCAAAAGGAGAATCTTCCTTTCATTTCTTTAGAAACTGGTCTCGATTTCGTAATACTGAAATTTACAATTCAATCCTTCAAAAGAAGAGAGGTATTTAATCAATCGAAATAAACTTCACGTGCATTTCCTCTGAGAGCGCTTTCAAATCATCCAGAGTCGAAACAAGCACAACTTTCCTAGAAAGATATCAACAGGTCTTGTGTCATTGGACCTCTAACAAATTTAGAAATTTCAGCCTTCTACCTCCTCGGGAAATTAGTAATTATCATAAATACTTCCATAGTCGACACTTGGACTATCGACAGTAAGAGAGGGAAAAACAGAATATGAGCTAGTCACATAAAATATCATGATAGATTATGTATTATTATAAGTAAAAGAGGTGAAAAATTCAGAAGAAATTAAAATTATCTTGCATAATATTCACCATTGTGTACACATTAATTATCTGATGTCAGTAACTCTCGCAAGTATCCAATAGATGGACCTTTAAAGTTAAAAAAGGCGCGAAAAGCCATCGAAGCAGGTTTCATATCGCTTTCCTGCGCAGTCGTTGACCAACTTCAGAAGAGGACACATCTTAGTAGTGAGGGAGTGTGCGTGTACGCCGGCTAGAGATTCTCCGGTAAGTAAGGATGGTGGATGAATTTGAAATAATTTACATAAATGGATACCATAATTCATACTGGTTAAGCTCTTTTATTGATATTTTGTGAATTAAGTATGATTTATAATTTAAGTTATGAATTATTTTATAGAAACGTCGTGTGCAACTTGGAGCGTATCGTCGTAATGAAGAGGATGGCAGTGCATGTTCAAGTTTACAGAAAGTTTTATCTCCGTAAGCAGAGGCCCACGGTGAATTAACCATCAACGTAAGTCTATTCAGTCATCCTTTGACTTATGCAATCAACTCTTTTAAGTGAATGTATCAAATTTGGATATTCAGCTCGAATTTCGTTTGGTGAGAACGATAACTTTATTTCACCGAGAATTGTTCGAGTGGGTGGAAAATTCTTACCATAATTTGCGTGGTATAACGTAGTTGAGACACTTAAGGCCGTTTTGCCCTTTGCGAGTGAAAGGCATATGAAAATGCGTGATACTTTAAATCCCTTTACGGCGACAAGAAATGACATTAGAAAAAGTTTATCATCACGTTAATTGCTTCTCATTAATACCTTCCTGCTTTTTCGTAATTTTTCATTCCTTTCGTAGGATTTTAACGTTCTGTCCACTTGCATTGTCCACATTTTCACGCAAGTTTTCATATAAGAAGTCTTCATACAATTCTGTGCGACCATAGCAGTCAATTTAATGATATTTTTTAATGAAAATGATTGAAATCATATGGTAAGCAAATCTCTTTAATAGATTATCATTTCAAGCTCAAGTGGAATTCTTAATCCCTCTTGCAAAATATTTATTCCTAATATATTATTATGTGATATGGAATTCTGCGGTGCGGTACGTTATGGCGCAGCCGATTTGGCGCGAACACCTGTTTTGGCGCGAACACCTGTTTTGGTGTGGGCTTAGGTACATACGTTAGACTGAATGAAGTGAAATATATTTATTATAATATTTACAATGCTTTTATTAAAATAGAGTATTATTTTTTGCTTCGAATGTAGCTGCAAATTCTACATACACATTAGGAGATTGAAAATCTGACTGATTATGAATTATCGATACTCGAGTTAGGAGTTGCATGAAATTAAACAAGGCATTTCAAAAGATATAGGTTTTAAATCTTTCATACTGCATTTAATTTTATAATGCAATTTTAGCTAGTTGATGTTTATGTACTGCTTGAATGGGAAGTGTCAGTTTTTCAAGCTTTGTTTAATGGAGAGCTTACTATGAAATGTGATTTCTCATAAAGTATTTTCAACTCAAAACAGTGTTTGAGTAATATAATAATTATTCTTGATTGAAATAAAATAAATATTTTCGTGGCAGGATAAAAATTTGTTATCGATTTCGCAAGACAGCTTCTTCGGAAATGTGTGGACATGAAGGAGTGAACTTGGTCTCTTCTCAATAGAAATATGCAGGATCTGACTTAAATTAACTAGTAATTATTTATTGTATATGAATTATAATTATTAGGGCACTTGGGAACAAGTAGGTAGAGCAGTAACTACAAAATGTGTTAGCAGAATGCATGCAGTGGTTGCCTTGTTTAGGCACCTTGGCATTATTTTAGTAAAAGTATTTACGAACATAGTAATGAAATAATTTCTAAAGAGTAGTATATTTTTAAAGAAATATGGGTCCTATTTATCTCAAATGACAATTTAGCAACTTCTATAATACAAATAGCTAAGGGCTACTTATTATTAAAAAATAAATATAAAGTGCAGAATGTAAGAATTTCTCTCGTTTCGTTTGACTCAATTAGTTTATTCCAGTTTTTATTTTATGTTGTAATATAGGTATTTGTTCATAAAACGTTTCTTGTGTATACGCTTAATATATGGTCTTAAATATTAATCATATCGTAGATACTATTTGGTGTGCCTTTCTTTGATATTTTTAAATTTAGATGTTAAGTGCTAGTGCAAAGTTTTTACTTTGCTATGGTGGTCTAGGTTCTGATTGGATATTCATCTTCCTATGGTAGAACCCATCGGTAACATTTACTGATCTCTGATCTTTGGTTTGGGAATGGAACATTCAGCGTTGCTCCCAGTTTCTTTCCTCAGATGTATGCAATTCTGCCATAGAACATGGAGTTCACCCAATAGTGCATGCGATATTTTTCAACTAATTAGCGAATCGTATATCTTAAAATGGTTCATCCCTTTTGAGAATATAAACAAAAGTTGAAGCCAATTTCAATCATGTGTGATATTTCGCAAGCTATGCAAAAGTCAATGATGGAGTTGGCAACCGGTGATTAGACACTTTTATCAAAACTTTTAACAGCAAAGTGATTAACATACTTAACATGCCATAAAGAATTAACTTTCGTATATGCTGAATCCCTTCCAAGTAAGTTCTTGTCGACTCTTTTTTCTGTGCAAATGTATCAACAGTGCACGCTGTTCTCCCGTAAGAAATACATGGGCCCATATGATTTACGAGGTGTCTTCATGATGTTGGACAGAGTATACATGCATACTTGAAGAGAAGCCCAACTAGCACACATTAACATCGCTCTCTGACGTTTTATTTGCTCTTCTGACTATTTTCTTGAAGTCTAGTTTCTAATGACCCTCTCCTACTCGCCCAAATAATTTATGGACATGGGTACCACAATTTAGGTTATATGTGAGCGTTTTCCAAAAATATATTACCGAATATAGTAAACCTTTGCGATAACGAAATTGAGAGGATTGAAAAATTGTCAGTTCTTTATTGAAAATTTTGTTATTGCTTTTTCTATCAAAGGAGGTTCAGAGATAGGCAGATTACAACACTCCAAAAAGTAATTAAATAACTGTTCTTCTAATTCTGCTTGTTGTGGTTTTGAAATTTTTTTCTTTAGATTCAAAATCTGCAGGAGCGTTTAATACTTTGGCTCTATCACGGATGATATTATTTAAAGTTGGAGCAGGTATGTTAAACTTTGCAGCAATACTCAGCTTGGATTCTTCACTTGTTTTACTCAACTCGAGAGCATCAAGAATTTCTTTTTCCTTTCCCAAAGAAAGACGTTTTCTATTCTTTTTTCCAGAATCCATTTTACTTATTACAGTCTCAATTTCCTCCTGATTTTTAAGGATCTTTTATCTTTGGATTTGCACAAGAAATGAAACATGCACAAATGAAAATGGTTTTCACGTTATTCGCTGCGAGGCATAAACTCTTCGTGATTTTATTCTAATATGCTGTAACTTTGGTAAACCCGTTTCAGATGGTCATATTTTTGGGAACACCCGAGGACGTCACATTTTACTAAAAGCTAGCGATGCTAGCTGAACATAGACAAAGGGGATAGACTCACTCTGAACTTCTTTGTTTTGAATAGACATTCAAGACGAACGGCATAAAATACCTAGCTCAAACCCTGCTTTTCCTCACGTGGTTGTACATTCGATTTATAATGCAAGTACTTAGGTTCACTTGATATATTATGAATATCTCTTTCTCATAACGTAAGATAACATAATGATTCTGCAAAATTCATAAGCATAGCGCTGGTCTTAGCATAGCCCCTTCTCCCTTTGATTTTGTCGTGCTTCTTATAAATAAAAACATCTTAAATTCCTAACAAGTTCATAGTGAGCGGCAGATCATGCACCAACACACACGTTACTTTTAAGAAAATTTGCGACTGGTTGTAGAAAAACATCAGGGAAATTAGAAAATTTGACATCGAAGAATGTATGAAGAGGATAAAAATTACAATTCATTATTGAAAAATTTCGTTATTGACAAAAGTGGCTGGACCAAAATCTGTTTTGTTATTGAGTTAATTTCGTTATCTCTGAGTTAGCAATTGCAAAGTTCTACTGTAGACTGTTGATAATGTTTTCCTTATAACTTATACAAACTGTCATTGACGATAGAATTTCTTTCGAAAAAGAAAACTACAAAACACCATTCATGAAACTTGGTCTTCAATTATAAGTATGAGCGCTCCGACTATTATTAGATAAGCGACTGTGGTAGATTGATGATTATTTGCCATATCCCCGGTTTGAAGGAAGCGTTTTGCATCCTTCTCTTTAAATGTTTACATGTTTTATGATAATTTAAAGTAAGGAATGTTTTCTTCCTATTTTCCAAACCAAGTGTCTCTCTTCTGTCATCCTTACATGGTTTTTAGAAAGGTACTAGCTGAGGCGCTCGTTGATTCTCAACGGGGATATATAAATAAACAGTAGATAATATATTATAACTTGTGCAGAGGAGAATCTAATATCTCTCACTTAGCTTGGATCAATGAAAATGTTATCCTAAATGGAAATGTTTTATATTTTCTAACTTCTTATAATTTGAATCCAAATCTATAATCCACGATAAGAAAAGGAATCGTCTTAGATTTTCTTTCTTTAGGAGTTTCCTCAACTGTGTAAGATGATTCTTCCTTGGGATTTTTCCTGGGTGCACGTCGTCTTGGGTAATAATTACCCATTTCCTTATGTTTCTTTGAAATTTACTTATTAAGAAAGTATTTCTTAGCTTCACATTGAATCCTATACGGTAGAAAATTTTGTTGGAGACGATACTACTTTCGATTTGCTCACGAATACAAAAGATCGCCCGTGTAAAAAATGAGGCGATTCATTAAGTTATCATTTACTCGAAATGCTAAGGTAATACGCGGTATTAGATGATTAGGTAAGGAGAGTCATGATTCAAGCACCCACTGCCACACGCTAAGAGGCCGCACGCAGTATACATTAATCAATTTAAAGATTTTCCCGTGTAAATCACGCGTAGTAGCTTCATTATTTTCAAATAGATTCGGCAAAATCGAGGTGATAAAGAAACTTTCCCTATATGACCGTACGTTGCCTGCTGTGAATCAACACTGCAAATTGATCGTAAATGCAAATGCCGAAATTTCAGAATATTGCTTGCTAAGTACATATACTATCATTCGTTTTTAATGATTACTTTCACATGGACCTAAACTCATCGTGTATTCTTCTGGGAAAACGCAATACCTCGGTTTCAACAATCGCATTCGTCGTCAAGGGGACTCGTTGTTTATAGCCTCAAAATTTCACGAAATTTCCGTTTATTTTAACCGAATTCTCGCCATTTCGACCCGATAACGATATTTCACGAACAAAATAAGAATCTCTATTTATTTCCCTTTCTTTTGGTGCTTATCTCGATTTCGTAAGCCTATTATTTCTAATTTAATTCTGCAAAAGAAATGTGGCCTGCAACCGATAAAAGTGAGGTTTACGTGCATTTCTTATGAGAACGATTTTTCTTGTCTGGGTTCGAACTGGGGACATTTAAGTAAATGAAAAGTAGCCTATTATCTGCGCAGGGATTACATTTAACAATCCAGAAAGTTTGAAAGTTGTGCCATTTATGGTTCTCGAGTTTTAGGCGAACATACATACACACATACACACACCTTATTTTATTATATTAGACGAGCTGAGGCCCCCGTTGATTCTCAACGGGGATATATAAATAAGCAGTAGATAATATATTAGGTAATAACTTGTGCCGAGGAGAATCTAACATCTCTCACTTAGCTTGGATCAATGAAAATGTTATCCTAAATGAAAATGTCTTATATTTTCTAATTTCTTATGATTTGAATGCAAATCTAGAATCCACGATAAGAAAAGGAATCGTCTTAGATTTTCTTTCCTCAACTGTGTAAGATTATTCTTCCTTGGGATTTTTCCTGGGTGCACGTCGTCTCGTGTAATAATTACCCATTTCCTTATGTTTCTTTTAAATTTACTTATTAAGATAGTATTGCTTAGATTCACATTGAATCCCTTAAGGGAGAAAATTTTAATGGAGACAATACTACTTGCGATTTACTCGGCTCTCACGAATACAAAAGATCGCCCGTGTAAAAAATGAGGCGTTTCATTAAGTTATCATTTACTGGAAATGCTAAGGTAATACGCGGTATTAGATGATTAGGTAAGGAGAGTCATGATTCAAGCACCCACTGCCACACGCTAAGAGGCCGCCCGCAGTATACATTAATCAATTTAAAGATTTTCCCGTGTAAATCACGCGTAGTAGCTTCATTATTTTCAAATAGAGTTAGCAAAGTCGATGTGATAAAGAAAATTTCGCTCAATTATCATACGTTGCCTCTTGTGAATCAACACTGCAAATTGTTCGTAAATGCAAATGCTGAAATTTCAGAATATTCCATGCTAAGTACATATACTATCATTAATTTTTAATCATTGCTTTCATATGGACCTAAAATCGTGTATTCTTATAGAAAAAGACAATACCTCGGTTTCAACAATCGCATTCGTCGTCAAGTGGACTCTTTGTTTATAGCCTCGAAATTTCACAAAATTTCCGCTTATTATAACCAAATTCTCGCTATTTCGACCCGATAACGATATTTTGCGACCATATTAAAATTTTTTATTCATTTCTCCTTCTTTTGGTGCTTGTCTCGATTTCGTAAACCTATTATGCTTACATAATTTTGCAAAAGAAATGTGGCCTGCAACCAATAAAACCGAGGTTTTAGTGTATTTCTTATAAAAACGGTTTTTCTTGTCTGGGTTGAACTGGGAACATATAAGTAAATTAAAAATAGTCACATATCTAAACAGAAAATACATTTAAAAATCGTGAAAATTTAAAAGTTGTGCCATATATGATTCTCGTGTTTTAGGCGAACATACACACACACACTCATAAACACACCTTATTTTATAATATTCGACGAGCTGAGGCGCCCGTTGATTCTCAACGGGGATATATAAATAAACAGTAGATAATATATTATAACTTGTGCAGAGGAGAAAGAATAACTTATGCAGAGAAGAATCTAATATCTCTCACTTAGCTTGGATCAATGAAAATGTTATCCTAAATGAAAATGTCTTATATTTTCTAATTTCTTATCATTTGAATGCAAATCTAGAATCCACGATAAGAAAAGGAATCGTCTTTGATTTTCTTTCTTTAGGAGTTTCCTCAACTGTTTAAGATGATTCTTCCTTGGGATTTTTCCTGGGTGCACGTCGTCTTGGGTAATAATTACCCATTTCCTTATGTTTCTTTGAAATTTACTTATTAAGAAAGTATTTCTTAGCTTCACATTGAATCCTATACGGTAGAAAATTTTGTTGGAGACGATACTACTTTCGATTTGCTCACGAATACAAAAGATCGCCCGTGTAAAAAATGAGGCGATTCATTAAGTTATCATTTACTCGAAATGCTAAGGTAATACGCGGTATTAGATGATTAGGTAAGGAGAGTCATGATTCAAGCACCCACTGCCACACGCTAAGAGGCCGCACGCAGTATACATTAATCAATTTAAAGATTTTCCCGTGTAAATCACGCGTAGTAGCTTCATTATTTTCAAATAGATTCGGCAAAATCGAGGTGATAAAGAAACTTTCCCTATATGACCGTACGCTGCCTGCTGTGAATCAACACTGCAAATTGATCGTAAATGCAAATGCCGAAATTTCAGAATATTACTTGCTAAGTACATATACTATCATTCGTTTTTAATGATTACTTTCACATGGACCTAAACTCATCGTGTATTCTTATGGGAAAACGCAATACCTCGGTTTCAACAATCGCATTCGTCGTCAAGGGGACTCGTTGTTTATAGCCTCAAAATTTCACGAAATTTCCGTTTATTTTAACCGAATTCTCGCCATTTCGACCCGATAACGATATTTCACGAACAAAATAAGAATCTCTATTTATTTCCCTTTCTTTTGGTGCTTATCTCGATTTCGTAAGCCTATTATTTCTAATTTAATTTTGCAAAAGAAATGTGGCCTGCAACCGATAAAAGTGAGGTTTACGTGCATTTCTTATGAGAACGATTTTTCTTGTCTGGGTTCGAACTGAGGACATTTAAGTAAATGAAAAGTAGCCTATTATCTGCGCAGGGATTACATTTAACAGTCCGGAAAGTTTGAAAGTTGTGCCATTTATGGTTCTCGAGTTTTAGGCGAACATACATACACACATACACACACCTTATTTTATTATATTAGACGAGCTGAGGCCCCCGTTGATTCTCAACGGGGATATATAAATAAGCAGTAGATAATATATTAGGTAATAACTTGTGCCGAGGAGAATCTAACATCTCTCACTTAGCTTGGATCAATGAAAATGTTTTATATTTTCTAACTTCTTATTATTTGAATGCAAATCTAGAATCCACGATAAGAAAAGGAATCGTCTTAGATTTTCTTTCCTCAACTGTGTAAGATTATTCTTCCTTGGGATTTTTCCTGGGTGCACGTCGTCTCGTGTAATAATTACCCATTTCCTTATGTTTCTTTTAAATTTACTTATTAAGATAGTATAGCTTAGATTCACATTGAATCCTATACGGTAGAAAATTTTGTTGGAGACGATACTACTTTCGATTTGCTCACGAATACAAAAGATCGCCCGCGTAAGAAATGAGGCGATTCATTAAGTTATCATTTACTCGAAATGCTAAGGTAATACACGGTATTAGATGATTAGGTAAGGAGAGTCATGATTCAAGCACCCACTGCCACACGCTAAGAGGCCGCACGCAGTATACATTAATCAATTTAAAGATTTTCCCGTGTAAATCACACGTAGTAGCTTCATTATTTTCAAATAGAGTCAGCAAAGTCGATGTGATAAAGAAACTGTCCCTATATGACCGTACGTTGCCTGCTGTGAATCAACACTGCAAATTGATCGTAAATGCAAATGCCGAAATTTCACAATATTGCTTGCTAAGTACAGTGGGAGAAACAATTATCGCAACACCATTTGGCGTCAGAGCGCGGATTACATGGGAACTAACTGAAAACTCTCTACCACCGACAATTCGGCAACTCTGAATCGAGCCAGTAAAAACCGTAATATTCAAACTTCTTACAAATGGGAAATAGGCTTTACGTATCGTAAATATATGCAGACATTTAAGATCACCTTTGCGAAATTTCCCTTAAATTGGCTGTGCCTCATTGCCTTTATTTTTTGCTATTTGTTATTCAAAGCTAGTCGTGATCAAAATAGTTATCTAGAATGTCATTATAGTACGCTGTGGGATAATGACAAAGAAGAATATTTGATGGCGGAATAACAGACGTTAAATGATCGTTTTGCGGTATTATCCTGCGAATTTAACGGTTAACTTTAATACTTAAGATTTAATACTTTGAATTTTGATGGAAAATAATTCTCACGAATAGGATTAACCATTTAAGAAAACAAATACAGAAATCACTGGGATATGTCCTATTCTTGCCTTTGTATTTTCTCTCCAGCAGTGTAGTTTTCCACGGCATATGGTATTACAAATATCCTTTCGGTAAAATAATTTCTAATTCGTGTGATGAGGAAGTTTATTCTTTCTTGGCGCTCTTTAGCAATTAACGTGTTGACACAAAATTTCCCCTTATTATAACCAAATTCTCGCTATTTCGACCCGATAACGATATTTGACGACCAAAATAAGAATCTCTTTTTATTTCCCTTTCTTTTGGTGCTTATCTCGATTTCGTAAGCCTATTATTTCTAAATTAATTTTGCAAAAGAAATGTGGCCTGCAACTGATAAAAGTGAGGTTTACGTGCATTTCTTATGAGAACGGTTTTTCTTGTCTGGGTTCGAACTGGGGACATTTAAGTAAATGAAAAGTAGCCTATTATCTGCGCAGGGAGTACATTTAACAATCGTGAATGTTTGAAATTTGTGCCATTTTTGGTTCTCGAGTTTTAGGCGAACATACATACACACATACACACACCTTATTTTATTATATTAGACGAGCTGAGGCCCCCGTTGATTCTCAACGGGGATATCCATATCCAAATATCGTTATCGGGTCGAAATGGCGAGAATTCGGTTAAAATAAAGGAAATTTCGTGAAATTTTGAGGCTGTACACAACCAATCCCCTTGACGACCGAAACTATTGTTGAAACCGAGGTATTGCGTTTTTCCATAGGAATACACTATCCTCATAAGAAATACACGTAAACCTCACTTTTATCGGTTGCAAGCTACATTTCTTTTGCAAAATTAAATTAGAAACAATAGGCTTACGAAATCGAGATAAGTACCAAAAGAAAGAGAAATGAATAAAGATTCTTATTTTGGTCGCCAAATATCGTTATCGGGTCGAAATGGCGTGAATTCGGTTAAAATAAACGGAAATTTCGTGAAATTTTGAGGCTATAAACAACGAGTCCCCTTGACGACGAATGCGATTGTTGAAACCGAGGTATTGCGTTTTCCCATAAGAATACACTATGATTGATATTCCCATATGAAAGTAATGATTATAATTGAATGATAGTACATGCTCATAGTCCAGATGTCTGGTATAGACCAAACAACTGCACCCAGAGGGTGCATGCACGCGGCTAGTCTATATATATTAATAACGTAACGGTGTCTGTCTGTCTGTCGGTCCGTCTGTCTACAAAAAGCGTTTTTGTCGCCAATGCCAAGAGCTAGAGCGATGCTGAAAGGTGCATTCGATGTAGACTGCTGCACTCTACTATGTGGCAAAATTTTCTTTTACCTGAACGGCCCCAGTTCGAACCCAGAGAAGAAAAACCGTTTCCATAAGAAATGCACGTAAACCTCACTTTCATCGGTTGCAGGCTTCATTACTTTTGCAAAATTAAATTGGATATAATCGGCCTACGAAATCGAGATAAGCACCATAAGAAAGAGAAATGAAAAAAGATTCTTATTTTGGTCGCCAAATTTCGTTATCTGGTCGAAATGGTGAGAATTCGGTTAAAATAATCGGAAATTTCGTGAAATTTTCAGGCTGTAAACAACCAATCCCCTTGACGACCGAAACTATTGTTGAAACCGAGGTATTGCGTTTTCCCATAAGAATACACTATGATTGATATATCCATATGAAAGTAATGATTAAAAATGACTGATAGTACATGTTCATAGTCCAGACTCAGTCCAGAAGTCTGGTCCAGACCAAAGAACTGCACCCAGAGGGTGCATGCACGCGGCTAGTCTATATATATTAGAAACGTAACGGTGTCTGTCTGTCGGTTTGTCTGTCTAAAAAAAGCGTTTTTGTCGCCAATGCCAAGAGCTAGAACGATGCTGAAACGTGCATTCGATGTAGACTGCTGCACCCTACAATGTGGCAGAATTTTCTTTTACCTGAACGGCCCCAGTTCGAACCCATAGAAGAAAAACCGTTCTCATAAGAAAGATAGATTTAGGTTAGAATGCATGAGATATATTTTAGCCGGTAGGTCGACTTGTTAGTTAATTAGTAAGGTCGTTTCCTCGCGTATGCATTAGCCGTCATGTTTCACGTAAGGGAATTGTGTTTTATGCGGCAGGTAATTTTCGTGATGCGTAGTTTTCTCATATTCTTAGGATTAAGCGTAAATCATTACTGTTAGGATGTATGAGTTCTGATTGGCTGTGATGAGTGCATGTGTCTGAATGGTTTTGTTGATGATATAATATTGCTTAGTCATTAATTTGGTGTTTTTAGTGCATGCATGTCTGTAGTTAGTGTGTTTGTAGATGTTGACTGGCGGTTGGGGTTCTTCCTTTTTTTTTAAACTTAAGGGAATGGTAGTGATTTCCATGGAGAATTGTTTTATGTTCTTCTCTATATAAATTCTTATTAATATTAAACAATGGCGTTGAGTTTGGGACCTTATCGCCCAGAGGAATGTTACCTCTGCAACCACCACCTGGCATGTCAGAATTTGCCAGAATTATTATTCGGCAATTGGTTGTAATTGTTGTTGGCTCATTGGTAAAAAATCCAGCTCAAGCAAATGTGGCCTTATTTCAGACAATTACATTGGCCATGATACAACTGGGTTTCAAGATGATGTAAATGAAATTCGTTAGATTTAATGGAGTTGATTCATTTTCTTATGGCTTTGATAACTATAATAGTCCTAATTGAGGGTGTCTTAAATGTTACAGAACTTTTAAGGTACTAAATATGATGTTATATTTCTGTATAAACTATGGTGCTCTGCCCCTGGAAAAAAAGGAAAAAAAAGAACGCCTAAAAAATACAAAAAATATTTTAAAATTATAAAAATAAAAAGAAAATAGAAAAATATGATAAACAAGAAAAAAAGACAAAATGCAAGAAAAACCAAAATATTAAACAAGAAAAAAATAATAAAAAGGCGCAATAGGTGGCATCACCAATTTAGTATTTAAGACTGGAATTAGGGTAAACATAAGTTAAATAAAAAAATGTTGAAAAGAAAAAAATGTGATAGTATGTAAATAGAAATTAGAACCACTAAAACTGTTCCTGGCTTGGGGACAAGTACTGCCACTTTACCTTGGTGCCACTCAGTGGTAAAAGGCGCAAGAGCTCATCCTAATGGCTTTGATGGCCTTCAAATATTCACATGATTGCTCTTCCATGGTATTTACATCTATTCCTATTAATAGAAAATCATTTTATGAAATGGAATGTGAAATCTCTTAAATATGAAAGCAATTGCTATATATAAGGTTCTTCAGTGGATCTCAAACTTGGGAATTGTTTTTTATCCCTATTATGCAATGGTAATACTCTTTAGTATTACCAAATGAAATTGAAATTTTATGGAAAATTTTCCAAAGTAACTTAGTGTCAAGTCACTAGACATGCCTTAATAGGCACAGAGAGACAGTGGTGAGACACAATTTGGTGCAGGCACCAAGAATACTCTGTGATGTACTACTACTAAACTTAAAGTCCTAGGCTTGTAGTGCAAAGAATTCTATCACTTAGATGGCCTTAGATGGTTCATTCCAGTGATTCAATATGCTATAACTTTTATGCCTAATCTGAATACAGTGTCTTAATGATTTAGTGTTCATTCCATTCTTAATTTGGCATATTGAATATGATTCAAGTCTGATAAATACTGCCTTAATAATATGGATACCTTCCTGTGAGTATACAGCAATATTTCTATCTATGTCTGAGTCAGTGTACATTCATCTTTCTGAGTAACTTTATTGGTTCACCTTACCCAATTTCAATCTGATATCAGATGTAGGCCTTCAATAATGCTTTCCAAATGCCTATGCTCAAGCACCTCTTTGCCAAGTTACAAAAAAGCTTCGTCTGCTCTATCAGTCCTTTGGTCTTCTTCTTGGTCTCTTCACATCTCTTGATTTGAAGTTGAGAACTTTTTGTATGTGTGTGTGGGTGTGTGAATGTGTTTCTTTAAAGGAAAATGTGTGTGTGTGTTTTTAAGGAACATGTATGAGTGTGTATATGAATGTATATTTTGTATCATCTTTCTTTATCTTGTTTTTGGTATGGTTGTCCTAATTGGTTGTCTGAATTGTTACAGAACCGTTAAGGTATTATATATGATGTTATATTTCTTTATAACCTATCACCTCTGCTCCTGGAAAAAAAGGAAAAAAGAACGCCTAAAAAATAGAAAAAATATTTTAAAATTATAAAAGGAAAAAGAAAAGAGAAAAAATGATAAACAAGATAAAAAAGACAAAATGCAAAAAAAACAGAATAAAAAAAAAGAAAAAATAATAAAGAAGGCGCAATAGGTGGCATCACCAATTTAGTATGTAAGACTAGAATTAGGGTAAACATAAGTTAAATAAAAAAATGTTGAAAAGAAAAAAATGTGATAGTATGTAAATAGAAATTAGAACCCCTAAAACTGTTCCTGGCTTGGGGACAAGTACTGCCACTTTACCTATTTGTATCCTGTTCTTTCCCCTGTATTTCTGTGGTGGCATACATTGGCATTGAGTGTGGGATTATCGCCTAGATGAAATTCCTCTCTGCAACCACCTGACTTTGATTGTCAAAATTTGCCAGTTTTGGCCAGTGTACATCTCCTAGCAAAGGCCTTTCTTTCCTAGCCTTGCTGCCCTATATGGGTATTCAGTAGTTGGATTTAATGGTTATTTCATAGATTCTTTGGAAAAACCAGCTAAGTTTTATTGACCTACTTATAGCTGGTTATATTGATTGGATATAGTAGAGTTTATATCTGGAGTTTGAGATGACATAAACTCAATTTATCTAAATAAATGAAGTGGATATAGTTATATATTGACAGCTTTGCTATATCTATACTATACTTATATCATTATACTCTTTCATGAGAACTCATGAAGCCATATATTCAGCCTTATATCCTTATGATCTATTACTACTTTGGTATTGTGGCAAATTTTCCAAAGTAGTCCATTTTTTATGATGCTCTTTTTCAAGTTGTCGCAAGATTTCTCAGCAAAACCTCATTGAGCAAGAAGGCAAAACCATCAGGCTTGTGCCAGAACCTGTACTACTTAGCTACTGTTTTTTGTGTGAATATCCTGCTATCCTGAACTAACTGTGCTAGCAGAACAAATGGAAGCAATTGTGAAATGACACTGGGTGAACTTCAAACTTCCTGTGTCATAGAGTGACACAGGATCATGTGATGAGACCCAACAGGCACAGAGAGACAGTGGTGAGACACAATTTGGTGCAGGTACCGAGAATCTTCTCTGTGATCTAGGAAAACTACAAGTCCTAGGCATAGAATACCATGCTTTATATAGCATTCATGGATATTGTACTTAACCAAAGTGGTTTCCTTTCTATTGTGCTATGCTGAGAACTGAGTACAAGAACTTTCATTTATTGATATTATATACATTCATCTGAATATGGTGCCTTAATATTTTGGCTTTCAGTTCTATGTTTAATTTCATCAAATTTATATCAAAATGTTTCAAGTCAGTCTATGCCAATCTTTGTTCTGAATTCAACATGTTTTCTGATGTGCAAATCAGGAGTGTTATTTCCCTTGCAAAAATTATACAATCCTGAGAGTATACTGTAGTATGTTTTGTATGGGTACTTGATGGATCCAGTGGAGTCTTCCTGTCTGAGTGACTTTATTGTTTCTGAAGTGTGAAGTTGATAACTTTTTATATAGGTGTGTGAATGTGTATCTATAAAGGAAAAAGTGTGTATGTGTTTTTAATGTATGAGTGTGTGTGAATGTGTATATTCTTTATCGTCACTGTTTATCTTGTTTTCAGTTTGGTTGTCCTAATTGAGGGTCTCTGAATTGTTACAGAACTTTAAAGATATTAAATATGATGTTATATTTCTGTATTTACGATTGATGTGCATTAAAAGATTATGAACTGCCTTTGGGAGGTTTTAGAGGGCAAATATCTCTCAGCATAGGGCAAATGCCAGGCAGATTGGCCATGTGGCCCCCCTCTTAAAATTAAATAAAGATATTAACAATAATTCATATGTTTTTATTTAACCTTCATACCATACCTAGTATAGCTGAAGAAAAAGCTATGTTTGCTACCAAAGATTCCCATTTTGAACTTCATGCTTGATCTTGTTAACAAGTATTGCTTTTGTCAGAGAATGATTAATTTTGCCAGAAAATTTTGAATTGAAATTGAGACAAACTTGAGAAAAATTAATATCAAGATATATCTCTGTAAGTAGATTTTGGTTTGGATGATTTAGATACAACTTTTCAATTTTTTTCATTTCTGAAGGTAAATAATTATGCTACTATTTTGTTGCTACTATTTATCATATAATTAAATTAATTTAACTTGGGAGAGTTAAATACATAGATTACTTAGATATTTTCTTCCTCATTTCACCTTCCAGTATATAAGAAGTATGAAGTATGAGGATAGATTTTAATAAATATTCTAAAAATAAAGCAGATACATAATATAAACTTAATATTATTTATAGTGGTTTATATTTATTATTATTTATAGTGGTACCCAGATAAAAGGCTTTTCAGGGGACCAAGTAATTGATTATTTACAAATTTTGGGATTGAAATATGAGATATTGCGCTACAGAGCAATTTATACCGAAGATATCAAGATTATTTATTTCCTTTACAAATTAAAACTAAAGGGGAAGGTGTTTCAGCTCTTACTATGAAATAAGTATTTACATCCTAATAATGAAGTAACTGTTTATTATGCTTTATATTCCATATCAGAAGATTTATATGGAATCCTTGGGGACTCTCTAAACATTTTTGATCTATTGTTTGTATTATTCGTTACTTTTTTCTATTTTCATAAAAGGTTTTTCTCATATTTTTTCAATAATTTTCATCTTTTTGCAGAAAGACTTGTTAATAACTAAATTTCATCGTTTTTACTCTAAAATGAAGAAATTGGTACCAGATACTCTAATAAGGGAAATATTAATCTTATAGCAGTAGAAACAGTGTATCACAATCTGCACTATCTAGTTAATATGTCAAAAATTCTTGGACAATGTAGTAACTTTATGCTTAGAAAGCATTAATTTTATGGGAAGTCTGCATTTAGTATTCCCTTTGTTGCATAATTATAGTAAAAGTTTACACTACAGTGAAACAATTTCTACTACAGGCTATAGGAAAGAATAAAGTAAACAAGTTTTGGTCATCTAATTGAGGTGGAGCCTTAAGTACAGCAGATTGTGGTCATCTGGGCTCAGGAAAACATTATACTTTAAATTTCAGAAGGCCCAAGCTCAGAAAAAATGCTATCCACTGAAGTAAAACGGAGTTGAAAATAATTCTAACAGTTGCAGGAATTGAACCCTCAATGTTTCTCTTATCGGCAGATTGCACCATCTGACTAGGCCATCAGGCTAGAGAAATTACGGTTATTTATAGAATCTTCACTAGGCTCGATTCCCGATCCGGTCTTATTTCTTTCTATCCTGTTTTTCCTCTTGATCTATCCTCTGTAGAAGCACTTAGGCAGAAAATACCTTAATCCTTTCTCTATTCGTTAGATTTTCACCAAACATGGTGACAGATCTTGTATTCAAATGGATGGATGCAGAATGGAAAAATCGTTTGGTTTTCTCAATATTCAGCGTAAAAATTCTAGGCTTGAAGTCAATCTGAGAAGGCTTAAAATATCGAAATGCCCCAGCTCAGAATAAATACCATCCAATTAAGTAAAAGGAAGTTGAAGAAATTCTGACAGTATCAGGAATAGAACCTTCAATATTTCTCTTATCGGATGCTTGTTCTATCCAATTTTTTAAAAGTATGTTTTCCCTTTTCTTCTTTCTTTGTTTCCTTCTTTCCAAAAATAGGTTTAGCCTTCACAACAAGATTACAATGTAGATAACAAAATACAATTGTATATATAAAAGCAAAAAATGATGCTCTGAGATTAAGTTACTGTAGCTCAACTTACATTTGTAGTTCAATAGATGATTTACATTTCATGTCCGATAGCATTTCTCAATCAGACTTTATACGTTACATTTTGCTTTTCTAACCTTCTTTGAACTTTTTGTCTAAAATCATTCCATTCTGCATTTTTATTTTTTCTAGTCCATGTAATATACTTCCTTATTGGCCATGTTATGATATCATGATTTACTTTTGGAAAGAGCCTAATGTCTGTGAGCAATAACTTTTCATCTCTAAAATTTTTCTCCCCAAATGTGTTTATACTCTCATAAATGTGTTTGAGATGTTTCCACTTGCCATTGCAGTTAACAAATCTTTGAATATCGGTGTCAATTTTACCACAAATTTCGCAGAATTTATTGCTTTGCCTTCCTATTTTGTATAGTTTTTCATTTTTTGGATATAAATTGTTGATTAAACAAAATAATTCAGTCTTTTCCTTAAAGAAATCGATTTTTCAGTCAAATTTGCTAACACTTATATAAATAAGTATAAGGATAAATTATAATCTCGGGGAGAAGTTGGATATGTATCTTTTTCAGCTTCTTCATTATTTTTAATAAGAATCTTCCTCTCCTAAGAAATATTCTTACTTGTTGCTTGAGTATTTTCTGGTAGTCTGTCCACAACTAGAAGGAACATTTATATGAAGTTTCTATAATCTCCTTTATCTTTAATCCTGTTGATCGCCAATTTGCATTTTGACTTAGTAGTTACATCTTGCCTATTGAGGTGCTTTATGTACTGTCTTATCAGTTGTGCTTTTGTCTTAGTTCCTGTATCTATCAGTCCTATTATCAATTCCACGTTAAGTTGACAGTACAGCATTCTTATGGAGAATCGTTTCCCGTGTAAGGTGTAAGGAGCAAGGCGCGATGTTGTCAAACATTGCAAAAAATTGCTTTTTTGATTTAAAAATTCTTAACTGATGCAGAAATAAAGGATGCATAGTGTGGTGGAATTTATTTCTCAATATTTTAAGAAATAAAATTGATACAAATTAATTCTCTACATTTTTGCGTAGAAGGACAAATTTTTTATTTTATCTTTATCACACTGTTGTGGGCATAACGTTCTTTCATTCGACACAAAATTAACACAGAAATATCTTCATACCTTACCTTTTGTATCTGTAAACTTATAGTTTTACATTACTTCATTTAACGCCTCATATAAAATGTGTAAGATTCTTTGAATTGAAATGTTTGAATAATGCAAGCCGAAAAGCCATCGACAGCTAAATCTCGTTCTGTAAGAGCTACTCACTAACATTCTGTGTATGAAATTGGAAGAAAAGTGTAAATATATTTTTTGAGTAGGAATGAGGACTTTATCTCGATAACAAAGGGATTTATGAATTTTTCAGTTTGTAGATTTTTTCCAAAATTTTGCAGTACCACCCTCTCAGGTGCTCTCAGTTATAGGTGTGAAGGAGATATAGGCCATATCATGGAGAATCGAAAAGAAAACCTATCTTTTTAATTTTAAAATGTGAACACTTCAATCAAGCCGCCCTTTGGGCAACTATGCTACCCATAAACAACTTTTGTTTAGCTATTAAATCTCCAACTGTCGTAATTTTTGCAAAATACAGCAAACATGGATTATTTTGAAGGGTCATAACTTATGATCATAGCAAGAAATCTGGTTCTTTCAGTTATTGATATGGATCAAATTTATCATGTCATATGTATTCATTAAAGCTCTGAATATTCTTTAAAATTTGACGTTTGAAATCCTTCTTTCAAGAGGTGCACCTTTTCTCCAGTAGTCCTAGGTTCGATGCAAGAGTGTCATTCCGATTCTACTATGCACTTCAAACGGAAAACAGAATCTTATTTTAGGACCTTCCCGATAAGATATTGAATCGAAACTTTGGAACTAGTGAGAATGGCACTTATACTCTAATATTAATTTGCTATTTTCCTTTACGAAAGGGTTTTGTGTTCGACGCTAGAAGGTCTTGTGCGCGATTATTTACAATCTGTTTTGAGGCCGTTCTCGATGCGATAGAGCAATCATAATCACGGTATTTGCAGATGAGATGGTCGCTCATAGTACCAAAGGAAGAAATGTTACCAAACGACCGTGAGTTCGACGCCAAGTGGGTGCAAAATTCTCCGTTATAAAATGCATGGCGGTCAATTTTGACAATTATTTTGAATGCATATCCGATAACCGGGAATGATATAAAATGGAATGTATATAGAGGCAATTCATATTTTTCATATACGCTGTTCGCCGTTCCTCTGACGGTTCTGTTTGCATTCATGTGATCTAAAAATTGTCATGTGAAAGTATAAATAAATTTCTCTAACAATTTATTCCATCTTGAACAATCTCCCAACTAACTTCAGATTCCAAGATGAGAAGGGGTGTTTCATTTCCTTTTTGATCATCTAAGGATACCTGGAGAAAAAAATCTATCGATAAGAATGTGGGCAGAAACTGATTTGCCCTAAATCTTCTTGCAGGCCAAAATGCTTAGCCTAAACATATTGAATGACAAGAAAGTCAGCTTTTTGTATTTACATATTGAATTCTTTTATAAGCATACTTGCGTCGGAATATTTTCATTTTGTGTTAATTGCATTATCATCTAGAAAAGTCTATTCTTTTCACTACTATTAATTCCTTTAACATTCTCAATCATTTCAGAAAACAACTTGAAGAAGCTCAAAAAGAAGCAGTTGAAGCTAAAACTACCAATTTGGAGCTACTGAAAGACAAAAGTAGAAAAAGTGATGGAAGTGACTCGGTGAACATGTTAAGAATGGAACTGGCTGAAGAAAAGGAAGCCTTTGCAAAATTCAGAGATAACCATGAAAATCTCATTCAGCAAAATATTAATCAGTTTAAAATTGAAAATGAGAAGTATATCAAAGAATTGGAAGAAAAATCAAGGACACTGTATGAGAAAAAAGTCAATGAAGAGATCGAAAAAGGTAAATTCTTTCTGCTCTTCTCCTTTTAATCAATTTTCCATAACAAGACAGTTTGAATGAAAGTTTTTTTCCCCTTCATGATGAATAATCTGGTGTATTAGATCTACGTTAACTTATGTACCAAATGCTATTCTTAACCCCTTAAAAATCCTGGCAGTTCATCTAATGGATGGAAACATATTGATATTAGCAGAATTATTGTAATTTTGTTATTATTCATAAGGCACATTTAGTTAATGTTAACCATGCTCACAATAAACCCCATACCCAAGACCAGAATTCAAAAATGAGACCTTGGTGTTGCACTCTAGCCTTTGAGCCCAGCTGATGATCTTCTTGAAAAATGAATGAGTGCTCCATCAAAGAAACATTTTCAACTCCCATATTCCAGAAATTGTATCTCCCTATATAGAGGTTATGTTTTTTCAACATGAGTATATATCATGGCAATGGCATGATCTTTGTAAATTATAAAAAATTCCTGATTAAAGAAGGATAGCAACAAATAAAACAATGTGAGTGAAGCCAAAACTTGTTACAGATCATAACAACTTTATGAAAAGTGTCAATTGTATACATCATCAGTCCATAAAATGTTTGGCTTACAGACCATATTTTACACATTATTACTTTTGGGGGACATATGATGCTGAAATTATTTCTTCAGTGGCCAAATTTGGAAAAAAACGTTGATGAAATCCGTTGTTTTGCAAGCTGGATAGGATTCTCAATTGAGGCAGATTAGCTTTTGGGCTGGAATTGGTGTTCAGAAACAAACCATCTATGGCTAATTCCTAAATTGAAGGAGGGGAAAGAATAGAAAAATATTTATCTCTTTATTGTGTTTCTCTATAAAGTTTATTTGCATATGGAATGAAAAATGTCAGAAAAATAATTTAGATTTTTTTAAAAAGAGCTCATTGTAAAGTTGATACAAAATTACCAGAAGATGCTCTAGCATGAGTGATCTACAAAAATTCACTGGTATAACCTGCAGAAGGACATTTTCCCAGTTTGTTACCGCCAACTATAAAAGGAAGCAGATATCTTTGAGAAACTGCTTTTTATACTATGCAGAACAAAATTTTTATTTAGATAAATAATGTCCCAATGCCATTTAGCTATCTAGCCAGGTGGCATAGTTGTAAATTAGTGAGAAATGAGGTGATGATGAAATGAGATGATGAAGGATCTCAATGCCTTTGAAAATATTGTAATTTTGGAATATGCTCTATACTTTCTTTAGAAATTTAGCACAAAAATGAAATGTTTTTGTATTTCAATAGTCCTTCTGCTCATTATGTTGTACATATATAAAATTTTATGCTTTTGGCAAAACGTTTGATTTTAAATCTCCTTATGTGTTAGTAGTATACAAATATATGTCCAAATGATCAAAAGATACTGATAAATTATAGGCAGTTCTTCTAAAAATAATGCACACTAAGGAATTTCAGTTAAGGGAATATAAAATTTCCTCAGGCAGAGGTGGATTTAGGGCAAGGCAACTATCCTGGTCCTTGTATTTGTTGGGGCCTTGTTCTTAAAAATTGCTGGCTTAGAAATTAAGATATATCCCAAATTCTAAACTTTAACTTAGCATAAAAGGCAGTAATTCAAGTCTTTCTCATTATACCTGAATATAAGATGACTCTAAGACAATACTTCATCCTCAGATTATGAAAAATTGATTTTACCACTTTTCATGAAGACACAAGTTTTATTCACTTGAAAATAATGCACACCCTTTTCAGCTCAAAAATTGGGGTGCAAATTAGAATTGATGAAAAACTAGATTCAACCACATATCTATTTGTGCTTGTGGTTCCATGTAACTTGTCAAATGTTTCATCCATGCACTATATTTTGCCTGTAAGTGCCCTTGCATACACCATCCTAACAGTTGACTGAGAATTCTTAATTGACAAGGAATTGGCAATCATGGCAAACTTTTTAATTGGCTGATTTAAATTGGTGAATGTGCTCATGTAAGTAATATCGATGATATAATACATGATCGTATAAAGATTAATATGACTATCAATGTAATGCTTGCGCATAAATATTGGTTGATCGTTAATTGGTTAATGTGTGCACTTAAGTGAGCATTTATCAAAATCATTTCCATAAATTCCCCATACAAGATAGAAGGCTCAGCATGGATGACTACCAGTGTTGTGTATACATGTATGCGGTACTGCAAATGACATGATCGCATGTCTTGAGGGGCATATTAGGGTTAGAAGGAGAAAAAAGGAACTCGGCGGTCAATGAACTTAGAGATAAAGGTTCTCCAAGCGCTGAATTAGCGGCGACCGTCTAAGGGCGATTTCCCGGGAAACGGATAATCATTTAGCGGTCCCAGTTCTTCAGAATCCCAGTTCTCCAGAATGAAGAACTGGGACTGCTAAACGATTATCCGTTTCCCGGGAAATCGCCCTTAGATGGTCACCGCTAATTTGGCGCTTGGAGAACCTTTATATCTTAGGGCATATTAGGTTTGTGGGAAAATTATTTTTCAATTTCTGATGCTTGAATTTTGGGGTATGCATTGCATTCAATGGCGAATTATTTTCAAATAAATACGGTATGTTCCAGCCTAACCTTGTGGAATGGCACTATAATGCAAGGAAAAAACACTTAGGAAATTCCACAGATATGTATTTATGAGCTACTAATTTTGTCTACAAGCAGGCACTGAAATTACTGTCTCTAATTTATATCTGAGGAATTAACTTAGTGTTTTTTCTTGTATACATTACTGCCTTTCAGTATTTTTCTGAAACAAGTATTCCTGTTTATAATTATTCTAAAAAATATTGCTGATGACTCTGAGTGTAAGATAAAGTGAAGAAGATTCACTCACAGTTTACCTAGAAAATGTATTTGTTTTCTCCTATTAAGTTTTGATGTTCGACTATATAAATTTAGGCAACACATGCACAAAGTTTCCTGATAGTTTCACATGCAGCCTTTCATATGAGACCAAATAAATTTTGCCATATAATGGAAAATGGTTCCCTACCCCTGGACTATAACGCATTTGCTAGTAAAAACATGCTTAATTCTTATGAAAACCATAATTGCTATGAGACTGTGTAAGATGGAGGACAGATCAGAAATGATTGCTCTTACTACATTTCAAAAATTTTATCCTTATGTTTGCAACATAAAATGACCCCAAATATTTCTGAGGCCAAATTTGGGAAATATCCTCGCTTTACAATTGGGTATATATGGTACTAACTAATTCAGTAAATTTCTGCATGAATATATGAATCTTGACAGTTGAATTCTTTGATGAAAAAATAAAAATAATTCTTTGGATAACTCTTACTGAGTGTAAAATAGAAGAATATTTGGCATTTCAGTATTAAATATGTAAAACAGCATATGGATAGGGAATTATTATCTTGTTGTTGCAACATAATAGCAGAAAGAAATGGAAGTAGCTTTCAATGAATAAGAGACAAAGGTATCTCCCAGCGCCGAAGTAGCAACTGTCGGGAGCCATTCCTCGGAAAAAGATAATTACCCATGTGGTGGCCAGTTTTCAGAAGTACCTGATGTGCATTTCTGAAGCTATGCTCCCATCATCAAGGGGGGTCAAATGCTGAATGAGAAGAAAGTGTGGAGTGTATTTGTAACTGTTTGTCATGGGAGGGGTTTTTTGGGGTGTGTTTTTTGGTTTGATGTACGGGAAGAAGGTAGGAACGGAAATTCAGAGATTAGGCACTTTTAAGAAGCGGGATGGGACCATCATGGGCATTTGTAAGTTTTCCTTTGTTTTGATGTATGAAGATGCTCTCATAAGCATCTAGTTTTGAGTTTTTCTGTATTGATTACTTAAATTTTCAATTGTCTAAATTAATCCTATGACTGTGATCTTGTAGGTGTTGTATAACGCTGGATTTATTGATTTGGTTGTGTCTGAAGTGAGCTAATGGTTCTTTGAATCCTATTTTGCATTTTGATTGCCCCAGGTATACTTTATTGCAATCATGACGTGAGATTTCATAAATGCCTGATTTGTGTCTTGATGCAGTAATGTCCTTGGTGGTATTTTTAGTTGTCTGTTAATCATGGAATGGAATGGGGCTAATTTATGTGAAATATGATGATTTCAATCATATGGTATGTACATTTCTGTGTGAGTGGGTTTCATATATATATTAAATTTGAGCTTGTTTTGTGATCTAGTTATTTTTAAATCCAAGAAGGGTAGTGTGCCATTTGTTTCCTCTTCGGCGGTGAATTTGATAGATTCGAATTGTTCATTAAGTTTTTCTAAGAAGTCCATGGTGTTGTATTGTGATGTGTCAAAAATACCAAAAATGTCATTGACATATCTGAACCAAATTTTAGGGAAAAAGTTGAATTTCTCTCTGCAATGTTTTTGAAAATGAGTCATGAATAAGTTAGAGGAAGGGAGAGAGGCAGTTCCCAGTTCTTTTCTTTCAACAGGTAAAGATTGTAAATTGGGATCCCCTTGGAAAAGAAGGCTTTATAGGAAATATTGATGAAAAGCTATTAGTGTTTTCCGGTTTTTCTATTCAGTAATGATAAATTATTTGGGAATGAATTACCATGCATTTTTATCTCGATTGTAAGAATAAACTCATTCCAGATTTTCTCGGTGCACTGTTCCCTGATCTGACAATTAATATACAATCCATAGCTTACATTATAAGATATAAGCTACAGATTTCAGCTTTCAAACTGGCTATAAAACCTGGAATCCTAGATAGTTTACTGCTTCTTTCCGCTTCAAAATAATGTAGATTTTGAAGTATGTACGACAGTGGATATGGTTTTGCCGAATGTATCCAACATTCTTCTGAATTCCTTCACTTAGTTGTGAAAAAACGCGACTTAATTCTATAATTTACCAGTGTCGGTTATAGTATTAAGATATTACTTTAAATTTAATAAACTAAATGTAGACTTAACCTAATATATTAGTTTTTAAAGAGGAAGCGAACATTGGAGAAGTTTGCAAATGCGGAGATAGAAATAGCAAACGAAAGAAAGTTTGCTAAATCGATAAAAACAGCGAATTAGTGAAAGAAGACAAAAATTCTTCGAAGCATCATTTGTTCTCTGCTGTAACTTTTGGTTGAGTTCGAATGTAGCAAGGGTTATTTCGATCCTCCATCTCATTAATAGACAGCCACGGAACACAGTGCTTGTCACTTCCCTTAATCGGTTATCGATTTTTGGAAAAGGCTAACACACACCGTTTACGCGACCACAAGAGCATGTATTCTACACGCCTCACGTGAATTCTAATGATTATAAATCTTCTGCACTACCATTCATCAAACAAAGCCTTGAACGTCAATATTTTCATCGACTTCCTTCGTCTTTACAGGACAGCCGGAAAGACCTCCGATAACAGAGCATGAGTACAACATAAATAATTGCCAGTTTTTATTTTCATGGATCTACCTTAAGTTAAGCGAAAACTTTTTCATCTTTTATGCTTTTTGTGAATGTTTCGACTGTTAACGGCGAGTCCGTCTTTTGTATTCAGAGGAGGATAAACAGGAGCATTGGTGCCCTAAAATTTCAGTGTAGGTTTATGTTTGGAATTTTGGAAAACTTTAAAAGTAGAATGAATTTAATTTACAATACTTCACTCTGATCTTAGCCATCTCTGGAAGAACGACTTTAAATAAGCTGTGAAAAAATAATTCATGATGGAAAATCACTTGAATCTGCTAGAAAACCACATGATACGTAATTTTCAAACTGTTGTCGAATTTGATTAATAAGCCCATTTTGGAGAAAGCCGTACAGAATGAAATAAAAATACTTGATAGTTTCCTTAAATTTTGTATGTCCGTCGGTATTAATTCTAAATAACACGCGGAAACTTCGAAAAATCGTTTATTTAATTTCCTTTTTGTGTGGTATGCCAACGATCCATTGAACACGATTCTTTTATTAAGTTTTAACAAACGAATCACAGAATATTAGATATCTTAACGTTTACAGTCGGTAAGAGATGTAGCATCGGTTCGATTTCTGGTGGGGGCCCATATGTGCGAAATGATCTTAGTTGGTGAATCACTTTTAACTATACTTCTATTTTTGTACATTGGTGTTCCATTTTCTGGCTGGTCTTCTTTTGTGTGTTTTCCTCTTTCTTCACTTTCTTTGCACTCCTTTCATTCACCATCCTTCTCTTTCTTCCTCTCTTTCCCCCTTTTTCACCGTTTCCTTAATTTTAATTTTTAGGACCACTTCGTGTCTTATAAAATGTCTTGCTTGATTCTTTCTCTATTATCTTCATTTGTCTTCACTTGTTGAGTAGTCGCTTCATTTCTTACTCTCTCCGTTCAAGTAATCCTTTCTATGTGTCCACATTTCTAATTCTTCCATTCTTCTGTATCTGTTTTTCTCAAGCTCCATGTTTCCGCATTCTACTGGAAAACACTCCGTAGTAAACAGCCCATAGAGAGAGCCCTCTTTCTTATCTCTCTCTTCTTATCTTGCACGACCACGATCACACGATCTTGATTCTCAATTTGTTTAATGCCGTTTCCGCCATGCAAATTCTTGCTTTGGTTTCTTAGTCAGATCCCTATTTACCTTCTGCCTCATTTCTTAGGTAACTGTACCTTATCTAATGATTTATGAATAAGTGGTTAATCATTTATGGATTCGAAGAATTTAGAGTATTTTATTTTACTAACTCGAATAGTTCAGTTTTGATTTTAAGTCATTTGCATTCCTCTCACGCATTTACATTAATTACGACTTAGAATGAATTTCAACTTTTGTATGGAAGGATTATTTTATCATAGTAATGTTTTTCAGAAATTAAAGCATTTATTTTTTCACGGAAATCGCTTTATCAGGGATCTTGAAGTTATGAAGTAATATTTTGCTTGTTTTAATGGAGATGAATATTTGCTTTCTCATACAATAGCGAGGTATCTTATCGGAAATCTCTACCGTATTACTATGAAATCAAAATTAATGTAAGTGAATACTTCCATCATATCGAGCCACAGTTTGGTTTGCGATCCGGTTTAGACTAAATTAATTTTGCGGTTTAGAGTTCGGTTGATGGAAAAAGGGTTCGGAGCAGTTTATTTTGTGGTCGGAAACGTTCAAATTTCATTTTATACGCCGAATTTTGTGCTATAAATCAACACATGGAACAGATAAATGTGAAAAACATTGAAAATCCTCTTTATGTTTTGACGGAATATTTTTAAAAGGTCAAGCGCTTAAAAAGTTAAATTTGATAGAATGGGTTAATAATATGGATTTTGATAGCATATGATAATTGAAAATGATTTATCAGATGGATCGAACCATTTCAGTCAAATATTTTTAAGTAGCGTGTGTACCAAATTAAAATTTTAAACCTTCCTTTTCAGTAAAGAGTGAAGAATAAATGCGAAAGCTATTTTATACTCAACATGCCCAAGCAGAAATACTGACTATAGCATTAATTTAGTCTTACTCTTTAGTCGAAGTTTCAAAATTTATTTTAAGAAGTCGATGAGAACGAGGTCGCTGACTTTCGTAGTCAGTTTAACATTGGTATGTATCCATTCTTCGACCTTCCCTCAAATGCTCTTCTTCAATGACGATTCTTCTTCAGGAAACGTAAATTGGTAAGAATAAGATGCTTAACTTTTTCTTTATCCATAATTATTGTACTTTCTATTTATAATGTTCATGAAGGGGATAAAAATTCGACGAATTATATTGGCCTTCCTGCATTAGTAGCATAATGAAAAATGCGGTAGTTGATTCGCGTCCGCAATCCTTAAGATTCGCTTACATTTGCGACCTAGGTTTCGAAGGGTAGCTTCCGCATTCTCTGCCAGGTAAGAAATTAGAAAGTTAGATTTCGTTTGTTTATTTTTTTAGTTGGTACATGTGAATATATTCCCCTTTATCATGGCCTTATTGTTAAAATAAAAATTCTCTGCTACACTCTGCTGACACAGCAATGCACGATTTTTTGGCTTTGATACCTGAAGTCTCTTCTAATGAACATCCAAGGTAGATAGTTAACATAAGTGAATTATGATTTTTATGATTCGGTTCATTTATTTTCCTGCCCAATGCAATTAATTTAAAATGTATTTGTTGTTTTCATGATTAATTATCAGGGATAAAGTATTGGTGTTCTGTATTTAAGCCGCCACTTGAAATCTCTTGCCGAAAATCTCTTCATAATATTATTATATTTATTTAATTCTTTAATCGATGAAGTAAGTAGTGTGCGAAGAAATTCCCAATACGGGCCTCCCATATACCTAATCACTGAAGTCAAATTTTATAGATAGATTTGAAAATTATAGAAATCCCAGCATGAATTTAAAGGAACAGCAAAAAGGAAATATTTGATTTAAAGAATTTCAGGGACATCATGTTTAGTTTGGAAAGTTTTACCGTTTCTCTCTCTTATCTAGAGAACAAAAAAGAATCCTTGAGATATTAAACGAGGTAAGAAGTCGAAATAGCCATGGAGAGATAATGTTGCGTAAATCACTTAAGACCATGAAGGATCCTTTGTATGTAATATGGAAAGGTTTAATTTCATTTTAAGTAGGGAAAATTTCCTTTCTATCCATAATCATTATTTGGTAGTGTCATTCGTGTGGGAATTTTAACTCTTATATATCTTTTAGCTTCGATGAAACAAGAAGAGAAACCATCCTCATTCTTCCAAATTTCCAAACGCATGGGAAAGAGTTGCAATATTCTTGGTTCGCCTTTCCTACGAACGTTTCATGCCGAAGATCTTTTCCAAGCGGATTAATAGAATCGGATTATCCTCCCTAAAATACTTCTGGGAATTTACGTTTCAGAGTTTTAGCGAAGTATTTCATTCACGTATATCACCTAAAAGCTGTATTCTTGAGGATCCACGTTCTTTGAGTGATGGTAAAAGCACCATCATTAATACCAGGAGGATAATGCTCTCTTAAAATCCGCTATCTAGATTAGTATAATAGTAAAAAAAATCCCGTTTAGCAATCTGTGGTTTAATATTTCATTAAGGAGCAACCATGTGACCTATATTTCAAAACTTACGAATTTTTAGTTACTTTACCAAAAAGAGTGAGAAAATATCGATCATTTAGAAGCTTCGCAGTGTTCCCTTCTTGGCAATGAAATCAAAAACAGCTTTAGGGATGCTTTCCTGCAGTTTCTCCCATCCTAACTCTTTAACAATTTCTGTAACACTGCTTCTCTTATCGTATCTCCCCAAACCAAACCTAGCAGCTTCTCTTTGTATATTCTCTAACTTTTTAATTAAGCCCTTTTCGTGAGGATCCCGAACGTTTTCTGCGTGTTCTAGAATAGGCCTTACTAATGTTAAGTACGCTTTCTCTCTGGATTCTTACTGCATTTCTTTAGGTTTCTTATAACAAAGTTTAGGGTCTTATAGGCCTTACAAACTATAAAATCGATGTGATTCAGCCACTTCAAGTTATTGGTGAATTTAGCTCCTAAGTAACGGACACTTTTATCTCTGGATACACATTAATCTCCTGATCTATAATCAAACTGAGTTCTGTTACGATTAAAGTTTATTATTTTACTTACATTTTAGCTTATTCTTCTTCAGCCAAGCATATAATTCTTCTAAATCTCTTAGTAGTTTAATACAGTCTTCGATACCCCTATTAGTCCTATAAATTATGCAATCATCGGCGTATAAGCGAACGTTAGATTTGAGCATATCACGTGTATAATGAATATAAAGAAAAATAACAATGGACATAATACGCTCCTATTCCAATGCGATACACTTTCTCCATTAGTATACGGTGGTCTACTACGCCAAAGGCATTTGATAAATCCATTATTACTGAATCCACCTGCTCTCCTTTGCCGTATGCCTCCACCAAATCGCAATTGAAGAATAATAGTTGGGTTTCGCATAAGTAATCGTTTCTAAAACCATGCTGACTATTATTGATCCAATTTTTTATCCCATACGCTTCTTAAATAGCTAGCATTTTCTCAAATATTTTACAATTCACACTCGTTAAACTAATCGACCTGTAATTATCTAACAATTTTCTATCTCCTCCTTTATGTATGGGAATGACTGTGGCAGACATCCAATCACATGGTGCATACGTTTCCGTTCTTCAGAATGATAGTGAATAGTCTACGCAAGTAAGGAACTATTTCTCGTGCACCTAGTTTTAGAGCTTCACTTTGAATGTTATCAGGTCCTACCGATTTTTTATTCTTCAGAGCCCCGACCTTTTTAATATGTCATTAAAACTTCAGTTAAAATACGATAACGGCTTCATTTGTTACATGTAAGAGACTAAGGTCATCCTGTTTTGTGTAGTTTCGTGCGAAAAACTTTCTTAATTCTTCTGCCTTTTTAAAATCATATACTATATGAATACCATTGTACCCTTTGAATGTGCTTATGTCGTTTCTAGTTCTGCTCCTTTTTCGAATATAATTGAAAAAGTAGCTATTATTCCCATTGGACAGAATATTTTCCATAAAGTCGTTATAATCCTTCTTTTTTTCTTTATCTAGGAATTTTAGTTTCTTTGAATTTTTTATTCAAATGGTTTCCTATCTTCCGTAATTTTTGGAGTTAACGCGCCTTGATTGTAAGTTTCCTAATTGTTTTGCAATAATATTCAGGATCTCCATTTTCTTTGGTGCGCTTCAAGGGTACATGCCTATTTACTGCAGAATTAAGGATCGATTTAAAAACCATTCCACACTTCTTCGACCTTCCTTTGTTAGCCCATTCTTATTTCGCAGGAAGTGTTGAAAAGCGTTCGCCTTTTTATACAAGCGAACAGCTTTATTTGGTACTTTTGAAGTAAACTTTCTGTTCCAAAGTATCTTCAAGTATAATGCATTATGGTCGCTGATCCCTGGGATGACCTCTAGGTTGGAAAATATTTCCGTAGGTCTCACTAAGAATACATCTATAAGGCTATCGTTAGGAGTAGGGCTCTCCACGAATTGTGAAAACCCACCCTCGACATCAAATCTACTCACTATTAGCTGCGCCGCATGTCCACCCGTCCTGTCCAGCATACCTCAGGTGGATTTAGATCTCCTGCTTTGATAATGGGTTTTGCTACATCCCTGACGTCGCAAGTTGAATCTTTTATCTTTTCTAAAATCCAAGTTCATACTGACGACCATTCTTAACACAATGCATATCTACCATATCTCATCTTTTATTTCAGTTCCTCTTCCACTTTTTTCCTCCGGTATTGATCTATAGCCACCTCTGATATTCGCACTTAATTTCCCTTAAGGAACATTGCCATATAGCAACAGCTCTCCGATCTTGCGACTGCCTCTTCGGTTAAGATGCAAGCTATCGCGTCCCAAATCACTTTCGTTCAGCTATCCGTTGGTATCTACAAAATGAATTCCCTGGCTTTGACAAACCCAGTCTATTCCATTACGTACTAATGTAATCTATTTCTACGTCTGGAATATCTCTCCTCCCTAGGACTTCACTAGCCATGATTTTCGCTTGCCGGAACTTCCTTCGAGCAGTCATACATAGATCTTGCACTAGGTCTCCCCTCATGGTGTTTCGGCGGCCCTGACATTATTTGTTCCAACATTCAGAATAACTACCTCCTCCTTTCTATCATCATTCATCCCCTCTAATTTCTTTTCCAATAGCTCCGTGCGAATACCCGGGTTTCACATTCCACATTCATTCCCGCTCACCCCCCGACATTCTGCACATGTCCCCAGCATATCGAATCGTCGGGTCCCCCAAAATCGTACAAATACCATTGTCTCCTGATTTTTAGCGCTAACCTTTTCTGGCCACACAGCCTTCCTCTGCTGCTTCATCTTCCTCGTGATTTGTCTTCTGCTCTTTTATCCCATTAGCTCTTTTCTACAACTGCTCCTTGAGTCCTTCGTTTTTGGCTAGTCTGCTGATCTTCACCTTCGCAGATTGCAATTCTTCTTCGACCTTCTTAATCAGGTCCTCCTTTTCCGCCAAACATTTGGAGCTTGTTTTCACCTTCTTCATATTGCATTCTGCACACAGCTTGTCTTCACAGGAGTTTTCTCCTACAGCACAGTTACCACACTTGAAGTGAAACTAATCTTCACAATCACCACACTGAATACCTTTCCTAAGATTTTTAAGGCAAACAGAACACTTCATAATGATCTTTTCCCCTGCCATTACCAAGATACTTTCTCTTCCGGAGCTCTCTTAAGCGAAATGGAGCGAAGGAGATGCTACAGTTGATATCTCTGTAGCGATGAGTCTTCATTTAGAAGCCTAAATAAGTCCAATCTTTTATCGTTCTAGTCATTCCATCAAATATTGATACGCCTGAAATAAATAGCGAAATCCTTTATCCTACCTTGTAAGAAAGTAAACAACTATTCGTTGACTGAACTTCAACACTATGTGGTACTGTCTTAAGCGTATACATGTTAACGTTCCAAGTTGAACCCACTACACGAAATTACCCCTTTTTTCTCCTATAAACTATAATATTCAGACAACCATTTTTGTATTTAATATGTGACTACATTATCAATTCATTATTTCAAATAGGGGTCACATAATCTTTGAAGCAATTTTTTATCTTAAGTCTTAATTTCCTATATTTCGAACACTGAATTCACTCATCCTTCTTTTCAGACTCAGAAAATATAGTTACCGCATTTGCTGAGAATCAACATCTATCATTATTTAATACATTTTTTATATTCACACTATAAGAAATTCATTTATCTTGCATTCGTTTTAAATATAGCGATTGAATATTTTTGATTGGAAATGGAGTTAAATTGAAATAGTGCGTTGAAATCTCCAGAAGAAGCCCTTTGAGAGACGTCGTCATCTTTGATGAAAATGGACGAAGTCTTCGTATTTTTTTTTCGAGTAAGCAAACTTTTGAGCTAAATTTTAGAAGAAGACTATCCTCGATGGAATGGATTGGATCCAAAAGTAAAAACAAAATTTAAGCTTGTTGCGTTTTAAGACATGAAAATGAACCAGTATTACAGGCATGAGTGAAAATGAGACCTATATCAGATTCATTGATCAGATTACAGCGGTAGGAATAATTGCAGGTACTAAAGCTTTCATAATCACATGCATAGAAGAGTGAATCTTTGATAGCTGATTAAATGCAGAAAATTTTTTCATTTACAATCATATTTTTCTTATCCTCAAATTTACTTACCTTTACAGTTACACTTATTATACTGAAAGCGCTCTCTATACTTAAACCGGAAAACGTATGGCTCAGACTTAATATGAAGATTCGCTATTACTCTTCTATTGAATAAAACAGGGAACATACTCAACCATCGTTCTGATCCAATTCAATGAAAACTTAAGTAACTTAAGATGAAGTAATTGTAAAATTTAAAAATATCCCTAAGAGAGAAAGGTGAAAATAATATTTGAAGACTGCCATTTCTGTCTAAGCAGTTTTAAAGTTAATATTTCTGAATGTATGAAGTAGCGAATGATAAAAGCGAACTACCTTCATCACAGAATATTCGTCGATATTTTGTAATTTGTAAGAATGTAAATCAGTTAGAAAATAGTTTGAATTTAGTACTGAAATTCAGATATTATCATTTCCCAGAGAAATATTAACTATCAATAAAAGACGCGGGTTTTTATTATATATTAAATTTACAGTCGGTCGCAGGTAGCCGTAGGGTACGGACGTGTTTCAGAATAGTGGCGCATTACAGTCCTTTGCTCGGGATCGCTCCCTCGATTGAACATCTCACTAAACCGATGTCATCATAATCATTGTATTTCTGTCCACGGTCTCAATGGAACTGCTTTCTCCAAGCATGAGCATCCCTTTTTAGAGCTTGATATTCTTTTCCTCTTTTCAAATCGGTTAGCATTCCAAATTTCCTTCTCCCTCTTCCTCGTTTCCCATTGAACTTTCCTTCAAAAATCTTCTTCCGTAGGCATTCTGCTCTTAATATATGGCCTATCCATCTTGCTTTCCTTTTCTTTATGTTTTCCAAAATTACTCTTTCTTCTCCAACCCTCAGTACTTCATCATTTTTGATCTTGTCTGTCCAACATATTCTCTCCATCTTTCCTTATAACCACATTTCATAGCTCTCCAAGTATTTTTCTTCTTCCTTTCTCAACGTCGATGTTTCGGATCCTTATAACACAATAGTCCAGATAAAGCACTTTGCAAATATTTTCCTTAATTCCGTCTTGATGTTCTTCGCTGTCAAAAGCTCTTTTATCTTTTGGAACTCTCCCTTTCCTGAGCTATTCTACTTCTTATTTCCTCTGTAAAACTACCATTAGATATCATAGTGCTTCCCAAATATTTAAATGTTTCGACCTGCTCAAATTCCTTCCCATTCGACCTAATTTGTCCTGAGCCAGCCTTCTTTGATACCTTCATCACCTTTGACTTTTCGATGTTAACTTTCATTCCATATTCCTCTCCTTTTATACTGATTCTTTCTACCATTTCTTCTCGCATTTCTTCAGTCTCTGCTATCACAGCCTGCATATTTAATGGTTTTCACACTTTCTCCTCCTACCACTATCCCTCCAATCCCCTCCAAAGCTTCCTCTCCCAGTTTCTCACCATATATATTATATAAAATTGGTGACAAGCAACACCCTTGTCTCGCACCTCTACCTATAGATGTCTACTTCTCCCCCTATCCTCACGACTACTTTTTGTCCTATATACATTTGTTTTATTGCCTTTCTATCTTTCCAATCCATTCCAATTTCCTTCAGCAGTTTATTCCATTTCACCCTATCAAATTCCTTCTCATAATCAATTAAGCAGATGAACATCTCCCTTTTTACCTCCCGTATCCTTTTGCTCAGCATTCTCATGTACCCTATTGCATCCCCTTCCTCTTCGAAATCCAAACTGGTTTTCCTCTATCCTCTTCATTATTATTCTGGTCTTTGTCACATATAAAACTGATTGTACGGAAGTCTTTGCAAACCGATATACGCCGTCGCAAATTCTTATGAGATGGGAGATAGTTAAACTTTTAGTTAATTTGAATAAGTAGTCAGTCCGTGAAATTATTCATCTGTAGATTAAACTTTATAATTAGTATTCATTGAAATATTTATAAATTAACGAAAGAATAATTAGCAGTGCAATTTAAGGCCTAATGTACTCCCATTAAATTAACCAATTTAACTGTTAACCAATGATACCCTCGCATTCTGATTCACTGGAAATCGGAAATTCAACACTAATCACTTCAACAAAAATAATGTGCTTTCGGTTGCATAAAGATACCATGTAAATGAATTTAAATAGCTTCACTAAATCGGAAAATTAATGTGGAATATCAAAAATCTCATGTAAATGTACAATGTAAATATATAAATGTACATTAAGTTTAATGTAAATGTATTGTATGCAATATATTTTTTCCTATTAGCCCCTTTTGTTAAAGAGATAGTTAGCGTTTCTGCCACCACTCGTAATGAATTTTAGGCTTGGGCTTAACTTTTCGTAAAACATTTTAATAATCTCAATAACGACCGCTAACGGAATACTGGAAGTAAACAGATAAAAGCGTAACATCATTACTCCACATTACTATTTGAATCAACTCCCCAGAGATTAAAAGAGTTAGCATTTTCTTCTTCTTACCCTAGCTCGTCTCCCCATTACTTACACCTCTCACTTTCCCACTCCGCTCCACGAATTTTTCCCTCCGAAGGCCTTTTCCACCGTCAATGGCATCTCTATTTGCATGGCTCCCTTTCGAATCCTCACTCGGGTGCAAGCTGCGGATGCGAAGCACGTGCATCATTGGGGGAATGATGAGGAGGATCACCGTAAGATGGGGTGAAGAGAGGGCACTGATTGATTCCTCTGAGAAATTGTACGTATCGGAGGGTAGGGAGCGGTACGTTGATATACGTGTATCTCATTCTGATTATTAATTGAAAGAGTGGAAATGAGCCACGTGCGGTATTTCATATCGAGCGAGAATGCATTCGTAAGACTTTACCGGTTGATTGAATGCGCGTTAAAACTCGCTGAGCCAACAGTACGGGGCTTTTGTAAAGATTTCATAAGGTTCATCATGTTTGAACTTTGGTAAATTCTTTTTTTTAAAGACTGACTGGCGCATGCACGTAAATTGAAGTTTTTTTTTAACTGTCTGCGATTTCGATCGCTTTCTGCCACTGTTTCGAAGCTTAATTAGAACTGTTCTATTGTGCCATTAAGCGTGTCTGTGCGACCTTTTGGTTCGGTTGGATTTTTCCATATACCAAGTCAGAAAACAAAGAAAAGAAATCGAAGCTAACCATCCCAACCGAATACAATTAATGTTAATACTATGGAGATATAACTGAACAGTACCGTAAAATTATTTTCGGATTTAGCTTTCTAAGTTTTCACTGGTTTCATTGTACATTAATCTTCATTGTGTTGAAGTATGAGTAGTTGTACGAATTTACGCGTTTACGAGCCAGATTTGGAAAACCAATCAATGATTCTTTGGCTCAAGTGAATTTCTTCATTTGATCTACCATCAACCGTTTGATATATACTTCGTGATGCTTAAGTAGACTTTTACTAGGTAAAAATCACCGTGTAACTGTCCAGTAATAAATTCATGTTAAATAATGAAATTTAAGGCTTCTAGAAGGAAGGTCTGAGACCCCGAACGGTTGTGAATGACGTGATGAGTGGTTTTGCCGTCATAGCAAAAATTCTTAATAATATTTAAACATTGAATAACTTGCTGAACTTTTACTAAGGCGGCAACCCAGACAGTTTTATGCCACTTTAATCATAAAAGAACAGAAGGGAGACCTTCTAAGAGAGTCTGCGTTAATCCCCTGGAGGAATCGATGGTCACCAGCATTCGGCGGATACAGAGTTTCTCGAAACTTTTCAACATTAATCATATTTTACAAGACTATTATTTTGCAAAGTATCAACGTAGTGAAGCATTAATAATTACCAAATATATATACTACACTCATATTATTTATTCATTCGCAGGTTTTAACTATCAACAATTGTACATGAATCATAAAAGGCATTCTGTTCCTTAAACCTTTTTATTGATTAAAATAAATGTCATCTCTATAGCTTATCATATTAAACTTACAAAATTTACAATTAATTTCAATTCTCAAGTGGAAATCCTACATTTTCCTTTGAATTCTTTGTTTACTTTCCAAGTAGGACTTGAAGACCTCGTCAGACAACAATTTTCTAATATTTTACTTACCCCTTTTTAAGAAATGAACATTCAGTAATATCCATCCTCTGTTTTCATTGCTTATATCTTGTTTGCGATCCAAACATTTGGTGTAATCCAGTTTTTCAATTCTGCTTTTCCACTCCACATATATTCCTTTTCCTCAAATTGATACCGAGACAGAAAGATATTTTTTGTTCTATAGCAATGGTGGTGGATAATTGTGAAAAGTGAATCCACGCGCCGTGAAAGGAGAACGGTTCTTAATTCCGAAGATTACGAAAAAGTCGATGAGCGTAGTTAAAATACTGATGCTCCAAATACTCCTTTGTTTGCGTACGTAATATTTAAACTTAGGACAGGTAAAACTTTTCTCCGCCAAAAAGTGGGTCGCCAGAGGCACATAAAACTTGCGAAAACCTACGGTATATCGTTTTCAATATAATGCAATTAATTTATACAAAAACTATGCTATCCGCACTCCTTTTGTGATATTCTGAAAATCTCGAGGTACATATTAAATAGCGCACGCTGGAGTAGCGTCAACAAATCATCCGTTAATTACAGAGGAGAATCTCTAAATCGTAATGCTCTCCGTATTAATCCGAGTCAAAGGAAGGGAAACATTTCGGTCTTATATCGTCTCACCGATATTATTCGAGCAACTTTTTTAAAAAGCCGTTACGAGAGAGAGAGGTATTGTTTCGAGCTCCTCAAGGAAGAGTTTATTGTGGCAGTTTTAATGAAGATAGCGAAAAGGAAGGGCGCGAGGAGAGCAATTGCGCTGGAGAGCGACTGCCCTGGAAGATCATTGTTGGAGAATCAACTGAGCACGAACGGCTCACTCGGGAGAAAAGAAACGAGTTGCAGAAAAGCGGAGAAGAGATTGGCACTTAGGAGAAGCCGAGAGGAAGATTGCGGGAATTAGGAGGGAGAAAATTAATATACCTGAGGAAGGGAAGATTGGAAGGTTTGATACGGGTCGCTTTCGGATAAAAACACGAGAGTGGATTTTAGGGAATAGAATGGCCTGGAGAGAGAATGTCTGGCTTTAGGAAAGCACGTTGGATACAAAAGGTGAGGGCTGAATGATAGTTGGAGAGGTGGAAAGAAAGGGGTTCGGGAAAAAGGGTTTTCCGTACGAAGTGACTTCGCAAGAAATTAAGGCACGGGAGAGGTGAAGGTTAAAAAAGTTTGGAAGTGCACGCCACCAAGTCGATTTTAATCGAGTGGACCCACTAATGAGGCTCCCTAATTTTCCTATTCCACCACCGAACACCCAATTGGAAACTTCTTCGGAAGGATTGTAATCAGCAAGAGTTCTCGCTTCCTTTTTTTACTTCCTGTTCAACACCGGCACTTTCTCTCTCGCGCCATTTTTTCCCCTATTACTCCCTCCTCTTTCTCTCCTCGTTAAATACCCCCACTCAATGTCTTATGCAAAGAGTATTAATTCGAAAATACCTGTGTTTTGTGTCTTGGTAGATTTTAAGTTGTAATGCATTACATCTGCCACTCGACTGATACCCCGATTACGCCCGTAAGGATTTGTAAATAAAAGATAAACATATATTTTTTTTTAAATCACTTTAAGTCGAATACTGAGGTTTATCAAATAATGCGAGTAATCTTAGGCGAAGTTGAGTCAAAAGTTTTGCTCGGAAAATTTGCGTTTCCCTAAAATCCATGGCCATAATTTTTATACATGTAAAATAACTTAGTAATTTCCGCAATCTAAACATCATTGTTGACGAAAATGATCGTTGGATAATTTATACTGTGGGTATTATCAAGAACATTTTCACTTCTTGATATGGTTTTCCACAAAGTCCGACCAATCATTAGTTCATAGATTTTTGCAATTCATATTGTATATTATGCTAAGAATTTTTGTCGGCGGCATCATTGTTAAATTTTGAATGGCGCAGCTGTTTGAGCGGTCCATTAGAAATAATTTTAACACAGTACTCGGGAAGTATTGAGTAAATTATGTGTATATATATGTGTGTGTGTGTGTGTATGTATTTCTTGCTCTAATTGCAGTTTACGTTATGCTTATGACCTGAAGTAAATATTTGAAGTCTGTTTAGTACGGATTACTACTGCGGTAAGGACTGAACAGAAAATTAAATAATGCGTTGATGTTGTGGAGTGCAGACAAAATCTTTCAGAAAATGCTAATTAATTAACAGAAAATCAGTTTTCTTAGTAAGTTTCACGCTTTGAAAATTCATTTGCACACCATGATATGAAGTCAGTTAAGAAAATGATGATTTGACAAATATAGTTATGCTGAATCTAAATAAAAACATTCGGTCGAAGAGTTTTAAGTGTACTTGTAATTTAAAGAACAAATGCTCATATCTCGAGTGTAGCAGAATTTAATAGAATTGTCTGGATCAATATTGTTATCATGACAATTCCTGAGATAATTAATGTTGAGCGAATTTTTACTAATCACAACCCTCCTTTTATTGCTCTACACTCTGAAACTTCCGTTTGAGTTGAAATTGTTCGGGAACTCTGCGATCATTCGTTCGGAAGGATAAGAACCGTCGACCTCAAACATTCCACCGTTTCGTTTTGATATCGAGTTAATTTCAGAATGTCTTTTATCGGAGAGAACGAGCGATGGAGTTCCTCTTTTATTCTTGGAGAAACTTCAAAGGCCGCAGCATCGATTTGTAGGCAATTGAATTCTCCACGGTCGCCGACAGTAGAGTTTTCCATGCTTAGTTACGTAGGGCCGCCTTTGACTGCCTTCTCTTATCGGCCCGGTCGTATGCACTCCACACTTTGCATCCATGCACGAAACGCCTCTGTATTCCAAAGGGTTGAAGGGAAATTAATAGAGAGATGTGCGTCTCATCTGGCATGCGATTGGATCAATTATTCCAGGGACGTATTCCACGGGTTCCTTTGCAGTGCACTCCAGTCAACAAATCTCCCCCTTTTCCTCCCTATCTTTTACCCCATCGAGGGTATTTTTTCGATTACGGCCACATCCATTCCTCTAATCAACCTTCTCTCGCACGCAACGGATTCCCTACTTTCGTTCTCTCAGTGGCTGCCACTCATCATTCTCTTCACTGATTTGGCCCGTTTTTAGGCGATTGAATGTCGAATCGAAAGAAAGATGCGATTCGTGAGCGTCGCTTGGTGCGAGAGTCGTTTTTGGACGATCTGGTTTTCTCTTTGTGAAATACGTGATGGTTTTGTGCACTCAGGATAGTGGCTGTAGTCATGAACTCTCTCAATAAGTCATTTCCCTCTCTTGATTAGTTTTTTAAAAGGCTATTTTTCGTTCTTTATCTCTCTGGGAAAGCCGATATTAGGTGGCATTCATGTGGTGGTATGACTGATTTTGTACTGTTAACAGGCAACGGTCAAAGATGTCATCTGCGGCCTCTGTTTGCATAAAATCCTTTTTTATCACAGAGAACAACCAGATGTGCGGTCTTTGATAATGAAGTCCTAAGGTAATGTGGTCCGTCCTTCTCCACGTGAATTTTTATGCGATTATTTCCGATTCTTAACTGCGATTTTCGTAGTTTAAATATAATGTCAAATTTCAGGATAATTTAATTTGGCTAATAAGTATTCACCCTTTAATTTATGAGTATCCTACAACTTACCATAATATTCTAAAATGCATTCTGTTTAATAATGTAAAATGAAACAGCAACAATGAAAAATAGATTTTAGTGGAAACTTCCTTTGGAATGGAAGTCAGTTGTTTTCAATCAAACTAACAGGTTTATTTAAAAATTCGTCCCCCAACATGGGATTTAATATTATATATCTCGAGGAGGCTTCTAATGGAAGAAAAGAAGTATGACTCGATTTACTAATGTTAAATGATGGTGGGAATCTACCAAAATCATGGTCGTATATTGATAAATTCTCGAAAAGTAAATAAATAATACAAGTAATGTAGTGTAGTGTAGTAATGTAGTATGTAATAAATAGTGATTTTTATTTCACTGTAGAGTTACATTATATATCAGTGGAAATGAATCAATAAATGTTCCCTGAATTTCCTGAGGAATTCTCGAATAGCTCAATCGTTACTAATTAAATACCTCGACTATTAGACCTGTTGAGAAATCGGAGAAACTTTTTGTAAAAAGTATAGTGTACAATTATTTCAGCGGAATCAATCGAATGTTTCAGTCTCGTTCAATTTACAGGATTTTCATTTCATAGCAAGATCTGTATATCTAAAATTTACAAATATGGAATTATAATTCAAGGAACAAAACATCTAGGAATTAAATTATATTTTATGGGCACTGTTTTACGCAATTGAAATCAGTTATACCATTGACTGAATATATTTTATTATTATATTATGAAGAATCATACACATTAACATTTTCTTACTTTTGTACATAAAATCAATCCATTCTCCATATAATCAGAATGAATACAATTACGCATCAATTATAATGTTGTATACAGACGTTTAGAGGTTTGAATACGGGTTTTTAAGTCGATTACAAGAAATAAGAAAGGAATAATCATGACTGCCATGTATTTAGGCAATACAGAATTCGTATGTTGTCACACATAACATTAATCGTGAAAATTTATAACTGTAAACAAAGGCTTACCACTGGCGAATTATTTCTTCATCCCCTTCTAATTAAGTTAATCTGATTAAATAAGTTACCTTAAAACTAATTATTTAATTAAAGTTACGATTGTGCCTGCAATTACATGGTGTAACATGGTTATCACTACTTTCTTATAGCTTATAGTGTTATATATGGTAACAGGAAAAACTGAATCCTTTATTCCTTCTCTAGTTATTTCGATTTTAGGTCCTTATGTACTACATCGTAGAATATATTTTGGTGGAATTTCAGGCCAAATTTCATCGTTTATGGTTTGTAGAACACTTTTAAATTTAAATATAAACAATAAGACATTTTTGGCAGTAAAAATCATTTTTCAAATGCACAGTAATATTTTCCTAACTCTGTTAAATCAAAGTTAGAGAGGAGACAATTATTTACATTTTACTCCAGTTGAAAATAGCTTAGTGCAGGTGTGGATATGCGTAATCTTGACTTCTGCAACTATAGCCCGTTAAAATTAAATTTCAATTACGAAGGAAAATGTGCTGTTATTTAAGGAGAAAGACGTTTCAGGATTTGGCATGTAGCATGAATTTCAACGAGCGAATTTCAGAGTAAAGTAAATATCCGAATGCTTTCATATCCTTTGCGGCTTTCTTAGACTTTGGATAAACACATTCAAGGAAAGTAAAGCTCATACTTGTCCCAGTTACCTCCCACGAGAAACTTTGACTTCCTCGACAGAGTATCTGGGAGGTTAGTATCTCTCGATATACAAACTTCTCCGTTCCGATGCAGTGGGCACGATGACGAAGTTTTCCTTCGTGAAGTGAATTAATTTCCTGCGTCCTGTGTACATTTCCGGGCAGAAATCTGCCGGAAAACTTTACCCTCCGAGTGACACGATTTCACACCATTTTGAAAATTAAAATTGACTTATGTTAATTATCGCGTTGGAAACTGAAACATGACGGAGTATGATAGGCGTGTGGTGTCTGTCTGCTCGGTGAATACGATGAAATGAGGAGTTCTCCTGGTTGTGATGGGAATATTTTAAATATTAAACGAAAGGAACCTTGAAGGAATTACCTTAAAGGAATTTGTCTCATTACGCTGATAAATGCGTGGTAGATTTTCTGGATACTATTGTCACTAGTCAGTAAGAAAGACTCTGCTTCTAGTAGATTGGGATTCGACAACAATAATATCTGCACAGCGACATTTATGAAGAAATATTTCTCAAAATATACTTTCCTAGAGTAAATGCTTCGAAAATCTTATTTCTTAACTCCTCAGAGGCTTACAAAAGAAAACGCTCAGCGTATAAATATTTTCAGAACAAATATCATTCCCAACGAGATTTGTGGCTAAAATTTACAGCAAATAGGCTAACAATAACAAATTTGCCAATTTTAATTGTTCTCTCTAAAAATCATATTTATTCAAATTTCAATTAAGAAGATATATTTTATCCACCTTTGCTTTCTTGCGTTTGAAACACGATTATCAGTATAGTGCCTTTTGCTTTTCACGAAAGTATACCATGCGGTATTTACTAATTTTTTCCTTTTCTCCTAAACTTATATGGATTTTTAGCATGTATTTCAATAGGAGAAATATTTTATCAGTAATGATAAAGGTTTTGTTTTAATCTATAGAGATCGTGTGATATTTAAACACATGGGGGAATATAGTCGTTTTCCTGAGTGATATAGTTCATTTATTCATGACGCGACGGAAGCATTTCCAGTCACGTACTTCGATGACTATGAATGGATTTGACCAGCATTCGCACACAATAAGCTGAGTTCTGATACCAGATGATATACGCAGGAGCTTAAAGTGACTCAAATAATGCTAGTTTCATTTTTAACATTTTCAGTAGTTATTCCCCAAAGAGACAATGATTTTCTTTGAAAAAACAACTCCACACGCTTTCTTGAGATTTATTACATATTTTCTCGTCACATAATTATTTATTTGGGATAGATGAAACTTCTATTTCGTTCTAATATATACAAATTTTTACTGAATTAACAAGAAAGAAAACTGTGCGGGACAAAATTTTTGCAACTGAAGTTTGACAAAGAAGAACCCACGCTGCGGGAAAACACACACAGAGAAGGGGGCGAAAACAACCCGCGAAAGCACAGTAAAAATGTAAAAAGGCAATTCAAAAGGAAAATAAACAAAGCAAGTGCAAATTATACAAGCATAAAACAATACGACAGAACGAGTATAAAGCTAGCAAAATTTTATTTGGGACAGATGAAACATGATCAGTTTATGTTACTTATATTAGATAAGATCAAGGAAAATACTCATTAAGAATCCGTTCAGTCATATAAATGATAAATATAGTCCGTGTGAACATTTTACTTTACGGAAACCTATGTGAACAATGAATAATATTTATACGGAGTGTTCGAACCCCATTCCACAGCAAACTTCTGATAATGAGAATGTATTTGATTCGAACGAATAAATTTTCCATAAACCGACTTTTTACAGTAAATACTGAGCCAATGTCGTCGAACTTTGGATTTGGATGTCGATGGTGCGGGTGTAATTTAAACACACCGAAGAGCTGCGGCAATTCGGCAGTTTATCCCGTCGAAAAACGATCTTTTATATTTCCTCGAACAGAATAGCAACTCGAATTAAAAGGGATTAACTCACCCAACATTCGGAAGATGTCTCTCGCGTTCATCCGATCGAAAAGTCATTTTTCAGGAGTGCAGCAGAAAAGTATTTCCATCGAGCGTCTTTTATTATCCCCTTTTTCGGTCGAACTCAAGTTTTAGCAAAGTGAAGAGGAGGAATATTAATTCGCGGGTCGAATGGAGTGGCATCGTCAGCGGAACGAGCGGATTGGTTAAATGCGGCGAGTAAAAGGGGAGCCAAAGGATCGGGAGCATTAGAGTGGAAAGATTGCGGGAAGCATAGTCAAGTGTGGAGCCGTTTGTTGCATTACGCGTAAAATCTTCGGATTGGGGTCAGGACGTTGCTCCCACTTCTTTCGTTTTCATCGATTCCGTTTATCTCTTCGTGACGCCCTTCTCCTTTTCTCTAAGCCTCTGTGTTTTTGGCGGTTATTCGTATCTACTGCTCTTTCACCTCTCCGATAGCGATAACTAGGATAATTTCTATCTCCCATGGCACGGATGGATACAAGCTAGGTGTTGATGAGTTTGGTAATTAGCTAGTTTAATAATTCCACTGCCTCGGAATCATTCTTTTCCGCTTTGAATTCACGTTCTTCTCTTAGTTATAAATCGGAATTAAAAAAAAAAACAATGAAAAGTGAGATGTGTTTAAGGCGATCTATGAAATGATACAGAAATAATTGTCAAGCGTTATTTCAAACCATTGTTCTTGAAGCACTGCTTTTGGACGACGTAGTAATCAAGATGAATATATTATTATCGATATAATTGTAGATTAATATTAATAAAATTTTATATCAGTATTGAATCTGTATATATGTAAACGCCCTCTCGAATATTGCTTCTTTGTAATACATTTTTGGGTATGATACAATATAACATATACATTTAAGATATACGTAATACAATTAACAAATACAAATATGTATGTACAGTAGGGCTTACCGAAAAACAAAAATTTTTAGTAGCGGGAACGTAATAGGTTGGAAAAGTTGCCTTTTTGGCTCAATAACAAGTGTGCAAAAGCACGGCTCTCTCGTCTTGGGCCTCATCAAAAAGCAGAAAAATTCGAAATTTTAGTGAAAATTGCGTTTTTTTAGGTATGTTAATGTTTTGACGGAGCATGCACACATTTGATTAAACGGCTGTTTTAATTCGTTTTGATTGAGGAACAATTATACTGAGCCATTAAAATCGAGTATGACGAGATATCATACTTTTAAAGTTTTTGGAAACACCATGGAAAGTGGCAGCTTCTCGCTGGTTCAGCTGCAGTGAGCTACTCAGGACTCATCATGAGGTGGTGCCTGTTAATCAAGTACTGCCCGCCTACACACCCATGGACGCATACCAGATAACTAGTTGATGTCTTTGAAGGCTGATTTTGTTCCAGTTTGTGGTATTCGTGAGAGGATCCTCTCTCCTATTAACCCGTCTCTTGCATCGTGGCCATAGAGTAACCGGGAGGCCTCGGTGACTTCTTTTACGGTTCGTTCAACTGCTTGAGAATTATTTGGGAGGGCAAATAATGTAGCAAGCTGCTTTACAGGTTCCTTGGCGTTATCTTTGATGTTTTGAAGATCCTTGGGGGAAAGGCCGATAGTAAGTGGTGGCTTGGTGACAGTGACTTTATCCCAATCTATCAGTTCTTCATAAGAAGGCACGTCGAACTTCTGTTGTGGGATGATAATGTAAGACTCTGCAGCATGATGAGTTCTATACTGAAATATTCCGGAGGTAAAAATAACTCAAAATCGGATCTCCGGGTGGGTAACACTATAGGACTGTTGTGGTGCAAGATGAAGGAATGCAAGAGGACGGATAATAAAAATGCACTGAGAATAGGAACTTGGAATATAAGAACAATGAATAGGAAAGGAAAATTAGAAAACTTAAAAGTTGAAATGGAAAAGAATAATATAGACCTAATGGAAATTAGCGAAGTTAGGTGGGAAGGAAAGGGAGAAATCATGTACGTTAGATACAAAATGATTTACAAGGGAGGAAGCAACAAGAGGAGTTAGATTTATTATGAAAAAGAAAATTGTAGATAGGTTAAGCAAGGTGATAGCATGTTCTGAAATGATAATTGCTTTAAAAATAAAGAGTGAACCAGTCGATACTTTGGTAGTTCAAGTGTATATGCCTAAGACAACAGCAGTAGATTAGGAGGTCGAAGAGGTATATGAACAAATCATGCAAGTGTATGAAGAGAATGGAAAAGGACTGGTGAGAACAGTGATAATGGGAGATTGGAAAAGCGTAGTAGGAAATGGAAGGAAAGGAAAAAGTGTGGGAGCAAACGGCCTTGGAACATGTAACGAAAGAGGTGAGAAATTGATTGAATTCTGTGAACAACAACAGTTTTGGATAGCCAATACGTGGTTCCAGAATCATAAGAGAAGGCTTTAAACATGGAAAGCCCCAGGTGATAACAAGCGTTACAAAATAGATTTATAATAATAAACCAAAGGTTTAAAAATAGTGTTATTAACACAAAGACACTACCTGGAGCAGATGCAGACACAGACCATAATCTGCTGATAATTGACATACTCACTAGGCTTAAGCATGTGAAGAGGAAAAGTCATCCAGAAAAGAAGTGGAACATGATGAAGCTAAAAAGATAAAAAGAAAATTACTAAAATTCTAGAAGAGTAGCTGAAGAATGGAGAAGAGCAGAAAACTATTCAGGAAGAATGGACAGACCTGAAGAAATGTATATTAACAGTGCTTGAACAGGAGGTTGCAACTATAAACAAGAAAGAAGCTAGAAAAAGATGGATAAATCTACATGTGGGAAAATTTATTACCAACGTTATACTAGAAAGAATGAGAAGGAAAATAGAAGAAAATTTAGAGGTTGACCATTTCAGTTTCCGCAAGGGCAGAGGAACGAGAGATGCGATTGGATGTATGAGGATATTATGGGAGAGGGTACTAGAGTTGAACCGCGAGATGTGTGTCTGCTTCATTGACTATGAAAAAGCTTTTGATAAGGTAAGATGAGATGTCTTGTTAAGAATCTTGGGAGAAATAGGCATAGACTGAAAAGACAGAAGATTAATAAAGCAAATGTATGTACATCCATCAGAAAATAGTTGTAAAAATAGGGGATAAGAAAACAAAGGAAACTACCATAGGAAGGGGAGTCAGGCAGGGATGCTGTCTTTCAGCATGTTTGTTCAACTTATATGCAGACAAATTACTGTCAGAAGCTCTGAAAGACACAGGTGGGGTAAAAGTTGGAGGAGAGAGAATAAAATCCATCAAATACGCGGATGATCAGGCTATCATAGCAACCAATCAAGAAGAACTTCAAAATGCGATGGAAAGGATATGGAATAAGAGCGAAGAATGTGGAATGAGGATAAGTAGAAGGAAATCAAAAGTAATGAGGATATCCAAGTTTGAAGGACCCTTAAATATATGGTTAGCAGAGGAAGAGCTAACACAAGTAAGTTCATTCCAGTATTTAGGAAGTTTAATTGAACAAAATGGTAATTGCACAGCAGAAATAAAAAGCAGAATTGGGCAAGGAAAAGTAGCATTCATTAAAATTAAAAAACTGCTAACAGCAAAGAAAATCAATGTGGCTACTAGAAAAAGATTTGCGAAATGCTTCATATGAAGCATTGTACTGTATGGAGCCGAAACATGGACCTTCAAAAAGAGAGAAGAAAAGTACATAGAAAGCTTTGAAACATAGCTTTGGCGAAGACTGGAAAAGATTAGTTGGAAAGATAAAATTAGTAATGAAGAGGTACTGAGGAGGATTGGGGAAGAAAGAAGTATTCTAAAAGAAATTAGAAAATGGAAGGCAAATTGGATAGGACACATTTTAAGGAGGAACGGAATACAGAAAGTGATAATAGAAGGGAAAATAGAAGGGAAGAGAGGAAGAGGAAGTATGGAATGCTAACAGACATCAAAGAAGGATGGAAATATGTCGAGATGAAGAGAGATACCCAAAACAGAATGCTGTGGAGACAAAAGTTTCGTTGAAACCTGTCCAAGGACAGAACGAACAAAGAAGAATAATGAATTTAAGCCATGCCGTTTTTCATTCCCTATAAACCCATTCGTTTTCATAGATAAACAAAAGTAATAAATTCTTTAGTGATTTTTCTCGCTGTAATAATATTGTAGACGTAGACCATTGTAGATGTTGTGAACTGGAGAGATTTTCTTCCAGTTGTCTTGAAATACATGCCCTTCGTTTCACCCAAAGAAATTTAGGCCTTCAATGGTTCCCTCTTGCATTCTCCCACCACATCTCTCCCCTCCTTTTTTGCTTCTCTCCTTCGTGAACCGTATATGTCCGCTTTCGCATTTCTTTGTAGTAAGGCACTTCCATCTCCATACCTCTCGCATACGCTCATTTCCCTAATTTCTATCCTACTATATAACCCTCGCTTATACAATTACGTCAAGATGGTGGATAATGCTGAGAAAATTACGTAAGCTTTTTGATGACTAAAGAATGAGATATTCATAATTATGAGAACTAGTTGCCCCGTGCGAAAATTTCGCAGACGAACACTGATGCTCAATTTCCCCACCCAGATACATTATAAAAAACACGTTTATCACTACAGACTAATACGCAAACACTAAGACATACCAAAAAATAGCACCTTCTTATTCCGCATCAGTGTCAGTTTCGACATACCTCGTTTGTAGCGATAGATATCGGTATCTACATCTCCGGTAACGAAACTCTATGGACAAATTCAAACTCTTGCGTTTTCTAATGCCTTATCACATTAACGCAAACAAAATCCCTATTATATTAGAGTGTGGGAATATAAATGTTTTAAAAATTTTCTTTTAGAAAGATAATCACGAATCGTACTCGTCTTCTCTATAACGATACATGTATTATATCCTATACCGAAATTCACTTAATGCATTTATTACATAATAAATTTAGGCTAAAATATTCACAAAACAGCTCCAGAGTAAACTCCGTCCTTCCGGCCTAGGAGAGGTGCGCAGTAAAAATGTTACAAGTAAAAATGGCACACTTTTTGATAGGTAAAAATGCCACGGTAAAATTTAAGCGGGTGCAAGGTATCAGTTTCCTTAAAATAGAAACTACTTGCCGTCAATAATGTCTATTGTTAAACTGCGTTCAACATTTTCATTTTAAATTTCAATTTTGCCAACTGGTGTTGCGTAGTGAACAACTGATCAACTTTTTTTTAGCGAAATAAAAACTCTGGAAACTGCCTTTTTATTCGCTGTTACGGTTATTTTTATAATTTATCGCACATCTTTCTTAGTTTAATTAAAATTCGAAAGATTGAAATAGAACAACGTATATTTTCAGAGAGTTATTTTCATGGTGCAAAGGCACAAAATCAAAGTGCAAAATGATGTTTTAATAAAAAATTCTGGAATTTAAAACTGACCTGCTTCTTAACGTTTTACAATATAAAAACAACCTATCCTTTCATAAGAGGAATAAATATCCTCTATATATCATTTTAAAGCATCCTTTTTTGTTGACCGGGGATTTTCTCCCTTATTGCTCCATCAATACATATACGACAGAAAGTAAAAATTTCCCGGTTCCTGCTAAATATAGTCAGACCAATGAAAATGTACCATTTGGTCAGAAACTCGAGTTAATATTTTAATCATCGTGTTTCGTCCTGAACTTAAAGATACCCGGTTTGCTATATACAGATTTGATTTTTTTACTTAGTGACGTTTGTATGTAGCTTATATCATCGGACAGTGATAATTATTCTCCGTCTTATAATGAACGAAACAGCTTTAGGAAGTAATATTTAACCTCAATAAAGGAAGACCTCGACGTCATATGTAACTATAACAGTTTATTAAACAGGCCACCATGCATTTCTTGGGAACACAGCGACAACCACAGACATATGAACATTGCCAAATGAGAATGTTTGAGTCATAGTAGTATCGTGTGGTATGTTTGAATAGCGTCGCATCGTATAATTTCTTGATCGCTTTAATTTAAGAAGGACCATATTAAAATCTTCGATTTGGAGTTCCATGATTATATTTCGGAGTACTCATAGAAATAAAATGAGTTTATGTGAGTCATACAACTTCCCAATGCCTTCAAAATAATTGGGTCGTTAAGCTGTTTTCCGAGTATTCAAATTAATTTTGGTGAAACATTCGTCTGTTGCCAATTTTCAATATACCTTAACCTGATATCAATTGATTTTTAGTAGTTATACTTTAATCACAGAATAGATGATATTTAATATTTACTCATATCTTAGAGTAAAGAATAGGATATCATACCTACATTTGCCATGCTTTGCTTTGCGCTTTGACAATGTATCACAATGTATGATAGTATGAAAGTGAAACTAACACCAAATATGCTTCCCTCTCTTGCTTTCATTTCCCAAATTAGTAAAATTCTCTCTCCTTCGAATCCACGTAAAAATATGGCGTGGTAAATATGCCTTTATACGAATGTCACAGTAAAGATGCCACGGTAAAAATGCCACACTTTTTCGCAAACGTTGATGTGGTATGAGGAGAGAAATTCGGGAGGTTTGAATGGAATACTCCTCATTTTCTCTCGAAACCTTGATAACTTTGCTTGGCTTGGAAAACGTTGGATATGGTTCATGCATGTGAGTCATAGTCTTGAGTTTTGACAATTTGGTATGTATCAATATACATTTTACTATACTCGTTAAATATTTTCTATCAAAATGGAAGGTGCTTGAATTATCCCTTGGTAGACATCGTCGATAAAAAGGATTGATTTTAGGTAATTTCCTCCATGTTATATTATATTTTGCTATGACATCCCATCGCTGGCTTTGATGGAATGTTAGTTTTAATGAACAGATTTCGGTGAGACGTTGTGGAACTCCTTCATGATCACACACAAAGTATACTCACTATGTAGAGTCCACAAAACTTTTATTAAATGGTTTCGTTACGGAGTAACATCATAAGATCTATCACCTGATGATATTACTCCGTAACGAAACATAGGTCGTGAAAATTAAGTTTTTGTGGACTCTACATAGTGAGTATTCTTTGTGTGTGCTAGTTTTAATGTTGAAAAATGTAACATTTATTCAGTTTGACCGGATAGAGAGGAATATTTTTTTCGGGAATACGTCATTGGAGGGGAAATATTCTAAGATGTTTTCAATTCTCATTCTTTTAAAAATTATTTCGGATATTTTCTACATAGTACCTACCATAAGGAAATGATGGGCACTTTGATGCAGATATTAAATAGTGGTGCACCAGAATGATTCTTAAGAAGGAAACTCCGTTAAAATTTCATGGAGAAATAAAGATTACTGATTAGTGAACACCTTCATTCGGAATTGTAGACTTTAAGGGTCCATTCATTTACAAGCAAAATTATGATGTTCGGCTTTTAAACTCAGCGAGAAAATTGATTTATATTGTTTGCCTTAGGTTATCTTACGTGAAAGTTTTTGTTAGCTCCTGGAACGAAAAATATTTATCTCACAGCGGATAAAATTTAAGGTATAGTATCATAGGTTATAGTAGTAGTAGTATTGTTCAATGTGCTTCGACATCATTTCGTACGTAGGCTCCCACCGGGAGTAAAACCCGAGACCGCTTCCGGCGAAGTCGAACGAGCTGCCCACATGGCTATCCGAGAGCCCTTAAGGCACTTATTTGCTCCTATAGATTCTTCCTTAGCCCTACTTCTAATAGCGTGTCTTTACGAAAGTAATTTAGTTACGAGAGTAAGTAACACGACTAGTTATTAAATTTTAGATACATATTAAATTCACCCCATCAAAATTTAGGTTTCTCTTAAGGTAACTTGCTCTTCCTTTTTCTTAGCCGTTCTTCTATTCTCCATCTTTCTTTTCCGCCTCTCCTCTGTTTCTATTTCCCCATTATCTTTTCCGCTGTATTCCTTCCCCCTCTTCATTTCTTTCCACCCGAAGCACGCCGCGCTTATTTCTCTCCATATCTTTTCTTCTTAAATTCCTCTCCTTTTACCTCCCTCAAAAAACTCCTAAAGCCGTCTCCCAACCCAACCCACGGGAAGCGTCGTCTATTCTTTACCGTCTGACTGCAGGAGGTAATAAATTTCAATTTCGGTCGCCTGCAGCGTATACAAGCTTACGTGCATATAGAAGTAAGGGAGGATGATACTTGAGTTTTTTGGGCGAGGCCCTGTGGGCGGCGGGTTGAGAGATGGGGTCTGTGAAAGAGCCCGGGGTGGCAAAAATTGCGATGGAGGGAAAGGCGTGCATAAAGACCCGCGTCATGAGTGATAAGCTTTGAGGAATCTCTCTCGGGCAAATAACGACTGTTGCAAAATATGTACTCAATTCTTGCCCATAGTAATTCATTCTCTGATGTTGCAAAAAAGGTGGCTATCAGTTTTTTAATGTGTTTAATAAGTGTGAGCGATTCGTGATTTTCTACCTCGAATCGAGTTAAATAATTATTTCAAATATCGAATTGAATCGTTAAAATATTCGATGTGATGCACGATACTTTGTTTGCTTTCCATGAATTTCACAAACCCTCAATTTCTTAGTCTCTTTTTTTCTCCCGACGTGCAAAGTTTCCTACTTTTGTTCATTTGTAAATCATAATTTTACCCCTTCCTACGAATAATGCTATTATTACAAGTCACCCAGTGTTATCTCTTCTAAAGACGCATGATAAAAATCACATTCCAGTTATAAATGATTTTTTCTCTGTTTCGTCATTTCTAAAAAGTTTTCCGTTTTTAACTTCCTGCAATAACTATCTCTATAAATCTTTCCTAACTTTTTATTCAATTCGAAACCCTCATTTATGCCTTGCAAGTGTATCCTTCTCTTCAGTAAACATTTTTATCTAATAACGTTTCCAAGTTTTCTATTCCGTTTGATGTCATCATTTATTTCCCAAAAGCTTATATGCTTTAATTCGAATCGGATTGCTTTATCATTTGAAATACGAATATAATTGATCGAATATTCGATACAAACATTTTTCCCATGTTTCTGATGAAATTCCTAAACTGAAGAAGGCATTTTCTTTGTCTCATTGCTCGTTATTTTTCGTTGCTTAAATTTTTATTCGGTTTTTGATTCAAACGGAGTTTCGTAGAAGTCGATTCGGATGGAAAATTTACTCGAACAAAAAGAAGTAATTCGATTCGATTCGAATTTTCGCACCTCAATTGTCTAGATATTTTCATCCTTATCAATATATCTAGATTCTGGTTATAGAAAGATTTTTCATATAAGCATGTATACATACTTTGAGTTGAAATGAAGGAAGTAGAAGGATATTACGAGGATAGTAAGGTATAAATAGGGTGAAATACGCATATTTTGGAGAGAATATGGGAAAAACGAACGAAGAGAATATGAGAGAATGTGGATGTGATTAGCAATGGAGAAAGGTGGAAAGAATCCCTGATTATTTCCAATACTTCTTCAATATAAGAGAAAACGGAGACATATGTGCCGGAGTACATTAGATGTATTTAAAAAGCGGTATTGAGAGTCTCTATAGAGCTTCTCGAACATGGTGCAAACAGAATGGGATGAACAGCTGATCAAATTTCTGTTTGCCAATAGCAGAAAGAATAATGGATATCCTCCAATTTATTTCAAATTTACCAATTAGAGAAGCATCTCCATGTTACATTGTTATCCTACAAATACAAAACTTCTTACGACTGGTAATAAAAGGTTTGTAGATTTTCAATGACCATCGAAACTGAGCATATTTGAAGTGGAACATAATTTTTAATAAATTTAGTTATTCAATTAAGGTTTTCACTATTTCACATTTCTAAGTTCTGTATATTCTGTAAACTTGCAAGAAGTGCACATCAAGGAAGTATCAAAAACTGAAGTCCTTGGTTCAAATCCCAGTCATTTCGATATTTTCGCTGACTTTCATAGTGAAATATATCTTAGAGTTCAAAGCTACAAATGATATGAAACTTCCGAAATAGTTATAATAACTATGAAGAACTAATATCAAATAGAGACACAAAAATTAAACATCAAAGATACCTGTGCTTTTTATTTCATAATAAATATTAATTGTAAAATTTTTGGGATTCTGTTTCGATAGCAAAGAGCTGGAACGTTAAAGATAACATAGGATTTAAGATATTAAGGATATACATGCTGATCAGAAGCAATATCCCCGTGTGTGTTACAAACAGAAGTTTCACAGCAAGCCGAGGGTCCTAATTTCGATGTATTCCATTGTGGAGTTAAACCAAGGAGGTTCGAAATCCAAGGTTTACACGCGCGTGATTTCAAAGGCGAGTGATCCATGTATCGATCGGTGACGATGAGGATATTGTAAGCTCCTTTCTAATCATACATTATTCAACATTTTCAGATAGCTGGACCGGTAAGCCAGCGGTATATTTTCATGCAAAATTTGACATTTCGGACGGGGTTTAAGTGCTTGCCTCCCTTCGCCGTCCATCAGTCGGTCTTTAATTTATAATTGCCGTGAAATTTCTATTTGCGTTGAAAGCAACCGTGCGATGTCACGTAAAAGCAAATGCTCGATTTCGTTTCCGAATTTAATTGACTATTGTAGCAGTCTCCTGGTAAATTATGTGCGCGTATGGATGCACGCTGCCATGAATGTTAACGCGTGATGCAAGACGCTCATTTTCGGATCCCATTTCCAAATATATTTAGCGGTTAGAGATCATAAAATTGCTTGCGCCTGTTGCCATGTTTGGAGGAGTTTGCCAGAAATTAAATATCTGACTTGAAAAAGCGAAAAAAAAGAAAATTCTTACCCCATAATTCCGAGGAAAGAACCGAAGCATCATTATTTCCAGTCCCGTTCGAAAGATTAGAAAATTTTCGAGCGGGAAATTTCCTCCTTTTCCTCACTTCACGTTGAATTATGGACGCATTTGTTAGTCATTAGTAAGTTGAGGAAATTAGGATAAAGAATGGACGAATCCGTCACCAACGTGAGCGGATTAGCCACCTCGCTGACTCATTTATGGAAATTAAAAAATTACGCATTATATTATGTTCGACGAAAATTGTACGCTTCAAGGGCTTTCAGCACTTTCGTGAAGTTTCGAAAGGGAAAGATGTGTACGGCCTGGAAGTATTAATTATAAAAAGACTTATTTTTCCTTTAGAAAACTTAGTTTCTAGTAACTGAAGAGAAACTCAAAATTCGGGGTGAACTCTGCTCGGTGTACATTTTTCCTGTTTTAGTTCATTTCTTATTCTGACGTGCAAAGTTCCCTCTTTTTACAGATATGTCAAATAATTATACCCCTTCCTAAGAATATTTTTTATGTTATATTGCGAATGACCCTGGATTATTGGTGGTTCTACAGTAATTTATTGATGATTTTTATTTTGTTTCATTGTTCCTACAAAGTAATCCTCATTTAGCTTCCATCAAAAACCTTCCGTATTTATCATTCCAAACTTTTTATTCCATCTGAGATATTTGAAGGTAGATTTAAAAGTTTTCTTTAATATTTCATCGGTGATTTTTCTGTCAATCATTATTTGTCTTTGGCACAAAAAGTTGTATTCTGCATGCTCGACTACTTCGCTGATCACGAGAATGGCCTATCTTATATATATATCTATTATATATAGCTAACTCTCCGGATATACCTATATATATATATATATATATATATATATATATATATATATATATATATATATATCTATTATATATATATATCTATTATATATAGCTAACTCTCCGGATATACCTATATAGATATATAGATATATATATAGATATAGGGGATACGAATTCTGACCATGTTCCACAAGCGCCATCGACGTCAGATTTTTACGACGTACTGGCCCCACACTTTAGATGCCAGAATAATGCAGACATCGACGCTAGGTGTCATGGGTTCGATGCCAGAAGGTCCCAAAAATCGCAATTTTCCCATAAGAATGCATTGTGCGGATTTTTGAAAAATTTTTTGAGGCACTTATCGGTAAGATAGAGAAACCAAAATCTCGGAGGTTGATGTTGATGTAGTCTTCTATAATACGAATGGAAGAAATGTTACAAAATGACCGTAAGTTCGACGCCAGGTGGGTGCAAAATTCTTCCATAAGAAATGCATTGCTGCAATTTTTGAAATTTTTTTTCAACGCCTTACCGATAAGCTGGAAAGATAAAACCCGGAATGGTGGCAATGGCGTTTGAAAGCATTCTTTCATGAGTTTTACCGTTCGTCTAATGGTCCTAAGTTCGATGCTAGAGGGTCATTTCGATTCCGCCATGCATTTCAAATGGGGAAAACGGAATCTTATTTTAGGACCTTCCCGATAAGATATTGAATTGAAACTTTGGAATAAGTAGGGATGGCACTTATTTAATATTATTTTGCTATCTTCTCTCACGGAAGGGTCCTGAGTTCGACGCTAGGCGGTCTTTTACGCGAATTTTTGCAGTCTGTTTTGAGGCCGTTCTCGATGCGATAGAGCAATCAAAATTACGGTGTTTGTAGATGAGATGGTCTTCCATAGTACCAAAGGAAGAAATGTTAGCAAATGACCGTGTGTTCGACGCCAGGTGGGTTCGAAATCTTTCCGTAAGAAATGCATTGGTCTTGGACAATTTTTTTAAATGCCTTCCCGATAAGCTGGAAAGATAAAACCCGGAATGGTGACAGAGGCGTTTGAGAAGATTCCTTCATGACGTCCGCTGTTTCTCTAGTGGTCCTTGGTTCGATGCAAGAGCGTCATTCCGATTCTACCATGCATTTCAAACAGGAAGAACGGAATCTTATTTTATGACCTTCCCGATAAGATACTGAATTGAAACTTTGAAACACGTCAGAGTAGAACTTCTCTAACATTTTCACGCCATGTCTCTCACGAACGGGTCCTGTGTTCGACGCCAGGCGGTCATTTACGCAAAATTTTTAAAATTGTTTTGAGGCCTTTCTCTATGCAGGAGACTATTCAAAATCACAGCGTTTGCGTTTGAAGTAATTTTCTATAGAACCAGTGGAAGACATCTTATATATGACTGTGAGTTCGATGCCAGATGGATGAAAAATTCTCACGTTCGAAATGCATTGCGGCAATTTTTAAGAATTTTGCTGGATAAGCATACTGCAAGCTAATTGGTGAAAATTTACAATAAGTTGCCCTTACGGGTGTCATCTTCGAAGCTTATCTAGCAAAATTCTTAAAAATTGCCGCAATGCATTTCGAACGTGAGAATTATTCATCCTTCTGGCATCGAACTCACAGTCATATGTATTTTTTCTTCCGCTGGTTCTATAGAAAATTACTCCAAACGCAAAGGCTGTGATTTTGAATAGTCTCCTGCATAGAGAAAGGCCTCAAAACAATTTTTAAAAAATCAGTGTAAATGACCGCCTGGCGTCGAACACAGGACCCTATTGTGAGAGACAATGGCATACGAATCTTAGAGAAGCGCCACTCTAACGTGTTTCAAAGTTTCAATTCAGTATCTTATGAGGAAGGTCCTAAAATATAATTCCGTTATTCCCGTTTGAAATGCATGGTGGAATCAGAATGACCCTCTTGCATCGAACCAAGGACCACTAGACGAACGGTGAAATTCGTGAAGGAATGTTCTCAAATGCCTCTGTCACTAATCCGGGTTTTATCTTTCCAGTTTATCGGGAAGGCATGGAAAAAAATTTTCAAAAATTACAGCAATGCATTTCTTACGGAAGCATTTCGAACCCACCTGGCGTCGAACACACGGTCATTTGCTAACATTTCTTCCTTTGGTACTATGGAAGACCATCTCATCTGCAAACACCGTAATTTTGATTGCTCTATCGCATCGAGAACGGTCTCAAAACAGATTGCAAAAATTCGCGTAAAAGACCGCCTAGCGTCGAACTCAGGACCCTTCTGTGAGAGGGAACAGCAAATTAATATTAGATGAGTGCCTTTCTCACTAATTCCAAAGTTTCGATTCAATATCTTATCGGGAACGTCCTAAAATAAGATTCCGTTTTCCCTGTTTGAAATGCATGGTGGAATCGGAATGACCCTTTTGCATCGAACCAAGGACCACTGGACGGACGGTGAAATTCATGAAAGAATGTTTTCAAACGCGTCTGTCGCCACACCGGGTTTTATCTTTCCAGCTTATCGGGAAGGCATTGAAAAAAATTTTCAAATATTGCAGCAATGCATTTCTTATGGAAGAATTTTGCACCCACCTGGCGTCGAACTCACGGTTATTTCGTAACATTTCTTCCATTCGTATTATAGAAGACTACCTCAACTTCAACCTCCGAGATTTTGATTACTCTATCCTAACGATAAAGGCCTCAAAATAATTTTCAAAAATCCGCGCAATGCATTCTTATGGGAAAATTGCGATTTTTGGGACATTCTGGTATCGAACCTATGATAGCTAGCGACGATGTCTGAATTATTCTGGCATCTAGAGTGTAGGGCCAGTACGTCGAAAAAATCTGACGTCGACGGAGCTTGTGGAACATGGTCAGAATTCGTATCCCCTATATCTATATATATATATCTATTATATATAGCTAACTCTCCGGATATACCTATATAGATATATAGATATATATATATATATATATATATATATATATATAGATATAGGGGATACGAATTCTGACCATGTTCCACAAGCGCCATCGACGTCAGATTTTTTCGACGTACTGGCCCTACACTCTAGACGCCAGAATAATGCAGACATCGACGCTAGCTATCATGGGTTCGATGCCAGAAATTCCCAAAAATCGCAATTTTCCCATAAGAATGCATTGCGCGGATTTTTGAAAATTATTTTGAGGCACTTATCGTTAAGATACAGGAACCAAAATCTCGGAGGTTGAAGTTGAGGTAGTCTTCTATATTACGAATGGAAGAAATGTTATAAAATGACCGTAAGTTCGACGCGAGGTGGGTGCAAAAGTCTTCCATAAGAAATGCATTGCTGAAATCTTTGAAGATTTTTTTAAATGCCTTCCCGATAAGCTGGAAAGATAAAACCCTGAATGGTGACAGAAGCGTTTGAAAACTTTCTTCCAAGAATATCATCGTTCGTCTAGTGGTCCTTGGTTCGATGCAAGAGGGTCATTCCGATTCCTCCATGTATTTCAAACGGGGAAAGCGGAATCTCATTTTGGGACCTTCCCGATAAGATATTGAATCGAAACTTTGGAACAAGTAAGGATGGCACTTATCTAATATTATTTTGCTATCTTCTCTCACGGAAGAGTCCTAAGTTCGACGCTAGGCGGTCTTTTGCGCGAATTTTTTCAATCTGTTTTGAGGCCGTTCTCGATGCGACAGTGCAATCAAAATCTCGGTGTTTACAGATGAGATGGTCTTCCATCGTACCAAACGAAGAAATATTACCAAATGTCCGTGTGTTCGACGCCAGGTGGGTCCGAAATGCCTCTTTAAGAAATGCATTGCTGATATCAGGGACGATTTTTTAAAATGCCTTCCAGATAAACTGGAAAGATAAAACCCGGAATGGTGACAGAGGCGTTTGAGAAGATTCCTTCAAGACGTCTACTGCTTCTCTAGAGGTCCTTGGTTCGATGCTAGAGCGTCATTCCGATTCTACCATGCATTTCAAACGGGAATAACGGATCTTATATTAGGACCTTCCCGATAAGATACTGAATTGAAACTTTGAAACACGTCAGAGTGACACTTCTCTAACATTCATATGCCATTGTCTCTCACGAACGGGTCCTTTGTTCGACGCCAGGCGGTCATTTACGCAATTTTTTAAAAATTGATTTGAGGCCTTTCTTTATGCAGGAGACTATTCAAAATCACAGCGTTTGCGTTTGAAGAAGTTTTCTATAGAACCAGTGGAAGAAAGGTTGCATATGACCGTGAGTTCGATGCCAGATGGATGAAAATTTCTAACGTAAGAAATGTATTGCGGCATTTTTAAAAATTTTGCTGGATAAGCTTCGAAGATGACACCCGTAAGGGGAACTTATTGTAAATTTTTACCAATTAGCTTGCAGTATGCAAGCAACTTTTACTCGTATATATATATAGGTATATCCGGAGGGTTAGCTATATATAATATACGAGTAAAAGTTGCTTGCATACTGCAAGCTATCCGTTGAATACAGTACCATACCAAGTACTGCCTCAGTTCAAATTTAAAACTTCGCGCCAAAGACCGCCTGGCGACGAACTAAGAACCCGATCTTGAGAGAAGACAGCAAAATAATATTGGATAAGTGCCATCCTTACTCGTTCCAAAGTTTCGATTCAATATCTTATCGGTAAGGTCCCACGCCTCTGTCACCATTCCGGGTTTTATCTTTCCAGTTTATCGGGAAGCCATTTTTAAAAAATCGTCCAATGCATTTCTTATGGAAGAATTTTGCATCCACCTGGCGACGAACTCACTGTCATTTGGCTACATTTTTTCCATGAGAAGCATAGAAGACTACCTCAACTTCAACCTCCGAAATTTTGGTTCCTCTATCTTAGCGATAAGTGCCTCAAAATAATTTTCAAAAATCCGCGCAATGCATTCTTATGGGAAAATTGCAATTTTTGGGAATTTCTGGCATCGAACCACTGATAGCTAGCGTCGAAGTCTGCATTATTCTGGCATCTAGAGTGTAGGGCCAGTACGTCGAAAAAATCTGACGTCGACAGCGCTTGTGGAACATGGTCAGAATTCGTATCCCCTATAAATATATATATATATATATATATATAGGTATATCCGGAGAGTTAGCTATATATAATAGATATATATATTATATATATATATATATATATATATATATATATATATATATATATATATATATATATATATATATATATATATATATATATATAGGTATAGGTATATCCGGAGAGTTAGCTATATATAATAGATATATATATATTATATATATATATATATATATATATATATATATATATATATATATACGAGTAAAAGTTGCTTGCATACTGCAAGCTATCCGTTGAATACAGTATCATACCAAGTAATGCCTCAGTTCAAATTTAAAACTTCGCGCCAAAGACCGCCTGGCGACGAACTAAGAACCCGATCGTGAGAGAAGACAGCAAAATAATATTAGATAAGTGCCATCCTTACTTGTTCCAAAGTTTCGATTCAATATCTTATCGGGAAGGTCCCACGCCTCTGTCATCATTCCGGGTCTTATCTTTCCAGCTTATCCTTATTATTATCTATTCCAGGAGGCATTTAAAAAAATCGTAAAAGATTTCCGCAATGCATTTCTTATGGAAGAATTTTGCATCCACCTGGCGTCGAACTCACTGTCATTTGGCTACATTTTTTCCATGAGAAGCATAGAAGACTACCTCAACTTCAACCTCCGAAATTTTGGTTACTCTATCTTAACGATAAGTGCCTCAAAATAATTTTCAAAAATCCGCGCAATGCATTCTTATGGGAAAATTGCGATTTTTGGGAATTTCTGGCATCGAACCCATGATAGCTAGCGTCGAAGTCTGCATTATTCTGGCATCTAGAGTGTAGGGCCAGTACGTCGAAAAAATCTGAAGTCGATTGCGCTTGTGGAACATGGTCAGAATTCGTATCCCCTATAAATATATATATAGGTATATCCGGAGAGTTAGCTATATATAATAGATATATATTTATAGGGGATACGAATTCTGACCATGTTCCACAAGCGCCATCGACGTCAGATTTTTTCGACGTACTGGCCCTACACTCTAGATGCCAGAATAATGCAGACTTCGACGCTAGCTATCATGGGTTCGATGCCAGAAATTCCCAAAAATCGCAATTTTCCCATAAGAATGCATTGCGCGGATTTTTGAAAATGATTTTGAGGCACTTATCGTTAAGATAGAGTAACCAAAATCTCGGAGGTTGTAGTTGAGGTAGTCTTCCATAGTACCAAAGGTAGAAAGGTTACCAAATGACCGTGAGTTCGATGCCAGGTGCGTGTGAAATTGTTCCATAAGAAATGCATTGCTGCAATTTTTGAAATTTTTTTCAATGCCTTACCGATAAGCTGGAAAGATGAAACCCGGAACGGAGACAGAGGCGTTTGAAAAAATTCTTTCATGAATTTCTCCGTTTGTCTAGTGGTCCTTGGTTCGATGCAAGAGGGTCATTCCGATTCCACCATGCATTTCAAACGGGGAAAACGGAATCTTATTTTGGGACCTTTCCGATAAGATATTGAAACGAAACTTTGGAAGAAGTCAGAATGGCACTTATCTAATATTAATTTGCTATTTTCCTTCACGAAAGGGTCCTGAGTTCGACGCTAGGCGGTCTTTTGGGCGATTTTTTACTATCCGTATTGAGGCCGTTCTCGATGCGATAGAACAATCAAAATCACGGTGTTTGCAGATGAGATGGTCTTCCATAGTATTTAAGGAATAAATGTTACCAAATGACCGTGTGTTCGAGGCCAGGTAAGTTCGAAATGCTTCCGTAAGAAATGCATTGCTGCAATTTTTGAAAATTTTTTTCCATGCCTTCCCGATAAGCTGGAAAGATAAAACCCGGTGTGGCGACGGAGGCGTTTGAAAACATTCTTTCATGAATTTCACCGTTCGTCTAGTGGTCCTTGGTTCGATGCAAGAGGGTCATTCCGATTCCACCATGCATTTCAAACGGGGAAAATGGAATCTTATTTTAGGACCTTCCCGATAAGATATTGAATCGAAACTTTGGAATAAGTCATAATGGCACTTACCTAATATTAATTCGCTATTTTCTCTAACAGAAGGGTCCTGAGTTCGACGCTAGGCGGTCATTAGCGCGAATATTTGCAATCTGTTTTGAGACCGTTCTCGATGCGATAGAGCAATCAAAATTACGGCGTTTGCAGATGAGATGGTCTTCCATAGTATCAAAGGAAGAAATGTTAGCAAATGACCGTGTGTTCGACGCCAGGTGGGTTCGAAATGCTTTCGTAAGAAATGCATTGGTGAAATCTTGGATGATTTTTTTAAAATCCTTCCCGATAAGCTGGAAAGATAAAACCCAGAATAATGACAGAGGCGTTTGAGAACATTCTTTCATATTATTCGCCGTTTCTGCAGTGGTCCTCGGTTCGATGCAAGAGGGTCATTCCGATTCCACCATGCATTTCAAACGGGAATAACGGAATCTTATTTTATGACCTTCCCGATAAGATACTGAATTGAAACTTTGAAACACGTCAGAGTGGCGCTTATCTATTATTCGTATGCCATTGTCTCTCACAAATGGGTCCTGTGTTCGACGCCAGGCGGTCATTTACGCAAATTTTAAAAAATTGTTTTGAGGCCTTTCTCAATGCAGGAGACTATTCAAAATCACAGCGTTTGCGTCTCAAGTACTTTTCTATGGAACCAGTGGAAGAAAGGTTGCATATGACCGTGAGTTCGATGCCACATGGATGAAAATTTCTCACGTAAGAAATGTATTGCGGCAATTTTTAAGAATTTTGCTGGATAAGCTTCGAAGATGACACCCGTAAGGGGAACTTATTGTTAAATTTCTACCAATTAGCTTGCAGTATGCAAGCAACTTTTACTCGTATATATATATATATCTATTATATATAGCTAACTCTCCGGATATACCTATATATATATATATATATATATATATATATATATATATATATATATATATATATATATATAGATATATATATATAGGGGATACGAATTCTGACCATGTTCCACGAGCGCCGTCGACGTCAGATTTTTTCGACGTACTGGCCCCGCACTCTAGATGCCAGAATAATGCAGACTTCGACGCTAGCTATCATGGGTTCGATGCCAGAAATTCCCAAAAATCGCAATTTACCCATAAGAATGCATTGCGTGGATTTTTGAAAATTATTTTGAGGCACTTATCGGTAAGATAGAGGAACCAAAATCTCGGAGGTTGAAGCTGAGGTAGTCTTCTATGGTTCTTATGGTAGAAATGTTGCCAAATGACCGTGACTTCGACTCCAGGTGGGTCCGAAATTCTTCCATAAGAAATGCATTGCTGCAATTTTTGTCATTTTTTTTCAATGCCTTCCCGATAACCTGGAAAGATTAAACTCCGTGTGGCGACGGAGGCGTTTGAAAACATTCTTTCATGAGTTCACAGTTCGTCTAGTGGTCCTTGGTTCGATGCAACGGGGTCATTCCGATTCCACCATGCATTTCAAACGGGGAAAACGGAATCTTATTTTAGGACCTTCCCGATTGGATATTGAATCGAAAGTTTGGGATAAATCATAATTGCACTCACCTAATATTAATTCGCTATTTTCTCTCACAGAAGGGTCCTGAGTTCGACGCTAGGCGGTCATTAGCGCGAAATTTTGCAATCTGTTTTGAGACCGTTCTCGATGCGATAGAGCAATCAAAATTACGGTGTTTGCAGATGGGATGGTCTTCCATAGTATCAAAGAAAGAAATGTTAGCAAATGACCGTGTGTTCGACGCCAGGTGGGTTCGAAATGCTTCCGTAAGAAATGCATTGGTGAAATCTTGGATGATTTTTTTTTAATCCTTCCCGATAAGCTGGAAATATAAAACCCGGAATGGTGACAGAGGCGTTTGAGAACATTCTTTCATGTTATTCGCCGTTTCTGCAGTGGTCCTTGGTTCGATGCAAGAGTGTCATTCCGATTCTACCATGTATTTCAAACGGGAAGAACTGAATCTTATTTTATTACCTTCCCGATAAGATACTGAATTGAAACTTTGAAACACGTCAGAGTGGCGCTTATCTATTATTCGTATGCCATTGTCTCTCACAAATGGGTCCTGTGTTCGACGCCAGGCGGCTATTTACGCAAATTTTTAAAAATTGTTTTGAGGCCTTTCTCTATGCAGGAGACTATTCAAAATCACAGCGTTTGCGTTTGAAGTAGTTTTCTATAGAACCGGTGGAAGAAAGTTTACATTAGACCGTGAGTTCGATGCCAGATGGATGAAAAATTCTCGCGTTCGAAATGCATTGCGGCAATTTTTAAGAATTTTGCTGGATAAGCTTCGAAGATGATACCCGTAAGGGCAACTTATAGTAAATTTTTACCAATTAGCTTGCAGTATGCAAGCAACTTTTACTCGTATATATATATATATATATATGTATATATATGTATATATGTATATATATATATATATATATATATATATATATATATATATATATATATATATATATATATATATATATATATATAGGTATAAGGAAACGTATTCTTTGTCTAGTTTCATGCATGCACACACATATTCAGAGTAAACATTACAAAAACTTACACTAAATGATCATCACGATCAGCTATTTTAATCATGTAGGCCTCCCCAAGGGCTTTCCAATTTTCTACATTCTGGACTTTTCCTTGCCACGTCAACCCTAAGTATTTGATAATGTTTCTATCCCATTCGGTCTTCATCTAGGTCTCCTCACTTATCTTATACTATGTGTGTATACATGATTATGAGTTAAGGATGAGGAAAACTAGAATTAAACTTAACACGGGTAGTCTTGCGGCTGGAGAACTTAAGGAGTGACAGAAGTGAAAAATGTCGAAACGACTAGGATTCGAACCCATTTTTCGTGTTGGTATTATAACCAATATAAGCTACTATGACGACTCAATTCCACACTTTTGACTGGATTGAGAAGGCATGGTAGTTCAGTGGTTATAATAGCTGCCTTGGGCTGGATATTAGTTGTTTACTCACGGTTTTGATTTCTGTATGGCTTAGTATGATATGCAGTTATTTATTTTTAGGACGTTTACCTCTATATCTGTACTGAATAAACAGAAGAGGTCGTCTTTGAATATCCTTTTGGGTCTGACGAAACTCATTTTCAAAAGAGTTTACTCATTTATCCCTCAGTTATTACCAGGATATGCTTCGAAGCATAGTTTCTTCCGTGTACTTTCGAATCCGCTCGAGGCCGCACGATTTGGAGTAGGGTGGTGTGTCTGAACCGTCGGCTGAGATATTTCTGTCGGGATAGAGGACTTCGTCGATCTGTGCCACGTTCTTAACTAGTGTAGCGCACCCCTTGACCGTTCCGGGGTTACCTATACAGCCGAGGCTGCGGAGAAGGTAGCAGGTAATGTGTTAAGGGATGTGGGTGTTATTTTTAGGTTAGAGTGCAACAGTAGGTTATTGAGAAACAAGGTTTCGTGTTTTAGATCTGAGTTTGACACCCACAGTAACGAGCTTGAAAGCACATACATACATTAGGGTGGATCGAAAAAACTTTTTTTTTCGAAATCGGAATGCGGCTAGTGATTTAAGTTTGTGGTTGGTAGTCCTTATAAACCATAAGAAATTTCAGCTCGATCGGAATATGTCCAGAGGCTGCGAATTTTAGTCAAAATTTTAAATTTTTGCGAAAAAATGTCAAAAATTTGCAATTTTTTCTGATGATTTTTCGATGTTTATGAAGTGATTTAATGGCAAAATATTACATGTATTGCTTGTATTTTGCTTAGTGATTATTAATTTACTGAGTTTGAATGAGGAAAATTGGTTTCTTAGTTCTCCAAAATTTGTCAAAAAACGCAAAATATATGTTACGAGATGTTACGGATGTTGGGTAGGCAATAACCTGCTGCAATAACTCGACCCCACCGACTTAAATTTATGAAGAATGATAATATAGTGGGAAAAGAAGTAATTTTCAGCTCTTATTTCATTGAATAATAGACTACCCAGCACTCACCACGAGGGGGTGGTTGCAATCGAGTGCCGACCTCTCACCCACCTAGGTAGGCTGTCCCATTTGGGCTTTGAAGTCCGCTTTTGTACCAAACCTCAATAATATTTTTCTGTTCTTCAATCGAAGTCTAATGTAGTCATCTCGGGATTCATAACTACATACAACAGTTGATGTAGCAGTTATATCCTTGACGCACCGTTCCTCTCCCTGGATACGGCACGGCAGGTAAAACAGTCTGCAGTTTTCCTAGGGATTCATCTCTTCCAGTAGCGATGTCTTCTAAGTCTTCATTTGTTAGTAAGTGTCTACTGGAGGTGAGTACTCTCCTTGAGTACTGCTGTGCGATTTGGGATCCGCACGAACTGGGATTAACTTCCAGCTTAGAGATGGTTCAACGTAGAGCAGCTAGATTTGTTAAGGGAGATTTCAGATTTGACAGCAGTGTTTCAGCTATGATAGAATCCCTCGGTTGGGATTCGCTTAGTGATAGAAGACTTGATTACCGTAGGATGCTTTTTAATAAATTTATCACTAAGGATCTCGGGGAAGAGGTAGTTGATATTGTCATACCAGTTAGTAGCGCACGTGATCTTCGAGAAAAGTGAGCGTTACAGGGAAATAATTGCCAAGACAGACAGTTATTTCTGGTAATTTTATCCGCGAAGTATTAGAGAAGCCAACAGCAGTCAATGGTAGATAGGGTTTTCGGTGTTTTACACCCCCTGCCATGCGCCAGTGGTGGCTTGCAGGGTTTAAATGTAAATGTAAATTAATGTAGCTCAGATTTCATTACGCTCTACTTTCAAACACATTTAATTCTCTTATTAATTAAAAAAAATCAGAATATTTGATTAGAATATGTATTCGTGATTGCCCTAAATAGTTTCTTAAGAAGTTTAAAGAGGTTAATTTCTAATCGGTTCACCTCTGAAAAGAAGCGAGCCGCCATATTCTTTCCCTTGGGAGTAGCCATCAGGATGGTTGGCGGCATTCCATTACTTTCCTCAAATAACATCGGAAGAAAATGGTAAAGAAAATGAAACTTTTGGGGATTCTCCCCTCTTTTGTTTGTTCTTTATCTCGAAAAACCTATCCTTTGCCTCTCTCTTGTGCTCTTCCTTTCGTTTCTCGGGGCGATACTGGAATTGAAAGGGTTTACTTAGAGCCCTTTCCTCCATTTTGTTTTGTTTGCCTCCCTCTCTTCTTAACTTTCTCACTTTCCTCTTTATTTTCCTCCTTTTCATTCCCACGCTTTTCATCCTTTTCCAAAGCTCATTTTCCCTATTGTTTCGCTCCTCATTCTCTTATCGTTATTCTTCGGTTTCCTTTTCGAACTCTTTTGATGCGACTTTACGCCTGTTTAGAAATATTCATAAATATGCATAAATGCGTGTTTTTCCGGATACGATGAGATCGAACCGGTTCAGAAAATTCAAGTTGTTCGAGAATTTTGTCTAATCAAATAAGCTCTTAGCACTGAAAGAGTTCAAAAGTATTCACTTTATAATTTAATTTCGATTAAAATATTCTTGCATGCTGCTCAGAATTTCTTGTAAATGGCTCTGAGAGCTGATTATCGATAATTTTTTTAGAATATTACAAAACCTTATTTGCAGCACTATTTTTCAGCTATCATGGAAATACAGACTTAATACAAGCCTAATCATCAAAATTTATCGCAAGCGAAATTTTTCATTTCAGTTGTCAAACGAAATAACCACAAGACGAATACAGATGGCTAATAACGTTAAAGGGAAATATACTTGCATTCGAATTTGCCCTTTTCTCAAACTTAGATTTCCTACGGACAAATCCTAAGCGCACCGATTTAAATTCTCATGTAAAGACTTGAAAGCTGTTTTAATGTCATGAAGTTACTTGATTAAAGTTAAGGTTAATAACAAGTATGTGCATTAGGGCGTACCGAAAAACAAAAATTTTTAGCAGCGGGAACGTAATAGGTTGGAAAAGTTGCCTTTTAGGCTCAATAAGAAATGTGCAAAAGATGGGCTCTAACAAAGTTCGTCTTGGGCCTGACCAAAGAGCTCAAAAATTCGAAATTTTAGTGAAAATTGCGTTTTTTTAGGTATGTTAAATTTTTGACGGAGCATACATACAATTGATTAAATGGCTGTTTTTATTCGTTTTGATCGAGGAACAATTAAATTAAGCCATTAAAACCGAATATGACGAGATATCGTACTTTTAAAATGTTTGGAAACACCATGGAAAGTGGCAGCTCATCGCTGGTTAGGCTGCAGTGAGCTACCCAGTACTCATCATGAGGTAGAGCCTGCTAATCGAGTCCTGCCCGCCTACACACCCGTGGAAGCATACCAGACAACTAGTTGATGTCTTTGAAGGCTGATTTTGTTCCAGTTTTTGGTATTCGCGAGAGGATCATCTCTCCTATGAACCCGTCTCTTGCATCGTGGCCGTATACTGAACGTGAGGCCTCTGTGACTACTTTTACGTTTCGTTCGACTGCTTGAGAATCATTTGGGAGGGCAATTAATGCAGCAAGCTGCTTTATAGGTTCTTTGGCATTATCTCTACTGTTTTGAAGATCCTCGGGAGAGTAAGTGGTGGCTTGGTGACAGTGACTTTATCCCAATCTATCAATTCTTCATAAGAAGGCACGTCGAACTTCTGTTGCGGGATGATGAACTGACAAATCTACTCCGTTTGATGGTTTCCTGCGTTGATGAATCTATGTCCTACCTGTGTTTTTATAATAGGTCGCTTATCAGTAAACATAGCAATCATAACTCGAAGTTTATCATGCATGTCTACGTTCCAATGTGGTATGTCATAAAGAGAAATCACACAGTGAAAGATAGAGCCGTAAAACTCCATAGCTGATACACCATACCTTCCTTTGCAAACACGAAAACTTGTTGAAGATGTAATTCAACATAATGTCTTTATGCTCGCCCAGTAATCGTTTGGTTGTCACGATCGCTTATGAATGTGTATGATAAATTATCGGGATAAATAATGTGATAACTTTGAAGTGGAGTACCATGATATGTACCGCAATAATATTTTTATGTTTCAAAACGCTTTATAGATGAGCGTAGGTGTTATGTTGAATTAACCATCAAGCGGAGTAGGTTTATCAGTGCATCATCCCACAACAGAAGTTCGACGTGCCTTCTTATGAAGAATTGATAAATTGGGATAAAGTCACTGTCACCAAGCCACCACTTACTCTCCCGAGGATCTTCAAAACAGTAGAGATAATGCCAAAGAACCTATAAAGCAGCTTGCTGCATTATTTGCCCTCCCAAATGATTCTCAAGCAGTCGAACGAAAGGTAAAAGTAGTCACAGAGGCCTCACGTTCAGTATACGGCCACGATGCAAGAGACGGGTTCATAGGAGAGATGATCCTCTCGCGAATACCAAAAACTGGAACAAAATCAGCCTTCAAAGACATCAACTAGTTGTCTGGTATGCTTCCACGGGTGTGTAGGCGGGCGGGACTCGATTAGCAGGCTCTACCTCATGATGAGTACTGGGTAGCTCACTGCAGCCTAACCAGCGATGAGCTGCCACTTTCCATGGTGTTTCCAAACATTTTAAAAGTACGATATCTCGTCATATTCGGTTTTAATGGCTTAATTTAATTGTTCCTCGATCAAAACGAATAAAAACAGCCATTTAATCAATTGTATGTATGCTCCGTCAAAAATTTAACATACCTAAAAAAACGCAATTTTCACTAAAATTTCGAATTTTTGAGCTCTTTGGTCAGGCCCAAGACGAACTTTGTTAGAGCCCATCTTTTGCACATTTCTTATTGAGCCTAAAAGGCAACTTTTCCAACCTATTACGTTCCCGCTGCTAAAAATTTTTGTTTTTCGGTACGCCCTAATGTGCATGCAATGATATAGGTGTAATGCGTGAGAGACTATTGTAGTTGTCCTCACCACACTGACTGCTGTTATTACCAACTTTCGATGTACGGCTGGGAATTAAAGTATTAGGGACCTATCTGTCTTCTTAGAGTCTCTTATGTAATTTAGAAATTACTCGTATATCTCTGAAAAATCGGTTTCTTGTGTTGCATTAGTGGATTTAAAATATTATTGCTACATTCATGACTATGGTCTTTCGAAGATATTTGTGAATACATGCAATGTATTGAAAGTGCAGCTATTCTAACTATTAATTTAAAGCGCTCCCTGAATAATTTTTTCGACTTCGAGAAAATATATTGTGTATAGTTTCTTTGGAAAATGGGGAATAATTAACGATTAAAGGCGAATAATTTACTACACTAAGAGGAATAACTAAGAGACAAAGGTTTCTTTATTCCTTTTTTCAGTAAGAGGAATGGTTGATTTTACGAAAACTGTACTTACTTAATCTCATTGTAATTTTATGAAGTATTTTAATAAACTTGCAAGATTGGATGAAGAGGCTTTTCTGCCAGACATCGTACGCTAGATCTCGTTGTTGGTTTTATCCTTTCCTTAAACATGGATTCTCAGTTTCATCTCGTACCTTTCATTCCTTTTATAATACTTACTTTAATCCTGTTCTTACAACCGTTCGACCGATGCTTCCATTACTTCCCTCCATTCTTTGATTCCATCTATTTCTCTATCTTTCCCTTGTTCATACTACCTCATCCTTGGGTAATTGACGCGAATGTTAGGTACGGACTCTAACTCTGTGAGACCGCTGGAACTTTTTCTCTACTCTTTGACGCTATCTCTGGTGCATTGCGAAGAGACGACGTTGTGCCATTGCTGTGAGGAATGTTTTTGCCAACGTTCCTTCGCATTCTCTATTCAAATTCGTCGCCAATTTTTGATCAAGTATGCCTCCGGAATGTAACGTTTTGTGTGAGATGTGCATTTTCGGATGGCGCTTGTTTCTGCTTCACGCTTCTAATTTTGGTGGGAAACATTCATAATGCGGAAATGCTATTTTACTTCGCCGTTGGCTCGGGTAAAATCAACGAGAATCTCCATTGATTTGTGTGATTACTTTTGTGCGGAAGCGATTGATTATACTGAGATTTTTGGTGTCGCATTATTTAATCGCAATCAATCAATCGCAGATTAATTTATTAATTAACCGTCGCAATTAATTGTTGGTATTCTACATTAAAAATTATTTGAATTAAATAAGCTCGTATTTCAATCGACTGGTTTGATCGAGCAAATTTGATGAATGGTCCTCCAATTTTTTTTATACAAAATGGAGTGCAATTTCAAATAATAGTTATCTTTCAATAACCTTATCTCTAATTTAAAAATTGGTCTTTGCAATTTGTATGATTGCAATGCAAGTCGTTTTAATTATCGAATGACGAATACCAATTTAATCTGAATGGAAAATTTCCACTCCATTTAATGAAATAAGTTTAATGGTATCAATTACGATATACATAAAAGTAAATAACGCATGCTCATCAATGGATTCGAATTAAGTGTTAGTCATAGCATGTTGATAGCATCTATGCTGAAGAGTAAAAGAAATAAAAAAAAGGCGACGAGTGAAAGCTAACGGAGGGGTTACAATATTTCATTATTTAGAATTTGCATAAGAAATCGGTTCACTTCGCTCGTGCTCCAATATAATCATTATTACGTGCGTTGTGGTCCTTTTACTTTTGAGTCCTTCATTATTAGTTCAGGATTTAGCATAAAAATTATGAAAGCAGCGCGCAGATATTTCTTATGGTGGAACAAAGAAAATTTATGTCGGTACTCATTTATAAACCATTTTCTAGTATAAAGTTGGCTGCAAAGTGCAAGAGGAAAGTGTTAGTATTTAAGTCTTGTGGGAGTTATCGGATTAAATATAAGAGTAAAATAGATGCTTTAAAAATTGAATCGGATACCAAACGAATTTCTTCCCCGAAGTTCTTTTTTATTCAAAGAAAAGCAGATTAATATGAAGTCACAGTTCACCTAGGAGACAAAGGAATATGACATCGTATCGCTTTATATTTTTATGGGATTTTGTTCAGTGTATTCCAATGGTGTTAAACTTTAATCAATTATCGCGAATATCGCATAATAAGAGCAGCATATCAATTTAGAAACTGCACCCGATAAAGAGTATTCACTACGCGGCGAGGGTTCCAGTTATGTTAGGTCAAAGAAGGCCTTTCGAGTAGGAAAGTTAGAAATCCCGAAAGTCCCACCCATTTGAAGCAATCATTCTTGAAGACGGATTCCCGCATGGAAATTAAAGCACATCGCGAGCGAAAAATTCATCACCTCCAGGAATCGCCCTTTTAAGGAGCTTCGTTCATTAGCCTTTCATTTGGTAATAACTCCAGTGCCACGCCCTCCTCAACGCTTTCGAAGAGAAAAACATTATCTTTTTTAGGGTCGAAGCGGAAAAACCGAAAGAGACTCCCGCGGGAGAAAACCGCGATTTCGTCCGCAATCCGCTTAGTGCGCTGCCATCGCTAAGGCTTTCAGAAGGAAGGAGAGCTTATTGGTCGAATGAGGAAGCATCTCTTTCCTTCTCCCAAGTCAATTGCAAGCCTAAAAAAGCGTCGAATCGGTGACCTTTCTTCTCCCGACTTGTGTGGATTTAATGACCGTGGATCCACCCAAAAAAGTTTCTCTTCGATAACTTCCCGTCTTTTTGCAGGAAAGGGAACTCCTTTTCAAAGGGAATTTCCAAACTCTCTGGCGATAATAGCATTGTTAGGGTGACGAGAGAAAACGGCGGAGGAGGAAATGGCGAAGCAAATTTCGAGACAGTGAGAAAAATGGAGGGCATCTGGAGAAGTTCGACCGGAATCCCTTATATGTGGGCGTCCCAAACGACTCGAGTTTCAGAACTTTGACCCGCATCCGCTCCGTTTCATATTTCCTCGATTGGGCTACAACGCGGATTCATGGGGAGGGCTAAGTGATTGCTTTCATCACCACAAACGTAGTTTATTCTTGTTAATCACTCTTTATCTAGGAGTATAGCTTTCGATGATTTCATTATTTCCTCACCTCTCTTTTCCTTGTTTAATTAGTTTACTTTGTTTCAATATTTATCTCTTATAATTATCCTCGATTTCTCTATTTAAATATGTTTTCCACCATGATATTTCTTTTTATACTAACGTATTTATAATTGTATTAACAATGTAAAGTGTAATTGTATTCTTAATTTTTTGCTTTTAGATTTCTTAACCCGCCTTTTCCTTAAAATTTAGTTAAATCTGTATGAATATAGGAGATCACTGATGGCAAGGTATGATTATTTAAAAGAACCAATAAGCCATAAAAACCAAGAGTAGGCCCATTGCGCATTTCATTCTCTGTATGAACATCATCAGGGGCATAGGTAGACTCCATTCTTACAGGAAATAAAATGAGTATTGGGCTTACTCAAATTTTCGATGTTTTATTGGTTGTTTCATTTTATATGTAGGTTTCTCAGGTCTTTAAGGCAAAGTCCGAACTTCTCAGAATTCGTAAGTATCATCCACAATATGTTGAATCTATGTTGCATTCGTCCTCTCCTAACAGTACCGTTATGTTGGTCATCTTTAAATGAATTCCATTGAGTATGATTGAGCAGATGGCGTTAAAACAGAAATGATTACGTCCGAAAAGGTCTCTTTTCGGGAACATGGGGAATATTAAAGCCATTCATAAAATTCTCCCATTTCGTGTCTTAACTCCCGCGGCACCTGTGGCTCGATCAGAAATCATCGCTATGTAACCTTATGCACGCAAACTTCGATTATTTATTTGTATACGAAAATTTTCCCGCAAGTTGGCATGTAAACTGTTGAGTGCTACCAATGCGTGCGAATTTGCGATTCCTAACGTGTCGATGGAATCAGTTTCACTGAAATCTGCTTTCATCAGGAATTTAAATAATTATGCTGAGAATGTCATTATATTTGATAGCATCTAGGTTAATATCTGTCGCATTTCGGCATTGAGCGTAGGAGACATAAAATCTTATAACGTTTATAATTTACACTATTTCTTTTGCATATTACTTGAAAGTTTGTTGTTTGTTCCATGTTTTAAAATATTATTGATGATAAAGGTATTAGTTTAAAATATTTCAGAAGTTAATCTCAGTAATCTCAGTTCAACATTTTCCCCCTCCCTTCTTTGTGGTTGTTTTCCTGCTATGGATACTTATTCATACGCTTTCCTTTTTCCTATGCTATACTTTCAGTTTTTTAAATCTATAACTTAAATTTTCTATTCTTTATTAACTTTAATAATCTTCTTTATTATTTACTTATTGCATTTACTTGCTACACTGACGGTGGGTCAAATGGAAGAGTATACATAAATGTCTCAACTTTACCTAAAACAAATGCGTTTTTAATTATTATTAAATATTTATAACATACGAGTCAATCCTAAACCTGTACGCATTGAATTTTATATCGTTATTATTTATCTGACATTAAGGAAAAATTGAAAACACAATAGATTACCACTTTATTCGATTTATATATGCTATATGTGTAACGCTTTTGAAAAAATTTCCTATTGAGTCTCAAAATTAAGACATTTCAAAGAAGGATAGAGCAAGAGAAGCTACCTAGAAACGCTTAATTTGAGTGAAGTGCGTTAAGTATACTTTCTTTTCTTTCCTTGTGTCCCAATGGATCTTCCCAGGACAATACAGATGCTTCAATACAATACAGAACGTCCAGACGCGTCTGTTTGATTAGACAACCCTGATCATAGGAGAATCGGTATACTTGATAGAATATCCTGTTATTATTTTTTTACATACCGTGGGAGCTGCGTTTCAAAATGTACTTGGAAGACCAGTAGCAGACTAGGAATTAAGTCTGCAATAGCTGTTATGAGGTAAAGTTAAATCAACTTTTTTGATATATGACAGCAACTTGACAGCAAACGTAACATATTCCTTCACATAAAGATCTACCAAAAGATTTTTTTTTGTTTTTATCCGAAGAATTAATACTAGGATTTCATATACGTAATCATTCTATTGACCTTCTTCCTCATATTGCAATTGAAACTCTTAAATTTTATTGGAAAGAGAATATGTACTGTCGGAGAAGATGAATTAAACTGCAACAGGAGTTGTTTCGTAAAATTATTGTTTCAGAGTTAATTTGAGAAAAGGAAGCTAAGTCTAATGGACTGTAGTATATTTTTATTAAACTTCTGTTTTCAGCGTTTTTTTGACCGCTTGTGGTTGTAATCCCATCGGTGAAAGTCGAAAAGAAAGTTATAGCATTAAAAATTTTGAGAAATACCAGTATATTTCTTTGTATATACTTTGAGCTGTCATGGCTTCTAATATAAAATATATGTCTACATCTTCTTATCTCTCTGCTGATTGCCTAGTTCTGTATGAATTATTGGGAGAAAAATCATACACTGAATATTAAAGTCGCTCATTAATGAACATTATTATTGGTATAGGAAGTGAATGTTTTGATTTCGAATTAAATTATTTCCTTCGGATAGAATGTCTTCTATCAGGAGACGCATGGCAAAGCTACATCATGACTACTCAAATTTTTATTCTTGGAAGAACAGTAAGATATATTGCAGTTATTTTATACCTTGTAATATTATCATATTCTTATAAATATTTAAGTAATTAGGTAAAAATAATTTCTATATATTATTCGCGCATTCTGTGATTAAATAGAGAAGCAGAATGTAATATATAACAGCCAGAAGAAAACGGACTGGTTCTAGCATTTAGGATGGATCCGAGGTACTTTGGGTCAATGTAGGATTCTCATGAGTTAGAAAGGAAATGATACGCCCATTAATAATGTTCAGACAGCGGAATAATGGAGAGCATAGCCGTGGACCCTTTCTTCGGAATATTCAACGTATTCAAAGATAAGAAAAAGTTCCAGTCAGTAGTAAGTTAATGTTCAGTAATCACTTAATTAGGTGTTTACTATCATTTACATAACTTTTACATGTGATATATCATTACACAGAAAAACAAGACAGAATCAACTAAAAGGTTTTTCAAAATACACACAAATCAAGAACAATTTCATTGGAAATATTTATGTTAAATTATCTAGGTCTGAAAGGAAAATCTCAACATTTCACCGGCAGAACTACACTAAAAATATAGATCAAGAAGAGATAGGTTTTATTCAAAGAAATACTTAGAGACGCTGATGAGACTTACATAATTTGAAAAAGGAATCCAATAACTTGAAAATGTAGATACATCACCATCCGGACATAAAATCACATTGTGATAATTTTCATTTATTTGAATTTATTCCTTGAAAAGTTTTCTCGAAAGTTGAATATGCTAAGGGTAGAGTTCACGAAGTTATCCCTCAATATTTTAAATCCATCGTCATTCCGATTATTTAATACATTTTCTTTCCCATTAAATGTGCAATTTGCATTTCCGAGTCGTCCGAGTCCTTGCTTGCATTTTGAGCCTCAGATTTGAACTCTGGTTTGGAGGGACATAAGATTTTCACCGTTCCTTTTCTCACAGATGAACTTTTATAGTCATTATATGTGATAATTTATCGATACTAAGAGAAATGAAGAAGATCGTCGTGATGCAACTCAGATCTTCTACTTACCAGATGATTGCTTTGTCCAATTAATCCACCGCGAGCGAAAATTCTCTTCTTTAAATTCTGATGCTAAGATGGAATACAGTGTAATTTGAATGCTGTCCAATCAGAGCAATGGAAATTAAATGGGGGATCATCAAATTCTGTCTTGGTAGCTTAGTTGGAATCGCACGGAACACATGGAACTATCGGGTTCGAGTCCCTGCTTCAATCTTTTTATTCTTAATTCCTAAGTATAAGCACGTGTATCATGCGCACATCATCGATTGTACTCAAGGGAATGGCTTAATCGCATTTGGCTGAATTAATTTTTGAATTAGTTCTCACAATTTACAATAAAGGAAGAGATATAAATATAGGTCATATCTTTCATATTACGTTTCATATATATCTCTCATGCCTATTCTAGGCATTTGAATACAAAAATACATTATTTTATCAGAAAGTGAGATGACGACTAAAAACATGTAATCCATTGGCGAAAACAATTGAAATAAACAGTAGTAGTAGTATTCTTGAAATTTTGCTATTTAATATTTGCCTTTTGCAGAAGATACCCTCTTTGTAAATACATGTGACGAGATGTTATTTTAAAGTTTATTACCTATTCAATCAATATTTTTTCTCTTCCAATGTGCTGCACCAAACAAAATTTGAGTGGCATAACGAATGAAAATATTTTTTCCTATTTTCGCTCAAAGATTACGCTTCTATCATCATAGTAAGTATATGTACAAAAATTACGCCGTTTGAATTCAAACGATTACCGAGGTATGACACGATTTTGAGACCATTAATTTCATTCGGAATGTTTATATGAGGTTGCTAGACGAATAAGGATATCGGAGGAAAAGATTGTTTCGAGAACAAAAACTACCGCTTACATTGTTCTGTCGTATATACATTTCGATCCAAGATTTTCAGGTAAGAGTGGGCGGTTTACGAGAATTTGTAAAAGCGACGGGCATTAAGCTCTATCTCAGCTATGAGAAAGAGCCAAAGTTTTATAGGAATCCCAATTTCAGCTTTTCTTATCGTTGCGTAAGATACCGCGTCGTAAACCGAAGACAAAGCCATATGCGGGAATTCTTTCAGACCGTAAGCGAAAGAAAGAGCTCCGAAGAGATCGGCATGTAGTCGCAAAAAATGATAAAAAACCCCTCCACCTTTCAAAAGAAAAAAATTAACAAATATTCTCTCCTTTATCGATTCCTTCCCTTGCCTTCTCCACGTTATCCTTTGTTCTCCCCACATCTTTATGTTCTTCACGCATGCCCGCCCAGATCCTTCGAGTAAACCTCCTTTGAAGATCCGGCATGCAACTAACTCCGGCGGATGTGACAGTCCAACTTGGCCATGTTCATTCACCAGCCCTTAGCACATTGCTCTTATTATTCTATTTTGACGCCGCGCGGCTTGTCCCTGGCAGAACAAAAGAAAAACGGGAAGCGATGCCCTTGCATAAGAGGTGCGGGCACTCGCATCACCGCCGGTCTCGCCATTGCATACGAGCTGCCGTCTAATCTATCTAGCGTACACAAAGTCGAGCTGATTAAAAAGAAATAGTCGTTCTCTGTAATCCCCTGTAAACCGATCCTTCAATTTATTCGTAACTGCAGATATTAAAATTTCAGATTATTACTGCCTCTTATTTTCTTTCTTTTGGTGCTAGTTTCGATTTCGCACGACTATTATTTCTAATTTAATTTTGCAAAAGAAATGTAGTCTGCAACCGATAAAAGGGAGGTATACGTGTATTTCTATGAGAACGGTTTTTCTTGTCTGGGTTCGAACAGGGGACCTTTAGATAAATAAAAAGTAGCCTATTATCTTCGCAAAGAGTATATATAACACACATATCTGTTACTTTATTTGAATTGCCGCATATATTATATTGAAGAAAGATAGAAATAAGTTAAATAAATATGCTCGACATAAACAAATTAAACATTCTGTCCCAAGAATTTTTATTGCAAATTTTGAAAGTCTTCCGCCAAAACTTTTCAAAACTATGGAACACTTGGCTGAAAACAGTCACCTCTGTGCCGAAAAAACTTCGTACGGATAATATTTGCAGTACTTTACGGGGACGAGATTCTTCGGATGGTCGATTCGGACTTCGGTTATTGTCGCTTAGATTGCTCTGAAAACTTTGCACGATGTACAGATATTGTTAAGGTATCGTGCACAAGCATCCTTTTATAAATATAAAATTTTTTGATAAATTTCATCCGATTTAATTTGATTGGAAGCAGGCTGCGGGAAACCAAAAAATCGTGCATGCACAGTTGGTGGGCGTCAGGCATAATTGCCGCAGCGAAAACGCTGCTCTAATCCCTTGAACTAATCTGTCAGACGGCACTTTCCGCGTTGGTTGGGTGACATGAAACCATTGCATTTGAGTACGTGACGAACGAAGAAGGACCAGGTACCATCATAAAGATGCGTCGCCGCATCGGTGAGTTTTGGTCATAAATTGCCGTTACGTTTCAGTCGCCTTACAATCTTATTTCTTCTCACTGGGCGTCTATATTCCTTTATTTGGGCGGCAGATAGGACCGGTTCTCTGACTCGTAAAAATGATACGTCCAAGATGTCGTCTAAGTTTCCGTTTTCTGCTCGGCCATAATTCTCTTATCTCGCCGTCCTTCCTGCTGCTTGTCGAATTCGGTCCTAGATTTTTATGCCGAAAAATTAAATATTTGGCACCGTCCCACCCTCTACAGAAAGCGTTTCTTGGAGGTTTAGAAAACAAGCGTATTTATTTAGTGTGTCTAGGAAAACTTTTGTGCTGGATATTATTTTCATGGCAGTATCTTAGCTGAATGTATCACTCTGCATGGTTATGGATGTGTGACCTCTCAGAACTATTGACTTATTAAGTATCTATATCAAATTTTCTATTCCTATACCACCATCGAGTATACTATACAGCCATCATTGATTTATCATCAACGTAAAAGAATCTGTTAATGCCAGAAAATAATGTATTATTTCTCTATTTTAGTCTTTATTTGCTTAAAACAGGAAAACTTTTCTTACTATACATACAGGTCCCATTCACGCTATGAACGACTTCATTATGGAAAGTTGGGAAAGAAAGTCTCATTTTACATTTCTGCTAAAAATATATGCACACATTTACATCTATATCTACATAGATATCCTGCAAGCCTCCTTTCGGCGTGTAGCAGGGGGTGTAATCATCGAACGATTGAGCTACTTTTTTAGCCTGATATAATCGCGTATATCTCGCGGAAAGAAGTCCCTAAAACGATTCTAAAACGACCCGTTCTAGCGTCATTTTCTCTTAATTCTCATTATCGGATCGACCGTAGTAGCAGGGGGTCGCATAATATCAACTACGTGCTTCCTCTGAACGTACGAGGCGATCTCAATGTAGCTTCTAATCTTCTTTCTTTCAAGCATTCGCATTCTCTGCGTCTGAGAGCATCTTCATAAATATGCTCTCCCTTTTCTTGTAGCATATTTTAGCAGAACGTATCGCTATGCGCTGCACTTTCTCGAGTTCACGGGTACCCATTTCGGTTGTACCCATTTGATTGTATAAATGTGGAAGTAAATTACTTGAAGAGTGTAATATTATAGTTAAGAAGTAAAATACTTCAGTTAACTTTGCAGTTAAATCAGTAATCGGTAAGGAAAGGTACCACTCAGCGTCAAAAATTGATATTATCTTCCTTATATTTGTTCAATTATTAACGCCTGAGAAGGAGACGCGCTCAGTTGTCCTAGCGCTCACTTGTCCTAGTGCTCAGTTGTCCTAGCGCTCAGTTGTCCTAGCGCTCAATTGTCCTAGCGCTCAGTTGTCCTAGCGCTCAGTTGTCCGCGCTCAATTGGGACGCGCTCAATCGTCGCGCGCTCAGTTGTCGGGTCACGACCCATATCATCCCCTGGATCACATATATTTGCCGCGTATTCAAGATGGGGTACTGACCAAGGAGAAATAACATCGCTCTCTAACATTCTCATCGCATCTACTGACAAAACACATTATACAGCCGACCTTTTTACTTACTTCACTCCAGATTTTTCGATTATGAGCGCTCCAGTTTAAATTATTAGTAATGGTTATTCCAAGATATGCAACTAATTCAACCAGATTTATGTTTATTCTATTATTATTTACGGGTAATTCTCACTCTTTCTTTTGGAAAAAAATTAACTACGGAGCATTAACTCACATTCGGCTCTATTTCCCATTTTTTGCACCACCATATTAAGGACTGTGTCGAAAACCTGCTTGAAATTGAGGAAAATTGTGTCCACATGCTGTTTACCCTCGGCAGATTCTGTGTATTCTGAGTAGACCTCCAGAGGCATCCCTTCAAACTTGATTGTTTCTTGTGCTGCAAAAGAGTTATACATTACCTTTGTTTTTGTTAAATTTATCCTGAGTCCTATCTTCTGTCCTGCTGTGTTCAGTTCATGAAGTCTTGAAGCTAGATCTTCTCCGTTGGTTGCGTAGAGTACTATATCATCTGCAAAGCGCAGATGACTGATGTGTTCCACATTTACCAGCAGACATTTCTGCACCCAGTCCAAGGTTTGAAAAACTTCTTACAGAACAGCTGTGAAAATAATTGGGGAAGGACAATCGCCTTGTCTAACTCCCTTCTCAATTTTGAATTCTTCAGTAACTTCGTATAGCATTACTGAGGCTGTGGCATTTTTGTAAATGCTTCGTAGGAGACAGATGTACTCTGCATCTACTCTTTGTTTTCCCAGAGATTCCAGAGTAGAAGAGGTACTTACCGAGCCTGAGCATAGTCCACAAAGCATAGTACTAGTGGCATTTCATATTCATTCGCTCTTCTGATTATTTCTTGTAGTGTGTGGATGTGGTTCATGGTACTGAAGCTCTTCCGGAATCCTGCTTACTCTCTAGGCTGGGCAGATGATAAAGTAATCTTTATCCGTTCAACTATTATCCTCATGAATGTTTTGTAAACAAGAGGAAGGAGACTGATGGGGCAGTAATTATTCAGCTCTTCCTTGCTTCCTTTCTTGTGCAAAAGGACTATTCTTGCATGGTTCCAGTCATGGGGGATTCTTCCTTGTTTCAAGCAATTAGTGAATAACTGCGCTAAAACGTGTGCAACTTCTGTTCCACCATATTGCTAACACTCCAACACCACTCTGTGCCTCCTGCTTTTCCGTTCTTTCTGCTTTATTGCTGAAATTATTTCTTCTGGCAGAATAGAGAGGGGATCTCGTTGGTTCTGGCTTGCTTCTTGGTTTTCCTCTTAAGCATTTTTTCCTTCTTGTATAGGTTGCCGAAGCATTCTGCTATCGTCCTTAGTATTGCTTGTCTGTTGCGAGTTCTTGAGCCGTATTCCTTCTGTATGGCTAAAATCTGTTTCTTTCCAATTGCTAAGCGTTGTCTGGTCTTCCTTATACTTTTGTTGTTTTCTATAGCCTCTTGCACGATTCTCTATTTGAAATTTCTCACGTCTTCCTTAAATGCTCTTCTGATAGCCTTGCAAAGTCCGATGTACTCGATGTTATCCATTTTTGTATTTGAATTCTTCAGTTCCCTACGTCGTTTCATCATTTTTCGGGTGCTGTCACTAAGCTTTCTTTCTTTTGCTCCTTACCTTTTGTCACCTTCCCGATAAGATATAGAGTCGAATCTTTGGAACAGGTCAGAATGGCACTTATTTAATATTAATATACAATATTCTCTCACGGAAGCGTTCTGAGTTCGATCCCAGGCGGTCTTTTGCGCGATGTTTTCAAATTCTTCTGAGTCCTTTTCGGAGCGACAGAGCAGTGAAAATCAGTAAGATTAGAGATGCCGTGGTTTTCTATTGTACTAACTGAAGAAATGTTACCAAATGACCGTGAGTTCGACGCCAAGAGGGTGCAAAATTCTCCGGTATAAAATGCCTGGCGGTCAAGTTTGACAATTATTTAGAATTCTTTCCCGATAACTGAGAATGATATAAAATGGAATGTACATAGAGGTAATTCACAAATTTCTCATTCAGTGATCGCCGTTCTTCTGATGGTTCTTGGTTCGATGCCTGAGCGTCATTTCTATTCTACCATTTATTGCAATGGGGGATAAAGAAATCTTATTTTAGGACCTCCCCGATAGGATATTGAATTGAAACTTTAGAGCAGGTCAGAATGGCACTTATCTAACACAGGTCTGCAATAGTGTCACAAGAACGGTCCTTAGTTCGACGATTGTTTTGAGGCCTTTCTTTGTACGGTACTGCATTCAACTGTTAGCTTGGAGTACGTAGAACCTTTACTCTTATATATTATGGCCCCTGTTCACATTCCGGATTTTATCTTTCCATGTTAGGGCGAAAATATTCCGAACAATTCTTAAAAAACGCCGGGAGAGCCTTTTGCACCCACCTGGCATCGAACCAACACACATTTGGTATCATTCCTTCCACTGGTGCTGCAGAAGACCGTTTCATCTGCAAACTCCGTGATTTTGAATGTTCTATCGCACCGAGAAAGGCTCCAATACAGTTTACAAAAATTCTCGCTAACTTCAAATCCATTGTGACCTCAACTTCATACATTGATTTGGGAAATATAATTTTGAGATTCAGAGCAACGCTTTCTGCCAGTTCCTTTAATACTCTAGCTGGAAAACCTACTTGACCCACCGATTTACTTGGCTTAATTTTACGTAAGACATTAATGATCCCATCTTCGGTGAAAGATATACTCGGCATCGACACGGATGTATTAATCTCCGGACTGGTGTCTGAAATAATGTCGGACGTGAATACCCTTTGAGTAGTAGTATTATCAAGTGCTTAGACAGCTGTGATCATGTCGTAAGTGGGCTCCCACCTGGAATCGAACCCTTGACCGCTTTCATTGAAGTCGAACGCGTTGCCCACACGGGCATCCGAGAGCCCAATGCGCTTTGATAAATGTGGTTCAGTATTTGTGTTTTTCTTCTAATTGCTAGTTAAATTTCCATCGCTATCCCTTAGTGAGCTTACTGTTTGAGTCTTTCCCTGTACTTGTCTAACGTAGGATCAAAAAGTTTTAGTGTCCTCCTCTAGGTATTCCACAAGAAATTCTGTTTGAAATTGCGGAGGGAGTTACGCAAAACTCGCTTGGATTTCGCTTTCTTGTGCTTCTCTAAAAATAGTGATCTCGCTGGAAACAAATCAGGCTGATCTTTACACGCAAAATCCTTTACTGTTTCATGAGCTCTCTTGAGATGAGACTTTGTAACCTCACTATTATACCATCTAGGTTCGCAATCGTGTTTAGGGTATTTCGAAGGTCTAAAAAGGTATGTGTAATTATGCATAGAGTCGAATATTTGCCAGATTTCTTCGTTGGATATATAAGTAACACGTGACTGGAATGAATTAAATACTCTGTTGAGTGATTTCTTAAAGCCCTCGAAATTCGCTTTGGGTGGAGATAAATGTTACGTTTAACTTCCTTATATTTGTTTAATTTCATACCGATGTCTATGAGTAGGCTTTTGTGGTCGCCAAGCCAATAGGACTTTCACATCATACTGAGTGTTATAGAGCAGATCATGAAATCTCTATCTAAAGGTGGGAAATGTATCAAATGCCTGTGCTCCCCAAATTTCCTGCATAGAAATTTTGTTGGACTGAAAATATGTACACTTTCGTTTGATGCATTTTTTATAATTCCAAGAATAAAAACTGAAAGAGAAGCATAAGTTGCTTTTAAACATGTGGAGCATAATCTTTTGGGAAATTACAAAGATGAAACTTACAAAAATATTGGATATCGTATGGTGATTGCATTTAAAGCTCAATACTGTAACATGAACCTGAAGGTCCATTACAAGAAGACTAATTTCTTGACAACCCTATAGCTCAAGGCAAGGAACAGGAGTTGAGGTTTCACGAAGATTTTATGGATGTGGAGAGTGGAGGATGTTAGTATGATGGCTGACCGCTATTGGATGCTTAACCGGCAAACAGGAAATACTGGAAACCGAGAGAAAAGAAGGATAAGGATGAAAGAGAAGACCGAAACAAATCAACTGAAGGACTGATGAAAATTTCTCTATCATAATTGTATCATGGAATGAAATTCTATTTTAAGTGTTCAAGAGATGATTTTCTTTGGAAAATCGGTGAATTCAACTTCCTTATTTTGCAAGAAAACAATACGTGATGGGGAAAATGAAAGTCATATTCAGACTCAGTACATCTCAAAACATAAATAGCAGTTAAAAATTCCTATGCAGCAGACAAAAAGTTTATTTTTGCAGATCTGTGTTATTGTTTAATAATTTTAAGCTGACTCTAAAGGGATATATTGTTAAAATAATCAAAATTAGTTAAAGAATCGTTAGGAAGTTACTTTCATCGTATATCTTATATAAATTTAGTTTATTTGGAATTCCTCTTTAGTCAGAAGTCAGTATTTATTTGTAAGTGAAATAATCAATCTAAAAGCAAACTAATCCCTCATTTATTCTTCGCATTTATTCCGCTTATTCTAATGCCACTGATGGTTTTTTTTCTAATAAGCGGACGGTGTCCCATGCGCTTACTAGTAAAAGCAAACTAAATTTTATTTTAAATCACAGTCTTGATGAAAGCGCCATACTTTTGCTTTTTAGTTCACCTTCTCACACTTAAAACCATAGAATGTAATGACTGAAAGATTAGGAAATGTGTAAGCATAACTTTAAAAAAGTACGGGGGTGGTCTGATAAGTTTTCGACCCCACATTTTTCAGAAATCTTCAGAAAACATATCGAGAAATGGCGAAATGTCGGAAACTTTTCAGATGTATCCCATGTATCCTTTCCCCTCTACGTATGTTGGACTTAAATGGGGTAACATACTCTCTTTTCTATTTCGAAATAAATTGATTTCTTCGCACATCCTCACGCTACTATATTTTCCTCCTTCTCTTCCGCTTCCTTTCTATGCATTTATCTTCTTTTCCTTAATCACCGCCACTTCTTCATTTACCCCGCTTCTTCATTTTTCATTTCCAACCTTTATTTCTTCACGCCCCTTTGCCTTTCTCTTGCGGAGGGACAAAGGAATCCGTGGACGGGAATGATCAGGGCCTGAGGAGGGAATGTGCGGGGAGAGTTGAAAAATGGGAAGGAAAAAAAATTGCGAAGATGGGCGGCACACTCCGTGACATAAATATGGCGCTTTGTTTTATGGTTAGGATTTGGATCCGTGAGTTCCTCCACATCTTGGGTGGAGTCCTTGCCAGTGGGCGAACGAATGGCTGAAGGTTGACCAATCTACCTCAATTCCTCTATCTCTACTACTAGATAGTCTGCTCTAGAACTATATACTATTCGATAAAAACGGCCTAGGCCAATTTACAGCTGCCGTTTTTCCGCGTGCATTATTCTAATATCCTTCGCTATTCTAGGTGAGCTTGCCACTTCTTCTGCTGCTTCCTTAATAGCTTGCACGACTTTTGTTTCTAGTTCTTCTTCTTGAAGGGATGAGAATCTAATTTTTAGCTTCAGCTGGAATTTATTCTTGTTTTCTTCTAGTTTTTCGATGCATTTTTTATGTTTCGTGAATGAAATCAACTTCTTACGTTTAATTGGGAGATTAATCTTCATTCTTCATCTTACGATTCTATGATCAAGTCCAGTGCTAAAGTTGTTCAAGACCTCACAGTCTCTTTTTGTGTAAAGTTTATTAATCAGTATATAATCTATTTCATTTTTTACTCCGTTGGGTCCTCTCCAAGTCCACTTCCTTTTTGGGTTCTTCTTGAAATATGTATTTGTTATGTACATATTGGTGCATTCAGCAAACTCTACCAGGCGGTGACCACATTCGTTTCTCCGGCCCAGTCAGTATTATCCTGTGACATTGTCATGAGCTTCCTGTTGATGTACACGAACGTTAAAATGGCCCATAATTGCCTTATAATAGTGGGCTTCCTTATCATCCTCAGTGCCCAGAGACTGGTAAAATTTTTCAATTTCTTCTTCGCTGCTTGCTGCTGTTGGTGCGTAGACTTGTATGATCTGAACAGAGTAACGTTCATTTATCTTGAGTATGAGCTCGCAAATTCTGTCCGATATACTTTTTATCTTCTGTACATTATTTCTCCATCTCTTGTTGATCAGGAACCCGACACCTTCTAGTCTTCCATACTTAGTACCCCTGTAATAAAGTAAATACATTTAATAGGAGAGCATTTTACACCAACCTGGCGTCGAGCGAACACTCATTTGGTAACATTCCTTCTGCTGGTGCTAAGTATAGAAGACCACTTTATCTGCTAACTCCGTGATTTTCAATGCTCTATCGCACCGAGAAAGGTATTAATACGATTTTCAAATATTCACGCAAAAGACCCCCGTAAAAATAGCGCCATTTCGATTCTAACATGTATTTCAAACGGGTATAACGAAATCTTATTTTAAAATGTCCCCGCAAAGATATTGAACTTAAACATGGGAAGTGGTCAGAAAGGAATTTATCTAACATTGTTATGCAATTGTCCCTCACACACAGGTTCTAAGTTCGACAGTAGGCGATCTTTTACGCGAATTATAAAAAACTGTATTGAGTCCTTTATCGGTGCAGAAGAGCATTAAAAAACACAGAGTTTGTAAATTGTTTGGAATATTTTGCGATAACATGGAAAAATGAAATTCGGAGTGTGGACAGGGGTCTTATATACGTCTCGTTGAATAATCGGACTTTTTGGTAAATTTTCACTGATTAGCTAGCAGAATGAATTCAACTTTTACTCGCAAAAGTATTTCCGGAGAAGCGTCTGTATATAATACGGGTAAAAGTTGCTTCCATACTGCAACCTAATCGGTGAAAATCAACCATAAGTATCCTATTATTCTCTGATACGTATATGAGACCCCTGTTCACATTACGATTTTCATTTTTCCATGTTATCGAAAAAGCATTCCAAACAATTCTTGGAAATCGCCGAAATACATTTGAAAGGGGAAAATTTTGCACCAACCTGGCGTCTAAACAACACTTATTTGGTAACAATTTTTCTTTTGTTACCATAGGAGACCACCTCATCTGCAAACACCGTGATATTGATGTCTCTATCGCACCGAGAACGGCCTCAAAATAATATTTAAAAAATTCGCAGAATAGACCGCCTGGCGTCGAACTAAGGACCCAATAGTGCGAAACAATTGCATATTAATATTAGATAAGTGCAACTCTTACCTGTTCCAAAGTTTCGATTCAATATCTTATCGGGAAGCTCCTAAAATAAGATTCCGTTATCACCGTTTGAAATGCATGGTATAATCGAAATGACGCTTTGGCATCGAACCAAAGATAGTTAGAAGAACAATGAGCTGCGTGAAAGAAAGATTTTAACCTCCTCTTTTCCCATCCCGCGTTTTATATTTCCAGCTTATCGGGAATGCATTAAAATAAATTATCAAAATTGACCGCCATGCATTTTATACCGGAGAATTTTGCACCCACTTGGCGTCGAACTCACGGTCTTTTGGTAACATTTCTTCAGTTAGTACAATAGATAATTACGGCATATCCAACCTCCGTGATTTTCACTGCTCTATCGCTCCGAGTAAGGACAAAACAATTTTCCAAACTTTCTAGTGAATTTCGTTGTCTATCTGTTAACAGTTACTCACTAAGGTTTCAGCCATTTTGGACGCGCAGTTGTTATGTATGGATCGGATTCTGTGTATGGGGACTCTGAACCATCATTTACCATAGTGAAATTTTGGGCAGCTGAATTTAAACGTGGCCGTAAGAGCTTGGGAGACGATGAGCGTTCGGGACGTTCAAAAAATGCAACTACCGACGAAAACATCGCCAAAGTTCACCAAATGGTGCTAGACGACGACAAATTAAAGTGAGTGGGATAGCAGGGGTTATGATAGTGTCTAAAGAACGCGTTCTTCACATATTAAATCAACATTTAGGCATGAGAAACCTGTCCGCGCGTTGGGTGCCGCGTTTGCTCACGTTAGACCAAAAATGTGTTCGAATGAACATTTTCCAGGCTTTGTTGGCGCAGTTTAGGCGCAATAAATCCGAGTTTTGGCGCCGATTAATTACTGTAGATGAAACTTGGATACACCGTTATACGCCCGAAACAAAAATACAGTCCAAACAGTGGACTGCACAGGGGGAACCGGCTCCAAAAAAAGCAAAAACTGTTTTTCGGCTAGGAAAGTGATGGCGACTGTTTTTTGGGATAGTCATAGAGTTATTTTAATCGATTATCACCAAAAAGGAAAAACCATTACAGGAGCATACTACGCATCATTACTTGACAAGCTGAAGGCAGAACTTGGGGAAAAAGGGCCACATTTGCAGAAAAAGAAAATCCTGTTTCACCAAGACAATGCACCGTCTCAAACCTCAGCGGTTGCCATGGCGAAAATCCACGAATTACGGTTTGACCTTACTCACCAGATCTAGCCCCAAGCGACTTCTTTTTGTTCCCTCATATAAAAACTGCGTTCGGAGGACAGAGATTTTCGTCAAATGAAGAGGCAATCAACTTCATGAACAATTATTTTGCATAGAAAAACGCCGAGTACTATTTGGACGTGTTACAGAGATAGGATAATCGCTTTGAAAAGTGTGTAGAGTTACAAGGAGACTATGTTGAAAAATGAAAAAAAAATCAGAAAAGATTTCTGAAAAATTTGGGGTCGGAAACTTATATATATATATATATATATATATATATATATATATATATATATATATATATATAACCCTATATATGACTATATTGGTATATCCGGAGAAGTGGCTATATATAATAGATATACAATATGTGAAGTTCGTTTTAAACCGTTTGATTAATTTTATTTTACCCTATGTGGTATTTGGCTCATACACACAGAGAAGATGTCCAGAAATATGCCTTCATTATCCATCAACATTAATTAACGGGGAGTCAAAAGTGGGTTAATTTATATCTCCCTCCATTTACTGTGTTCCGTTTGGAAAAGAAATATAACAGATGTATGTTTGCACACCTGAAGTGAAAATGTCAGCGTAGATACCTTTCAGTCTGGGCTGCGATAAATCGTGTGCGGGATCCTTCGCGAGTTATTGCGACTCGATATCATTTTGCTGGATAAGTTAAGTTATAGCTCGAAAATGCAGAGGATTCAAGTAGAAATCGAACGGGTTCAACTTTTTTTATAAAAATAAGTATTCTCTCTCTCACATCGAATGGAATAACATTTCTCCGATTCTCATTCGCTTTGCTGTATCGATTTTATATATACTTGCCACTGATTACCGCGCCTCCTCCTTCCTTTCGCTCCAGTAATTCTCGATCCCTTATATTTCTTTCCCTCTATCGATCGCAAATCCCGTGTTCTTCCGCAGTGGCCAACACCCATTCCTTTCTCCTCTTATCTTTCTATGTGTTGTTATTGTAATTTAGCGTGCGGAATTTTTGGAGGTTTATATGTCCGTCTTTGTTTCTATATTTTTCCTTATTTTGGATTTTCTTTTTTTCACCCTGTTTAATATTTTTTATATTTTCGTATATCAAAGAAAGGGTAAATATAGTATATACCAAGTGAATACTAATTTGTGCCGACTTTGTATTTTGCGCATTTTGTAGTCCCCTTTTAATGAGTGTTTTCCGGTAACTTTTTTCAACCTTAAATTGCAAAGAATTATCTGTACTCTTTCTTTCTTGTTTCTAATTATCAAAAAATGTTATGACAAAAGGCGAGATTAGGAGTAAGAGAAGCTTATATAGTAGGGCGTACTGAAAAACAAAAATTTTTAGAAGTGGGAACGTAATAAGTTGGAAAAGTTGCCTTTTAGGCTCAATAATAAATGTGCAAAAGATGGGCTCTAACAAAGTTCGTCTTGGGCCTGACCAAAGAGCTCAAAAATTCGAAATTTTAGTGAAAATTGCGTTTTTTTAGGTACGTTAAATTTTTGACGGAGCATACATACATTTGATTAAATGGCTGTTTTAACTCGTTTTGATCGAGGAACAATTATATTGAGCCATTAAAACCGAATATGACGAGATATCATACTTTTAAAAATATGACTATTTTAATTAGCGATCAAAGCATAGCCAAGAAAGGAAAAAAATTGGTAAGGGCTGATAAGTACCTTTGACGGGCTAACTTCAAATATCGGGCGAGAATCCAAACATTTTAACGGTTATTCAAGACAAGAAAATCTGTCGGTAATCCCTAAAAGCACAGCGTCAGATTCGAATCCGAGTCCTTAGATTCGGTTTTGGGTGTCTCGACTTGCATGATTGAGTGAGGTTAAAATTCGTATGCGGTTGACCTCCGCCACAGGTGAGGTTTTCAATGTACTCCAGATAGATTTCCTTCATTCAATCATTGCGGAAATTGGAATCTACTTTCGCCATCTCCATTTAAGAAGATTATTTATATACGTTTTATAACTTTACATCGTGTGTTTATCATTTAACAAAAATTAAACATGACGAAGTACTTGGTTCCTTGCTTCCTGTCAACGATTGAAGGGATTATTTCATTTTCTTGGGAATCTGATGAAAATACTTCTAGTTACATCTTTATTATTGTTATCAAGATAAATAAAACTGTCATTTTTCCACAAGTTTCGCTAGCGACCGGTTTCGCTGAATTATTAGATACTAGATGCTAGTAATTTAGGGAAACCGGTAGCATAATAAAAAAATCTTGTGGAAAATTACAAAGTTTTTTATCTCTATTTCGATGGATTTCCACGAAGTAACGCTTTTTGCTCTTTTGCATCTTTTGGTTTTACGATCAGTAGAGTTGCGCAGGTTTATCATATGTGCTTTCTTTATGGGTATTTTTCTGCCTCCATGTTTCTGCCTTCTATTTCTATATACCTATGCATTATTTATGTTATTATGAATATCATTAACAAATATAAAATAAATATGAAGATTTTCTCATTTTTTCTTCCATTTTACAACCAACTCCAAAATTTACAAGACACCTCTTTTTCAGTTTTTAACTCTTCATCTTCGAATAGCACCTTTCGCCAACTCTCAACATCCTAAGCATGGTTGCAACAGATTCATTTATTTTCAGATCTGAAGAATCCGTTTAAATATATTTAATTGATGCGGTAATTATCGTTTGTTTTTTTTGCTCATTTTTACACTTATTTTTTTATAATACTTATTTACTTTTTATGCACAGTTGTTTCATTGTTGATTTTATTTATTCACTTTTTATCGTGCCTCGTGCTGTATGTTGATGCTTGTTTAATAAATAAACTCCTTTTAATTCTTTAGCTTTGATGGCCTCTTCAGGCTAAATATTCCATTCTTTAACTCCTCTATTTATTAACCATCTATTCATATCACACAAAGATTATTCGAAGCCCCACACTTCGAAAATATCTACTGGATTATAAATTGAAATTTAAATATTACAATTGAGTAACATATAGAGGGAGTTCGTCTCGGGGTAATGTGATATAATTGTTTTACGCGCTTTTTCTCGGACATGAGTCGTTGAAGCCACGCCTGAACTCAAGTTTCCTTACCTTTTTCCTACGATGAGGCAGATAATGAAATGTTCCGAAAAAGGAATAGAACGATTCCAATCTATGAAATTTCGAAACCGCTGCATGTATGGAGTATATTTCATGCTTGTTAACTATAAAAAAGTACATTTGACATCCGGGTTGACATCCGTATTTCTTCCCAAAAGCGTCATGCAGCGGTGTAGAATAGTTGGTTTATTTATCGGTGTCGCAAACGGTCGCAAAATTAATCTTCAGATTCCTCTTCAGGAAACATTACAGAATAGTATGGGAAGAGTTAGCACCTCTTCATCGATGTCCATTTGTACTATTTTCCTCGCTTTAGGAAAACTTTGTTCTAAAATAAGGGTTCGCCATTTTGTTATATAGCGTAGGCTAATATTCAACTTTGACCTTTAAAATCCTCCAGTATGAAAGACAAAAAATAGGTCTATAACATGGTATTAAAGTGTATCGGATATTTTTTTCATATGGGTTCAGCATTGGCTTGAAGAATTTCGCAAGGAATCGAAGACCGGCGTTTTTCGCGAAATTTGGTCAACTTTGACCCCCTGTATAATTTAAATGCGCAGGAATCAACTTCAACGACTTATTTAGTCGAATGCAAAATTTATTTAAGAATAGCCCTGCGAAGTTTCAGATCCCTAACTTAGAAAAACCACTTTGGTATTTTTGGTCAGCTTTTTTCGATTCTATCCCACTGTGCGTCGTGATTCGCGGCGACCGCTGCCACGGCGAATAATGCCCTCGGATATCAGAAATTAAAGTTCTATTCAAGATATCGTCCCGAAACAAACAGTAAAGAAAAGATTTTCCTCAATTTCCCTTGCAACAAGTTTTTTGTCACGTGCGAAACGAATAAGTTTTAGGCTACACATAAATTGAGATGCACGAGCGAAGTTTTCTAAGGTTAGGTTCCATATAAATAATGTTTGGCTAAGTTTTGGTTGCTCAAAAGTAGATCTTGTATAATTTTTATGCGTGCTGATGACACAAAGAGCAATCGAGGTAAAAACCGGCGATTATATTGGATTCGAAGAGTGGTAATGGTAGTTTTCAAAATGTTCACGAGTGAATGCACAGTTTCATTTCTTTCTCGTATTAAGCAATATCGTTATCGCTATTTTAGCGTAAAATATCAGCTGTAGTGGCGATAAAATCATTCCTATTCAAATATTATAAGAACTGAAGATGAAATCCTCCATTACTGAAAAATAGGATATGAGTAGGATCAAATCTGATTCAAATCCCCCGCGAAGGTAGCGACATTTCAGGATTGTGCAGCGTGCAGCTGCACGAGACACAGGAATTCTTCAAGCGCCGAAATCGGCAAACCGTCGGGGGCGATTCCTCGGAAAATGGTTATCAGCCACGTGGTCGCCAGTTTTCAGAAGTGCCCGGTGAGCATTTCAAGAGCTAAGCTCGCATCATCAGGAGAGGGGGTCAACATTTGATACTTCTGAAAACTGGCGACCACGTGGCTGATAACCTTTTTCCGAGGAATCGCCCCCGACGGTTTGCCGATTTCGGCGCATGGAGAATTCCTATGTCTCTTACTCATTGAACGCCGAGTTCCTTTTCTTTTCTTTCTTTCATCCAATGCTGCGTCAAAATCTATATCAAAGCAATACACGGAGGCTGGAACCTCTATATACTTAATCTATGATATTACCAACGTAATAATTTAAATTTCATTTATATAGAACCCATATATGTTTTCCAATGAACTTGCGTCAATGCACCCAATATTTTTATCGTTTAATCGTACAGGAGAGTACTTTCTGAATGTAAATGAATATTTGAAAATTTCATGCGCGACTTTTATTATACTGTTGAAATAAAAGTGTGTTTTTAAAATAATTTTTGAATGTAGGGATTTCGTCCGTGCTGGCGCTCCACTCCTTTAGTTTATGCCGCCGCAACTCACGTTCTTTCCAGGAAGTGCATTTTTGCTATCTTTATAGGTCCTTCTCTTCGTCATCTTTCTTTCACACCTTAATCCTTCTCTTTCATCACTTTATCTCGCCCTTATCCTTTAAGCCTCCCTTTTGCACACTTCTCTTCGCGGTGTTTCCGTTTTAGCCTCGCTATTCTTTCCCCTTTATCATACATTTTCTCCATTTGATTTACGCCTTTGTATCCTTCCCTAGCGTTTCGCATGATACAAAAGGAGGTGGCGTCACTTTCGAAGGATGGAATTTTAGGATCACTAAAGAACAGCGAACATGTGACCGATATTTTGTCAAGCAATGGTTTACTTTTACCAGTAGTAAAAAACATTCTCGAGTAGTTTTTATATTTCTTCCATACCCTGTGAGTTATTATTCGATTAAAATTATCATTATTTTTAACAGAAAAGCCTTTCGATAAAATAGGTGGGAATGAGAGTTATCAGATCGATACTTCAGTGTTTAGCAGAAATCTTTTATAAAATTCATTTGGAAAATGGGTTAACAAGAGCACCATGAGTAAGAACGTTATTATAGTTGTCGAGAGTTCTTACTATCAATTACTTTACGTTACCAGAAATTCATAGTTATCATTTTTAATTAGCTACGAATTTTATTATAAAGAATTAATCCGATTAGCAACGTTTTCAGTATTCTCTTAAAATTCTTAGAAATCTCTCTATCCGTATATTCGATTATAAGGTATCCTACGTAGACAGAGGGTAATTTTATTGCAATGAAGCGAATAACTGTGTAAAGATGCGCTGATGTCGAATTCATATTATTTTATACCTTCAAGATCCTTATAGATATCACACCAGAAGAACATAGCAAGGGAAGCCCTCCGCAGCAAGTTTTAAGGATTTCAGACCTCATACTTGAAACGGTCCCTCGTAAAATGAGAAAACAAGCGGAATTTCATCTTCTTTCTCTCAATTTACATCTCCTGTTTATCTATGCACTCATGTTATTATTTTCTCTTTTGTTTTCACCTACGCTTTAGATCCTTTCCAGTTTGCTCCGTCCAACTTTTTCCTTTCTCTGTCTTCCCTAGTTTCAATTTTATCGTCTTCCAACGCTGCTTTCTCTTCCGATTTTTCCACCCAATACTTCCAGCTCTATTCACAGTTCCCCTTCCTCCAATTGTTCATCTCTTTGCCCACCTATATTTCTTTCTTTTCCAGTAATATTCTTTCCTCCGTCCCCTTCACCCTCATCCCAACATCAACCCTTTTGTGCTTCATTTTGAGATGATGAAAAAAGCAGACGGCGCTCTCAAATAAAAACGTAAACAGTGAAACAAATGAAAGGGCATCGGACCACGAGATATGTGAGAAGGAAAAGAACGCGGATACATTATTATACATTTTTTCGGACCTTTTTGCTCACGTTTATACGAAAATCATTATAGGTAAAAAAGGAATTGTTTTCCCCTCTGAGCGTGGACTGAGAGGATGTTTTTCCCTCACATTTTTGCACGATCTTCGAAAGAAAAAAAAAGAGACGTCCGCGCCAGGAGGGAGGTATTTGTCACAATGAAGAAAAAGATGGAAGGACGACGTGTTTATGGTTGATATTATGAAAACGACTCCCCTCTTTCTTTCTCTTCTTTGTCCCTTGCAATTGGGATTAAAACCGTGGAGAGATGGCGGAGTGATTTAGCTGAGGAAGGAGTGGGTGAAGGAGGATCTTGTTGGGAACAAAGGGCAGTGTGCTGGAAGGAGAGGTTTCCTCGCTCTGTGAAGGAATCTCTAGTGCGGCGCAGGAAATGTGCGCGACCAGACGAAAACATGAAAAGGCAGGAGTAATGTGGTAAGCGGGAAAAGACTCGCGGGGGCGCTGGAGTTTAAGTAAAAGTGAGGGATCGATGGAGGATGCATTGATATACGGCGAGGGATGATTTTTTTGAGTATATTTCGACTCCCTTTTCGAGAAAGTAGGGCGAGGATATTTCGGGAGTCGCATCATAATCACGCATCAGTCGAAAGGTTCATCTTGAGGAGTACGCCGCATGAAGGATTTCTCAAAAGTATGAAGGAATGATAAATGAGAAAAATCAGGGATCGAACTCTTTGGCAACAAACGGCTTGCAGTGTGAAGCGTAGACGAGAAGTGAAATTAAGGGTTTAGAACAGTGATTCCCAAACTTTTTCGAGCCACCGCCCCCTTGGATCCATAAAACAATACTCAACGCCCCCCAAGCGGTAACTTTATAATAATAATCAGAATCATAGGCTAAATAACCAGATGAGGAACATTGTAATAATTAAATTAAAAACAATGACTAATCAAATGTTTAATTATAATCCAATAAAGGTATAGTTTTCATAGCACAAGTATGCAAAAGGAATAATACTTAGGTAATACTTGGCTCTTTTCGCCCCCATAAACTAGAGCACCGCCCCCCAGGGGGCGGTAGCGCCCACTTTGGGAACCACTGGTTTAGAACATCTACATCCTCGGTGAAGATGGTCGTGTTTTGAACAAAAACCGCTACTCCGGAATTCCTAATTGTAAAGAGTTCCGTAATATTTATTTGAGCCATCATGATGTATTTTTCACAGTAGCATGTTCCTTTTTAATGACAACATCTGCAAAAATAAACTATGGAAAAACCACGCATAAAACTAACAAACCTGTGAGAATGAGTAGAGGAAATATGCCTAGTAAGACAAAGAGAAATTTTAAAATAATTATGAAAATCCGGGAGCCTTCCACTCCTTCGAGAACGTAGGTAACCTTGACGGTGATTGAAATATATTACGTAATTGCAGTTATTAGATTAATTGGTGTTCAAATTTGTTATGAAGCATAACCACGCCACCAATTCTGCTAGCAGATCTGATATTTGCATCGTATCTATAACTCCTATCTAATCAGGCTTTATTGAAATATTAATCCCAGTATATAATTACTATGCACTTACTATTGGAATATGAATGATGAATTCCCCTAGCAAACGGAAGGGGTTGTCATCCCAATCTTTGTCAAAAATATGAGTCACTTAACATAAAGTATTCCCTAACATAATTCTCATTCATTGTAGTATCCATCTAAGTAATTCCTCTTTTCATTCTCGTTATATTATAAAATTGTTAAATGTTGCTCTTTAAAAAAGCAACGTTGTGTAGATGGTGATTAAAAATAGTACATATTTATAGAATTTCGAATGAGCTAGAATATAATAGAAGGTATCATATGCGTCCATGACTGAATTATTCTGGTGACTACAGGGTGAGGCTAGTATTAATATATGCGAGTAAAACTTGCTTGCAAACTGCAAGCTAATCGGTGAAAATTTACCATAGGTATCCGATTATTCTCCGATACGTATATATCTCCCTGTCTATCTTTCCATGTTATCGAGAAAGCATTTCAAACGATTCTAAAAAATCCCAAAAATACATTTTAAAAAGAAGAATTTTACACCAACCTGGCGTCTAAACAACACTTATTTGGTAAAATTTTAATGCTAATCCGATTACCGGGGATGATATAAAATGGAATGTACATAGAGGCAATTCATATGTTTCATAACCACTGTTCGCCGTTCCTCTGACGGTTCTTGGTTCGATGCCTGAGCCTCATTTGTATTCTACCACGCATTTCAAAGGGGGATAGCGTAATCTTATTCTAGGACATTCCCGATAAGATATTGAATTGAAACTTTGGAAAAGGAAAGAATGGCACATATATAATATTAATTTGCTGTTTTCTCTCACGAAAGTGTCCTGAGTTCGACGCCAGGCGGTATTTTCAGCGAATTTTTGAAAATTGTTTTGAGGCCGTTTTCGGTGCGATAGAGCAATCAAAATCACGGTTTTTGCAGATGAGATTGTCTTCCTTAGTACCAAAGGAAGAAATGTTACCAATGGCCGTATGTTCGACGCCAGGTGGGTCCGAAATGATTCCTTAACAAATGCATTGGTGAAATTTTGGACGATTTTTTTAAATGCCTTCCCGATAAGCTTTAAAGATAAAACCCGGAATGGTTACAGAGGCGTTTGAGAAGATTCTTTCATGACGTCCACTGCTTCTCTAGTGGTCCTTGGTTCGATGCTAGAGCGTCATTCCGATTCCACCATGCATTTCAAACGGGAATAACGGAATCTTATTTAAGGACCTTCCCGATAAGATACTGAATTGTAACTTTGAAACACGTGAGAGTGGCACTTATCTAACATTTCCATGCCATTGTCTCTCACGAACGGGTCCTATGTTCGACGCCAGGCGGTCATTTACACTATTTTTTTAAAAATTGTTTTGAGGCCTTTCTCTATGCAGGAGACTATTCAAAATCACAGCGTTTGCGTTTGAAGTAGTTTTCTATAGAACCAGTGGAAGAAAGGTTGCATATGACCGTGAGTTCGATGCCACATGGATGAAAATTTCTCACGTAAGAAATGCATTGCGGCAATTTTTAAGAATTTTGCTGTATATGTTTCGAGGTTATACCCGTGAGGGGAACTTATTGTAAATTTTTACCCATTAGCCTGCAGTATGCAAGCAACTTTTACTCGTATATATATATATATATATATATATATATATATATATATATATATATATATATATATATATATATATAACACACACACATATATATTTGACTTTGCTTACAAATGTAAATTCAACGTTTATTCGCCATGTGGAAAATAACTATAAAAATTAAACTGAGGAAGCTTATTCAGTCCACTTGCTTTGCGTTAATGCGCAAATCTAAATTTTCACCTTCTCCTCATTTGATTCTATGTAGCTGCTGTCATTCAAAATATGATATATTTTTCCATAAGCAAATCATCCCGTAAATAAGGATATGCCTAAATATAAATATTTTAAATGAGGATGAATTCACTTTGGAAGATTATTTAATTTTTTAGTCATCCAGGTATTTAGTTATTGGCATCATCTCCCGGATTACACAGTGGTCCACTTGCGGAGATACATTTTCAAATGGATTAAATTGAATTAATATAGGGAATGACAACAGAAAAAATATTTGGAAAATTTTTAACGTTTTCTTGATTGAAATTAGCCGGTGGTGACTTTGTGGTTTCTTGAAAGTTTATCGTGCAGGTACATAAGACAGTTTGCATGAGTATAAATTTTAAATTTATTCTTTTGATAAAATATTTTTGAATTGGTGTAATAACCTAGAGGCTCTTGGTTATGATGTAAATGTGATGTTATATAACGAAAATAATATTATAGTCAATAATATGAAGTGAATTTTACGACCTTACTAAAACATTTTTTGCTACTTCCTTTATGTTTTGTCAGTAATTTTCAAACGGCTAGCTTCAAAAATTCTGAGGAAATGACCCTTAGCTTTTCAAATAGGAACATGCTGTGTCGAATTGACGTCTCGATTCATTTACTCCATACTTTGGCATCATAACTGCTTTTTAATTATTCACTTACAAATAAATATTTACTAATCATCCTGTATTTGTGTTAATCTTCAGAATTTTATCGCAACATCCTTAAAAAGCTGGCAATTCGGAAAATTATTCTTTTCTCTTAACTGTTCTTTCTATAACCGAGTTATACCGCGTGACCTATATGATGGTAAATCATAGACAGAGTTCACATTCTAGCATTCCAGAAAAGATTTATCAGAGCATCGTATCCTTCATCTCATTTGAAACGTCTCCTCAAATGTAACATCTTTTTCCTGGCGCAAGAACTCGTGAAACACGGAAGGCTCCAGAAATATGACCATCCGCATTCAGTGATTATTATTCAAACGACTCGAGGGAGTTACATCCGAACCGTCCCATTTAAAACACGGCGACAAGGAAATCGTTATGAAACGAAGGCAAGAAAATGAGTCGCGTGGATTGAGACGGAAAGAAAGGGGAATGCATAAGAATGGGGAGATTGTTAAGTCGAGGATGACGTCCAGGATCGTTGATGATAATAATATCCTTCGCTGGCCGGAGGAAAATAATGGTGGTAATGGCCATGGACAACAACGCAAGAGGAGACTAGGAAGTGGAAATAGAATTACAATAGTAGATACTTTTCGGCGGAAAATAGAAGCACGGCCTATGACCCAAAAGAATGGGAGACGAAAAGGGGTAATGGGAGTGAAAGAGACGAGGATGAGGTTGGTCTCCACACAAAGGAACGCTAAAAGAGACGAAAAAACAAAAAAGAAACGAAATAAGAAAAAACGACTCCTCGCGAAAGCTACCAGGGGAAGAGATATCGAGAAACTTGTTTTAATGGAATGTAACTTTAAGTCCAAGCCGAATAAAGGGAAGGGATTGAGTTTATGGGAGGGAATAAAAAACGCCGCCCGAGGATTAAGAGCGACCGAGTTTAAATTCGGATGGAAGAGTAAACAGGGTCAAGCAGCGTTAAGGGATAAAGGAAAGATATCAAGGAGTAACAGAATACAAGGCTAAATGGGAGAAAGAACCAGTGAAAAATCATCAGAGAAGTAGAAATCATGCGAAGAGATAATCTAACGTGATGATGGAAGAAATGGAAAAAATCCCGCTCTCTGAAATTGAAATTGGACGTGAAGAGATGCATCATGGGTTGGAAATGGGGCAGTAAATCATCTGAGGAATATCCGAAAATTCGAAAAATTTGGCAAAGAGGGACACCAAAGGCGGGAAAGAATTAGGGTGATAAGATTGGTACGCTACGAACCGGAGAGCCAAAAGCTTTCCAATTCCGAATTTATCACACGAAAGTAATTTAACTGGCCGCAGAATGAAATCGACCTTTTCTCTTACTATTGCGTTGATTCGGGCGAAGAAAACAGAATATAAATGAGGATTAAGTAGCTACTGAAACGGCCAAATAAAACTGCGGTCCAGCTATTGATAGTTAATGAAAATCGAGGGGAACTATTCATAGACGTAAGAAAAAGATTCGCATTCCCATGTTTCTTCAACTCGTGCTGTCTGATTTATTTCCTATGTAACGGGTGGAATTTAGAACTTGATCTCCATCTACTTGCTATAATGAGTATCGTCTTAGGCAGAGGGGGAAATCTGAGGCCTTGGGCTTTTAGAACTATTTCACTCACTTCCTGTAACAAACGCCCGTATTGAAATGATTTTGATTCTCAATGTATAGTAAACCTATTAAAATCAGAACAGGAGTATTTCCTGGGCTCAGTTTGTGAGTGATCGTGATGCCCTTTCACGAATGCTGATAAAAATTCGTTATTCTTCCCTAATTGTCTGTGAAAACTACTTGATAATATAACAAAATATAACCAAAATCTAAGTAACTAACAAGAAGTTCTCAGGTGGAATCGTGTTTTCAAGGCGAGACCTGTTTAGCGTAACAGAGAATTGAATATAAAATATATCCGTTTTCGTCTTAGGGGAGTTCTCAAGATGGTTGTAAATAAACTTTCAAAAGTAGCAAATAAGATACCTGCTGCTAAGCTTCTTCGCAGCTAATTAGTGACAGCGATGACGTCGCGGGAACTCGCCGTTCACTCTGGCTGCTGGGGTTACTCAGCCATCGCGGCCTTTCGATGAATTTTTATTCTCTTAGCTTAAGGTATTTAAAAAAATATATTTGCCTTTTATAAATACAGCGCATACCAATCGGATGTTTATCAGTCTGAATGCAATCGCTGATTAGCCAAAGTTCACAATCGAAGATGGTCTAATTTAATCGGAGTATTAAGGAATTATCACACCCCCTGCCATACGTCATACGGCAGCTCGCGAGATATTAATGTTAATGTAAATGTAGATATTATATTATTTGTCATTATCATGCCTACTAGCCTACTTAAATGCCTGCCTTTTTGTTGAATTACAACCTACTTCTTTTGTAATTCGTAACAATATAGCTGAGTGGTTAGTCCAGTTTCCAAAATATTCGAAATATGGTTTTCAGGACCTGCGACATCGATTATCAAGATGGCTGCCATCCACCTCCGCTCTTATGGTTAGTCAGTTTATTATCTTATTTAACCACCACACTGGTGAATCACTTAATCTAATCATTTTATCTATTTGTCTTCGCATGTTTAATGAGGGATGTGATAAGTGTTTGTTTTGTTGATATATACACCGCTTACTTCTCGCGTTAGCACGATAACCACACAGCCATAGCGGCTGTTAAATTCGGTCAACGAAACTGTCTAAATCCCGGGGATACATGACTGTTTTGACAGTCAAACTAATAGGCCTGCCTTTTGTCACCTATTTCGACATATTTCTGAAATTCAGGGTCCAAATTGGTTCCCTTATGTAGTACGTCTTATAAGTGCGGTGGGTTATATATGCGGTGCATTTGGAAAAGGCAGATATCTTTATTAAAATATCTTAAATTAAGAGAAAAATAATCCGTTGATAGGCCGAAATCGCAGCGTAACCTGAGTAGGCAAAATGAACGGCGATGTCATCGCTGCTCCTGATTAGCTACGAAGAAGCATAGCAGAAGAAATTTATTCTGATACATTTGAAAATATGTTTAAAAACCATATCTTGTGAGCCAGCTGAGAGATACCTCTAGTACAAATATTTTATATTCAATTCTCTATTGCGGTAAACAGATTTCGTTTCGAAATCGCGATTCTACCTCTCCTTGTTAGACTCTTTCTGTAAAATGCAGACCATTCTTCATAAACCTAATGTAATGCAATCAGCAGAACGACATCCCACTAAAGATGCGGTTTTAGTTTGGTCATCTGAAAAACGTCTTAACTGTTTTTTTGTTATTCCACTTGGAGGGAATTTTGAATCAATTGCAAACATTACTTTCAATAGATTCGTTCAATAATTCTTCCATTTTCTAATTTATGCATAAATGGGGATTTTATTGAAAAATTAAGTAAACAATCATGATTGATGCTTCAATTAGAATAGTAAATTCGTCAATGAAAGAATATGATAAATTTTAGCGAAAGGATTTTTCTAACTTCTTCTAATTAACTAACTGAAAACACCATGAAAACACACTTTATGTATACGATACGTACGTGAATCGTACTCTTCCAGTCATACTTATCCAAGCTCTTCATTGGGACACCGTAGCAACTTCGTTGGAATTTCTAGAAAATTCCAGAATTCATATGCCGCCTTTATCCCTGGAATCGCTGCGATGGAAGGTTAGTTTAGGAAAGCAAATTTGGCGCAAATGGATTACCTTTCTTGTAGATGCGGTTTCTGAGCCGTGAAGTCTTTGAATCATAAGGCCGAGTAACAACTTTAGAAATATCTTAAAGATCTAGTTTTAAAATGCCTCTCTTTCTATATTTTACGGTAGACACTTAATAATTGCAATAAATTTCCAAATTGATAATTTCATATTGGTATTGGAGTTTACTATGCCTTATTTCCTTTACAGTGTCCTGGTATATGTCAACCTCTTCGTCAACGACAGGAAAAGTTTGTGGCAGTATTCACTGTGTTCATCGTTTCGAATTTTGCATAATTATTTACTAAGCTGGAAGAAGAAAAATTCAATCAACGAACGGTTTCAGAAGGATGCCGGCGGTGTCTTTCTTGGAATTTGGGTACGTACTCTACAGTTCAATTTATCTACTGTAAGAATTTCTCAAAGGTTAAACATCACTCGATCGTTTCCTCTTGAATGGTTTCGAAAGTCCCGCATTTCATTTGGATGTTGTTAGCCGATACTCTTTTCGTGGGAAGCATAGTAATGAACATTTACATTTACATTTACATTTTACATTTACATAAGGACCCTGCTAACCGCCACTGGCGCATGGCAGGGGGTGTGAAACCCTATCTACCTTTGACTGCTGTTGGCTTCTCTAATATTTCGCGGAAAAAATGACCAGAAATAACTATCTGTCCTGGCAACTATTTCCCTGTAACGCTTCGTCGTTTTGTCTCGAAGATCACGTATGCTACTAACTGGTATGACAATATCAACTACCTCCTCCCTGAGATCCGTAGTGATAAATTTATCAAAAAGCTTCCTACGGTAATCAAGTCTTCTATCACTGAGCGAAACCCAACCGAGGGATTCTATCATAGCTGAAACACTGCTGTCAAATATGAAATCTCCCTTAACAAATCTAGCTGCCCTACGTTGAACCATCTCAAGGCTGGAAGTTAATCCCACTTCGTGCGGATCCCAAATCGCGCAGCAATACTCAAGGAGAGGTCGAATTAGGGAGAAGTGCGCTATTTCTTTTACTCTCCATGAGCAACCCCTAAGGATTCTACTAGCTAAACTTTGCATCCTATTCGCTTTACCTACTACGTTTTGAATATGCTCTTTAAAGGAAAAATTACTACTGAGCGTAATACCAAGATATTTATGATGCTTCACGAACTGCAACGGATATCCTGAAATATTATACGGTATGCGAGAAACATTAGTGGAACGTGTAAAATTCATGGCTACGCACTTCTTTACATTCAAATCTAACTGCCAATCCCTGCACCAACCAGAAATAAGATTCAGATCGTTCTGTAAGCAAACAATGTCATCTGCGCTTGTAATATCTCTATAAATAACAGTATCATCTGCAAATAGCCTAACCTTACATCGAACATTAAACGAATGCACGTAAATGACGACTGTTTGCTATATATACTTGATATTTTTATTGATGTATCAGTAGGGTTATTTTCTCTGCCTGAGAGGAAGCTTTTTCTCCTTTTCATTCACTTTAGATAAACATCGATCTCTGCAAATCTATTTTAATGTTGTTACAAATAATGTTATTTTAAAGCACAGGCAGTTGTTACGTCTTCGATTACTTTGTTGCGTCTTCTTTTATTAATTCGGTTAATTCTCTCATTTTCGCCTCTTATTTTACTTATCGAACGAAAGAGTAAAACCAGCTACAGAAGAGCCCTTTCAGACACTCCCGCTTAAGACTTAGATAAAAAGTTGTTATGGAGTGTTTTCTTGCTTCACAAACTCGAGTTCTAAAAATATCGAATTTACCAGACTGAAAGTGTAGTGTTTTGTAAGGTAAGGAAAGTCTTGCATAGCTGTGGCAGCCTCTCGGAGTTACAATCGAAAAATTTATAAATTTGTTGTTTATCCCTTCATTTATGCGAGATAAAAAATTCCTTTTCATTGGAAAAATCCGGTAATATCTCCATCCCGCAGTTTTCACCTTTTCAAAATTCTTAACCGCAACTTACGTTTCGTCAGATGAGTGAGAAGAAAGTGTGCTGATTGATGCATCTACATTGTAGATTTGAATTTTTATTGTAAATAAATACATGTTTGTAGAAATGTATAGGGGATAGTTATAGGGGGATAGTTAACATACATTTACAAACATGTATTTATTTATTCATTGTAGATTTGAATTTTCGTATTGAATGATTGTAGATTCTACAATCATTCAATACGATTCCATAGATACAGTTACTGGTTTTTCACAAAAACACACAAAAAGTATGTTATCCAAACGACGAAAATTGCCATGGAATCAATGACCAAAGGGTAATTTTAAGGAGCCCGTCGATGATGATTTAAATTATTGTAAATTAATAACATTTCATTCCAATGCATTATTGCTGAACAGTAATCGGCCTGAAGTGTCGCAATTTAATTCTAAAATTCTATAATGAGTTTTCAAATTTCTAAACTAAAAAGATACACTCCACAGTTGATATCAACCTGAGGGAAAGAATATTAATTTTGCTTTTTGAGTTTTCTCAAAAGCTTCCTTTAAGATACCTTTTTTCACTTACACTATTTTACTCACTCTGCATCTACAAATTTCTATCTTTCCAGCCGTTCTATTATCTTTAGCAAATACTTCCATCCTAACTCATTCTCTTCACCTTTATCTTATTCTGGTTAAGTTTTAGACTACATCTAGTTTCCATACTCTCTAATTGGTGGAACCTTTTCTGTATTTCTTCTTTACTGTTTACCATCAATACTATGTCATCTGCATTCCTCATACTTCTTCCTTCACTCCCCTTCTTTTGTGTAAAAAGAGTTGGAGACAAATTACAGCCCTGACTCATTCCCCTTCCTATTTTCAGCTATGCCATTTTATTTTCCCCTATCTATATAGTTTCCTTATGCCTCTGAGGAGCCTCCTATGTCTCTTTCCTTCAAATGTTTACACGGTGATCAACTGATCCCATTAAAATGATTCTACCAGATCAGCAGAATATATGATTAGACTTCATACTTTCCCTAAATACGAGTATTTTCTCCTGTGGTTCTCACCACACTTAATGCATCCCTTGCCCTCAGAACTCTCCTCAACCCAAACTGTTCCTCTGCTACAATTTTTCCACATTCCTAATCAGTCTTCTATTATATATACTAAGCGAGCTCTTTGCTGTTTATTCAATAACACTGATCATCATATTCTTCACATTTTTTTGTATCATTCCATCAGTAGGAATCCTTAGAGCCATTCTCCTCTTTTATGAATAAACTAGCGGAATTGCCCGCTGATTCTCAACGGGGAAAATAGATGTAGGATTTAATTAGTAATGCTATTTGTGTAGAAGTGAAATTATCCTCTCCAAAGATTTCAGATGAAAAATGTAGGGGGTCAAGACCCTCCGACCCTTCTATTTGCATATAGGTATGCATTTAAGCTTTCATTCTATGAAAATGAATCAGGAACAATATTTATAATTTTTGATTAGTAATTACTTATAACTCTAGGATTTTATTTGTAAACATTTAATGTTATTCGTAATATGACTTAAGTTGCCTTTGCAGAAATGGAGAAGATATAGGAGCTTTAATGACTCAAATAGATCCCAAGCAAACCTCTATTAATAGATTCCAATACAACTGTTTCGTACTACTCCACCACTTCTTTTGAAATCGTCGGAGAGTATAATTTCACTTCTTCACAAATAGCATTACAAATCTAATCCTACATATATTTTCCCCGTTGAAAATCAATGGGCAATTCAGCTAGTAATATATAATTCATGAATATTTTGTAGTGTAGCCAATACGCGCCTCCCAACTGAAAAGGTCAGCTCCATCCTCCCTGCACACTCTCTGGTACTTCAAATTTACCGCAATATTAAAAGTATTTGGCAGACGATTTGAACTATCTATTATATATAGCTAACTCTCCGGATATACCTATATATATATAGGGGATACGAATTCTGACCATGTTCCACAAGCGCCGTAGACGTCAGAATTTTTCGACGCACTGGCCCTACCCTGTAGATGCCAGAATAATTCAGACATCGACGCTAGGTGTCATGGGATCGATACTAGAATGTCCCAAAAATCGCAATTTTCCCATAAGAATGCATTGCGTGGATTCTTAAAAATTATTTTGAGGCACTTATCGGTAGGATAGAGGAACCAAAACCTCGGAGGTTGAAGCTGAGGTAGTCTTCTATGGTTCTTATGGAAGAAATGTTGCTAAATGACCGTCAGTTCGACGCCAGGTGGGTGCGAAATTCTTCCATAAGAAATGCATTGCTGGAATTTTTGGTTTTTTTTTTCAATGCCTTATGTATAAGCTGGAAAGATAAAACCCGGAATGGTGACAGAGGAATTTAAGAAGATTCTTTCATGACGTTCGCTGTTTCTCTAGTGGTCCTTGGTTCGATGCAGGAGCGTCATTCCGATTCCAGCATGCATTTCAAACGGGGAAAACGGAATCTTATCTTATGACCTTAACGATAAGATATTGAATTGAAACTTTGAAAAACGTCAGAGTGGCACTTCTCTAACATTCGTATGACATTGTCTTTCACGAACGGGTCCTGTGTTCGACGCCAGGCGATCATTTACGCTAATATTTTAAAATTGTTTTGAGGCTTTTCTTTATGCAGGAGACTATTCAAAATCTCAGCGTTTGCGTTTGAAGTAGTTTTCTATAGAACAAGCGGAAGAAAGGTTTCATATGACCGTGAGTTCGATGCCAGATGGATGAAAATTTCTCACATAAGAAATTCATTGCGGCAAATTTTAAGAATTTTGCTGGATAAGCTACGAAGATGATACCCGTAAGGGGAACTTATTGTAAATTTTTACCAATTAGCTTGCAGTATGCAAGCAACTTTTACTCGTAACCAATATTCTCAAGGGTGCGCAAGATGGCGCTACATCTGCCGCACCATCGGCCGCTCGATTTTAACATAACTTTTTGAATGATATTTGGGCAAAATCATCCAACTTGCAAAACGATTTGGCTGCAGTCGTCGATTTGCAACATTTCTTAGCGCGGAAGCATAGTTGCGTCCTGAAGGAACGGCCATAGCTGAATCACATACCGACCTCCCCTGCAAGATTTTCTTATGCCACACTGGCGTTGCCGCGTTCGGGTGAACGAAGGATCCGGCACAAGCGGAAAAGAAAAGAAAAGAAAAATAAAAGAAAAGAAAAGGAAGTTTAATTCCTTTTGGTAAGTTTTGCAGGTCGTGCTGCCCGATCGACGACAAAATTTTGAAATTCAAAAACATACCCTGAGGAGCGGAAATGAAATGTTTGATAAATCTAAAAGTTATACCCTGAGAATGTCTGCTATGGTCTACGGGGGGTACACGCGGCAATGTAATACCTTCAAATATTCTTCCTGTCCCTCTAAAATAATCCCCTTCCTCGACGTAATATTTCTTCGTCATCTTGATCATTACAAACGAACGTATTAATGTCCTTTTGCAATTCGGTTTGATAAAGGAATACTCCAAAATGGCTGTAATTTTGTTCCTACTATTTAAATATCATAGTTTATATTCGCTGAAATCTCAGTTAATTGCCCCCTCTTCATAAATTCTGACGTTACTTCCTACAATTAATTCGGTATGGATGTAAAATCCACATGTATTCCTGTGGGAGAATGAATGTATCGGATTCAACAATCACCTTGGTCGTCAGGGGGACTGGTTGTTTACTACGGCGAAATTTTACAAAATTTTCGTTTATTTTGTCATATTTCTCGTAATTTAGATTCGAAAATTACATTTTACGATAATAATAAGATTCGTCATTCAATTTACCTTCGTTCTTGACTTCTTAGGAATATTATTTCCAATTTAATTCTGTAAAAGTAACAAAGCCTGCAGGGTGAAAAAACTAACTTTACGTGCATTCCTTATGGAAACGTATTATGGAGAACTGGGTTCGAACCCGAGCCTTCATAAAGATGAAAATAGTTTTGGTAGGACTTTCAGCATATTAGAAATAGAATGCAGTTTGTCTCATGGCTCTACGACAAATATTTTCCAAGATAAAAGAGGGGACGGACAGACAGACAGACGGACACACCGCTAATTATATATATTAGATAAATTCATAAATCCAATGACATATGAAAGCATTTTTTGGGTAAGATATTGTTATAAATAGCATAGAATATTAATCAACACTAAACTTATAACTAATTACATTACGAGTAATGCATCTTATTACATCTACTAATATTTCCATTTTATATCAATTATTCATAATTTAAATCACAAAATAGTATGCTATACTATATTAAATTTTATTAAAATTACAACGAAATAAATTTCTTACCGCTTTTATTAACGTTTTTTACATTATAGTCTTAATAAATGTTTTTCATTGATAAACATGATAAATATTTTATTCAAAAGATGTATGCAATTATAGATATGTAAATACATATTATATGTTATAGGGGGATAGTTAAACATACATTTACAAACATGTATTTATATTCAGTAAATATATCCATGTTTCATTTCTCAAGCCCATCGATACTTTTCTTCCATTTCTAATCAAACATTTCCACTGGAATTCCTTCTGATGCCTTTCCATCTTTCATGTCCATCACTTTGTTGAGCAATATATCCTCTTTGATGTTATCTAAGTCTATTGACTCTTTCTTTTCTAAATTTTAGTAATGCTGTTTAACTTTACTTCATACAATTCTTCCAAATATTTTAAACATCCCATCATTATTGTCTTATCTTTCTTTGGTGAAATCCCTGTTTGTCCTCAATTTCCTTAGTGTGAGCCCATCTAGTTCCTCCATCTCAGCTAATTACTTTTAATTTCTCATAGAAAAAGCCATATCTCTATGAAATTATGCACAGGCCTAACATGGAGGAATTCGAGCTTTAGAGAAACAGTAATCCCAACAGATTAAATAATCTCATTTGAAATACTATCTAAGTTAAAACCTTCATGCAATGTAACTAATCTATCTTCTATCTATCTATCTATATATATTGAAAACGTAACGGTGTCTGTCCGTCTGTCTACAAAAAGCGTTTTTCTCGCCAATGTCAAGAGCTAGAACGATGCTGAAACGTGCATTCGATGTAGAATGCTGCACCCTACAATGTGGCGAAATTTTCTTTTACCTAAACGGCCCCAGTTCGAACCCAGAGAAGAAAAACCGTTCTCATAAGAAATGCACGTAAACCACACTTTTATCGGTTGCAGGCTACGTTTCTTTTGCAAAATTAAATTAGAAACAATAGGATTACGAAATCGAGATAAGCACCAAAAGAAAGAGAACTGAATAGAAATTCTTATTTTGGTCGCCAAATATCGTTATCGGGTCGAAATGGTGAGAATTCGGTTAAAATAAACGGAAATTTCGTGAAAATTTGAAGCTGTAAGCAACGAGTCCCCTTGACGACGGATGCGATTGTTGAAACCGAGGTATTGCGTTTTCCCATAAGAAAAACCGTTCCCATAAGAAATGCACGTCAACCACACTTTTATCGGTTGCAGGCTTCATTACTTTTGCAAAATTAAATTAGAAACCATAGTCATAGGAACTCGAGATAAGCACCAAAAGAAAGAAAAATGAATAAAGATTCTTATTTTGGTCATGAAATATCGTTTTCGGGTCGAAATAGCGAGAATTCGGTTAAAATAAACGGAAACTTCGTGGAACTTTGAGGCTGTAAACAACGAGTCCCCTTGACGACGGATGCGATTGTTGAAACCGAGGTACTGCGTTTTCCCATAAGAATACACTATGATATTATTTTGTGTATATATTATTTTGTACATATATATTATATATATTATTATATGTATTATTTTGTACATAAATATTATTATATTTATATAGATATTTTGTATATATATATTTTGTACACTATATTCACATTTCTAAGATACGTAACCTGGATACGATAGTTTTGTTTAGCAGTTACATCTTCATAAAAACCTTCAATATTGCTATTTTTTAATTTCCAATCATTTAATCCCTTAAATTTCCTTTCTAAAAGAGGTGATCAAATTAATATTTTTTACTCATAAATGGGAAAATATCTTCAAATATATATCCTAGAAATAGCTTAAAAACCAATATCATCTTAGTTACAATTGTTATGATAAGATTCTAGGATGCGTTACTTTTTCCTTATATATATCTATTTCCTTTATTCTGGCACTAAGTTCAATTTAATAAGACCATTATTTCTTATTTAAATTTGCAAAAGAAGAAAAGTCTGCAATCCTTAAAAACGAACTTTACGTGCATTTCTTATGGGAGTGTTTTCTAGCACATTTATATTCGTGTATTTCATCATAATTCTCCTAATTTACATTTATAAACTATACTCTATGGCCAAAATGAGAATCTTTTATTCAATGTCCTTTATTTTGGTACTATTTTCGATTTCATAGGACCATTATTTCTTATTTAAATCATCAAAAGAAAAAAAGTCTGCAAGCATTACATGCATTTCTTATGGCCTTATTTTTACCCATACAACTCTTATGGTAGTCAAGCACAACAATCGCCTTAGTCGTTGGGGTGACAGGTTGTTTACGAGCACAAAATTTCACTAATTTTTCATCTTTTCTCCCCTATTTCTCGTAATTTAGAATTATAAACGATATAATACGACAATAATAAGAATCTTTATTCAATTTCCTTTCTTTTGGTACTTGCTTTAATTTCGTAGGACCATAATTTCTTATTTAAATCTGCAAAAGAATAAAAGTCTGCAATTGATCAAAACTGACTTTAGGTGCATTTCTTATGGGAGTGTTTCCAAGTCGTCTGGGAGTCGAACTAAGGATACTTTGGGCATAAAATTAAAGATACATAATACTCAATTGTTTCTCTCACTAATCCCCAAATTTCGTATTTCTATTCAATCGGAAAGTGCGTGAAATTAACGTTTTTCTAAAAACGTCTCCCACGCATTTCTTTCTGGAGTTACATCGGATACATAAACACACAACGGTGATTATTACATGAGTTTCTAAGGTGTTTCTGTACGCATAAACTGTTTCTACTGTATATATTACTCGTTCTGAGGGAATCTATGGCAACGGCGTACTCTATTAGGATTTAGAAATCGTCATAGTAACGACATATCGAAGAGTACGATCTTACAATCTTGTCGTCATGGTTTTTTTATAAGAATAGACTGTTTTTTTTATCTGACAGAGCGTTACCATGGTTACTTACTGTCATTACTTGAAGCAGTCGTCACGGCAACGGCTTATGAAGGTTAAATTATACATTTTATTGTTTTTTCATCTTATTATTGATGACGATGGTTTGATTTTCAAACAAAAGGAGATTTAGCATAGTTACGTACTACCATTACTCACGCAGTAGGTATATTATCACTATATTATGTATATTATCATAACTTCGCTTGTTTATTTTGTCATATTTATAATATATGTTATATTTTCAACCCAGATCTAATACTGATGGGTTAAATTTGTTATTAATTAATTATATTAAATATTAAGGTGGATTTGTGATGAGTTTTATTCATTTATTTAATTTATTTAAATATCTTTTATATTGGTTATTCTTGCAAAATTCTCCGGTATAAAATGCATGGCGGTCAATTTTGACATTTAATTTTAATGCTTATCCGATTACCGGGAATGATATAAAATGGAACATACATAGAGGCTATTCATATGTTTCAGATACGCTGTCCGCCCTTACTCTGACGGTTCTTGGTTCGATGCCTGAGCGTCATTTCTATTCCACCGTGTATTTCGAAGGTGGAAAGCGTATTTTCTTATTTTAGGACCTTCCCAATAAGATATTGAATCGAAACTTTGAAACACGTCAGAGTGGCACTTATCTTACATTAATATGCAATTGTGTAGCAAGATCGGGTCCTGAGTTCGACGCTAGGCGGTCTTTTGGGCGAATTTTTTAATACTGTATTGGTGCCCATTTAATATTTGGACTTAAAACTTTATTTTCTAATTATTACAGTGGAATCATGTGTCAAATTATTAAAATAATAATTGGTTAAATAATTTAAGTCATCCGGCTCATGGTAACTATGGTATCCTTTTGTCGTTTCAGCATCGCTCTAGCTCTTGGCGTTGGCGAGAAAAGCGCTTTTTGTAGACAGACCGACAGACAGACAGACACCGTTACGTTTTTACATATATATACATATATATTAAAAACGTAACGGTGTCTGTCTGTCTGTCGGTCTGTCTACAAAAAGCGCTTTTCTCGCCAACGCCAAGAGCTAGAGCGATGCTGAAACGTGCATTCGATGTAGACTGCTGCACCCTGCAATGTGGCGAAATATTCTTTTACCTGAACGGCCCCATTTCGAACCCGAGAAGAAAAACCGTTCCCATGAGAAATGCACGCAAACCTCACTTTTATCGGTTGCAGGCTACGTTTCTTTTGCAAAATTAAATTAGAAACCATAGTCTTACGAACTCGAGATAAGCACCAAAAGAAAGACAAATGAATAGAGATTCTTATTTTGGTCGTGAAATATCGTTATCGGGTCGAAATGGCGAGAATTCGGTTAAAATTAACGGAAATTTCGTGAAACTTTGAGGCTGTAAACAACGAGTCCCCTTGACGACGGATGCGATTGTTGAAACCGAGGTATTGCGTTTTCCCATAAGAATACTCTATGATATTATTTTGTGTATATATTATTTTGTACATATATATTTGTTATATATATTATTATATGTATTATTTTGTACATAAATATTATTATATTTATATAGATATTTTGTATATATATATTTTGTACACTATATTCACATTTCTAAGATACGTAACCTGGATACGATAGTTTTGCTTAGCTATTATATCTTCATAAAAACCTTCAATATTGCTATTTTTTAAATTTGCAAGCATTTAATCCCTTAAATTTCCTTTCTAAAAGAGGTTGATCGAATTAATATTTTTTGCTCATAAATGGGAAAATATCTTCAAATATATATCCTAGAAATAGCTTAAAAACCAATATCATCTTAGTTACAATTGTTATGATAAGATTCTAGGATGCGTTTCTTTTTCCTTATATATATCTATTTCCTTTAATCTGGCACTAATTTCAATTTAATACGACCATTATTTCTTATTTAAATTTGCAAAAGAAGAAAAGTCTGCAATCCTTAAAAACGAACTTTACGTGCATTTCTCATGGGAGTGTTTTCTAGTACATTTATATTCATGTATTTCATCATAATTCTCATAATTTACATTTATAAACTACGAGTAAAAGTTGCTTGCATACTGCAAGCTAATTGGTGAAAATTTACAATAAGTTTCCCTTACGGGTATCATTTTCGAAGCTTATCCAGCAAAAATCTTAAAAATCGCCGCAATGCATTTCTTACGTGAGAATTTTTCATCCATCTGGCATCGAACTCACGGTCATATGTAACCTTTCTTCCACTGGTTCTATAGAAAACTACTTCAAACGGAAACGCTGTGATTTTGAATAGTCTCCTGCATTGAGAAAGGCCTCAAAAAAATTTTTAAAAATTTGCGTAAATGACCGCCTGGCGTCGAACACAGGACCCATTTGTGAGAGACAATGGCAAACGAATAATAGATAAGCGCCACTCTGACGTGTTTCAAAGTTTAAATTCAGTATCTTATCGGGAAGGACATAAAATAAGTTTCCGTTATTCCCGTTTGAAATGCATTGTAGAATCGGAATGACACTCTTGCATCGAACCAAGGACAACAGGAGAAATATTTACCCTTATGAAAGAATGTTCTCAAACGCCTCTGTCACCATTTCGGGTTTTATCTTTCCAGCTTATCGGGAAAGATTTTAAAAAAATCATAAAATATTTCACCAATGCATTTCTTACGGAAGCATTTCGATCCCACCTGGCGTCGAACACTCGGTCATTTGCTAACATTTCTTCCTTTGATATTATGGAAGACCATCTCATCTGCAAACACCGAGATTTTGATTGCTCTGTCGCATCGAGAACGGCCTCAAAAGAGATTGCAAAAATTCGCGCAAATGACCGCCTAGCGTCGAACTCAGGACCCTTCTGTGAGAGAAAATAGCGAATTAATATTAGGTAAGTGCTATTATGACTTATTCCAAAGTTTCGATTCAATATGTTATCGGGAACGTCCTAAAATAAGATTCCGTTTTCCCCGTTTGAAATGCATGGTGGAATCGGAATGACCCTCTTGCATCGAACCAAGGACCACTAGACTAACTGTGAAATTCATGAAAGAATGTCTTGAAACGCCTCCGTCGCCACACGGAGTTTGATCTTTCCAGGTTATCGGGAAGGCTTTGAAAAAAAATGACAAAAATTGCAGCAATGCATTTCTTATGGAAGAATTTCGGACCCATCTGGAGTCGAAGTCACGGTCATTTGGCAACATTTCTACCATAAGAACCATAGAAGACTACCTCTGCTTCAACCTCCGAGATTTTGGTTCCTCTATCTTACCGATAAGTGCATCAAAATAATTTTTTAAAATCCACGCAATGCATTCCTATGGGAAAATTGCGATTTTTGGGACATTCTAGTATCGAACCCATGACACCTAGCAATGATGTCTGCATTATTCCGGCATCTAGAGTGTGGGGCCAGTACGTCGACAAAAATCTGACGTCGAAGGCGCTTGTGGAACATGGTCAGAATTCGTATCCCCTATAAATATATATATATATATAGGTATATATATATATAGGTATATCCGGAGAGTTAGCTATATATATATACGAGTAAAAGTTGCTTGCATACTGCAAGCTATCCGTTGAATACAGTATCATACCAAGTACTGCCTCTGTTCAAATTTAAAACTTCGCGCCAAAGACCGCCTGGCGACGACCTAAGAACCCGATCGTGAGAGAAGACAGCAAAATAGTATTAGATAAGTGCCATCCTTACTTGTTCCAAAGTTTCGATTCAATATCTTATCGGGAAGGTCCCACGCCTCTGTCACCATTCCGGGTCTTATCTTTCCAGCTTATCGGGAGGCATTTATTAAGATTTCCGCAATGCATTTCTTATGGAAGAATTTTGCATCCACCTGGCGTCGAACTCACTGTCATTTGGCTACATTTTTTCCATGAGAAGCATAGAAGACTACCTCAACTTCAACCTCCGAAATTTTGGTTCCTCTATCTTAACGATAAGTGCCTCAAAATAATTTTCAAAAATCCGCGCAATGCATTCTTATGGGAAAATTGCGATTTTTGGGAATTTCTGGCATCGAACCCATGATAGCTAGCGTCAAAGTCTGCATAATTATGGCATCTAGAGTGTAGGGCCAGTACGTCGAAAAAATCTGACGTCGACAGCGCTTGTGGAACATGGTCAGAATTCGTATCCCCTATAAATATCTATTATATATAGCTAACTCTCCGGATATACCTATATATATACGAGTAAAAGTTGCTTGCATACTGCAAGCTATCCGTTGAATACAGTATCATACCAAGTACTGCCTCTGTTCAAATTTAAAACTTCGCGCCAAAGACCGCCTGGCGACGAACTAAGAACCCGATCGTGAGAGAAGACAGCAAAATAATATTAGATAAGTGCCATCCTTACTTGTTCCAAAGTTTCGATTCAATATCTTATCGGGAAGGTCCCACGCCTCTGTAACCATTCCGGGTTTTATCTTTCCAGCTTATCGGGAAGCCATTTTTAAAAAATCGTCAAAGATTTCCGCAATGCATTTCTTATGGAAGAATTTTGCATCCACCTGGCGTCGAACTCACTGTCATTTGGCTACATTTTTTCCATGAGAAGCATAGAAGACTACCTCAACTTCAACCTCCAAAATTTTGGTTACTCTATCTTAACGATAAGTGCCTCAAAATAATTTTCAAAAATCCGCGCAATGCATTCTTATGGGAAAATTGCGATTTTTGGGAATTTCTGGCATCGAACCCATGATAGCTAGCGTCGAAGTCTGCATTATTCTGGCATCTAGAGTGTAGGGCCAGTACGTCGAAAAAATCTGACGTCGATGACGCTTGTGGAACATGGTCAGAATTCGTATCCCCTATATCTATATATATATATATATATATATATATATATATATATATATATATATATATATATATATATATATATAGGTATATCCGGAGAGTTAGCTATATATAAAGATATATACGAGTAAATGTTGCTTGCATACTGCAAGCTATCCGTTGAATACAGTATCATACCAAGTACTGCCTCAGTTCAAATTTAAAACTTCGCGCCAAAGACCGCCTGGCGACGAACTAAGAACCCGATCGTGAGAGAAGATAGCAGAATAATATTAGATAAGTGCCATCCTTACTGGTTCCAAAATTTCGATTCAATATCTTACCGGGAAGGTCCCAAAATAAGATTCCGTTTTCCCCATTTGAAATGCATGGTGGAATGGGAATGACCGTCTTGCATCGAACCAAGGACCACTGGAGCAACGGAGAACTACTTGAAAGCATGTTTACTAACGCCTCTGTCATTATTCCGGGTGTGATCATTCCAGTTTATCGGTAAGGCATTGAAAAAAATTTTCAAAAATTGCAGCAATGTATTTCTTACGGAAGAATTTCGCCCCCTTCTGGCGTCGAACTCACGGTCTTTTTGTAACATTTCTTCCTTTGGTAGTATAAAAGACTACCTCAACTTCAACCTCCGAGATTTTGAAGACTCTATCGCATCGAGAACGGCGTCAAAACAGATTGCAAAAATTCGCGTAAAAGACCGCCTAGCGTCGAACTCAGGACCTTTCCGTGAGAAAAGATAGCAGAATAATATTATATAAGTGCCATCCTTACTGGTTCCAAAGTTTCGATTCAATATCTTATCGGGAAGGTCCTAAAATAAGATTCCGTGTTCCCCATTTGAAATGCATGGTGGAATGGGAATGACCGTCTTGCATCGAACCAAGGACCACTGGAGCAACGGAGAACTACTGGAAAGTATGTTTACTAACGCTTCTGTCACTATTCCGGGTGTGATCATTCCAGTTTATCGGTAAGGCATTGAAAAAAATTTTCAAAAATTGCAGCAATGCATTTCTTATGGAAGAATTTAGCCCCCTTCTGGCGTCGAACTCACGGTCTTCTTGTAACATTTCTTCCTTTGGTAGTATAGAAGACTACCTCAACTTCGACCTCCGAGATTTTGATTACTCTATCTTAACGATAAGTGCCTTAATATAATTTTCGAAAATCCGCGCAATGCATTCTTATGGGAAAATTGCGATTTTTGGGACCTTCTGGTATCGAACCCATGACACCTAGCGTCGATGTCTGCATTATTCTGGCATCTAGACTGTAGGACCAGTACGTCGAAAAAATCTGACGTCGACGGCGGTTGTGGAACATGGTCAGAATTCGTATCCCCTATAAATATATCTATTATATATAGCTAACTCTCCGGATATACCTATATATATACGAGTAAAAGTTGCTTGCATACTGCAAGCTAATTGGTGAAAATTTACAATAAGTTTCCCTTACGGGTATCATTTTCGAAGCTTATCCAGCAAAAATCTTAAAAATTGCCGTAATGCATTTCGGACGTGAGTATTTTTCATCCATCTGGCATCGAACTCACGGTCATATGTAACCTTTCTTCCACTGGTTCTATAGAAAACTACTTCAAACGCAAACGCTGTGATTTTGAATAGTCTCCTGCATAGAGAAAGGCCTCAAAACAATTTTTAAAAATTTGCGTAAATGACCGCCTGGCGTCGAACACAGGACCCGTTCGTGAGAGACAATGGCAAACGAATGTTAGATAAGCGTCACTCTGACGTGTTTCAAAGTTTCAATTCAGTATCTTATCGGGAAGGTCCTAAAATGAGATTCCGTTCTTCCCGCTTGAAATGCATGGTAGAATCGGAATGACGCTCTAGCATCGAAGCAAGGACCACTAGAGAAGCAGTGGACGTCATGAAAGAATCTTCTCAAACGCCTCTGTCACCATTCCGGGTTTTATCTTTCCAGCTTATCGGGAAGGATTTAAAAAAAAATCATCCAAGATTTCACCAATGCATTTCTTACGGAAGCATTTCGAACCCACGTGGCATCGAACACACGGTCATTTGCTAACATTTCTTCCTTTGATACTATGGAAGACCATCTCATCTGCAAACACCGTAATTTTGATTGCTCTAACGCATCGAGAACGGTCTCAAAACAGATTGCAAAAATTCGCGCTAATGACCGCCTAGCGTCGAACCCAGGACCCTTCTGTGAGAGAAAATAGCGAATTAATATTAGGTAAGTGCCATTATGACCTATTCCAAAGTTTCGATTGAATATCTTATCGGGAAGGTCCTAAAATAAGATTCCGTTTTCCCCGTTTGAAATGCATGGTGGAATCGGAATGACCCCCTTGCATCGAACCAAGGACCACTAGACGAACGGTGTACTTCATGAAAGAATGTTTTCAAACGCCTCCGTCGCCACACCTAGTTTGATCTTTCCAGCTTATCGGGAAGACAATGAAAAAAAATTTCAAAAATTGCAGCAATGCATTTCTTATGGAAGAATTTTGCATCCACCTGGCGTCGAACTCACGGTCATTTTATAACATTTCTTCCATTCGTAATATAGAAGACTACCTCAACTTCAACCTCCGCGATTTTGGTTCCTCTATCTTAACGATAAGTGCCTCAAAATAATTTTCAAAAATCCGCGCAATGCATTCTTATGGGAAAATTGCGATTTTTGGGAATTTCTGGTATCGAACCCATGATAGCTAGCGTCGAAGTCTGCATTATTCTGGCATCTAGAGTGTAGGGCCAGTACGTCGAAAAAATCTGACGTCGATGGCGCTTGTGGAACATGGTCAGAATTCGTATCCCCTATAAATATATAGGTATATATATATATATAGGTATATCCGGAGAGTTAGCTATATATATATAATACGAGTAAATGTTGCTTGCATACTGCAAGCTATCCGTTGAATACAGTATCATACCAAGTACTGCCTTTGTTCAAATTTAAAACTTCGCGCCAAAGACCGCCTGGCGACGAACTAAGAACCCGATCGTGAGAGAAGACAGCAAAATAATATTAGATAAGTGCCATCCTTACTTGTTCCAAAGTTTCGATTCAATATCTTATCGGGAAGGTCCCACGCCTCTGTCACCATTCCGGGTTTTATCTATCCAGCTTATCGGGAAGCCATTTTTAAAAAATCGTCAAAGATTTCCGCAATGCATTTCTTATGGAAGAATTTTGCATCCACCTGGCGTCGAACTCACTGTCATTTGGCTACATTTTTTCCATGAGAAGCATAGAAGACTACCTCAACTTCAACCTCCGAAATTTTGGTTACTCTATCTTAACGATAAGTGCCTCAAAATAATTTTCAAAAATCCGCGCAATGCATTCTTATGGGAAAATTGCGATTTTTGGGAATTTCTGGCATCGAACCCATGATAGCTAGCGTCGAAGTCTGCATTATTCTGGCATCTAGAGTGTAGGGCCACTACGTCGAAAAAATCTGACGTCGATGGCGCTTGTGGAACATGGTCAGAATTCGTATCCCCTATAAATATATAGGTATATATATATATAGGTATATCCGGAGAGTTAGCTATATATAATAGATATATATAGGTATATCCGGAGAGTTAGCTATATATACCTACGAGTAAAAGTTGCTTGCATACTGCAAGCTAATTGGTGGAAATTTACAATAAGTTTCCCTTACGGGTATCATTTTCGAAGCTTATCCAGCAAAAATCTTAAAAATTGCCGCAATGCATTTCGGACGTGAGAATTTTTCATCCATCTGGCATCGAACTCACGGTCATATGTAACCTTTCTTCCACTGGTTCTATAGAAAACTACTTCAAACGCAAACGCTGTGATTTTGAATAGTCTCCTGCAAAGAGAAAGGCCTCAAAACAATTTAAAAAAAATTGCGTAAATGACCGCCTGGCGTCGAACACAGGACCCGTTCGTGAGAGACAATGGCATATGAATGTTAGAGAAGTGCTAATCTGACGTGTTTCAAAGTTTCAATTCAGTATCTTATCGGGAAGGTCCTAAAATGAGATTCCGTTCTTCCCGCTTGAAATGCATCGTAGAATCGGAATGACGCTCTAGCATCGAAGCAAGAACCACTAGGGAAGCAGTGGACATCATGAAAGAATGTTCTCAAACGCCTCTGTCACCATTCTGGGTTTTATCTTTCCAGCTTATCGGGAAGGATTATAAAAAAATCATCCAAGATTTCACCAATGCATTTCTTACGGAAGCATTTCGAACCCACCTGGCATCGAACACACGGTCATTTGCTAACATTTCTTCCTTTGATACTATGGAAGACCATCTCATCTGCAAACACCGTAATTTTGATTGCTCTATCGCATCGAGAACGGTCTCAAAACAGATTGCGAAAATTCGCGTAAAAGCCCGCCTAGCGTCGAACTCAGGACCCTTCTGTGAGAGAAAATAGCGAATTAATATTAGGTAAGTGCCATTATGACTTATTCCAAAGTTTCGATTGAATATCTTATCGGGAAGGTCCTAAAATAAGATTCCGTTTTCCCCGTTTGAAATGCATGGTGGAATCGGAATGACCCTCTTGCATCGAACCAAGGACCACTAGACGAACTGTGAAATTCATGAAAGAATGTTTTCAAACGCCTCCGTCGCCACACGGAGTTTAATCTTTCCAGGTTATCGGGAAGGCATTGAAAAAAAATGACAAATATTGCAGCAATGCATTTCTTATGGAAGAATTTCGGACCCACCTGGAGTCGAAGTCACGGCCATTTGGCAACATTTCTACCATAAGAACCATAGAAGACTACCTCAGCTTCAACCTCCGAGATTTTGGTTCCTCTATCTTACCGATAAGTGCCTCAAAATAATTTTCAAAAATCCGCGCAATGCATTCTTATGGGAAAATTGCGATTTTTGGGACATTCTAGTATCGAACCCATGACACCTAGCATCGATGTCTGCATTATTCTGGCATCTAGAGTGTGGGGCCAGTACGTCGTAAAAATCTGACTTCGACAGCGCTCGTGGAACATGGTCAGAATTCGTATCCCCTATATCTATATATATCTATTATATATAGCTAACTCTCCGGATATACCTATATATATATACGAGTAAAAGTTGCTTGCATACTGCAAGCTATCCGTTGAATACAGTATCATACCAAGTACTGCCTCAGTTCAAATTTAAAACTTCGCGCCAAAGACCAAAATAATCTTAGATAAGTGCCATCCTTACTTGTTCCAAAGTTTCGATTCAATATCTTATCGGGAAGGTCCCACGCCTCTGTAACCATTCCGGGTTTTATCTTTCCAGCTTATCGGGAAGCCATTTTTAAAAAATCGTCCAATGCATTTCTTATGGAAGAATTTTGCATCCACCTGGCGTCGAACTCACTGTCATTTGGCTACATTTTTTCCATGAGAAGCATAGAAGACTACCTCAACTTCAACCTCCGAAATTTTGGTTACTCTATCTTAACGATAAGTGCTTCAAAATAATTTTCAAAAATCCGCGCAATGCATTCTTATGGGAAAATTGCGATTTTTGGGAATTTCTGGCATCGAACCCATGATAGCTAGCGTCGAAGTCTGCATTATTCTGGCATCTAGAGTGTAGGGCCAGTACGTCGAAAAAATCTGACGTCGATGGCGCTCGTGGAACATGGTCAGAATTCGTATCCCCTATAAATATATATATATATATATAGGTATATCCGGAGAGTTAGCTATATATAATAGATACCTATATATTTATAGGGGATACGAATTCTGACCATGTTCCACCAGCGCCATCGACGTCAGATTTTTTCGACGTACTGGCCCTACACTCTAGATGCCAGAATAATGCAGACATCGACGCTAGCTATCATGGGTTCGATGCCAGAAATTCCCAAAAATCGCAATTTTCCCATAAGAATGCATTGCGCGGATTTTTGAAAATTATTTTGAGGCACTTATCGTTAAGATAGAGTAACCAAAATTTTGGAGGTTGAAGTTGAGGTAGTCTTCTATGCTTCTCATGGAAAAAATGTAGCCAAATGACAGTGAGTTCGACGCCAGGTGGATGCAAAATTCTTCCATAAGAAATGCATTGCGGAAATCGTTTTAAATGTCCTCCCGATAAGCTGGAAAGATAAAACCCGGAATGGTGACAGAGGCGTGGGACCTTCCCGATAAGATATTGAATCGAAACTTTGGAACAAGTAAGGATGGCACTTATCTAATATTATTTTGCTGTCTTCTCTCACGATCGGGTTCTTAGTTCGTCGCCAGGCGGTCTTTGGCGCGAAGTTTTAAATTTGAACTGAGGCAGTACTTGGTATGATACTGTATTCAACGGATAGCTTGCAGTATGCAAGCAACTTTTACTCGTATATATATAGGTATATCCGGAGAGTTAGCTATATATCTATTATATATAGCTAACTCTCCGGATATACCTATATATATATATACCTATATATTTATAGGGGATACGAATTCTGACCATGTTCCACAAGCGCCATCGACGTCAGATTTTTTCGACGTACTGGCCCTATACTTTAGATGCCAGAATAATGCAGACTTCGACGCTAGCTATCATGGGTTCGATGCCAGAAATTCCCAAAAATCGCAATTTTCCCATAAGAATGCATTGCGCGGATTTTTGAAAATTATTTTGAGGCACTTATCGTTAAGATAGAGGAACCAAAATCGCGGAGGTTGAAGTTGAGGTAGTCTTCTATATTACGAATGGAAGAAATGTTATAAAATGACCGTGAGTTCGACGCCAGGTGGATGCAAAATTCTTCCATAAGAAATGCATTGCTGCAATTTTTGAAATTTTTTTTCATTGTCTTCCCGATAAGCTGGAAAGATCAAACTAGGTGTGGCGACGGAGGCGTTTGAAAACATTCTTTCATGAAGTACACCGTTCGTCTAGTGGTCCTTGGTTCGATGCAAGGGGGTCATTCCGATTCCACCATGCATTTCAAACGGGGAAAACGGAATCTTATTTTAGGACCTTCCCGATAAGATATTCAATCGAAACTTTGGAATAGGTCATAATGGCACTTACCTAATATTAATTCGCTATTTTCTCTCACAGAAGGGTCCTGGGTTCGACGCTAGGCGGTCATTAGCGCGAATTTTTTCAATCTGTTTTGAGACCGTTCTCGATGCGTTAGAGCAATCAAAATTACGGTGTTTGCAGATGAGATGGTCTTCCATAGTATCAAAGGAAGAAATGTTAGCAAATGACCGTGTGTTCGATGCCACGTGGGTTCGAAATGCTTCCGTAAGAAATGCATTGGTGAAATCTTGGATGATTTTTTTTTAAATCCTTCCCGATAAGCTGGAAAGATAAAACCCGGAATGGTGACAGAGGCGTTTGAGAAGATTCTTTCATGACGTCCACTGCTTCTCTAGTGGTCCTTGCTTCGATGCTAGAGCGTCATTCCGATTCTACCATGCATTTCAAGCGGGAATAACGGAATCTCATTTTAGGACCTTCCCGATAAGATACTGAATTGAAACTTTGAAACACGTCAGAGTGACGCTTATCTAACATTCGTTTGCCATTGTCTCTCACAAATGGGTCCTGTGTTCGACGCCAGGCGGTCATTTACGCAAATTTTTAAAAATTGTTTTGAGGCCTTTCTCAATGCAGGAGACTATTCAAAATCACAGCGTTTGCGTTTGAAGTAGTTTTCTATAGAACCAGTGGAAGAAAGGTTACTTTTTACCTTGAGTTCGATGACAGATGGATGTAAAATTCTCACGTAACAAATTCATTGCGGCAATTTTTAAGAATTTTGCTGGATAAGCTTCGAAGATGACACCCGTAAGGGGAGCTTATTGTAAATTTTCACCAATTAGCTTGCAGTATGCAAGCAACTTTTACTCGTAATAGATATAATAGATATATATAGATATATATATATATAGGGGATACGAATTCTGACCATGTTCCACAACCGCTGTTGACGTCAGATTTTTTCGACGTACTGGCCCTACACTCTAGATGCCAGAATAATGCAGACTTCGACGCTAGCTATCATGGGTTCGATGCCAGAAATTCCCAAAAATAGCAATTTTCCCATAAGAATGCATTGCGCGGATTTTTGAAAATTATTTTGAGGCACTTATCGCTAAGATAGAGGAACCAAAATTTCGGAGGTTGAAGTTGAGGTAGTCTTCTATGCTTCTCATGGAAAAAATGTAGCCAAATGACAGTGAGTTCGACGCCAGGTGGATGCAAAATTCTTCCATAAGAAATGCATTGCTACAATTTTTGTCATTTTTTTTCAATACCTTCCCGATAAGCTGGAAAGATCAAACTCCGTGTGGCGACGGAGGCGTTTGAACACATTCTTTCGAGAATTTCACGGTTCGGCTAGTGGTCCTTGGTTCGATGCAAAAGGGTCATTCCGATTCCACCATGCATTTCAAACGGGGAAAACGGAATCTTATTTTAGGACGATTCCGATAAGATATTGAATCGAAACTTTGGAATTAGTGAGAATGGCACTCATCTAATATTAATTTGCTATTCCCTCTCACAGAAGGGTCCTGAGTTCGACGCTAGGCGGTCTTTTACGCGAATTTTTGCAATCTGTTTTGAGGCCGTTCTCGATGCGATAGAGCAATCAAAATTACGGTGTTTGCAGATGAGATGGTCTTCCATAGTACCAAAAGAAAAGAAATGTTAGCAAATGACCGTGTGTTCGACGCCAGGTGGGTTCGAAATGCTTCCGTAAGAAATGCATTGGTGAAATCTTGGATGATTTTTTTTAAATCCTTCCCGAAGAGCTGGAAAGATAAAACCCGGAATGGTGACAGAGGTGTTGGAGAACATTCTTTCATGTTATTCGTCGTTTCTGCAGTGGTCCTTGGTTCGATGCAAGAGTGTCATTCCGATTCCACCATGCATTTCAAACGGGAATAACGGAATCTTATTTAAGGACCTTCCCGATAAGATACTGAATTGAAACTTTGAAACACGTCAGAGTGGCGCTTATCTATTATTCGTATGCCATTGTCTCTCAGAAATGGTTCCTGTGTTCGACGCCAGGCGGTCATTTACGCAAATTTTTAAAAATTGTTTTGAGGCCTTTCTCAATGCAGGAGACTATTCAAAATCACAGTGTTTGCGTTTGAAGTAGTTTTCTATAGAACCAGTGGAAGAAAGGATCTAAATGACCGTGAGTTTGATGCCAGATGGATGAATAATTCTCACGTTCGAAATGTATTGCGGCAATATTTTAAGAATTTTGCTGGATAAGCTTCGAAGATGATACCCGTAAGGGGAACTTACTGTTAATGTACCAATTAGCTTGCAGTATGCAAGCAACTTTTACTCGTATATATATATAGGTATATCCGGAGAGTTAGCTATATATAATAGATATTCTATGGCCAAAATGAGAATCTTTTATTCAATGTCCTTTATTTTGGTACTATTTTCGATTTCATAGGACCATTATTTCTTATTTAAATCATCAAAAGAAAAAAAGTCTGCAAGCATTACATGTATTTAGAATGGCCTTATTTTTACCCATACATCTCTTATGGTAGTCAAGCACAACAATCGCCTTAGTCGTTGGGGTGACAGGTTGTTTATGAGCACAAAATTTCACTAATTTTTCATCTTTTCTCCCCTATTTCTCGTAATTTAGAATTATAAACGATATAATACGACAATAAAAAGAATCTTTATTCAATTTCCTTTCTTTTGGTACTTGCTTTAATTTCGTAGGACCATAATTTCTTATTTAAATCTGCAAAAGAATAAAAGTCTGCAATTGATCAAAACTGACTTTACGTGCATTTCTTATGGGAGTGTTTCCGAGTCGTCTGGGAGTCGAACCAAGGATACTTTGGGCATAAAATTAAAGATACATAATACTCAATTGTTTCTCTCACTAATCCCCAAATTTCGTATTTCTATTTAATCGGAAAGTGCGTGAAATTAACGTTTTTCTAAAAACGTCTCCCACGCATTTCTTTCTGGAGTTACATCGGATACATAAACACACAACGGTGATTATTACATAAGTTTCTAAGGTGTTTCTGTACGCATAAACTGTTTCTACTGTATATATTACTCGTTCTGAGGGAATCTATGGCAACGGCGTACTCTATTAGGATTTAGAAATCGTCATAGTAACGACATATCGAAGAGTACGATCTTATAATCTTGTCGTCATGGTTTTTTTATAAGAATAGACTGTTTTTTTTATCTGACAGAGCGTTACCATGGTTACTTACTGTCATTACTTGAAGCAGTCGTCACGGCAACGGCTTATGAAGGTTAAATTATACATTTTATTGTTTTTTCATCTTATTATTGATGAGGATGGTTTGATTTTCAAACAAAAGGAGATTTAGCATAGTTACGTACTACCATTACTCACGCAGTAGGTATATTATCACTATATTATGTATATTATCATAATTTCGTTTGTTTATTTTGTAATATTTTTAATATATGTTATATTTTCAACCCAGATATAATACTGATGGGTTAAATTTGTTATTAATTAATTATATTAAATATTAAGGTGGATTTGTGATAAGTTTTATTCATTAATTTATTTATTTAAATGTCTTTTATATTGGTTATTTTGCAAAATTCTCCGGTATAAAATGCATGGCGGTCAATTTTACATTTAATTTTAATGCTTATCCGATTACCGGGAATGATATAAAATGGAACATACATAGAGGCTATTCATATGTTTCAGATACGCTGTCCGCCCTTACTCTGACGGTTCTTGGTTCGATGCCTGAGCGTCGTTTCTATTCCACCGTGTATTTCGAAGGTGGAAAGCGTATTTTCTTATTTTAGGACCTTCCCAATAAGATATTGAATCGAAACTTTGAAACACGTCAGAGTGGCAGTTATCTTACATTAATATGCAATTGTGTAGCAAGATCGGGTCCTGAGTTCGACGCTAGGCGGTCTTTTGGGCGAATTTTTTAATACTGTATTGGTGCCCATTTAATATTTGGACTTAAAACTTTATTTTCTAATTATTACAGTGGAATCATTGGTCATATTATTAAAATAATAATTGGTTAAATAATTTAAGTCATCCGGCTCATGGTTACTATGGTATCCTTTTGTCGTTTCAGCATCGCTCTAGCTCTTGGCGTTGGCGAGAAAAGCGCTTTTTGTAGACAGACCGACAGACAGACAGACACCGTTACGTTTTTACATATATATACATATATATTAAAAACGTAACGGTGTCTGTCTGTCTGTCGGTCTGTCTACAAAAAGCGCTTTTCTCGCCAACGCCAAGAGCTAGAGCGATACTGAAACATGCATTCGATGTAGAATGCTGCACCCTACAATGTGGCAAAATTTTCTTTTACCTGAACGGCCCAAGTTCGAACCCAGAGAATAAAAACCGTTCTCATAAGAAATGCACGTAAACCACACTTTTATCGGTTGCAGGCTTCATTACTTTTGCAAAATTAAATTAGAAATCATAGTCTTACAAACTCGAGATAAGCACCAAAAGAAAGAGAAATGAATAGAGATTCTTAATTTGGTCGTGAAATATCGTTACCGGGTCGAAATGGCGAGAATTCGGTTAAAATTAACGGAAATTTCGTGAAAATTTGAGGCTGTAAGCAACGAGTCCCCTTGACGACGGATGCGATTGTTGAAACCGAGGTATTGCGTTTTCCCATAAGAATACACTGCGATTGATATTTCCATATGAAAGTAATGATTAAAAATGAATGATAGTACATGCTCACAGTCCAGATGCCTGGTCCAGACCAAACAACTGCACCCAGAGGGTGCATGCACGCGGCTAGTCTATATATATTAAAAACGTAACGGTGTCTGTCTGTCGGTCTGTCGGTCCGTCTGTCTACAAAAAGCGTTTTTCTCGCCAATGCCAAGAGCTAGAGCGATGCTGAAAGGTGCATTCGATGTAGACTACTGCACCCTACAATGTGGCAAAATTTTCCTTTACCTGAACGGCCCCAGTTCGAACCCAGAGAATAAAAACCGTTCTCATAAGAAATGCACGTAAACCACACTTTTATCGGTTGCAGGCTTCATTACTTTTGCAAAATTAAATTAGAAACCATAGTCTTACGAACTCGAGGTAAGCACCAAAAGAAAGAGAAATGAATAGAGATTCTTACTTTGGTCGTGAAATATCGTTATCGGGTCGAAATGGCGAGATTTCGGTTAAAATTAACGGAAATTTCGTGAAAATTTGAGACTGTAAGCAACGAGTCCCCTTGACGACGGATGCGAATATTGAAACCGTGGTATTGCGTTTTCCCATAAGAATACACTGCGATTGATATTTCCATATGAAAGTAATGATTAAAAATGATTGATAGTACATGCTCACAGTCCAGATGTCTGGTCCAGACTAAACACCTGCACCCAGAGGGTGCATGCACGCGGCTAGTCTATATATATTAAAAATCTATATATATTAAATATGTAACGGTGTCTGTCTGTCGGTCTGTCGGTCCGTCTGTCTACAAAAAGCGTTTTTCTCGCCAATGCCAAGAGCTAGAGCGATGCTGAAAGGTGCATTCGATGTAGACTGCTGCACCCTACAATGTGGCGAAATTTTCTTTTACCTGAACGGCCCCAGTTCGAACCCAGAGAAGAAAAACCGTTCTCATAAGAAATGCACGTAAACCTCACTTTTATCGGCTGCAGGCTAAGTTTCTTTTGCAAATTTAAATTAGAAACAATTGGCTTACGAAATGGAGAAAAGCAGCAAAAGAAAGAAAAATGAATAAAGATATTTATTTTGGTCGTGAAATATCGATATCGGGTCGAAATGGCGAGAATTCGGTTAAAATAAGCGGAAATTTCGTGAATATTTGAGGCTGTAAACAACGAGTCCCCTTGACGACGGATGCGATTGTTGAAACCGAGGTAATGCGTTTTCCCATAAGAATACACTATGATATTATTTTGTGTATATATTATTTAGTACCTATATATTTATTTTATATATTATTATATGTATTATATTGTTCATAAATATTATTATATTTATATAGATATTTTGCATATATATATTTTGTACACTATATTCACATTTCTAAGATACGTAACCTGGATACGATAGTTTTGTGTAGCTATATCTTCGTAAAAACCTTCAATATTGCTATTTTTTAAATTTCCAAGCATTTAATCCCTTAAATTTCCTTTCTAAAAGAGGTGATCAAATTAATATTTTTTGCTCATAAATGGGAAAATATCTTCAAATATATATCCTAGAAATAGCTTAAAAACCAATATCATCTTAGTTACAAGTGTTATGATAAGATTCTAGGATGCGTTTCTTTTTCCTTATATATATCTATTTCCTTTATTCTGGCACTAATTTCAATTTAATACGACCATTATTTCTTATTTAAAATTGCAAAAGAAGAAAAGTCTGCAATCCTTAAAAACGAACTTTACGTGCATTTCTCATGGGAGTGTTTTCTAGTACATTTATATTCGTGTATTTCATCATAATTCTCATAATTTACATTTATAAATTATATTCTATGGCCAAAATGAGAATCTTTTATTCAATGTCCTTTATTTTGGTACTATTTTCGATTTCATAGGACCATTATTTCTTATTTAAATCATCAAAAGAAAAAAAGTCTGCAAGCATTACATGCATTTCTTATGGCCTTATTTTTACCCATACAACTCTTATGGTAGTCAAGCACTACAATCGCCTTAGTCGTTGGGGTGACAGGTTGTTTATGAGCACAAAATTTCACTAATTTTTCATCTTTTCTCCCCTATTTCTCGTAATTTAGAATTATAAACGATATAATACGACAATAATAAGAATCTTTATTCAATTTACTTTCTTTTGGTACTTGTTTCAATTTCGTAGGACCATAATTTCTTATTTAAATCTGCAAAAGAATAAATGTCTGCAATTGATCAAAACTGACTTTACTTGCATTTCTTATGGGAGTGTTTCCGAGTCGTCTGGGAGTCGAACCAAGGATACTTTGGGCATAAAATTAAAGATACATAATACTCAATTGTTTCTCTCACTAATCCCCAAATTTCGTATTTCTATTCAATCGGAAAGTGCGTGAAATTAACGTTTTTCTAAAAACGTCTCCCACGCATTTCTTTCTGGAGTTACATCGGATACATAAACACACAACGGTAATTATTACATAAGTTTCTAAGGTGTTTCTGTACGCATAAACTGTTTCTACTGTATATATTACTCGTTCTGAGGGAATCTATGGCAACGGCGTACTCTATTAGGATTTAGAAATCGTCATAGTAACGACATATCGAAGAGTACGATCTTACAATCTTGTCGTCATGGTTTTTTTATAAGAATAGACTGTTTTTTTTATCTGACAGAGCGTTACCATGGTTACTTACTGTCATTACTTGAAGCAGTCGTCACGGCAACGGCTTATGAAGGTTAAATTATACATTTTATTGTTTTTTCATCTTATTATTGATGAGGATGGTTTGTTTTTCAAACAAAAGGAGATTTAGCATAGTTACGTACTACCATTACTCACGCAGTAGGTATATTATCACTATATTATGTATATTATCATAATTTCGTTTGTTTATTTTGTCATATTTATAATATATGTTATATTTTCAACCCAGATCTAATACTGATGGGTTAAATTTGTTATTAATTAATTATATTAAATATTAAGGTGGATTTGTGATAAGTTTTATTCATTTATTTTATTTATTTCAATATCTTTTATATTGGTTATTCTTGCAAAATTCTCCGGTATAAAATGCATGGCGGTCAATTTTGACATTTAATTTTAATGCTTATCCGATTACCGGGAATGATATAAAATGGAACATACATAGAGGCTATTCATATGTTTCAGATACGCTGTCCGCCCTTACTCTGACGGTTCTTGGTTCGATGCCTGAGCGTCATTTCTATTCTACCGTGTATTTCGAAGGTGGAAAGCGTATTTTCTTATTTTAGGACCTTCCCAATAAGATATTGAATCGAAACTTTGAAACACGTCAGAGTGGCACTTATCTTACATTAATATGCAATTGTGTAGCAAGATCGGGTCCTGAGTTCGACGCTAGGCGGTCTTTTGGGCGAATTTTTTAATACTGTATTGGTGCCCATTTAATATTTGGACTTAAAACTTTATTTTCTAATTATAACAGTGGAATCATTGGTCAAATTATTAAAATAATAATTGGTTAAATAATTTAAATCATCCGGCTCATGGTTACTATGGTATCCTTTTGTCGTTTCAGCATCGCTCTAGCTCTTGGCGTTGGCGAGAAAAGCGCTTTTTGTTGACAGACCGACAGACGTAACGGTGTGTGTCTGTCTGTCGGTCTGTCTACAAAAAGCTCTTTTCTCTCCAACGCCAAGAGCTACAGCGATGCTGAAACATGCATTCGATGTAGAATGCTGCACCCTACAATGTGGCAAAATTTTCTTTTACCTGAACGGCCCCAGTTCGAACCCAGAGAATGAAAACCGTTCTCATAATAAATGCACGTAAACCACACTTTTATCGGTTGCAGGCTTCATTACTTTTGCAAAATTAAATTAGAAACCATGGTCTTATTAACTCGAGATAAGCATCAAAAGAAAGAGAAATGAATAAAAATTCTTATTTTGGTCGTGAAATATCGTTATCGGGTCTAAATGGCGAGAATTCGGTTAAAATAAACGGAAATTTCGTGTAACTTTGAGGCTGTAAACAACGAGTCCCCTTGACGACGGATGCGATTGTTGAAACCGAGGTATTGCGTTTTCCCATAAGAATACACTTTGATATTATTTTGTGTATATATTATTTAGTACCTATATATTTATTATATATATTATTATATGTATTATTTTGTACATAAATATTATTATATTTATATAGATATTTTGTATATATATATTTTGTACACTATATTCACATTTCTAAGATACGTAACCTGGATACGATAGTTTTGAGTTAATTGTTATGATAAGATTCTAAGATGCGTTTCTTTTTCCTTATATATATCTATTTCCTTTATTCTGGCACTAATTTCAATTTAATACGACCATTATTTCTTATTTAAATTTGCAAAAGAAGAAAAGTCTGCAATCCTTAAAAACGAACTTTACGTGCATTTCTTATGGCCTTATTTTTACCCATACAACTCTTATGGTAGTCAAGCACTACAATCGCCTTAGTCGTTGGGGTGACAGGTTGTTTATGAGCACAAAATTTCACTAATTTTTCATCTTTTCTCCCCTATTTCTCGTAATTTAGAATTATAAACGATATAATACGACAATAATAAGAATCTTTATTCAATTTACTTTCTTTTGGTACTTGTTTCAATTTCGTAGGACCATAATTTCTTATTTAAATCTGCAAAAGAATAAATGTCTGCAATTGATCAAAACTGACTTTACTTGCATTTCTTATGGGAGTGTTTCCGAGTCGTCTGGGAGTCGAACCAAGGATACTTTGGGCATAAAATTAAAGATACATAATACTCAATTGTTTCTCTCACTAATCCCCAAATTTCGTATTTCTATTCAATCGGAAAGTGCGTGAAATTAACGTTTTTCTAAAAACGTCTCCCACGCATTTCTTTCTGGAGTTACATCGGATACATAAACACACAACGGTAATTATTACATAAGTTTCTAAGGTGTTTCTGTACGCATAAACTGTTTCTACTGTATATATTACTCGTTCTGAGGGATTCTATGGCAACGGCGTACTCTATTAGGATTTAGAAATCGTCATAGTAACGACATATCGAAGAGTACGATCTTACAATCTTGTCGTCATCGTTTTTTTATAAGAATAGACTGTTTTTTTTATCTGACAGAGCGTTACCATGGTTACTTACTGTCATTACTTGAAGCAGTCGTCACGGCAACGGCTTATGAAGGTTAAATTATACATTTTATTGTTTTTTCATCTTATTATTGATGAGGATGGTTTGATTTTCAAACAAAAGGAGATTTAGCATAGTTACGTACTACCATTACTCACGCAGTAGGTATATTATCACTATATTATGTATATTATCATAATTTCGTTTGTTTATTTTGTCATATTTATAATATATGTTATATTTTCAACCCAGATCTAATACTGATGGGTAAAATTTGTTATTAATTAATTATATTAAATATTAAGGTGGATTTGTGATGAGTTTTATTCATTTATTTTATTTATTTAAATATCTTTTGTATTGGTTATTCTTGCAAAATTCTCCGGTATTAAATGCATGGCGGTCAATTTTGACATTTAATTTTAATGCTTATCCGATTACCGGGAATGATATAAAATGGAACATACATAGAGGCTATTCATATGTTTCAGATACGCTGTCCGCCCTTACTCTGACGGTTCTTGGTTCGATGCCTGAGCGTCATTTCTATTCCACCGTGTATTTCGAAGGTGGAAAGCGTATTTTCTTATTTTAGGACCTTCCCAATAAGATATTGAATCGAAACTTTGAAACACGTCAGAGTGGCACTTATCTTACATTAATATGCAATTGTGTAGCAAGATCGGGTCCTGAGTTCGACGCTAGGCGGTCTTTTGGGCGAATTTTTTAATACTGTATTGGTGCCCATTTAATATTTGGACTTAAAACTTTATTTTCTAATTATTACAGTGGAATCATTGGTCATATTATTAAAATAATAATTGGTTAAATAATTTAAATCATCCGGCTCATGGTTACTATGGTATCCTTTTGTAGTTTCTATCGTTATATAGGTTGCCATGGATATTGCTATTGTTATAGTATTGGTTGTGATGGTACTATTTTATGGATAGATTTTATTATTTATAAATTAATTCAATTTAATCCCGATGTGTAAAAGAAATGTGAGAATATGTTCATAAGAAATGCACGTAAACCTCACTTTTATCTGACAGACAGACAGACACCGTTACGTTTTTACATATATATACATATATATTAAAAACGTAACGGTGTCTGTCTGTCTGTCGGTTTGTCTGTCGGTCCGTCTGTTTACAAAAAGCGTTTTTCTCCCCAATGCCAAGAGCTAGAGCGATGCTGAAACGTGCATTCGATGTAGACTGCTGCAACCTGCAATGTGGCGAAATTTTCTTTTACCTGAACGGCCCCAGTTCGAACCCAGAGAAGAAAAACCGTTCTCATAAGAAATGCACGCAAACCTCACTTTTATCGGTTGCAGGCTACGTTTCTTTTGCAAAATTAAATTAGAAACCATAGTCTTACGAACTCGAGATAAGCACCAAAAGAAAGAGAAATGAATAAAGATTTTTAATTTGGTCACCAATTATCGTTATCGGGTCGAAATGGCGAGAATTCGGTTAAAAGAAACAGAAATTTCGTGAACTTTTGAGGCTGTAAACAACGAGTCCCCCTGACGACGGATGCGATTGTTGAAACCGAGGTAATGCCTTTTCCCATAAGAATACACTGCGATTGATATTTCCATCTGAAAGTAATGATTAAAAATGAATGATAGTACATGCTCACAGTCCAGATGTCTGGTCCAGACCAAAAAACTGCACCCAGAGGGTGCATGCACGCGGCTAGTCTATATATATTAAAAACGTAACGGTGTCTGTCTGTCGGTCTGTCGGTCCGTCTTTTTACAAAAAGCGTTTTTCTCGCCAATGCCAAGAGCTAGAGCGATGCTGAAAGGTGCATTCGATGTAGACTGTTGCACCCTACAATGTGGCGAAATTTTCTTTTACCAGAACGGCCCCAGTTCGAACCCAGAGAAGAAAAACCGTTCTCATAAGAAATGCACGTAAACCTCACTTTTATCGGCTGCAGGCTACGTTTCTTTTGCAAATTTAAGTTAGAAACAATAGGCTTACGAAATCGAAAAAAGCACCAAAAGAAAGAAAAATGAATAAAGATATTTATTTTGGTCGTGAAATATCGTTATCGGGTCGAAATGGCGAGAATTCGGTTAAAATAAACGGAATTTTCGTGAATCTTTGAGGCTGTAAACAACGAGTCCCCTTGACGACGGATGCGATTGTTGAAACCGAGGTACTGCGTTTTCCCATGAGAATACACTATGATATTATTTTGTATATATATATTATTTTGTACATATATATTTATTATATATATTATTATATGTATTATTATATGTATTATTTTGTACATAAATATTATTATATTTATATAGATATTTTGTTTATATATATTTTGTACACTATATTCACATTTCTAAGATACGTAACCTGGATACGATAGTTTTGTTTAGCTATTACATCTTAATAAAAACCTTCAATATTGCTATTTTTTAAATTTCCAATCATTTAATCCCTTAAATTTCCTTTCTAAAAGAGGTGATCAAATTAATATTTTTTGCTCATAAATGGGAAAATATCTTCAAATATATATTCTAGAAATAGCTTAAGAACCAATATCATCTTAGTTACAATTGCTATGATAAGATTCTAGGATGCATTTCTAAGATACGTAACCTGGATACGATAGTTTTGTTTAGCTGCTATATCTTCGTAAAAACCTTCAATATTGCTATTTTTTAAATTTCCAATCATTTAATCCCTTAAATTTCCTTTCTAAAAGAGGTGATCAAATTAATATTTTTTGCTCATAAATGGGAAAATATCTTCAAATATATATTCTAGAAATAGCTTAAGAACCAATATCATCTTAGTTACAATTGCTATGATAAGATTCTAGGATGCATTTCTAAGATACGTAACCTGGATACGATAGTTTTGTTTAGCTGCTATATCTTCGTAAAAACCTTCAATATTGCTATTTTTTAAATTTCCAATCATTTAATCCCTTAAATTTCCTTTCTAAAAGAGGTGATCAAATTAATATTTTTTGCTCATAAATGGGAAAATATCTTCAAATATATATTCTAGAAATAGCTTAAGAACCAATATCATCTTAGTTACAATTGCTATGATAAGATTCTAGGATGCATTTCTAAGATACGTAACCTGGATACGATAGTTTTGTTTAGCTGCTATATCTTCGTAAAAACCTTCAATATATGCTATTTTTTAAATTTCCAATCATTTAATCCCTTAAATTTCCTTTCTAAAAGAGGTGATCAAATTAATATTTTTTGCTCATAAATGGGAAAATATCTTCAAATATATATTCTAGAAATAGCTTAAGTACCAATATCATCTTAGTTACAATTGCTATGATAAGATTCTAGGATGCATTTCTAAGATACGTAACCTGGATACGATAGTTTTGTGTAGCTATATCTTCGTAAAAACCTTCAATATATGCTATTTTTTAAATTTCCAATCATTTAATCCCTTAAATTTCCTTTCTAAAAGAGGTGATCAAATTAATATTTTTTGCTCATAAATGGGAAAATATCTTCAAATATATATTCTAGAAATAGCTTAAGAACCAATATCATCTTAGTTACAATTGCTATGATAAGATTCTAGGATGCATTTCTAAGATACGTAACCTGGATACGATAGTTTTGTTTAGCTGCTATATTTTCGTAAAAACCTTCAATATTGCTATTTTTTAAATTTCCAAGCATTTAATCCCTTAAATTTCCTTTCTAAAAGAGGTGATCAAATTAATATTTTTTGCTCATAAATGGGAAAATATCTTCAAATATATATCCTAGAAATAGCTTAAAAACCAATATCATCTTAGTTACAAGTGTTATGATAAGATTCTAGGATGCGTTTCTTTTTCCTTATATATATCTATTTCCTTTATTCTGGCACTAATTTCAATTTAATACGACCATTATTTCTTATTTAAATTTGCAAAAGAAGAAAAGTCTGCAATCCTTAGAAACGAACTTTACGTGCATTTCTTATGGGAGTGTTTTCTAGTACATTTATATTCGTGTATTTCATCATAATTCTCATAATTTACATTTATAAACTATATACTATGGCCAAAATGAGAATCTTTTATTCAATGTCCTTTATTTTGGTACTATTTTCGATTTCATAGGACCATTATTTCTTATTTAAATCATCAAAAGAAGAAAAGTCTGCAAGCATTACATGCATTTCTTATGGCCTTATTTTTACCCATACAACTCTTATGGTAGTCAAGCACAACAATCGCCTTAGTCGTTGGGGTGACAGGTTGTTTATGAGCACAAAATTTCACTAATTTTTCATCTTTTCTCCCCTATTTCTCGTAATTCAGAATTATAAACGATATAATCCGACAATAATAAGAATCGTTATTCAATTTCCTTTCTTTTGGTACTTGTTTTAATTTCGTAGGACCATAACTTCTTATTTAAATCTGCAAAAGAATAAAAGTCTGCAATTGATCAAAATAGACTTTACGTGCATTTCTTATGGGAGTGTTTCCGAGTCGTCTGGGTGTCGAACCAAGGATACTTTGGGCATAAAAGTAAAGATACATAATACTCAATTGTTTCCCTCACTAATCCCCAAATTTTGTATTTCTATTCAATCGGAAAGTGCGTGAAATTAACTTATTTCTAAAAACGTCTCCCACGCATTTCTTACGGGAGTTACATCGGATACATAAACACACAACGGTGATTATTACATGAGTTTCTAAGGTGTTTCTGTACGCATAAACTGTTTCTACTGTATATATTACTCGTTCTGAGGGAATCTATGGCAACGGCGTACTCTATTAGGATTTAGAAATCGTCATAGTAACGACATATCGAAGAGTACGATCTTATAATCTTGTCGTCATGGTTTTTTTATAAGAATAGACTGTTTTTTTATCTGACAGAGCGTTATCATGGTTACTTACTGTCATTACTTGAAGCAGTCGTCACGGCAACGGCTTATGAAGGTTAAATTATACATTTTATTGTTTTTTCATCTTATTATTGATGAGGATGGTTTGATTTTCAAACAAAAGGAGATTTAGCATAGTTACGTACTAACATTACTCACGCAGTAGGTATATTATCACTATATTATGTATATTATCATAATTTCGTTTGTTTATTTTGTCATATTTATAATATATGTTATATTTTCAACCCAGATCTAATACTGATGGGTTAAATTTGTTATTAATTAATTATATTAAATATTAAGGTGGATTTGTGATAAGTTTTATTCATTTGTTTAATTTATTTAAATATCTTTTATATTGGTTATTCTTGCAAAATTCTCCGGTATAAAATGCATGGCGGTCAATTTTGACATTTAATTTTAATGCTTATCCGATTACCGGGAATGATATAAAATGGAACATACATAGAGGCTATTCATATGTTTCAGATACGCTGTCCGCCCTTACTCTGACGGTTTTTGGTTCGATGCCTGAGCGTCATTTCTATTCTACCGTGTATTTCGAAGGTGGAAAGCGTATTTTCTTATTTTAGGACCTTCCCAATAAGATATTGAATCGAAACTTTGAAACACGTCAGAGTGGCACTTATCTTACATTAATATGCAATTGTGTAGCAAGATCGGGTCCTGAGTTCGACGCGAGGCGGTCTTTTGGGCGAATTTTTTAATACTGTATTGGTGCCCATTTAATATTTGGACTTGAAACTTTATTTTCTAATTATTACAGTGGAATCATTGGTCAAATTATTAAAATAATAATTGGTTAAATAATTTAAATCATCCGGCTCATGGTTACTATGGTATCCTTTTGTCGTTTCAGCATCGCTCTAGCTCTTGGCGTTGGCGAGAAAAGCGCTTTTTGTAGACAAACCGACAGACAGACAGACACCGTTACGTTTTTACATATATATACATCTATTATATATATATTAAAAACGTAACGGTGTCTGTCTGTCTGTCGGTCTGTCTACAAAAGTCGCTTTTCTCGCCAACGCCAAGAGCTAGAGCGATGCTGAAACATGCATTCGATGTAGAATGCAGCACCGTACAATGTGGCAAAATTTTCATTTACCTGAACGACCCCAGTTCGAACCCAGAGAAGAAAAACCGTTCTCATAAGAAATGCACGTAAACCACACTTTAATCGGTTGCAGGCTTCATTACTTTTGCAAAATTAAATTAGAAACCATAGTCTTACGAACTCGAGATAAGCACCAAAAGAAAGAGAAATGAATAGAGATTCTTACTTTGGTCGTGAAATATCGTTATCGGGTCGAAATGGTGAGAATTCGGTTAAAATAAACGGAAATTGCGTGAAACTTTGAGGCTATAAACAACGAGTCACCTTGACGACGGATGCGATTGTTGAAACCGAGGTATTGCGTTTTCCCGTAAGAATACACTGCGATTGAGATTTCCATATGAAAGTAATGATTAAAAATGAATGATAGTACATGCTCACAGTCCAGATGTCTGGTCCAGACCAAAAAACTGCACCCAGAGGTTGCATGCACGCGGCTAGTCTATATATATTAAAAACGTAACGGTGTCTGTCTGTCGGTCTGTCGGTCCGTCTGTCTACAAAAAGCGTTTTTCTCGCCAATGCCAAGAGCTAGAGCGATGCTGAAAGGTGCATTCGATGTAGACTGTTGCACCCTACAATGTGGCGAAATTTTCTTTTACCAGAACGGCCCCAGTTCGAACCCAGGGAAGAAAAACCGTTCTCATAAGAAATGCACGTAAACCTCAATTTTATCGGCTGCAGGCTACGTTTCATTTGCAAATTTAAATTAGAAACAATTGGCTTACGAAATGGAGAAAAGCAGCAAAAGAAAGAAAAATGAATAAAGATATTTATTTTGGTCGTGAAATATCGATATCGGGTCGAAATGGCGAGAATTCGGTTAAAATAAGCGGAAATTTCGTGAATATTTGAGGCTGTAAACAACGAGTCCCCTTGACGACGGATGCGATTGTTGAAACCGAGGTATTGCGTTTTCCCATAAGAATACACTATGATATTATTTTGTGTATATATTATTATGTACATATATATTTATTATATATATTATTATATGTATTATTTTGTACATAAATATTATTATATTTATATAGATTATTGTTTATATATATTTTGTACACTATATTCACATTTCTAAGATACGTAACCTGGATACGATAGTTTTGTATAGCTATTACATCTTCATAAAAACCTTCAATATTGCTATTTTTTAAATTTCCAATCATTTAATCCCTTAAATTTCCTTTCTAAAAGAGGTGATCAAATTAATATTTTTTACTCATAAATGGGAAAATATCTTCAAATATATATCCTAGAAATAGCTTAAAAACCAATATCATCTTAGTTACAATTGTTATGATAAGATTCTAGGATGCGTTTCTTTTTCCTTATATGTATCTATTTCCTTTATTCTGGCACTAATTTCAATTTAATACGACCATTATTTCTTATTTAAATTTGCAAAAGAAGAAAAGTCTGCAATCCTTAAAAACGAACTTTACGTGCATTTCTTACGGGAGTGTTTTCTAGTACATTTATATTCGTGTATTTCATCATAATTCTCATAACTTACATTTATAAACTGTATTCTATGGCCAAAATGAGAATCTTTTATTCAATGTCCTTTATTTTGGTACTCTTTTCGATTTCATAGGACCATTATTTCTTATTTAAATCATCAAAAGAAAAAAAGTCTGCAAGCATTACATGCATTTCTTATGGCCTTATTTTTACCCATACAACTCTTATGGTAGTCAAGCACAACAATCGTCTTAGTCGTTGGGGTGACAGGTTGTTTATGAGCACAAAATTTCACTAATTTTTCATCTTTTCATCTTTTCATCTTCATAAATTTAAGTCGGTGGGGTCGATTTACTGCAGCAGGTTATTGCCTACCCAACATCCGTAACATCTCTGTATATTTGGCGTTTTTTTGACAAACTTAGGCGAACTAAGAAATCAATTTTTCTGATTCAAACTCAGTAAATTGTTAATCACTAAGCAACATACAAGCAATACATGTAATATTTTGCCATTAAATCACTTCAGAAACATCGAAAAATCATCAGAAAAAATTGCGAATTTTTGACATTTTTTCACAAAAATTGAAAATTTTGACTGAATTTCGCAGCCTCAGGACATATTCCGATCGAGCTGAAATTTCTTATGGTTTATAAGGACCACCAACCACAAACTTCAAGCACTAGCCGCATACCGATTTCGAAAGAAAAAGTTTTTTCGATCCACCCTAATGTACGTGCATCGATACGTTTTAATTAATTGCTGAACGTATGTCGTCTAAAACTACTTAAAAACATTTAAAAAAAGTTTGTCAAACAATAAGACCGATAGCGATATTCAGTAACACTGAGTGTTATAGCATAATTTGTACGGTAAAAATAGTTATAAGAATTATGTGATAACAATAATGATAAGCATTTTAAAACGCCTGAAAATACTTGCATCGATACGATTAGATAAACTTGGTACTTACACCCCCTGTCATACGCCCACATATGTAGATTTAGATGAACAGCAGAACGTAAGTATACTTGTTTTACGATTGCTGAACAATTTATCAAGAGCAATTGTTATGCAATGAAAATAAGTTAGCGATATTCGTTAATACTACAATTTATAACATACGTATGTCAGCATAATTTGCACGATTACGTAAGTTATAAACTGTATTTACGAGATAAAATTAATGAAATACACCAAAGCGAAAATTACAGTTAACTTCTTAATTCGCCCTTAAATGTTCAAAATATACCATGAGAACATTTCCCCGTGTGAGGTTTTAACCCTGTCCGCTTTTGCCGTTTGCGGTGATGTCATATAACCGATTGTGACGAACCCAGGTCTCCCTCACACAGGATACCTGCCCGGGAAGTGGGAGACGTGAGCTCAAGTACCAGTCATATCGGACTGTTTCGTTCTTGATATTTCTTAGATCTCACTGAACGGTGTCATAGGTTCTCGAAATATGCGACGCAATTTAAACCGGCTTATTACCATGGTGAGATAAATCAGAGATTGGCTTTAAATTAAAAAATCAGAGTCCAAACGCTAAGTACTTAAAACAAATATTTATAAAAAATAGTATTTAAAACAAAAAAATACTTGCATCTTATACCTTCGGATAGGTTTATGTACCTTAAATTTCCCTACTCAACGCCCTTTTTTCACTTTTAGTCAACAAAATTCTCATAGTATACATTCTAGTCATTTTTTAATTTATACTAACGTGTAGAATCCATAGTATTTATCACGTTTGAAAAATCCTACCCAAAAGCTTAAAAATATTCCGGTTCCGGCACGTTTCTAGATTTGCAGTTCTTTTTAACAGTGAGGACGGATGGTCCCTTGAAGTGTATCATTGTAATACATGTCGGACAAAAAATATTACGGAATACCATTAAAGATACTTCTAGTTGAATGGAGCATCTTCTAAGGCGGAAATATATGAAAATTTAAAATCGTTGTATTCCTCATAGGGAAGTTTATATCATACAGTTATAAAAAGTCTATAATATTTTTGAGAATAAATCCCTCAACATTATTTATCTTAAGCATTATGATATATTCAAAAGAATAACATTCAGCACAAACGATTCCCTTACTTTAACTAAGAGAAATCATGTCTTACGTTGTGAATGCGAGTAACTGCAGTTAGGGAAAATGCAAATGTTATTAATTGGTATTATATGATTTGAAAGCCTAAACTGGCTCCAAATACACAATAGAAATAAGTTCCAAAGCATAAGGTATATCGAAAAAAAAATTTCGTATGGATTTATCTTGGAGTACTTAACTGATGATCGTATTGTAAAATCTGTATTCATAAGCGCGCAGTGTGTGCAAATAAGTGTATGATATTCTCTTAAGAAATATTAAAAATTTTCAAGAGGTCTATTGGTAAATCTGAGAGAGTTTTTACGATAAGGCGAATTACTATATCGCGAAAACTTCTCAAAATGTTCTCAAAATCCCCATTCAGTAAAGTGATTCGATTTCAAATTTTTATCGACAAAATATAAATATTGCAAGAATTCTCTCCTGTGACTTTATTTAAAAAGATTCGTAAATGCATATCTCAGGAGAAAATTAACACCACTGAAAAGGTAATTGTATTCCTGACTGCCAACCTTTCCTTAAGCTTTCTAACAGTTCCTGATTCTTCCTGGTTCGAGTCGTACGCTCTGTACTTTTACCACACCAAAACTTACTCCTGAGCGCTGCAGACCGGCGCTCTTGGCGGTTCTCTGATGAATCAGCCGATGGGGGAGGGAAGGGGGGGATTGGGGGGGACAATCTATAAACCCTAAGAAGTGGACCCTCCAGGCCGTTGTGACGTGCTATAGGGTTCACCTCTATGCCTAGAGGGCCCCCTGCCACAACTTCAAGGACAAGCTCCGACCTCATAGACAGAAAGAACGAGCAGGTGAGAAGTGAGTGCTTAGTTACCTCACCCCTGCAGAAGAAGGTGAAAGAAAGGCCCCTGAAATAGATGCCTGCGTCTGTAGGCCCACAAGTAGGCTAGGTTTGTAGGGAATGCCTTCCCCACGCCCCCTACAGGGCAGGTGGTTAATACATTTATAGTGCACTTCTTAAGAAAACTACTGCCAACTGTTGACAAACTGATTGCAGCATTTAATTCTGTTCTGGCTGCAGTAATCCACCGTTCGTGCTGAGTTAAAGAATTTATTGAACATAAAATATATTACTTAATTGGTGGAAAAATTTTTATCTTTTTATAAAGTGCAGAGGATAATAAAATCAGTGTGCGAATGCTGGTTCTTAGAGCAAGAGAGCAACTACTATTGTAGACGCACTATACTCTTGAACATCCTCTTGAATAGAGATTTATTTCATAGCTATATGAACTTGAGAGCTTGAATCATATGGTCAGAAAAGAAACAGAGTACTCACGTTTGATTCAGGAGTTGATGATGCTGAATTTTCCTGTGAGAAAAGAGAACAAAATCATTAATAGTTATAATCATATTTTATATACTTATTTATACCGTTAATTTGCCACGAATCCATTAAATTTTTATAGAGGATTATAAAAGTGTGATACGTTTTAAATTTTAACATACATTGGTAATTGCCTGAAAAGGAAATATTTCCTTCCTGTCTAAAAGGACCGATCGGAAAGCGGCGTAATAACTCAGTCAACACAAAATCAACATCTTCTAAACAACAAGCACATACGAATAATACTGCCGGATATTTTCGTTTGAGGTTACCCTAATTTGTTTTGTTGTTCAATGTTTTACAAATCGCCGTTCGAACTGCATCTAGAATAATCGTTAGTCGAATATGGGGAATAGTTTGTTTGAGAAATGTTTCACATTCCTCATGTGGATCATGTATCTTTCGTTTAATAATTAGATCACAAATTTCGAAACTCTCTGCCCCCTCTCTGCCATTTATCTAGAACTGCATAGAATTTCCAACGAAAAGTATTCTCTAGGAAGATATATCTAGCGAATGAAGGTATCAGCTCATTAGATGTGAGTTGTTGGTAAAAAATATATTTACGAAGCATTATATTTAGCTCCGAAATTTTGCAGCGATACCATGCGTGAGAAAAGTAGGGTAGTAGCTTCAGAAATACTTTTGTCCATAAATTTTTTTGGCTATATTAAAATTTCTCTTCAATGTCTAACTTCAAATCTACTAACCAAAACCTGTTTACTCTTGTAAACGACTGCAAGTACAAAAGTATATCTAATCTAAAAATATGCTCAGTATACATTTCAAAATGCACGGAGCAAATGACAGTGATAAGCAAGAGAATATCCAAACTCCTATTCGTGATTTTACGAGTACAAACAGACAAAGGATATCGTGTTTGGAATACGCTAGTAGCGTACTACAGTCGAATTATATTCGAGGTGAAAAAGCTTGCTATAGCATTCCGGTGTATACATGAAATATTTACGTTTAATTTAGAAGACCTTAACACCCTTAAATATTGACTTGCGGACTCTCTGCAGCATTATAAGCGTGCAAATGATCAGTCTGCGTCACCACATTAAACCCAATGAATGGCTCATGAAAATACTGGAGAATCAAGGATGGTAATAAAGGTAATTCTACTGTATTTGTTCGTGAAAATGAGAGGGAACATAAACGTCGGCATACCCTCGAAGGTCAGGGAAAACAAGGCCATTTCAGTATATAATACCTTAAGAGTGAAGGAACAGGAAAACCCGTCCTTGGGATAATAGCAAAGTCGTTGCCCTAAACTATCTATGTACACTTCATTATCCTCTCATTTTCATTGAATGTAAACAAGGGCAAAAAGGAAAGTTCCTCGTATCTAGGACAAAATAAATAAGAGGAAAAGTGACTGGCAGGTTACTCAAAAAGCTAACAAAAGAAACGAAAGGAAAGTCGATATGACGCCGAAACATTTGTTGCATATAAGCAAAGTCAACGTGTGAATACCAGATAAAATAGAATTTATTTACCTTTTAGAATGTATTTATGCAGTTAATAATTGATATATAATATAATGTTTTTGTTATCGGAGAGATGATTGGGGTAAAGAAGGCGCATAGATGTTGCATTGTCCTTTGCATAGATGCAGAATTTATTTTTTCACATGATTTTTATCAAAAAATAAAAGGTCTGGTATTCATATTGTCGAGTTTTATTTTGGTTTAAAGATCAAAACAAAAAATCGATACAAGTTACAGATTTTTCATGATTGCGACTATTCATTCAATTTTCCGATTTATTTTGAAGCATGGTTGCTACAATAGGTGCTTAATGTTTAACGTTTTCCGGGTTTATTTAAACATTTTGTAAAATGAGTGGCTGAAGTAAAGTTCTCCTGAATATTATCATATAAGTTTTGAAATTGGTTAACGCGCATCTACTGGACCGAGCTAAAAAGATCGCGGTAACCGAATTTCATGTTCAGTTAATCACTTGATGAAGTGATTTCAGTTCCTTCAATAAGATTCTTTCTAGAATAGATCTTTTTCTATTTTTCAATAGATTTTTTCTTCTTTAAGAAGAGTATCATCAGTTGATATTCATTAATTCATTGGGAAGCTGAACTCATAAATGTTGATTATAAAATGATGGGGAAATGACGAAGAAGAAATAAATATTAAACCCTCGTGAAATAACTTATTAATTATGATCCCACAAATAATAAAATCTATGATCTAGAAAAGGAACAAGTTGTGATTTATTTATTTTAGAAAGTAATTGGTAAATGAATATTTTCTTCATTTTCAGATAACCATTTTAAGGTTGAGCGTGCTCTCGTCTTAATGATTCATACGAATTAATATACGTTGAAAGTTATAGGAGACATAAGAGACTAATGCAAATGCTCGTTTTATCCTTTTAAGGTTAAACTTAATCCAATCTACTCAGATTTTTGAATTTAATATAAGGCTCACTAAATGTAGATTATTTATTGTTCAATAAATTATTATTAATTGTTTCTGAACAACTTACAACTTGTTTTTCTCCCATTATCCTTCATCTCTTCAGTGCCTTTCTACGATTACTCCGGAGAAACTCACAGGTAAAGAAGTGCCGATAAGGGAAGGAAGTCACAATCTGGAAAAATAGAAACACAATTTTAATTCATTGCTGTATAGTAAGGATAAGTTGGGGTGATGTTCTATTGTATATATATATAAGAGCAAGGAGTTGTCAATATCAATTCGGAATTTGACTACGATGATATAAAGAATATCCTAATCCGCATCGTTATTCTTTTCAATAAATTTATTTGTATTTTATTTAATTAATTGCAAAACACAAAATTCGTAAAGAAAAATAGTAATTCTTGTAATAAATACAGTTACCGGAAATTTTGAACTAAAATGAGAAGGGAAACTCGATCTAATAGTGTATGAAGAATAAATAGGGACCAGCTTGTAAATCAAGAAAGGAATTTGAAATATTCAGTTAAATTTAAAAATAAATACCCAACTCCTATAAGAGTGCCATTAATTACTGAATTAAACCGTTAATTTAACCCTTAAATCAATTAAATCAAATGAAATACCTGAATATTAGTTATGAGAAGCTTTTTACTGACTTGGTTACTGATAGCTTTTGAAAATGAACGCATTTTAGTGAGGACGAAAATTTGTGGGAACTCAAATTTGAAAAACCAGATGCACTTTATGCATGAATCAACTATTATAAGAAATTAAAATGCTAAAAGCTGATCCTAAATTCTATTTTCAAATTCCAATGTTCATTCAATCAATTCGAATTTGAAAATAGAAATCCATCAATGAATTAAATCTATCGGTTTAAAATCATCTTACTTAAAAATTTTTTACTAAAATATTACTAGCACAATAAATTCTACAGAAAAGTAGTTTGTTTTATTCAATTCATAGCGAAATTAAATCTTTTTATGGTTATTTAAGGAAGTATATCTGATCGTTTAGTGATAGCGATATTTTTAAACTGCGAATAAAAGGTCGTATTAATTGAAAATGAGTTCCCAATCAAAATTAGATCAAAACTACATGTTCAGCTGATGGGAAATCACATTGAAGATAAGGAAATTATCCAATTAATGTAATTAATAGCAGATCGCAAAGTTAAAATTTCAAACGTAAATTTCCGTTAAAATTCCAGATGGCAGGAAAGGCTACAAGTAGAAAAATAATGGAATGTCTATTCTAAATCAGAAATTGGATAAAGTAAGGCGTAACTGGAGTTAATTGCTCAATTATACGACTTTAGATAATCATATAAAAATAAGTGATACAGAAGTATTAGTCGCAGCTATTCAGAAGAATATCATACTTCACAAATAAATATATTCCTTAAGTTTACGCCCTGAAAATAATTACATATATAAGAAACAACAGTTCACTATATTAACAATTTCGTTGAAATGCAAAATTATTTTAGAAAATTAAAAAAATACGATTCATGTTACTTACCAAACCTTAGGAAATCCTTAAGAAGTCCTATGGTCATCAATTACTTAGGAAAATGTCTTCTTTTTTTTCCTTAATTAATTATAAATCACGTAAAAACTGCAAATTTATTACGATATACTTAAATTATACTTTACGATTACTGAATTTTGAATCTACCTAACACCAAGAAATTCAAATTTTAACGGATTTCTCGAAAAATTCTTCAACACTTCTACACCCGGCGAGGTTTCCAAATCAACTAAGAATTTTGCCGAAATTCAACGGTTTTAATAACGGTGAGAGGCTGTTCAATTTTCTGTCACCCCCCTCTTATCCCCCTACTGGAGAAAGTTGTAACTGATTCATATGTATATACTAGCATTTAAATAAATTTTCATTAATTTAAAAAAATTTAAATTTAACCCCACATTTAACAGAAAAATAATAAAGTTTCGTGCTTTTTCGATGTTTCCTTTCGTACTTTTACTCGTTTCGTCGTAAAATAAATGATCATGTGACGTCATCATGGCGTTTGTTCTACGAATTGTATGCGAAAATGAAAGAATTTCAATTATATGATTATTGTAACAAGTCCATCGAATTTACAAATAATTAACATTATATCTACGTTTAATTAATATATAAATATTATAGGGCGTAATTGTATTGTAATACTTTCTTTGTTACATCATAAGCATAACAGATGAGATTTTATAAATGCTAATAAAATGCAAATCGTTATATTTTTACCAATAAAGTAATAATTAAGATAAATGATATTTAAACATTCTCATAATCATTTCACGGAATATTGCAAAGAAACGGCATTTGATGTTAATTATAACTTTCCCACGCTGTTATCTATACCTTTCGACCCATTCTTTCACACATATTATGGTTAAGAATTTATCGCGTATTATGACTTTAGCGAGTAAAGTATTTCCTTTGGCCGAAAAACCTGTATTGACAGCCTACACGGAAAATAAGTGCTGAAGATGTATGAGTAAATTAAGGGAATTGAGCGGCGGCAAAGGAAAACAGATTTAAGATGTATCATTTTGTGGGAATCTAGAGATATATCTTTGTTGATCATATGGTATTGGATAGCTTTGCCTATGAAACATCAAAAGTTCGAAAATGATGTCTAAGTTGGCAAATAAAGTGAATGATTTGCAACAATTCAATTCCCTCAATAGTACGTTCAACGATGTTCGCCGTGCTCTTATTAACACGCCATACACAAGTCTTTCAACGAAATTTCCCAGGAATATTGAAATAAATTTCTAACCATTAGATGTTTTCCTGATAAATTCTCATTATATTCGAAATGTGACGACGGAATATACAAATACTTTCTAACTAACATATAATTGAATAGCTTACGTTATTGTCCAACTAACAAGTCCAACGGCGAACGGCGAAATCTTCTTTTCGAGCTTCTATGATGTCTTCCTTAGACATCTTTTCCTTCCTTGTCTCGTACAAACGTTTTTCAGGTGGCGAAGAACTACTTCGTGTCACCATTACAAGTGCTCCATACTTGGAAAAAGTAGGTGACTACAGACACCTTAATCCTTCGATTCCTACTCACGCTATTTTCAAGGAAATCACTGAATGTAACGCTGAATACACACTACACAAACTCCATTTCACTTCTCATTATATTTGGAATTCAGAGAAAAATGTGAAAGACACCATCTTGAACACAATCCACTCAGTGAGACAAAGAACAAAGAAGGTTATGTGGCGCGACGAATTTTTCGTTAGTCACGATTTTGTATACCATAATTCCTTTCAAAAGCGCGGAAACACGTCAAGACCTCATGCCATCCTCAAGAAGAGCTTTCCCATGCTTCTACGAACTTCAAATCTTAATTATTTGTCATTGGTAAGTTATATTTGAAGTCTTAGGACAGTGTTATCTGGTGGAATATCAATCGCAATATGTTTAGCAAGTGCTCCGAGTGTATGTGGAAACCATGATAAGGTGTGTTTGTGCATTAGAAACTCATTACTTACTCGTTGCTTAGTGTTACGATCGGTGATTTTTCAAAGGGTGTGTCAAAGCATAGCAGTGAGAACAGCCTTTGGTTGAATACTTATTTCATCCTTTGGAGTTCTTATGAAGGCAGGTGTTGACACAAGAGTGTAGTATTTCTGTAAAATTATAAGTCTGTAACTCAACTGTGTTGTTCTAGATGCCATCGCAACCAAACTGGATGGATTTCTTGGTAGAGATTAATGGATACGGATTCGTCGTGTCGTTCGTCGTCAACTATTGTAATTTACTTCAATTGCAATCTGAATTGGGTAAGTGGGCTAATAAGCAGAAATTATTGTGAATCATACGCCATGAATTTGAATTTGAACCACATAATTTATTTCAAAATACCAAATTCAGCTTGTAGATTGCCATTCATATAATTTTAAGCTAATTTAAAAGACGTAGAAATATGAATATCAATTTGGGAATCTTTTGATTCCACATTTCTTTCACTCATTGGCATAAGAGTAGCATTGAGGTTTCTCTGTAACTTTATTTGTATAAGGGCTGGGTAGAAGTTCCTTTTCAAGCTATGGAAGTATTTGGAGAAGAGATGAGGCTTACCAGGCAAGATGAGGGATGAGGTAGCTTTCTGCAGCATTATTCACTGAGCCTGAATGCAACATGTGGTCAGTTCTCATGAAAGTGTACTGTAGCGTAGAAGTTTTCTTAATACCCATTGAAAAGTGTTGAAATTGTTACAATGATCAAGAATCACACATTTTTCAGTTCATATCATATAGGTACTGCCATGAATAAAACTAGGGGCATGTAATTGGAATATTTCTGTACTAATAGAGAACCGAAGAATCCTCAATTCCTCCATATATGCTGAATGCAATATCACAGAGTTACATTTAGCGTATATTTCCTTAATGAAGCATGCTATTTTCATGGTAAGTTTGCTTGAATTTTTCCCACATAATTCGCAGAGTGGCTTGAATCAAGGGGATTTATTTCACAAAAAATTAATGCCATTCATATGCCAAAACTTTTGCAAATCTCTTTTCGAATTTCATAGAGAATATGCATACCCCATTTACTATTGACTGATAGTAGTCTTGAGCAAGTATGATATAATTAAATTCTTCCAAAGAATGAGTGATTTTAAATCCATCATCTCTGAATAACATGAATAGTGTTTTTCATAGTTCTAATTTATGTTTACACTCTTAACATTCTGGTGCTGGGAGCATGTATTATTCCAGTGTATTTTTGTACATGTATTTCATAAGGTCGTTGCGTGGTCGTTCTCTGGCTCGTTGAGGAAAGAACGAAATATACCTTCGTGTTCATTTTGCCTTGTAAGTCTCACCCTATTTTCAAATTGGCCTTTTCTGAATACTCGAATGTAGGGAAAAGCGTAATGAATAACCTAGGCAGAATAGTAATTTTTTTCTCCTCATAGTAGGCGTCTATCATATGTATCGGATTATTATCATATATATAGGATCTTTTTCGTCCCCATCCCCTTTTACAGTAAAATGTGCGCATTTACATTTTGTATCGTTGACTGGGTAAAGGTGTTATACACTTTTTGTTTTTAGTCTCGGAGGAAATAACTTTTTTGCTACATTCACGACGTCGGATGAATTCCTTTCGGGTTAGAGATATGTCTAAATATTTCTGAAATAAATATTAGAGTCGTTGATTGTCTTTAATGTAATTAATAGAAATATGCTGTGTGTTTGTTTAGATTCAACGATATTTAGATGTTTGATTTTATTCGTTACTATATGACGTATAAACTTAAATACCCAAATCATTATTCCTCTTCTTACGATATTCCAGTTACGTGAATGTATTCCGCAACTCAAGAAATATATTACGTACGTAAAGTTACGTATTTAATAAATTTTATCTTTCATTAGTTTTTCTTAAGTAATCAATAAAAAGGAATTCAAGGTATTGCGTTATGCCTTTGTTAAATAGATGGAAATGAAACAAGAGGGATGGGAATCATAACCTATTAGGAGATTAGCGAAATCATTGTGCGATAAAAGCACTGAGTGTTAAAGTAATTCATTTTCTTAAAACTTTTCAAATTAAATTATTATTATTTTATACCTATAAACTTTCAATTTAACGTTAATAAGTAATTATAATTGTCACTTTCTCCGGTAGGGGGAATAGAGGGGTGGTGGACCGAAAGAGTAACAACCACCAAAATCATCCACCAATCAGATTTCACCATTTGTTGAACCGTTGATTTTTAAGGCTAAATCTTTATTTAAAATAGAAATTTCGCCGAGTGAAGACGCCATGATGAAATTTTCGAGTAAACCGTTAAAATTTAAATTTCTCGATTTGTAGTAGATTCAAAATTGACTAATTGACTGGAATGTACTTTTAGCGTAACGCAATCAATTTACAACGTTTAAAAATCATAACTTTATAAAAAGTATATAAACGGAAATACAGTATTTCTGGCTTCATGGCATCTCTGGTGCATCGTTGGAATTTCTTCAGATGTGGTAAGCGTAATAAGTCTATTGTATTTAAGTTACTTGAGTTACTTCTGAGTTTTAAGATATTCGTTGATTTATTGGTTCTTAAAATGTTATTTATGTGACAGCCGTTCGTGAAGAAATTTTTTCGTTACGTAAGACACTTATGATTAACTACTATAATTAATCAATGTCTGCGTGGTTCATCTTTTAAAGGATTATCTCAGTAGCTTTAATTTTTTTTCGTGTTGAACTGCGTTGGTGGATTATAATCTCGTAAATTATTTTAAAGTAATACTATTTGTTGGTTTCATCGCTTACGATTGACTAATTTCGTAACGTAGTGGATATTTAAAATTTCGACCTTCAATACACTCGCTATGTAAGACTATTTCAACAAAAGCTATGATAAAAAAATTAATCTCTCTTACGAATTCTTTCCTTTATATCGATTAATCTTTTTCTCGTAATTTTCCTGCTTTTCCATGATTTATTCTAAATTAATTCAAATTTGAGTGCCTTTTACTTGCCTTGCCTTCAAAAGCCAAGGTTCTACTTTATGTCGAATAAAACGTTTTTATAGTCAGTTTTCTCATACTAATTAATGAGTAATAATTGTTTTATTGTTCACAATAATAATTTTAGTATTGAATTAAATTAGTATAATTCTGTAACATTAAGGTAATGTATACAAAGTGTTGTTTCACGGTTATTGCATTTGGATTTTTAAATATTATTTTAAATAAACATTACAGAATCAGGAGATGTATTGTAGAAATACAATTTTTCAAGTTTCTTTCCAATATTTTAAATCTTATACTTCGAAATTATGCATGTATTTCCTTTTTATTATTTATTATATTCTAATTTACATTCAATTTTTTAGCTGCTGAGGACACGCTTACTGATATTATACTGAACTCCAATTTAAATAATTTAATTTTCCCGATTGATATTGACTACATGAATACAATTAGTATTTATGTTGTTTGGACTTGTTTCTAGATTTTATGCAATTAGCATAAACGAAAATTTTTAACAGAAAATGAGCTTATAAATTTAAGAATTATCTTGCAGATTCTTGTCTTTCTGAATCACTTGAACCTTCAATTTGATTATCGATTCAAGTATGTCTTAGATGTGATTCGCGAATTTTGAATTCTTACTTATTTACAATAAATGAGTTTCATAGTCTCACATTCTGTGGTTAGTTTTCACGAAATAATTCTTTAAAGTTGCTTGTAACTGAGGCTCGAACTGAGTCGAATTGAAATTTGTAGGAATCTTAAAAATTATTTAATTGTAATCACTATTCAGTAGAAATAGTCAACAGTAATTTTATATGAATTGTAAATCAAATTTCACAATTGTTGCAAAAGATGTTCATTTGAAAAGCAGTCTCAGTTCTATATCTACTATTAGTTCCTGTTAAGTCAGTTTGGATATATTTTTTCTTTGTGCTTGTTAGATAGTGTGTATTAGATGTACTACCATTTTTCTATATGCCTTTTTGTTGAATTAAATATAAAAATTATTCTACTGTATTATTTATGATGTATAATAGGATATTTTAAAAATATATTCCTAACCAAAATCCTAATCTGAATCATCATCATTGGAAACTACTCGCTCTTATATATCCATAATCCAATATTACCCTAAATTATACATGCTATTCATCAATGAATTAATGTGGTGTTTCTTTTTTTCCAGCTTTCCTTCCCTCCTTGGCACTTGTATTATCTTGGAATGTCTACCGTGTTATCGTGGAAGGGCAATAAAGAGGCATAAGCAGGACCAAGGCTAGCCGGAGAAACGCTAAAGGTAAGCAGTTACCAATTTTTTCACTTTTGAATATCGTCTACGGATAGTACAGTATTAATGCTAAAACTTAATGCATAACTCGTTTATTAAAACGTATGACATGAAATCTCGGCTGGCCCGAAATGCATTATTTGTCTGTTACTTCTCGTATAGGCAATGTATTTTAATTCGTTTCAGAAAATAACCTTAGATGTGAAAGAACGGACAAGGGAAACATCTTTTCCGCAAGAAATGCATTCCCACTAAATTCTCCTGATAATAAATAATGATATTTATAATGCGAATTCAACCCACCTTTAAAAATGATAATATCGTATTTCAAATGAGTTTAAAAAGTTTCAAATAATACTCTATTTCTTTTTAAGGTAGCTTAGTTGACCTACAGTCAATTAATTCTTGAAACGTTTTTTCATTACATAAATATGAATTTCTTTCCCTTATGTAATAGACGATAAATATCCCTTACTGTAACACAAAGCGACGGATATCTTTATCTATCATTATCATGGAATTCGGTTATAATGAAACAGGTTGCACAGTGGGCTAGAGTCGAAAAAAGCTGGCCAAGAGGCCAAAAATGGTTTTTTTGAGTGCGGGTTTTGAAACTTCGCACTCATAAAAACCATTTTTGGCCTCTTGGCCAGCTTTTTTCGATTCTAGCCCACTGTGCGACGTGTTTCATCGCATATTAATTCGTTTTAGGCAATACACTTAGCACGAACAACGGTGGAGATGCTAATGTTTTGTTCCAGCAGGAAATTACTCTCGCAAAGCCATATCGGGTAGCAGAACACATAATTCCCATTCAATCTACATTTAAGTATTTTGAGTAGCGTTTGTATTCTTTTACTTTATAGGAAGAAAATTGAGACCATTTATCACTCCACTGGTGAAAACTTAAATCATTACTCAAAATATCTTCCTTTACCATATGAAAGAGGAAGAGAGATCCTAATAAAGAGTATGCTACACAAAGTGAATTGTTGCGTTAAGCAATATTAAAAAAATAATTTTCACAGATTTATTATACAAAAGAAAAAATGCATTATTAATGGGATTTTAATCAAGAAATAATTTATCATTTCGTATTTGAATATCGTTTAATTTTGTTCATCATTGCTCAATTATATATTATAATCAGCATTTGTGAGTTCAGTTTCCAAATTCATTCAATCAATATCCACTTACGATCCTATGTATTTTGAATTTCGTTAAATATTTCTGTTTAATGTAATTAATAACACACTTTTAAATTTTTCGCTGAATACGAAATCATTTCATTAATCACATTAATCCACTACATAGCGCCAATTTAAAATCTTTCGTTTTTTATTACGTGAGGAACATTTATTGTAACCACTGATTCTACAAATCGTATGAATAAACCCTGAAACATTTAAACCTTCGGAGCATGTTCAGTAGCCATCAAATATCAAAACAATCTAAACATTCACTACATTTTCGTCTTCAATTCCGTGAAAATTCGATAACTTTAATCAATTTTTTATAATTTTATCTAAAGTAACGCTGTACGATGTATATCAGGACCTGCATGAATTTCAGACTATAACTGATCCTCTTCTAATGTCGCAACTCTTATTTCTATAATTAAAATCACTTGAGAAATTAAAGTCTAAAGCAGTACAAAGAACGTGCTGTCTTAAGTTGGTCATCTCTTGGAAATAATAGACATGATCCCAAGGAAGAATAGATTAACTTGATTAACTTTCACCTTCACCCATTCCTTGTTTACATAGACATGAGGTGAATAAATCTATCAATCTTCAAATGTATATATATATTCGAGAAGGTAATCATCAGAAAAATAAACTTCCTTATACACGGGTATTCGCGATAACTGTTTCGGCGTCATATCGACTTTCCTTTCGTTTCTTTTGTTAGCTTTTTGAGTAACCTGCCAGTCACTTTTCCTCTTATTCATTTCGTCCTAGACAAGAGGAACTTTCCTTTTTGCCCTTGTTTACATTCAATGAAAATGAGAGGATAATGAAGTGTACGTATATACATAGATAGTTTAGGGCAACGACTTTGCTATTATCCCAAGGACAGGTTTTCTTGTTCCTTCACTCTTAAGGTATTATATACTGAAATGGCCTTGTTTTCCCTGACCTTCGAGGGTATGCCGACGTTTAAATTCCTTCTCATTTTCACAAACAAATACAGTAGAATTACCTTTATTACCATTCTCCAGTATTTTCATGAGTCTTTCATTGGGTTTAATCTGGTGACGCAGACTGATCATTTGCACGCTTATAAATGCTGCAGAGAGTCCGCAAGTCAATATTTAAGGGTGTTAAGGTCTTCTAAATTAAACGTAAATATTTCATGTATACACCGGAATGCTATAGCAAGATTTTTCACCTCGAATAGAAATCGAATGTAGTATGATACTATCTCATTCCAAACATGACTAACCTCACACAGGAGATGCATCGTTGCAAAATTTCCTCCTTCGAATTAATGTATTATCACTAACGACTCCTCCACCAGCGACACTAACTAAATATAATTTTTTATTACATCCATCCACTGGAATATTTTCACCTGGAAATTTTAAATTTTGTGTTGGAAGCAATGTTATTTTTTCATCTACATATGCCTTAGAAAGGAATCTCAAGATTCGTGTTGTAATTATTAAACCAACATTCCTCTGATGTTCCGCTCTTAGAATATTTAATTTTTATTCATCATTTCCGTCACAGTTATATTCTTGCTTCCAGTTAAAACGGTAGTATGTGTACTTATGTAAGCCAAACTAAAAATAGTAATCTCAAATTTGAATGTTCAAAAATTTTATTTGTTTTCTATTTGAAGTTTAGCAGATGATGATTTGTCATTTACTGAGTTTTTAGTCAGCTTTGCGATCTGTGAAATTTAGACAGAAAGGAAGTGTGCAACTCAAAGAATCAGACACAGTAGAATTCCTCACAAAATGCATCATTGAAAAGATGCTCTATATATAGAATATATTCGTATAGCTTAAGTATATTGCAAATTTATTTTTAATGTTTAAAATTATGATAGATTCGTGAGAGTATAATTGATTATATAATATATAATAGTAATTAACAATATATTTATTCTTTTCCCACAGGAAAATTCAGCATCATCAACTCCTGAATCAAACGTGAGTACTCTGTTTCTTTTCTGACCATATGATTCAAGCTCTCAAGTTCATATAGCTATGAAATAAATCTCTATTCAAGAGGATGTTCAAGAGTATAGTGCGTCTACAATAGTAGTTGCTCTCTTGCTCTAAGAACCAGCATTCGCACACTGATTTTATTATCCTCTGCACTTTATAAAAAGATAAAACTTTTCCACCAATTAAGTAATATATTTTATGTTCAATAAATTATTTAACTCAGCACGAACGGTGGATTACTGCAGCCAGATCAGAATTAAATGCTGCAATCAGTTTGTCAACAGTTGGCAGTAGTTTTCTTAAGAAGTGCACTATAAATGTATTAACCACCTGCCCTGTAGGGGGCGTGGGGAAGGCATTCCCTACAAACCTAGCCTACTTGTGGGCCTACAGACGCAGGCATCTATTTCAGGGGCCTTTCTTTCACCTTCTTCTGCAGGGGTGAGGTAACTAAGCACTCACTTCTCACCTGCTCGTTCTTTCTGTCTATGAGGTCGGAGCTTGTCCTTGAAGTTGTGGCAGGGGGCCCTCTAGGCATAGAGGTGAACCCTATAGCACGTCACAACGGCCTGGAGGGTCCACTTCTTAGGGTTTATAGGTTGTCCCCCCCCAATCCCCCCTTCCCTCCCCCATCGGCTGATTCATCAGAGAACCGCCAAGAGCGCCGGTCTGCAGCGCTCAGGAGTAAGTTTTGGTGTGGTAAAAGTACAGAGCGTACGACTCGAACCAGGAAGAATCAGGAACTGTTAGAAAGCTTAAGGAAAGGTTGGCAGTCAGGAATACAATTACCTTTTCAGTGGTGTTAATTTTCTCCTGAGATATGCATTTACGAATCTTTTTAAATAAAGTCACAGGATAGAATTCTTGCAATATTTATAGTTTGTCGATAAAAATTTGAAATCGAATCACTTTACTGAATGGGGATTTTGAGAACATTTGAGAAGTTTTCGCGATATAGTAATTCGCCTTATCGTAAAAACTCTCTCAGATTTACCAATAGACCTCTTGAAAATTTTTAATATTTCTTAAAAGAATATCATACACTTATTTGCACACACTGCGCGCTTATGAATACAGATTTTACAATACAATCATCAGTTAAGTACTCCAAGATAAATCCGTACGAAATTTTTTTTTCGATATACCTTATGCTTTGGAACTTATTTCTATTGTGTATTTGGAGCCAGTTTAGGCTTTCAAATCATATAATACCAATTAATAACATTTGCATTCTCTCTAACTGCAGTTACTCGCATTCACAACGTAAGACATGATTTCTCTTAGTTAAAGTAAGCGAAAAGTCGAAATAGCGAGAATTCGCTTAAAATAAACGGAAATTTCGTGAAATTTTGAGGCTGTAAACAACCAATCTCCTTGACGACGAATGCGATTGTTGAAACCGAGGTATTGCGTTTTCCCATAAGAAAAACCGTTCTCATAAGAAATGCACATAAACCTCACTTTTATCGGTTGCAGGCTACAATTATTTTGCAAATTTAAATTAGAAACAATAGGCTTACGAAATCGAGAAAAGCACCAAAAGAGAGAAAAATGAATAAAGTCTCTTATTTTGGTCGTGAAATATCGTTATCGGGTCGAAATGGCGAGAATTCGGTTAAAATAAACGGAAATTTCGTGAAATTTTGAGGCTGTAAACAACCAATCCCCTTGACGACGGATACGATTGTTGAAACCGAGGTATTGCGTTTTCTCATAAGAATAAACTATGATTGATATGTCCATATGTAAGTAATGATTAAAAATGAATGATAGTACATGGTCATACTCCAGACTTAGTCCAGATGTCTGGTCCAGACCAAGAAACTGCACCCAGAGGGTGCATGCGCGCGGCTAGTAATAATTTAAAGAAAGTTGTTGTTCTAGAATTGACTTGTCCAAGACTGATACATTTATTCTAGAGAGGTTCTTTTAAGTGCGGACATCCAAAACGCTTTTACAATGATGAATCATAAGATTCAGGGTAATTTTATCGAAAGATATTTGTCTAGATATACTTTGTATATTGGCAGGCTATGTAAAATAGATCTGCAAGATATATTTAAACAGTTCTTACATTATTTAGAGCACTCGAATGAGTTGATGAAATGAAAGTGAAATTAATTTAAATTATTTTGTGTACAACTCTTCTGAAATTGAGTAGTACGGTAAAGTTATGGAAGGAGTATTTCGATATTGAGATTTGATCATACAAATACCCATGTTAATTAGACCGTTCACTTGTGTTTACAATTTTAGCTAGCATTGGATATCATTATGAGTATTTCATCGACGAATTATCGATTGATCAATAATAATTGATAGGGAGGCTAACCCTTTTGTACATGTAGTACATTCTGTCATGAAAACATGAAATGTTTTGTTACCATTCTAGTTATAAATTATGATAGCTATTAGATTAATTAAGATTAAGTAAGAGAAGCAAATTAGAAATAAGTAACAGAAGCACAAAAGTATTAAAATCAATTAAGTTCTCTTTTTAGATCGCTGAATTATTAAAAAATTCAAGTTCTTGATTTCAGAAATGTTATTTTGGCCATATTCAGAGATTATAGTTTACTAAAAAAAACATGAAAAACAAAGCTCATACTTGGTACAATTAAAGTTACTCTTTGATAGAAGTAAATACTTTTCCCATGAATAGCTTTTTGTTTTTTGAACTAAAAATTTGAGTAGTATAATTGATCTATACGTGGTCTATTTAATGATTTTTAACTGTGGGCATACCGACTCCGGAAGAATTAACAAACGTGTCCCCTAGATTCATCCTTCATTATGATGAATAATCGGATTGAGGCTGAGCGTATAGAGGAAAGTAGAAGGGAGTCGTTGGGTGATTAGTCGATCGTCTCTTTGACGACTGCCGCCGTCGAGGTGTTCGTCTCCTAAATGAGAATCCTCTTCCCTTGAACACTATTCCTCTTCATTCACTCTCAAGCTCTCGCCTTCATCATTAATTCCTTTAGCGGAGTCTCTCCGTGAATTAAAAGCTTCTTCATATCGAATGGAAGTACTGGCAGATGTGGGAATACAAAGGAATTTCACTCCTTGAAAAATACCTTTAGTTTCTACATTTTGAAGTAATGTATGCATGTACTTCTTCAATGATTTAGAGAAATTAGAGAAAAAAGCACCAAGTTCAATAACGATAAATAATTCAATTTTTTGATCTCTTTTTTCGGTGTAATTTGTTCTATGAATATTAATTTGTTATATTTAAAAAAGTAGCTATATGCTTAAGTGTTTATTGCAAAAATAGCTGAATTTATGCGCAAAAATTTACAGAATCGCCGGTTACCCGACTTGCGTAATTTCAATTCGTAGAATGTCATCAATTGAAAATAAAATGCAAACTTTATACAACGTAGTACTACATAGGTGTACTGGTACACCTTTTAACGCAATCAAGGTAACCACTCTTTTAGAAAGAATTGCCGTCCCTCCGGAATTAATGAGCCGGAGAAATTTTTGATAAGGTTGGCACTAAGTTTACATTAAGTAATTCAAAGAAAAGTAAATAAGTCATACCTTTAGCATTTTAACTTATAAATGCGGCCAATAATTAATATTGCATCACGCAAACACGAAGGTAATGATGAGTTCAGTATGTACGTGTATGCATGTATGTAAATGTATGTACCTTGCAAGCCATCTTTCGGCGAGTGGAATGGTATGAATGTACCATAAATCAAATTAATCGGTCATGCATCGTTCGGATAAAAACTTAAGCGATTATTCCTAGCATCTATGATTATTACTTTTCTCTTCCTATTATTATCTTTATTCTCTGACGATACGACTAACAATTTAACTGACCTAACTTCATAAATTGATTTATCTGGGCCATAATTTGATGAAAATCACGAGCCCGATAAGCTATTTCACCGTAAACCCTGCAAACTCTGTTTATTGTAAAAAAATTTAGGAATGTTGAGTTCTAGCGTTCCTGAAACCCATTTTATCTTTATAGATTACTAGATAAAAATATTTTATAAGCATATTTACAAATTTGAACAATTAAATATCTGGAGATGTTGACGAAACTATTGGCAAATTAACAGTTGCAAATATTTTTGCAGAGATAACGTTCAAAACGATGATACCTGCTGTACCCTGCTCTAAGATGATTTAACTTTTCCGACGGCAAAGTGAGTGGTCGGATTCTGATTCGCATGAATCCGATCTTACAATTAATTACACTTTGTACCTATAGGTAAATATTTTTTTAAATTTTACTTTTTATACCTTATTTATTACTTTTTTATTCATTATTATTTTGATCTTAAAAGTTTTATTTTTATATTATATATAAAAATATTTTGTATAGATATAACGAAAACGTTTTAGTTTGATTTATCTTTTAACATTTGATGCTCAAATGTGAAGGTGAATCAAAACCATCGGACCGGGAACCACATACAATAATATAACCTTGGGGATTCCCTTTCTGAGGTAAGAAAATTATTCAGGAAACCAATAAATGGAAATTTGACAGAGTTTTATTCAATTCCATTCCATTTCATTCCACCACATCCATTATACGTCAACAAAAGCCGATGTGGCTGTAAACGGTTTAAACATTTTATTTTTAAGGACTAAATCTTTTACTCCAAAACCTTAACAAACTAAAGCTTTTATTATTCCAAACCATAGTCAGATCGATTCTAATTTACGTATGTCCCGCCGGCGTATATTCAAGTAAAAAGAATGAAATAGGTTCGACAAACGACTGATGAAAAATATTCTGAAGGCACCTACTTTAACGAGAGCAGTATTTAACGATTTCCTAATTGATCATGAAGAAACTAGTTTTAGTGGAAATCTACGGTTGGCTCCGCCGAAATTATTTTAAAATAATTGGGATTATCTTCCTGATAACGGGAAATTAAATCGAAAAAGTACTAATGTAATTTTAATTAGAAATAAAAACGCAGCGGTTTCCAATGGCCCTCGTGGAATAGCACCTCAGATGGGAGAGATCCGAACTGAGACCTAAATAGATTTATTTTGCTTTCATTCAAGTCTATGATACTATAGCAGTAGAACGAAAAACGATGATTAAAAAAATTAATCGTTCGAATCTGATATGCTCAACCTTGTGAAAGGGAATACTTCCAAGGGTTTTATTTCATGCATGCTCTATAGCACTTGAATAAAATACAAGACTCATATTATGTACTTGAGAAGATATATAAGAAAGAAAATCTATGACGATTCCAATAATTATCGTTGATTACAGATGTCGGTCCAAATTATGAGGAATTTGAAAATTTTGAAAGGTATCACTTTCGATAACCTTTCCCAGTGATAATCTAAGAAAAACGACGATGGAAATGAAATTTTACTTTGCGCATGAATCTGTGTACTAAACCCAAAATTGTATTTTTTTCCATTGAGAATCAACGGGTGCTTTAGTTAGTGGAAATACCATAATTTTGCCTTTGTTATATAAATTATGCCTTCGTTACATAAATAATATTACATCAATGTTGGATTATAAAATATACAATTCATATTACACCTTAAAGATTTGTAAACAAATTTTTAAACCTGGATACTAGGGGAAAACGTATGCACATAAAGTACGAGAATGCTGTGCGTGGTTGCATAATCATTAAGCATAAGAACCCGTTACTAATTTATTTGAATACCACAACTGCTTTGAGCACGATTTTACATATACTTTATAAATGAAGGACCGCGAAGGCATTTTCCGCGTGTGAATAATATAAGAGAGTATGTTAGCTTTCTTGTTGTTAAAAGCGTTTTCTTTTGTCCTCATTTATAAAGGAGGACTCTTCATTGGTGTGGACATAATCACCTCCACACATTTTTCATCCGATCGATCTAAATTAACGGCTTTTTCGCATTCACCGGCTCTCGGCCATTTAATTTGTTATCGCCTTCGATCGAATGGCGAAATAATGAATTAGTTCAAAGTCTGTCGGCGACGAACGCAGCTGCAAATCGGATTGCTTTCAGTGTATCCAGTCCGACGGAAATGTAAATTACGACCGCCTCACGTGATAATTATCGCGGAGATCTTAAACGCACCGCCCTTGAAAAATTACTATGTTACCGAAAAAGAAACTTAAAGAGCTCTCCTTAAAAGATTCATAATTCTATTCGGAATTTAGTGATTTATTCACGGAATCCCCTCTCTTCGGAATCCTTCTTGGCCTCCCTCCCTCTCCTCTACTTCTCCCTAATCAAAATTTCATAGTCGATGCATTATTTACTCGACGGCGTCGCCGAAGCACTTGGCTCTTCACGTGTGTGATAGCGAGAGGATGCGAAAAGCGTTTCTCATGAATAAGGGCGGGAGGGAATACAAGGAATGGGGATATTGGAATATAGTATAGGGGTGGAAGGATTTGGAGAACTGTTGGCAGGGTAAGGAAATTACAGGGAATGAGTTTTCTGGTAGATAGTAAGTATATGAGAATGCGAGAGTCATAGTGAAGCAGAAAAGCTAAGGATAGAATTCTAAACTAAAGAATGGTAAACTACGTATGTTAGTATATTTAATATTTACTTTTACACACTTTATCATTCATTTGTTGTCATTAACTGAAACTATATAATATTTTTCATTATCTGTTGCTTTCTTATAAAAAGCTTTTATATTATTTATTATTTTTTCTTTTAATGCCATTTTGTACCTGTAGATTTTTTAATCTGTAAGTTTTTGGAGGTTCTTTGTGAATGTTTCACTTTTATGTATATTTTGTATCTGTATCCTCAATATCTTCCATTTTTTCTAAAAATATCCACTATCAAAATAATAGCTTTCTAAGAGATACGTATTCATAAAAATAAATCAAATTGAAGAGGAGAATTTGTAGTCTCAATGTCGCAAAAGGCAGTACCACCTTTATCCATGTCATTATTTAGAAAGACATGAAATATTTGGTTGGATGGTCATGGAAATTTTGGGGTAATACATATATAGAGATAGAGGATGGAATACATGGGCTGAAGTGAAGGATATAAAATGGGGAGGAAGAACGGAGGGAAATATCGAAAAGAGAGATGAGAAAGCAGAAAGGAAGTAGGGAAACATGGGTACAGCTTAAAGGAAAAGACTCAGGTAAAAATTATACGGAAAGTATTTCGAGATATAAACGTATGAAAAGGATTTGTAAAGAGATGTGAAGAAGTATGTGTAAATAAAGGAAGGAGAGGAAAATATTCAGGGTAGGGATACATTTGGGATTCGAGAAAAGGTGAATGATGGAGAAATGATGATACAGGAATAAATGAAAATATAAAGATGAGGGATATAATGCGGAAGCGGGTTTGGGGAGAACCGAATATATAAAAATGTAAGAAATAGAATAGAAAAAGATAATAAGGTAGAAGAAAACATGAAGGAATGGTAGGGTTTAGAGGGGTTTCGGAGAGAAAGAAAAATATTGGGAATTACTGCCCTATTTCATACTGCTTCTCTGAGTAATACGGAATAGGGCAGTGCTTAACAGTCAGTGTAACGTACTGTTATGGCACGACTATACTCTAAGTGTCCTGAATATCCAACTTCTTATTTAAATAATTTTCGTGCACTTTATTGTGAGTTTTTCAGTTTTGAAAGTTCGAAATTGTTATTTTGAACACTTCCATTCTAAATTTGGGTTTTCATCCTTTATCAGTTTGAACTCAGGTCTAGATAAATCGTCTAGGAGATTCAAGCTATAGAGAAGTGTACTCTGGAGAAAAAAAGGTCGGAAGGATGAAAGATAGAGAGGAATCAATGTTTGGAATAGAGAGAACGTATTGAAGGGTTAAAGAGTGTCGGAAGAGGAAAATATAATGAGAGAGTAGCGTGGAAGGGAAGCATTTCTGGAGGAGAAAGCCTTTCGCTTTGAGGCCGTGGAAAACGTTTTCCAAAAGGATTAGAAAGTGTCCTCTGTATGTAGGCAGCGGCAGAGCACGAATTATCTCGGCAGAGCGCGAAACGACGGCGTTTTATTTTCGCGGAACCGTGTCGCATCGCTTTTATGGTCTCATCTCCTTGTTTATAACTTGTGCATATATATACATGAGCTGGCGCTGCACGTATGAGCGCCTTGCGGAAGAAAAAAGCTGCCTTTATTCGCGTTATATGTGCCTCGACTCCGATATTCTCTCCCCTCCCCCTTTACACGTCTTAATTTCTTTCTTCGCGTGAATAATCCGTTTCATGTCGTATTGCAAGGGACCCACGCGGATTGCATAGAGGCTGCAATCCATTCACATATCGGACGAATGTTTTCGGTGATGGGCAACAGAGTATCTATTGATATTTGGGTCGATTAAGGGCTTTTGCGTGGATTCTAAAAGGGCCTGCGAGTCAGCCGTTCCCCTCGTTGCATTATCGATGAATCCACGCACACTCGTGTGCCTCATTCTCTCTATTCCCTTTTCCGAATTGCGCTAGATGTCATTTGATTCCCGCTGTGGATGGAGACAGTTTCGCCCCCTTTTTTCGGCCCTTTTCCACTCACACGTGGAATTCAATTCATTTTCCGAGTGTTTTCATCCTTTTCCGCGCGGCTTTTCCCCTTTCTTTTCCGATGCAGCGGAAATGCCCAAATGATTATTAAATTGCGGCCCCCGTGACTTTGTTTTTTTTTGAGATGGTAAAATGAAAATTGCGAGAGGTTCCACGAAGGAGGCGAAAAAGGCGTTCTGAAACGTGTACAGCGTTGGTTTGGGAGCAATGTTCGCATTGAGGTCTTATTCATTTCTCGGCGAGACTTTGCTTCACGTCCAATTCTTTGCTTAAACAAACGGTAAAAGAAAGAAAGTTTTTATTTTCCTCGTCACTAATCTCAGAAATTTCTCAAATAAGATATTTCAAAAGAAATTTTAGACGAAAAAATGAGATTGGCAGTGAGAGTAGTAATCGAGGATTAATGTATTCTTTGATGAGTTGATGATGTATAATTAACACAAGTTTTAAATTTTTCCCTGGTTTCAGCGATGATTTCATCATGGCAAAATGCAAAGAACTTCATCGAGTAATCGATTTGGGATTAATCGTGTAATCACTTGGTTATGATATTAATCATATTCTCCTTATAAATTAGTTATCTATTGCTGGGTTTTGCAGGTATTTCAAACCCCTTCCTGCGGGTTTTTCCTTGCTGTGATGCATATTTCCTTTAGTGGAAACATAAGTCTTTAAACCTTCGAAGTAGTTTTCTTTTGTGAATCTTTTTCAAGCTTTCTTTTATATGCCGAAGTGATGAAGAAACAAATTAATCTCAATCCCGTCCAAAGAAAGTCGGTTTATTATTATTATTGTGACTCATGATCATTTTTTCGAAACCTTTATCGTATTAGTTACATAATCTATCTATATATTATTTTAAAACATGCTTTTTTGGTGATCGGGACTTTTCTCCCTTATTACTCCATCAATATATATAAATGAATGACCGTTTGATGGCAAAAGTTGTCAGGTTCCTGCGAAAAATAGTCAGACAAATTAAAAAATGCACCATTTGTTAAACAAATTGAAATAATATTTTAATCATCTCATTTTTTAGTGGACGAAAAAAGGCCCGGGTTGCTATATACAGATTCAATTTGTTTACTTAGTGACGAGTGTAAACAAGTTTTGTAATCGGATAACATTTTCGGTCATAAATTGATTGAAGCAGTGTTAGTAATTAATATTATAGTCTCCATGAACGAAGACCTCGATGTCCTACACATCCACAGCAGTTTACTAAGCAAACCACATTGCATCTTACGGGAGAACGACGGCCAAAGAAACATAAACATTGCCGAATATGAAAGTTTGCGTCACGGTTTTATCATGTGGTATGTTACTCACCAGCATGTAGTACAAGCTTAACGAAAGCCCAAGCTTTTATTCCCAATCGCTATCTCCGAAGCACAAAAATGTATTATTTTGCCACATTAACGATGTGAGAGACTTTTAATGCGGGGAGAATGCTATGCGCTTTGACAATGTAACACAATGTATTCATATGAAAGTGTGACATTTTGCTTCCCCTCCAGCTCTCCTCTCCCAGATCAGATCACTGCAGACGAGTAGTAGTTATTTTTGTATTTCATGTATGAAGAGAAGAACATAGAAAATTAATAAATAACGTGGATGCAGAAGGTATGTTTCGTTCTTTTATCTTGGTTATTTAAGTGAAACTTCATTGCCGGTATAAAAGGAAGTGGTTTTTATAACGACAGAGTTTAGCTAAAGCTCGCAGTGATATTTTGTATCTTTACCTTATTCATTTAGTCATAAATGCATTGAGTGAATTTAGGTATTCGGTATAGGATAAGATACATGTATCGTTATAGTGATGACGTGCACTATTCGTGATTATACAGCTAAAAGAAAATTTTTAAAACATTCGATAACATTTATACTCTCACGTTCTCTAATATAATAGGGATTTTGTCTGGGTTCATATGTTCATATGAAAACGCAAGGCATTTTATTTGGCCATTGAGTTTCGTTGATTTTTAATCCACCATTTGTTAAACAAATTAACATTTTAATCACCGCGTTGTTTACTGGACGAAACAATGCCCGGTTTGCTATATACAGATTAAATTTGTTTACTTAGTGACGAGTGTAAACAATTTCAAAAATGAGAAAGTGATTTTAATACTTAGTCTTATAATGAAAAATTCGTATGGAGTGCTATAATGCTTCATATGGAGCATTGTACTGTATGGAGCCGAAACGTGGACCTTGAAAAAGAGAGAAGAAAAGTACATAGAAAGCTTTGAAACATGGCTTTGGCGAAGACTGGAAAAGATTAGTTGGAAAGATAAAATTAGTAATGAAGAGGTACTGAGGAGGATTGGGGAAGAAAGAAGTATTCTGAAAGAAATTAGGAAAAGGAAGGCAAATTGGATAGGACATATTTTAAGGAGGAACGGAATACAGAAAGTGATAATAGAAGGGAAAATAGAAGGGAAGAGAGGAAGAGGACGGAGGAAGTATGGAATGCTAACAGACATCAAAGAAGGAAGGAAATATGTCGAGATGAAGAGAGATACCCAAAACCGAATGCTGTGGAGACAAAAGTTTCGTTGAAACCTGTCCTAGGACAGAAAGAACAAAGATTAAGATTATAATGATTGAAAAAGTACTCGGAAGTAAGATATCGACTCCATAAACGAAGAAATCAAGATTGCACGCAACTATAACAGTTTAATAAACCGGCTACTTTACATCTTTTGGGAGCAGAACGTCAACTACAGAAACATGAGAATTGCCGGATTGTTAATGTTTGTGTCACAGGAGTATCGCTTGGTATGTTTGAATAACGTTGCATCGTATTACTTCTCGGTCAAATAAGTTTAAGATCGACCATAGTAGAATATTCTATTTATTTTTGTCTAAATTCATGATGTAATAAATGCATTAAGTGAATTGGGGTATTCGGTATAGGATAAAATGCATATACGTCGTTATATAAATGACGCGTACTATTCGTGATTATAGTGCTAAAAGAAAATTCTCTCTACAAATCTATCGCTACAAACGACGTATGTCGAAACTAACACTGACATGGAATATCAAGGTACGATTTTTTGGGCATGTCTTATTGTTTGTGTATTCGTCTGTAGTGATTAGAGTAGTTGCTGTAATGTATTTGGTTGGGGAAATTGAGTATTACTGATCGTCTGCGAAATTTTCGCACGGGGCAACTAGTTAAGCTTAGTCTTATTCTGGAGAATGGGCGACTGTTCTACATATAGATTTTACTATTCTGATTACATGAAGTTGCTACCAGAGTTTTTCACTACGGCAGATAAGCTATGGTTAGTTAAATGCGCTTGCATGCAATTATATTTTAGATAATTGAATGAAATAAAGAATCAGTTCATTGTATCCATTGTACATACATGCATATTTTCAATGAGTAATTTTTATCATGTGTGATATTCAGGGAAACTAAATACGTTTTGTAGTAGTTAATTATTCCAATATCACAATCTCATCTTCTCTTAATACTTTTCTAGACTGATGATGAAAGTAATAATAATCAGAAAAAAGGAAAATGAGGGAAATTATTTTATTACTATTGCTACGTATTTCGGGGATAAGTGAGACTCGTTTAAAGAACAAGGAGCTTCACTTTCTAAATTCGCATGGAATAAAAACTACAAAGAAAATTACTTCTCGTTAACATCTATAAAAACTTCGCTTCTTTCGTTTTTTTCGAGGGTCTCCGTCGCGAACACAACTCTATTGCGACGTCTCTCACTTTCCAGCTTCCTAACAGTGGATAGAAAAGATTATTAGAAAACATTGAAGAGCGTTTTAACTAAAAGTACCAGATTTCCGAATGGGAAATAAAAAGAGATTTTAATGTAAAGAGGTTCGATCGAGACATTTCCGGTGTTCAAGCGTAGAATTTATTTCATGTAGATATGTTGAATGAAGAACATCACATGGAGCGATTGATGTTTCCTATGATTAATGTAGATGAAAAATTCATAAAGAGAAGCTTCTGAGCGCTCAATGCTTATTGCAGCCTGCGTTTTCATGTCTCATTCAGATATTACAATTGTTGGATTGATTAATGTGAGTGCAGAATAAACTTATTAATAATCCGCTCTGTGGAAAGCAATTTCCGGTGTTATAATGGTCGATTCTGCGGAATATTCGAGTGGGGTCAAAATATATCCGAGAGAATTGCAATGATTCAAGGAATGGTAGAGAGAGGATAGGATGGGAGAAAATAGGAAAAAAACATTTCGCGGAAAATTTGTCTCCCTTCATTCAAGCCCTCTCTTACCAGGCAAATTAAAGAGTCAGTCTGAAATTCGAGATGAAACTTTTAGGCCCTCTTACACTCTACGTTTTTAATTTCATTCTCTACATTTCTACGGATTTGGAAAGTTTTTTTTTGAAAATTTACTGGATGGATCTTTAATTGAAAATACATCAAATATTCAAACCCAATGTAGGGTTTTACTATATTTAGTATTTACTGATCACACAAGGTTGGTTCTCGTAAATAAATACGCTGTGTATAAAAAGAGAGATTACTCGATTTTCGAAATAAGAATTATTTTACCATTGGTATTACTATTGTGAGGAAAATTATACTATTAATGTGTACGATATATTTTTATATCTAAGGAAGAAGTTGAAGACAAAACCAGAAAAATCAATGAGCCAGTCTGAGGAAAAAATGTAAGTAAAAGAATAGGAAAATCAATAAGCTAGTCTGAAATAAAATACATCCGTCATCTGCTACTGTAGTGATTTATGATGTTACTCAGAGTAAGGCTGAATTCGGGCACCTGACATCAACTTGCATATCACTTTAACTTGTATTATATCAAAGCACGTTAGAAAAATAGTTGGCAATTATTGGAAAGTCGATTTTCCTGAATTTCATCAACACAGTGAGGGACATAATGGATTTTTGTTTTAATTGAACTAGAAAAGTTATTTAACAGCATTTTTATTGTTAAATAATGAATGATATGCTTAATAAATTTTACTGTAAGCATTTTGAGGAAATGGTCATCGCGATGTGTTGTTAGTATATTTCCAATTAATATGACATATTACTCACGACTTTGTCATTACTCAATCATGAATTCAGTTATTAATCAATTTTATCATAGAATTTTAACATTCAGCATGTAATATGAAAATATCCATCTATACTGTCAATTAAATCAGCTTGAATAAACAATTTGATGGTCTGAAGTTAACAAAATTATTTTGCTGCGATTGCGATAGCTTCAAAACTTATTCTACTATAATTTACATAATAATTTACATGATAATTTTCGTTAAGAGAATGAAGAAACGCATCAATAATGGAGAAATATAAAGGGATATGAACATGCTTCTTTTATTTCTCTCTAGCTGGATTTACCATGCTTTTATTACAGAAATATGTTTTCTGTATTTGCCAGCACCCACTTCATAAATAATTTAGAAAAAAAATGGAAAAAAATGTACACAAGAAGGAAGCAGTTGCCCCTGAATAGAACAGCCGATAGAGAATTATGCTTTTTGTATTAGGGCTTAAGGTTTCATTCTTGGCTCTAACGAGCGTATTTTCAGCATTAGCTAAATTGCTTCTCCTGTAAATTACTCCGATATTCTAAATCAAAGATTTTGAAATTCAGGTAGTAGTTTCTTAATGAATTGTGGAGTAACTGATTATTTCAAATAATATTCTTATTTTTATTCTCTCCCTTTACGGCTCTTTATGTCTCTTTTATATATAACAGCTTAAACAGCCTCCATAGGGAATCGAACCCGAGAATATTCTCACCGAAGTTGAACGCGATGCCCACTTGGCTATCTGGATCCCTAAATTGATTCATTTTGTTTATGTAATTGGGGAATCGTTAATGTTCTTCTGGAGAGATTTCTAGTTATAATCCATCATCACAGCAGAAATAAAAGTAAGGCATTTGTACTTTCTCCACAAATTTTGACGTAGTGTAGGGAAGACCAGAGCAAGTTTGATACAGGGGAAGGTTTACACAATGCTCACATTTCGCATATCATTGATCGGAGAGCTTCGCTTTTGAAGTTAGAAGAGGCACTGTCATTTGCACTCATTTTAGTCTGGTTTCTGTTGATCGAGTGACCCATGAATAATACGACTTTTTCTAGTTTTTCTTCGTGCAAGTATATTTATGCACCAAAGTATTGACTTTAATAGTACCTGTACCATTAGATAATCATACTTCATCATACTATGTCTATAAGATTGGTCTTTTGCGGGAACTTTAAGCTATATAACTGATTACGTATCTCATTAATAAGGTAAAGAGGCTGAGTTATAACAAAAAAATGGAGAAAGGACAAGTTTACACAAGGTACACGGGGCAGATGTGTAAAAATGCCCCGTGCATATGTACTATATGGCTCCTATCCACAGTTTTTAGTAGCAAAAAATGTAAGTGTGTACGTGTTTAGATGAAAAGAGGGTTTGTAAATATAATAATCATTAATATAATAAATCATTAATGAATAGAGGGGAAAATATCGAACCAAACGTGATAAAGATGACAGCAGGTTGGGAAAGGAGAATCTTTCAGAAAGGTTGCTGCACCCTTTGGTTATGGATAAAAAAGGAAAGTTGATAGCATAAAAGAGAACAAAAATAGACGAAACATTTCATGATGAAAATGACGATGAAAAATATGTATTTAATGTTTGAGGCAATATAAAATCTCAAAACATGGAGCCCAGTGGGTACTCAGTGTAAAAGATGGGCACATGAGCACTGTGTTACAATTATCTTTTTGTTCGCATAAATTGTAAGAGCGACTTTGAAACAGACTAGGATTGATTTGTATGTTTCATTTCAGTTTGAAGTTTTGATGTGATTTGAGTTCTTTGTATATGGTTTGAATTAACTACTAATTATTCCAAATTTATTGCTTGCCCACGTTACCGGGGCAAGTTTACGTAGGTGAGTTCCACACAACATTAGTGGAAATATACAAATACCTATTTATTGTTTCGACTGGAAAGTTTCTGTTGGAAGTTGAATATTTTCCTCTTTGTTTTAATCCCAGCTACGGTGGATGTGATTCTCTTTTCTTGGAGTCCTCTTTTCTGCCGGATGGATATTCGTCTTCTATAAAGCGGTCAACGTCCTCGTCATTAATGCAGATTCCTTTGATATCCTCCACTTCCTCATCGCCACCGTTATAATTGCCACATAACGCACTCTCGACACGTCTCCACCGACCCATTTCCGCGACCAACTCGCTGATGATCTTAACGTGACGGATCTTCATACGCGCCCACGAATAAAAAGGGACTTGATAAATCTTCGGGTGTAACCCACTCAAAGTTTCTTCCGCCATTTTCACGCCCGAGAAATTCGGAGAGTCTGATCGATTCGGACGTTTATTCCTCGAGGTGTGGCTAACACCGAAGATTCGCCTTGATGCCTCTTGTCGTCCCTCCAGAGATCGCCACGGAATATTCTTTCCTCACCTCGAGCTGCTGTCTCTCGATTCTTCCTTGAATGGAGCCGGTCAAATTTAATGCACTTGTAGACTGATCGAGGAATAGCTCGAATATTGTTGGATCGCAAAACATTGTGTATAAAAATCGATATAAGGAAATTTTACCTCCAGAATAAACGTCTCGATGTCGTTTTATTAGCATATTTTATTCATCTTGATCGCTCCAAGATGGCGCCTGAGAATCGATGTCACTGATCGAAGACAATTAAGCGTGAATTACCTCCACCATTGTTGGATTACATTTTAATTAGATTATCTGAAAAATGAGAACTTTTTCGACCTTCAAGAGCAGATGGGTTTTCTTGAATTTCTGCCCCGATTTCCCCCTTATTTCCTCAGAACTTTCATCTTTTCACCTGAGGAGTCAGTGAAACAGCTTGAAGTTGTCACGTTTTTTATTCTTGGTCATTAGATAACTTAATTTTTTAAATTTAGACAATCATTCTAGTGATTTAGATTCATCGTCTATGTGAAGAAAGTTCAAGCAATCTATAATCTTATAGTTAGCCAGCGATTATTTCCAGGCATTGCTAATTACTGCTCTTACGCTCTAACTGATACTTTTAAACCCTAAGAGATATGTATATACATAAAGATATAGAGGGATCCTTATCTCCCATCAGCTTTATAAGTATTTGGAATGAGGCAACTAGACACAATTAAGAGTGAGGTTGTACGAAAAGGAACACGGCTTTTCAATGGATTGGAAACGCTCCCATAGCTGTGTTTGTCGGTGTTCGAACCTGTGTCCAAATACGTAACTGATGCTTAACTTTTCGTGAGTTACTTTTCTGAACCACAAGAAAGCCGTTTGCGCTGATAATGGTGAGCCTTTTTTTAGTTGTATTGGCTCTAATAAATTTATAACGATGGATGTTTCGGGTGAATGACGCATTCTAATAGAAGTTGCGAATAGATGCTAAAAGTACAGTGAAAGAAAAATTTATTGGGAAAGGGAAATACACGTAAAAACACAGGTTAAATATACTTTACTACCTGGGTATATGGGAAACTAATACAGAGAATCGAAGATCAATAAGTATATTCCAAAATTATTTATTTCAGATATATTACCTTGCCATTCCTCATTAATACTTCGTTATCAATTAAAATCATACCTCCTTATGGTGAATACTCGGGAAAGTGACTTAAATGCCAAAAGTTTAAATGGTCGAGTATCCCTGGTCTATAAGTCAGATTAGGGAAGAAATGATTTTTCATGTATTTGAAAATAATATCAAGTTAAAAAATCTTCTGAAGCAATGATTGGTATAAGATTCATAAAGTTCTGAACCATATTGGCCTTATTGCATGCCTTTTGGGGTTTATTAAGAATCGCTCAAAACGAATTTTGGGGAGAAGTAGCAGGCAAGTTGCTAATATGTCTATTTCCTCCGTCAAAATTTTCACTATTTTCAGTCCTCAGTACCTAAATTCCACACAAAAATACCTGTCTTACATCTTTCTTAATAACTGCTTCGTATGTTCGGAATTAACTTTTAAAATATACATATTAAAAACTACATCTCAGTACAATATTTTAAAGATAAGTTATTCAATTACTTGTTTTTCAATTACGATTAATTCTTTTGTATATTCATATTTCTAATTTCTCTACTTTTATATATTTTATAAAATTATTTTTATTTGTAACAGGCATTATGAATGCTGTTTATCTCCTTGATGTACTGCTCTGTAATAATTACTTTTGAGTGAGCTATTGTGATTATTTTTTGCTTTCATTTGTATTCCCCAGAGCACAATATATACATATCGTTCTTATCATTCGATTATTTGATGATTTGACGGGTGATCTATTCCTTTGCATACATTACTTATCGAATGTAATTTAACGTCAAATAAACGTACCCATTTGAATGGTTATTCAAGAGAAACTCCGATAAACCCTTAAAGGACACCCTCAACGGCATCCGCACTCTCGGCCTCGCACTCTTCACTTTCCGTCACCGCGACGCCCCGAGGAATTCAGTCCAACGGATACGCGAATTCTTTTCTGCACCCTTCCCTCCGTCCGTCTAACGCACTACCTCTCTCAGTCTTTTTTACTTTCGCGCCTCTTTTTCTTTCTGCCCCATAAATCCATTGCGTCACGCTCAAGACCTTTTCTATGGCCTATACTTCTTCCTTTTTTGGAGACAGCTTCCCCTTCTGAGTAAAGCCCTCTCTCCACATCGAACATCACCTTCATACAATATCTTTTTCTTCGCTCTATTATAATATATAATCGAAAGCGGTGAGAAATCTTTGTGGTAGTTCCTCTACGACCCTCTTTAGAACTATAATGATGTCATTCACCTCTAAATGTATGTAAATAAGTAATAATGTAAATAAGTAATAATGTAAATAAGTAATAATGTAAATAAGTAATAATGTAAATAAGTAATAATATTTTACACTTTCCTCATTCGAATTTCAAGCGGCGTTTGAATAAAATAAAAAGGGTTTATTTTTACGCGGCCAATATTAAAGTGAATTTATATTTTAGTTATACGCATGGCAACACATGCGACCTAATTTGCGATAACATATTAATTTTAAGGAAACATGAAGCTGATGGTTGTAAGAAAAGAAAATAGGAACACGACTGTAAATGATGTTGAAAACTCTCTGTTAGTTGGGATCAGCGACTTCTAAATACCCAAGGAAGGCCGGGATTACAGAAGTCTAGGAATGCATATTTCGATAGCCATGCTATTATTTTCAAGGGGTAAACGTAGAATGAATGAATATCGAAGTGAGCATTGGGTGATTCCTAGAATTTTTAGGTCTAATTCCGGCTTTCCCCAAGTGACCCAGAATCACCTTACCCATTTTCTCGAAGAACTTTTTTCTCTTTATCCATTCTCGTTCTCTTTGGCACAATAATCTGCTTAAAATCGAATTTACTTATAAAAATAATACGAGAAAGATATATCTGCTGCTAATGTAAATTCTAGGAGACCAGCCGAACTTTATGGTACGCCTTCGACTTCCGCAAATTTGTGGAAAATACTAATTATAGTCTTTAGTTGGTTATATCTGCTAGTCTTTACAAGTGGCTAAAATTTTATGTGCGGTTGAATAATGCGACAATTTATATTACTGCCCTTTGGTCATAAGCTAATGAAATTACTGGTCTGAAATAAAGATTTTTTAGCTGCAGATCCATTAAGCAGTGCCTTGATATGTGTTTCCTTTGCAATTCTCACTTAATTTCCTATTAATCATATGTTTCTGCCTACATCCATTCTCATTCCTGCTCTCGTATGCGCTTTTTAACTTCTTCTCAAACCCTATTCATATCTTTCTGCAACTTCTTCCACTTCCTACGGAATTATCTCTTCGTGTCAGCTTTTCCTCTCGGATTCCTTATTCATTCTTTCTCATTCCAAACTTCGTCGGAATCCTTTTTCTTATCTTTCTCGTAGTCCTTCCTTCAGTTTCCTCCGTACTTTTCCCTCTTCCTTCTCCACTTTCATACTCTTTTCTTTATGTTTCTTAATCTTCTCGTCCACCTCCATCTTCATCCTGCTCTCTTCTACCAATTTCCCAACTCGTATTTCTCTCTCATCAACCACTTCTCCAGAAAACCACTCTCCTTCTCTTAATTTATCCCTTCAATCTCTCCCTTCTCCTGCTTCCAGAGGTCGGAGGTCGTGTGGTGCGGGATTGAAACGAGAAGCGGGCGGCTGCAGGTTTTGTGGCCCGCTCTTTTTTTACGGCCGTGGTGCGGTGGGGGAATGGATATTGGAAGGATTGAGAGACGGGTGTAAAAAATGGCGGGTGCGGGAGCGGCGAAAGCACTCGATAACTTGGAAACGGTTTGCTTTATCCCCCTCCTCTTGAAGGCCTCCTCATCACCTTTAAAACGCCTATTAAATATATAGCGGAAGCCGAGGGCATTAGCGGAAGAATTTCTTCTTTTCTTACGAGCCGTTGTTAACCTAGGTGACGTGTACCGCTAATGAATTTATTCACTCGGGAATCGGAAGGGATGTCGTTCTGTTGAGGTCATTCTTCTGCGATTCTTCTCTACGCCTTCCATTTTCATTCCTTTAGTGTGCGACTTATGATTGTGTCAGACAGATGCATTGCACTCAACGTATTGGATAAATCATTCTCACAACGCATCCTCAAATTCATATTAGTTGAGTGTATTATTTTCCAATTCCCTTCTTTTCCAATTTTTTAAAAGTATGTTGTAATATATCTTTCTTTATTTTACTCTTTGTGCATCTATCGTAGGTTTTTCACACTCCATTTTGTTGATTTTTCCATACATTGGATATATTTTTCTATGATAAAAATATCAGTTTGTGATATTTTCTGTTATAAAAATATAACGAAGCCATTCCTTTGGTCTGTAAAATCAATATAATCAGGCGTATCTATGTGGAAAGCCATAATAATAAATTAAGAAATTTACCAATTTTTAAAATCCGTATTAGTGTTCTTGTTTTAAATGTAAATTCTTTCATGCGTGTTTTTAATTGATTTTGGCAAGGGTAACTTGAAAGACAGAATCTTTAGTCCTATTTTCGCTAAATAAAGACGTTTTTTGTGAATTATTGAAAATATATAAGACTGGATGTGAAAGTAAAAATAAGGAGATTGTATGTAAAAGTTCATCAAATTTTGGGATGCGAATCTTTGATTATTTGTTAAAAATCCACGATCCAGAGTCAAAAAATAATGCAATGTCATTTGATGCTATTTTTAATATTTTAGTGAGAAATTAATATGTTCTGAGAACTTTTCCAACATCATTAACTGATTAGACACAGATGCATGAGGGGTTTCAGAAGAATGAAAACATACTCTTATCTGTTCGTAAAATATACAAGAAAATAGAATTTGTGACACTTCTTCCTTAGTCATTAAGAAGACTAGAAAGGTATTGAGTAACTTATAATATTTTAAGTATAACTTAGTAATTTTTGGCTTAGAGGGAAAGTGGAGTAGTAAGCCAAGGAATATGCTCATGATGATATAAACTGAGAGCAACCAAATATGGCGGAGGTCAGCTCTCTTGCATAAGAAATTACTATAGAAGAAGGATGTGTGGTGCATGATACTTCACCGGAAATAGGGTAAAGTTATGTTATTAGAAAGATCTAATATTTTCCCGGCGGATTTTGCACAGGAATCCTGCCCAGATTATCAACCCGGTTAAGGTTTTGAGAGTATTATACACTGAGACAACCTCTGCTGCTATTTTTTTAGGGATTTGTCAACTCCTTAAACCGGTTGATTAATCGAAAAGAATTTTTGATGACTAGAACACGTTTTCCTCAGGAATCAACTTTAACGGAAGCTGCAAGTTAAGGGAGTTTTCAGTGTATTGCTTTCATTCTTCAAATCAATATAAAATACTTGTTTATACTGGATATTCCGTTTTCTCGACGCATGTAGCTTGGAAATTCTGGTTAATCATCTTCTGAGAAGTAGAAAGAATATATAGAAAGGTGGATTTATGTTTGAGAATGTCGAAGAATTAATACCCAGTTCCGCTTGCTAAAATTTTTGGTAGGTGTTTGTGTTGTTTTGAACTCTTTTTTTCCACTAAATTTGCATGATAATGACCAGTATTTTCCAGGAAAACTTAAAATTTCTATTTTGTGAAACATTTTTCAACTACTATTTTATGAGGAAAAAATTGTGTTAGTTAAAACAAACTCCAAAAATACTCGTTAGTATCTTTACAATCACCAGTTTCTTCATATTCCCCGTTTCCTCACATTGATTCCGTATCATCCATTAAATCCCCTCATCGAAAGTCGTCATTTCCATTTATTCTTACTTCTTTCTCGCCTTGTATTTAGATGCTATGGAACTTATGCTCCGTTTTTCAATGCTTTTTTCTACTCCTGTTGTTCCGCCGCATTTCGTTGCATTGCTCAACAAAAGCATCATTCACTCTACTTCAACATCAATAAGTGATACGCGATATTGAATACGGTGCATTTTACAAGTTATACAGTATCCAAAGCCCGCGCAAATTTTCGTTTTACTGGGAAGATATCGATTGATAATCAGTTACATTTTTATGAAATCATAGTCCATTCAGTCCCAGTTTTCCTAATTTAAGGTTAATTGTATTATAATACTTTACAGCCAACATTAAAAACTTTTTACTTGCATATTTCCGTTGTATTCTCTCACGAAAATAAAATTCGTAATCGTAAATGGACTTTATGAAATAGGTTAAGTATTCCGTTTATATGGGAAAAGCTGTTACCTCGAATAAGCAGTAAAGATAGAAGTTTCTCCTACTCATGCAGTTTTACGGGGAGAAAGTTTGCATTCTCTGTTCCAAAAGTATCAGAAGAGTGACATTTATCGGCCTTGGGATATGCGGGCAAACTTTCCGTGTCCTCAGAATCCGTGAAACAATGGAAAAGAGTTGTCTTCCGACTTTAAATTGAGGGACTAGAAAAGAAGTTCTTCTGCGCGCCGCAATCCTCTTTTATATTCACACGTGGATATGGCCCTCTATGAATATATGGGAGAATTTTAATAGGACTTTCGAAAATCCGTGGAATTTTCGACAGGAATCAAGAAGAGGGAGGAGAGATCCTTTTGAATGGAGAAGTAGGCCCAAAGAAGGATGCGATGATGGAAGATTGTGGTGAATCGGAAGTAGAAAATAGGGAGATATATAAAGAAGCAATAGAAATCATTGATATTGTGATTGATATTGATATTGTCTTGGGAATTATCATAAGTGTACGTCTTCTTGTGCGAAGTAAACCTGTATCTGTTTCCTTGATTTTGAATTAAGGAGGCTTTTGTGAATCGTTATCGGCCATCTAGACAAAGGTAGAAATAGATTATGGATTTGAATTTCTTACAGCTTAGTCATTATGATGTTCTTACTTAATAGCTTTCAAGTACATATAAAAGTGGCATCGAATCTGTAAGATATTTTAAATGTAGACTTTCTTTCAGAAAATGTGTATAGTACACAGTGAAGAAAGGTTAAGGTGAAGGTCTCCATATTAACTTACTTTTTTATGCGATCATGATAATTAAATCCACATGGAAAAGTTCTGGAAGGGTCTTTATGATTTTAAACCTGTGAAGCTGACCGATAATAATGTTTGGGCATTTCGTCCAGTTTTTGACTTCATTAGGTGAACCCAAATCAAGTAGGAATCCATTTTATGGAGGAAACAGAGTAAACGAAGAATAAATGAATACTATTTGGATGAATATCCTTTACAAGTTGTTAGCATTTACGCACTTCTGCGATAAAGCGACATCGTTTTAATTTCTTGAAATATCATAAGGCATTTAAAGGAATTGCTGTACAAATATTATTAACTGTGTTTAATATAGATATCAGGTTGATTCCTAGGAGTCTGTCGCCAAGTGCTCCGAAAGCTAGGAGACGTTGATCCCGAAAAAATAAAGTTTTCTCAGCCTCTCATTCATTAGCAGTCGTGTTACAATCTTTTTTCTTATATTTGAAAGGTACCGAAATGTATTTCATAAAAAAATAATTTATATACTGTCCCCCGGTACACCCAGGTAAGTTGAGGTGACCATGATTATCGCCGAAGTTTTAGGATTTACAGATGAACAGAATACATGAAGTTACACTTCATAAAATCACCCAAAAAAATGATAAACTTCGCCGAAAACTCAAATCTTTAAAACAGAAACAACTTCCAAAAAATTCCTCCCATACCGTCAGCACTCTTAACAACGTAGTCAATCTTTCAAAACAATCCTTCAACAAGGATGAATTAACTCTTCTCTCAAAAAGTTTAAAATACACTCTTCCTTATAAAACACCCCCGTTACAAGACACTATCGCTGACATTGAATCTCAAATTAAACTCCTCCCAGAAAGCTCCAAAAACACCATCAGAAACTTATCCCTTCAACAGATCAAAGAAAATTTAGAAGACAAAAATGGGAAATTTAAAAACACAAAAAACTCCAACAAGAAAGAACACAACATTGTTAAAACACTTAATGATAAAGATTGCTTTTACCTTAAAGCTGACAAAGGAAACAAAATATTGATCATCGATAAAAAACAATATTTCGAAAAAGTCGCATCCACCTTAAAAGAAGGACCTTATGAATCTATTCCAAAATATCCTCTCAACAAAATGATCACTTCCACCAAAGATACTCTTAAAATTTGCAAAAATCTCTCATCGCTAATCCCACAAACATAAAACTCCATATATCCAACCCAGCAGTTCCGAAAATGTATTGCCTACCCAAAATCCACAAGAAAGACATCCCTCTCAGACCAATCATATCCTCAATAAATTCCCCCACTTACAACTTATCTCAATGGCTTAACAACAGTTCAAACAATGGCCCCTCGATCAACAGCCTAACGTTAAAAACACAAACCATTTAATAGACCTTCTGAAAAATATCTCTACAAAAGAACAAGACATTCTTATTTCCTTCGATGCGAAGTCTCTTTTTCCCAGCATCCCTTTAGACATGACCTATCAATTCCTTGAAGATTGGTTATCAAAACAAAACATATCCCCCGAAGCCATCAAAGAATATATCCTTTTAACAAAAACACGTATGAACCAAAATATCTTTCAAATCGAAGGAAAATTCTACAAATAAACGGAACCGTAATGGGTAACTGCCTCTCTCCCTTCCTCTCTAACTTATTCATGACTTATTTTGAAAAACGGTGCAGAGAGAAATTCGACTATTTCCCTAAAATATGGTTCAGATATTTCGATGACATTTTCGCTATTTTCGACGCCTCAAAATGCAACTCCATTGATTTCTTAGAAAAACTTAATGAACAATTCGAATCTATCAAATTCACCGCCGAAGAGGAAACAAATGGCACAATACCCTTCTTGGATTTAAAAAGAATTAGATCACAAAACAAGCTCAAATTTGATATATATAGGAAACCCACTCAAACGGAAATATACATACCATATGACTCAAATCACCATATTTCACACAAATTAGCCCCATTCCATTCCATGATCAACAGACTATTAAAAATACCACTTTCACAAAAAGACTTGAAGAAAGAATTAAACTACATCAGAAATATCGCAAAACAAAACGGATACGACCAAAACATGGTTAACAACATTCTCAGAAAACACAAACATAAACACAAAATATAACAGAAAACAACTCTTACTTCATCTCAGGACAAAAAACGCAAATTCATAAAACCCCCCTTTGCCCCGGGAACTGGCAACAAATTGAAATACATTTTCTCCAAATTCAATTTTGCTCCGGTGTTTGTGAATAATAACAAACTATCCAACCTCCTTCATAACCCCAAAGACACTGCGGCACCAAAAAAAAGATCTGGCATTTATGAAATCTCATGCCGAGATTATGATAAATATACATAGGGCAATCAAAACGAAAAATAGAGAATAGATTCAAAGAACACTTAGCTCATTTTAGACACAACGAAATTAATAAATCAAGCGTTGCGCAACACATACAAGAACACAATCACAGGATTAATTTAGAAAATTTAAAATTAAAGAAATAAATACAGAATAACTCAAAACTCGATACTTATGAGAGTATTTTCATAAATCAAAAGAAAGGGAAACTCATGAATGCCGACGATGGGCCTATCCCAACCTCTTCATTACACTCTCTTTTGGACACCGCTTCTTAAAAGGCCTTAATCCCGGAATTTCCGTTCCCCACCTCATTCCCGTACGTCACTCCGAAAAAACCCCACCCCATCGCTCATCGCTACTCATCTTCCACACGTACGTCACAAACCCCCAGAAAAAACCCCTCCCACGACAAACAGTTACAAATACCTCACACTCCACTCGTTCTTCTCATTCAGCATTGCACCCCCTGTGATCATGAAAGCATTGCTTTCGAAATGCGCATTAGGGATTCTGAATAATTGGTGACCGCTAAGCGATTATCCGTTTCCCGGGAATCGCCCTAAACGGTTGCCGCTGTCGGCGCTTGGAGAACCTTTGTCTCTTAATTAAGTCAGCTCCTAATAACTCACATATTATGTCCTCTTATCATATATTACTTACTTATTATCCTTATCATATACTACGCCTTACAATTGGTATTAGCATAAAAAATTGTTGAAAGCGAGTAGGTTATACAAGGGTCACTCTACAAAATAGAGTTCAATATCAAATATGACGAAACTGTAATGCATCCGACAAAGTTTGTGGTAGTTGCCTCTCTTAGATATAGAACTAACGGATTCTTTTCACGTAATTTTATTTTCTATTATAATTTTGATATGACCGATGTTTGAAGAATGGAAGTGTGTCTTCGGATGAATTTTAATAGAAACTGAACAGAAATAAAATTTTTTCACTAGTATTATCATACACTTGAAATTATTTTCATCCAACTCATATTACGTTTTCACAATTTTTCGCTTCTTTGCTATACAAAAAAGGTTAATTTTCCTCACATTTCTGACTTCTATCTAATCTATTGAATTAATCATTACTCGTTCAGAGAAACTTCAGTAGCTAAGATATCTTCCATATGAGAGGTTATAATTCAAAATACTAAGTGGCAGTCAACCTGTTTGAGAATCGGAGTCATGTTATCAAACAGCTTCGCTTATTCGTGTGCTTCTCAACCGATTTTCCCCACAATAAACTTTATACTTCACAGCAATCCACGCATGTATCGCGTCGTCATCGCCGGAAGAACATGCAATAAATTGTTTACACATTTAGGACACGTGACTCCTAATCTACCCTATATTATACTCCGTCGGTTGGGACAGGGGTTTTTAAATAGTCATCAAATCGTCGGATTCGCCACTAGGTTAATGCCGTGCGTCAAAGCGACACGCGAGACCTCAGACACGCGGCTATGTAACACGCGAGGATTCGAAAAGGTTATTTTGGTGAAGGAAATAAGGCAGGAGTCAGTCTGGTCTGCAGAGTTGTTGGTCATGCGGAGCGACTCTTAAGGAAATGGGAAGAACCATAAGTCACGGAAGATCTTGCTCTCGATAAATGGCTGATAGTGTGTATTTAGCCGGGCAGTGTGCCGTCAGAAATTCTCCTATCGCTGTTGATTTTGCATGGGCTTGTGTGTGAAACGCAGAGAAGGTGCCGTATCAAAAGAAGACAAATGAGCGCTAATTCTTTCGTTTCAGATATCGCCGCAATTTGTGAGATTATTCAGCAACAGCTTTGGATTGAAAAATGGAGCGAAATAAGGAATGAGAAGGAATTCATGGAGACCATATTTCTTTCGGAGTGATCAAGTTAAACGATTTTGATGCATTTTAACAGCGCCATGCTGCTTCGAAATTAATATCTGGTCGAGTCATTAATGAATGCAAAATAATTCTCACTTAAAATATGGCATATGATTCTCCCGTATGAAATGTATTGCTGCAATTTCTAAGATTTTTTTGAATGCTTTCCCGATGAGCAGGGAGAATAAAACCCGGAACAAGAACAGAAGCGTTTGAAAACATTCTTTCACGCAGTTCACCGTTCCTCTGACGGTTCTTGGTTCGATGCCAGAGCGTCATTTCGATTCTACCATGCATTTTAAAGGGGATTACGGAATCTTATTTTAGGACCTTCCCGATAAGATATTGAATCGAAACTTTGGAAAAGGAAAGAATGGTACTAATCTAACATTAATATGCAATTTCTCTCACGGACGGGTCCTAAGTTTGACACCAGGAGATCTTTCGCGCGGTTTTTTGAAAATTGTTTTGAGGCCGTTCTCGGTGCGATAGAGCAATCAAAACACGGTTTTTGCAGATGAGATGGTCTTCCATAGTACCAAAGGATGAAATGTTACCAAATGACCGTGTGTTCGACGAAAGGTGGGCGTGAATTTTTCCCGAAAAGGATGCATTGCGGTCATACTTAACAATTTTTTAATGCTTCTCCGAAAATTATTTTGAGGTCTTTCTCGGTGCAATGGAGCATTCAATATCACGGAGTGTGTAGATGAGCTGGTCTTCTATAGTACCAATGTGAGGATGAATATTGGTTCGGCGCCAGGTTGGTGCAAAATTCTCCCCTTTCAAATGTAAATTGGCGATTTTGAAAATTATTTGGAATGCTTTCACGATAACATGGAATAAAATCCGGAATGTGAACAGGGGTCATATATATGTATCGGAGAATTATCGGATATTCTGGTAAATTTTCACCGATTAGCTTGCAGTATGCAAGAAACTTTTACTCGTATATAGGTATAACCGGAGAAGTAGCTATATATAATAGATATATAGTTGCAAGTATTAAGGTAACTCATATTATTGAAATCAGCATGATAAGGCGTGACTTCATGGAATGAAATAAATGAGAGATGCACTTTGTAGTATCCGCACATTTGACGTGGAAAGTACAAAGTGTTTATTTCTTCCCTTGTAACTCAGATGATTCTATGAAGTTTAAGAACAATTTCATGCACGATTCTCATTTGCAATAAGGATGCTGCGCTATTTCTACTCTCTTTGATATTTCTAATTGTAATACTAGTTTTTTGGAAAAAAATATGTTTAAACATATACTGTCTTTGTCGTTCTTATTTTTTGTTCGGTGAATTAAAACTGGAAACTGAGTATGAATCAAAGGACAACTAAATTATTAATAGCAAGGAAGAGTGACGAAGACATTCGAGTAAATTTAAAGGTAGATAACAAAATACAAGATGTCATGGAGTTCTGTTTGAAAGGAGGTTAAGAGGACAACGGATGATCAGTTTAAATGAAAAGAAGTGACAAACTCATGGACATAGCTGTAAAAAAGTCACTGATCGGGAGTATTTCACTGTATGGATGTGAAAGTTGGACACTGAGGTAAAGAAAGAACATGCAGATTGTGGTTGTGGATTTGGAGAAAGATGATAAGAAATAAATGTAAATAAAGAAGGAGAATATAAGAATATTAAAGGGAGGGAATGATGAAAGAAAAAATAAAATTAAAGAAGGAGAATTAAATTATGGAAACTGTATTGAGCACAGTATCTTTATAACCAACATTTTTAAAGGTAAGATCCTAGAAAAAAGGAAGGAGTAGACGAAGGTAGAATAATTTTTAGGATGTAGGAAAAAGAATTAAATGACTTAAATAAACTAAATAACTTATAGCAGGATAGAAAGAAGAATTGAAATGGGAGAAATGTTGCGCCGAGAAGGCCTTGCATTTAGTTTGTGAATGAATCAAGTTCATATATTTTCATAGTTTACATATATTTTCATAGCTCTTGATTAGATTTCTTTCCTGTAGTTCTGCATCAGCCTATCTTCATTGAATCCATACATTGAATCGATCGTATACAATGTCTAACTAAAAGAAAGCTTTAAAAATTACAGTTTGTTGTTGTTTTAGTTTACTAATTTTTAATTACTGTGTATATTTTAGGTTGAGAGAACGATATTTTTCGAAATAGAATCACATAGCTAATGATTATTGACAGGATTATCATTCGAACCTCAGAGCAGCAATAATAAACAATGAGATACAAAAATTTCAAAAACTAATTTAATTATCTCCTGTAATATTACACAAAACGTTCAACGTAAATTGAACTTTCTCAATTCGTGTGAAATTTTGAAATGCTTTAAGACGCTCCAAAGACCATTGAGAATGCCGCTCTGTGTAAGTAGTTTTTCCTCAAGCACAGCAATGGATAAGAGGAAATTTTTCAATGGTAATATGTGATCAAGGAGAAATTGAAAGCTTTTCTCACCACATCGAAGTCCCGAGTATGAGCAATGCAATAAGACTTTATATCAGCAGCATTTGAATCGTACCCTACATAAATGAACAGTATAAGGCGTAAAAGCCTATATGGAGTGCCTCTGAACGGTACTCTACCATGAGCTAAAAGCTCTCGAACAACCACCTTTAGCTTTTCCGTGAAGATTTCGCGAGTATGGGTTGTGAGTGGCTTGGCGATCCCCAGGATTCCAACAAGAATCACGTATTTTAGAAAATGTATATTTGTTTTCTTTTCAATCTAAATCCTTTCAGTTACTTAATGACTCTGGCAATGCCTATTTTCCGTAGTTCCCTTAGAGCTGTATTTTATTGTGTTTGGGAAGTTGATTTTCATCTTCTGGAAGTCCTCTCGATCATACTGATTCCTTCTATCCGAACAACCTTTTCTTTCATATTCTCGCTATGAGATGAGCCATTCTCTGGGCTTTGAAAATTACGTAATGTAAACTACCGAAGACCCAGCGACAACCGATTTGTCGAAAAAACATTAATATTTTCAGACTCATCACTAGAACTCATTTAATTCACATATATAATTATTACCTGTTGCTTAGTTATTCCTGCCGATACTCAACCCACTTCACCAACCCTACAGAGCCACTGAAAAGCCTACTTTTAAACATTAGGCTTTGCCTGAATATAATAGACCGTTAATAGAATATAATATATTCTCCAACTTAGCAGCATATATTCTGTGAGGAATTTTATTGAAATAATGTTAATATATTTTGTTGTCAAAGTTAATCATTCTTTCTTTCTCCAAAGACTTACTGGCGTAAGAAATATTTTGAAATACTATACTCTTGTGTAAAGTACGTCTTGTGCATCCAAATAACTTGTCATGATTCGGTAAGAAATTAGCATTAAAGCGTTTATCTTCAGTAATTAAGTGACTGCATCGATTCCATTGATACAAGTTCTAAAGATCAGGGACTTATTGCTTTATCTTCAGTAACAAAAGAGGAGGTCCAACCAATCACTTTAGTCAGGGTAAAATATTAGAAACGTCATTTGTAACTTACTTAATTTGGGACTACTTGGGGACTTGCACTATCTTGGATTGAATATTCGTTATGGTGCCATATTTATCTAAAACTTTCAAATGCGAGTTATTTTGAATAGAAAATGATCAGGCGTTACTTTGAGGAAAGCCATAATGATAATTTAGAGTTTTCTGATTTTCCTGAAGATGCTACCTAGGTAGAGAAACAAGTAGCCAATCAATAAATCATGTGGAGTAATTACACACTTGTTTATTATAACGAGTTATGTTATCGGTATGTATTTTACTAGTCACATAATAAAAGTAACTAACATAATAGTTCACATAATGCAAAGAAATATTCGCCACTTTTCCTTTAAAACCACGTTATATATAAAAAGTAATTTAATATTTAAAAGAGTAATTTACGGAGAGAATAGTTAAAATAAGTAATTCAGTAATTTGTAACGACTGCGGTTGAATTTAGGATGTTATCTGTAAGAAATTTTATAGTAATTAAGAAATATGGAGTTTCGTAGATAAAATAGAAAAGTATATGAGAATTGGCGATGAAACATATTCTACACTTTATACTTATTGCTCTTGGTATTTACTAGAGATAATTTTCCTTTCCAGCATCCGGAAAATATTGCGTTATTTTGTATTTTACCTGATTAAGGGATATAGCACCGAAATGGAAAAGAAAATGCAAGTTTACCTTCGAGAATTTAAAAATACTCGTATTCCCTCAGGTAAACAAGTGGTTGGCTATTCGCGATAATTTCAAAAATGTCAGTCTTACTGATCTAATTATCATTTAAAATTCTTCGTATAGCTTTCACAATGATCTATATCCAGTCTTTGAAACTCTAGAATACTCAGATATCTTCTATTAAGTAATATATAATAGAGATTAAATTATATTTTAAATTACTAAAATAAGTGAACACACAAATTAAATAAAAACAGAAATCTTTAATTTGGAATATATTCTATGAATTCCAAATCTTTCTTTTTTGCGTTCTTTTGCATAGATGTATCTATTACAAAATAATACGATTATTTTACGATATATTGAGTTTATTGAAAGGTTGTGCCATGAGTTCAGTGAAATAATTTTTCCTGGAGGCTTTATTACGTTCAACTCAATACGTGCTTTCATGGTGGTGCAAGTAGAGTAGTTTAAATGAAGCATCAAGAAGATTATTGCATATTGTCAGTTACGTTAGAAGCATCCGTTGAAGGCATAAAGTGTCTTGCTGGAATGCATTTCTTGCTTCCAGAAAAATGTCGCTGAAGAGAACTGTCGGTCCATTTAGCGAAACATAATGAGATACTAGCCGCGCGCATGCACCCTCTGGGTGCAGTTGTTTGGTCTGGACCAGACATCTGGACTATGAACATGTACTATCATTCATTTTTAATCATTTCTTTCATATGGACATATCAATCATAGTGTATTCTTATGGAAAAACGCATTACCTCGGTTTCAACAATCGTATCCGTCGTCAAGGGGACTCGTTGTTTATAGCCTCAAAATTTCACGAAATTTCCGTTTATTTTAACCGAATTCTCGCCATTTCGACTCGATAACGATATTTCACGACCAAAATTAGAATCAAGACAATGGACGGGTGCACAAACTGCGCAGTTTTGATGGCCAAATTATGGAATTAAAGTTAAAATTATCACAAAATCCACCGTATTCAGTGACTTCTTTTCCAAACTTGAAAAAATGGATAGGCGGAAAACAGTTCAAGTCGTATGAGGAGATAATTGCCTAAACATATGCCTATATTCCTTCCGAAATCCTACTTTTTGGGCGGCTTAAAAAAGTTGGAGATATGCTTGGAAAAGTGTATAAATAGAGATTGTATCGAAAAATTTAGAAAGCCTAAACAAAAAATACCTAACAATCTAATTATAATTTACTTTTCTAATTTTTTCTAAGGACTTATTGAACGACCCTCGTAACAGGATTAATTCGATCCATTAATTCAGATATTATTTCTGTTATGTGATTGACTTTCATTCGCCAAGGTCCTTCTTTAGCGTAGTGTTAAAGTTTGAAGGGAAATAGTTCGCTAGGATGAGCCACTTTGTGGTCAAACTCGACCGCATTTCTAGAGGCATTCGGCCTTTGAAATCATCGAGTTTGAGAAACATCGATAATTCTAACAATTTCAGGCTGACGATGCGCATTTCTGTCTGCTCTATGACACTTGATAATCTTATAGAAATGTCATGAGTTAGGCATAGAATTTTTCAGCATTTTCCATAGTCTCTGTAATTCAAAAATAACAACGGTCATTTGAAAAACAGTTGTTATGCTGATGAGTAGCTGAGTAAATGAAATATGCTATTTTAAAGAGAGTGGCATAGCCGAGTAAAGTAGGTAAAATTGCACATGTGGTTATCCGTTTTCATGTATCTTAGTTAGGGAGAACACTAAGATCCACTACATTCTCTCGGTCACTTCCCTTCCCTCGAAATTGCTAAGTTGTCCGCTGACACCCATTATTACTTGCGATTCTCTTAGTTCCTCCAATTTGATCCTCCACCTTGTCTTCTACTGCGATCTTTATCCCTCTCTCAGAACTTTCCTCTTTGTTGCCGCGTTTACCCAGACGTAAAACTCGGCCCAGAGATTCATAAAATTAAACTCTAATTTCATTTAATTGCGGCTCTCAGGTCAGGAAACGTAAAAATATAGTTTAAAAAACAAGGCTCCGTCCCTTTTTCCACTCCCTTCTCTTTTGGGCCCACGTAAATGGGGAATTACCTCGAGTTAACGTTTTAATGTATTAAGGCCTCCGCTATCTGATTGTAGAGGTTTCCTCCCTCCGCTTCTCTGTTCCACGGCTGTTCCGCTCCGAGCCAAATGGAACTCTTTGGCCGGCGTTGGTGGACAAGCGACCTCGATCCAGGTCGATATGCAAGGGCTCCCGAGAGAGAGGAAGAGAAGTGGGCCCCGTGGATTCGCTTCGCATGTACACGCAGCTTCTTTTTTCCTTCCCTCCTTTCTTCTCCACAGGCGTTTTGTCCGTTCTGCTAGATTTCCCGTGCAATTACCCCGCCGTTCCTTCTTTCCTACGGAGAAGGGTTGTCAAAAGGAGGACAACCAAGGAGAAAATCCCGTGCAAATCCGGAGAGGTTTTGTTGGGCGGATACTTTCGGAAATGTCGCCATTTCGTCTGATTACCCTTCCTTACGTTGAGGGTGGTAACAAGACAGTTTGATGGCGAAATGATGGGGAGATTATCCATGTATTCTATTGGACAAAGTATCCAACGTTTCTAAGTTGTCTCCTCTCCTCAGTCTTAAGTACTATAGAAAATTATGTTTAGGTCGAGGGAGCATTTTCAACTATTCTCTCCGAAATAACTCTTTTAAATATTAAATTACTTTTTCAATACGTCGTGGTTTTAAAGGAAAACTGGCGAATGTTTCTTTGCATTATGTGAACTATTATGTTAGTTACTTTTATTATGTGACTAGTAAAATACATACCGATAACATAACTCGTTATAATAAACAAGTGTGTAATTACTCCACATGATTTATTGATTGGCTACTTGTTTCTCTACCTAGGTAGCATCTTCAGGAAAATCAGAAAACTCTAAATTATCATTATGGCTTTCCTCAAAGTAACGCCTGATCATTTTCGATTCAAAATAACTCGCATTTGAAAGTTTTAGATAAATATGGCGCCATAACGAATATTCAATCCAAGATAGTGCAGCCAAATTAAGTTTCGCGAGATTACTTCGTCCAGTTTGAAAACATTCGGGCAAAGTGCGTGAGTCCACGAAAAGATGATAGGGCTTGTGCGTAACGAGATGTAATTTTATGAAAATCAATCATTCATTGAATTAATCTGTTTTGTATGATAAATCATTTCTTCGTTGGATACTCTAATTTTAATGTTTTCTCTGATATTTCCAAAGAAACTTGGATATTACGAACGGAAATAAAACGGCTCACTACTGCTCTCACTCAGAATTCTTCTCCAATTTTACTTCTGCGTAAAGTTTTTCACAAGGGAAATCTGAGCAGTTACATTTGTAATACAAGAAAAAAATTTAAAGCGACTCTCCAGGGAATGGAAAAGTTGGGTTTGGTAGACAGATTCGAGCATAGGGAGAAATGAAATTCTGCCTGCTTCCTCCACATTGTAATTTGTTCTCTCCCAAGGTTCTTGAAGTGGCTCGACTTATTTACTTATGTTTATTGATTTCCTATCGTCATCTTGCATAATTATTCAGTCCTTGTAGTCGATAGAAGTAAGCTAATTTCTGGAAATTCTACTAAGAGTGACGGAAGAATGAGAAACCTTAAGGTACATACAAACTTCTTTATTTAAGGGCGAAATTCAATTTAAAAATTAAATGGGAGATAGGACTGGATATTCTCATCCATCCATTCTCGTCTCATACATATATGAATTATAGAATGTTATGAAATATAGAGGAAAAGGAAGGAAAGATTATTTTTGTGGAGAGATACGATATTTTTTAAACAGAAAAAAATATCTGCTTCAGGAATACACTCTCAAATCGAAGAGAAAATTGCAAAAAACTTTAGGCAAGAGTGAGAGAAAAGGGGATAGATTGAAAATTACAAATTATAAAATTTAACATATGCAATAACTACATCAGAGCATGAGTCTTCTTTGTAATAAAAACCGAACATAATAGAAAGTTCTTAAGATAATTTTTAGAATGAACATTAGATTTACAGTTAGATATGCGTTTATGTTAGTAGCATTTATATTTTAACAGCTATGTAACGTGTCAAATTGTTGAATTATTTGTGCTCCTGTAACTTTCAGTGATTTTCAAAATGCCTTTTCTATACTCGAGAAAGGACGTTGTTTTAGAGAGCAAAATTTTATCAGGTCAATTTCGGACGGTAATCAGGATCTCGGTCGGACATTCTTAGGAAGAGGGCTCTTCAGGGAAAATCCGGACGTCTGCTAGCTGTAACTGCTTGTCCATCTCGTTTCTTCTCACAATCCCCTCTTCTCTCTAATTTTCTTCCTTCTGCTACCACTTACGCTCCCTTCCACATCTACTTTACTTTTGTGCTTCTCCTTTCCATTCTCTCTCTTTCTTTTCTCCTTAGATTCTTATTTATGTTTTCTTTCCCTATCTCTTTTTCTTATCTATCCACATTATTTTAAATATCAATATGAGATATTATAAGCGGTATTTCAGTAATAGTAGTATTTTCAAAAGTGTTTCGACAGCTGAAGTTTCGTTCGTATGTACCCAGAATCGAGCCTGAGTGTTTTCACTTGAAGCTGAACGCACTACCCACTTGGCTTCCTTTCTGGGAGCTTATCCGTGAAAGATATTTTCAATTTCAAAGAATCTTCAATTAAATTATTATAATATAATTGAGTGACTGTAGCAGTATATTTATGTGAGCGAGTTGAACTGCCGTTGAATCTCAACGGGGAAAAACAGTGATAAATACCATACTATGTACAGTTGACTGGACTCTGAACAAAAAGAAAGATAGAAAATGAAACTTATGCGAGGGAGACGAAAATTAACTCATCGAAAAACACACTGAAACCAGTCACAACAATATGTTTGCCTATGGAATTCTGTTTTTTTATGTACATAATATACGGGACATGATGGATTGTCATAAACATTTATTGTTTTTATGTTATTAGTAATTAAAATACTAATAATGTAAATAAAGAAACTTGAATTTGTTAACTTTTTGAGTCAGGGAATGGATGAGCAAGATCCGTTGCTGCTTTACTTTTTTGCAACTTACACGTTTATTACCAGTCGCTAGAATTGAGATAGCTATTTCAAGCACCTCAATGAAGCTTGGATTATATTGTATATTTAATACATAGTTTACCCATTATCTTTAACTAACCGTAATGTAATACGCATTCAAATCTTCCGTATTTACAATCTTGATTGACGTAGTTCAACGACCGCTTTGGCTTTAAATCTTACAACGATCTTAATCGCAATGCATCTCGATTGTAACCACATCCATGATGCATTGCGCTTAAAAAATATGGCTGATATGTATCGGCATTAAAAACTAAAGTAGAACGTAAAATGGTGCTCTGGCATACATGCCGGATTTTATTTTTGTATGTTATCAGGGAGCGATTTAAAAAAATCTTAAAAATCGCCGCAATGTATTTTAAAGGGAGAATTTTGCATCCACCTGGCGTCGAACCCACGCTTATTTGGTGAAGTTTCTTTCGCTGGTATTTTAGAAGACCGCGTCATCTCTGACCTCCGTGATTTTTAATTCTCTATCCTACTATCTTAAATAGTATTCGAAATAATATTCGCGAAATGTATCATTATGGTAAAATTCGGTTATTTGGGGCCTTCTGGGGCCCAAACTAGGACCTTCACGGCGATAATAGTTTTCCTGGGGCTTTATAACTCGTAGAAATTCAATACAATTTATCTCGAATCTCAACATCAAACCGTTCCTGTAATAAAAGGGGGACGGACGGATAGACGGACAGACTGATAGTTCGCTAATTATATATAGGATTAGATAGGACCTAGTATAGTGTATCATAAATTTATATTTCACCGACATATTGTATAGAGTAATATTGCATATCATAGAAATATAGCATCTAGTGCTTGTATCATTCTAAATGTTAGAATTAACTGCATTTCACCGTAGCATACTAAATGGTGATTAGTTTCTCTGTCTGCTGACTCAATGCATCAATTTTGATTCGCAAAGATCCTACTGACTCCCTGCTGAAATAAAATAATAAATAACATAAGACACTGTATTTCCGAAAGAGCCATTGGCTTTGTAACTGGTTTTGGTAAAAACACACAGTTCTTATACTATTTACCGATCTTCTTTTTCAAAGAATTAATAAAATTAACAGCTAAGGTTTGGAAATAGAGAAGGATAAAACATTTGGTCCGATCACTAATCGGGATAAAGTAAGCCAACGCGAGTCCCTCCATTTTCTTCAGCCGTTAAGATTTAAGATCCCGTTGGGAGAAGAAGGAACAGAACTCCTGCATTAACGGCCGAGGTGTCTCAGCTACACGGATGAGAAATAAAGGTTCCGGCAAAGACTTTCTGATCGAATTGGTCTTCGGAGGCAGGAAACTGCGGGAGAAATAAGAAATCGACGTTCTGAATCCTCAAAGTTTTACTGCTTCGGCGCTCTTTTACTCTTTCTTCCCCGATTCATGACCGTCGCTCTCCGCATGGCTGAATAGTCTTTCATATTTGGAGATTCCGAGGTGCGCCTTCGCCTTCACTTTTATCAATTTATGAGGTGCTCTGAGACAGCACGAATGCACGGAAGAAAGAGGCTCATCCTCTGCACTCGCGGAGTTGTTCCTTCGGTGTGACATCACTTCCGTTATGGGGAGCTCTGTAGCAGTTACAAGGCGTTCGAAAGATCCTATACCGAGCATGGTCAAGTTAGGACAAGCTGCGAAAAACGCCAGGTCAAGCTACTGAATGCACCGGGATTACTCCGGGCTTCGTTGCATTTAGTGATGCAGGAAGCGAAACCTTTAACTTTTCACGTAAACATGAAGACCCAAGATTCTAACACCAGATTATTCATTTGTCTTTCGTTAATATCGGTTTCTCATTGAGGTTCCTTGAGTTTAAGCGCTTCTCTAATTATTTCTTTCCTATAAATTTCTTTCTCCTTCTTCTCTTCTTTCTGGTCTCTTGTAAATGAATAGCTTGCCAAAAAGTCCGCGTAAAATATTGTGATAGCACTGCAGTTTGTTACAAATCATGCTGCGGTGTTTACTTCTCGTTTATTTTAAAATGATATTGAACTAAAATTGATTTTTTACGTTATCTATTTAAATACTTTTAAGATAAATGACATTATATACATAAATTTTGATTAAGTGTCATAAGAGAGCTCCCGGCGAGCCAAGTGGGCAGCACTTTGCTTTGAATTCGGGGAAAGGGGTATCGGGTTCGATTTCCGCTGAGAGTCCACGTGCAAAATGGCTTCAAGTGTTGAAACTCATAAAAATATTGGTAGTAGATGTAGAGATATCGTTTTATGGCATACTAATGTATACTCTTTAGAATGAGTCGATTTAATTTTCGCAGGAACCTCCCCAAGAAGAGAGAACTACAAATGTTACCTAATTTTTACAAAAGTAAATCTTACTTCAATACGGGAATATCAAAACAATACAAAAACAAACGATAAATTTATGGAGTTTAAATATAGAATGATTATTTAAAGTAAAAGCATGGAGCAAATTAAGCGTAAGTTATTAATGATCCATATAACTTTGATATAGCCGTAGTAAACTCTCAATAAACACAGTAAAGTTTGCTAGTATTACGATTCCTCTGCATTCGAAGTTGTTAACGATCAAGTCTTTTCCTATTGTATTTTCTGCCGCAATAACATCTCTTCTCCCCTCTTTGTAATTTATGGCTGTTGCTTTTAATTGCCGCATGATAATCCGGCGAAACTGCTCCTAAATAAATACGCGCCGCAGTCTTGCAAATTACCCTTCACTATTTATTCAAAAAGATGACCGATTTGTTTGCTCCGATGGGCGCACTCCATTCCGAGGAATAAAAATGAGAGATGTCCCTTTTATGCTTCGTTTTATTTTATGCCTCGTCAACATATTCTATTATCCTACAAATATACATAGAAATGTTTTATTTACTCGAATTCATACGCCTTGAAAATTTTTCTTTAGATTTAAAACCCATATATCACGTATAAAAGCAGGAATCGATTAATCTCTTTCTTTACTTAAGGTCCTACTCGTTTTCTGCCCAAGCGGCGAAATTTTCTCATCTATTCGGCTCACGTAATCCTTCCCATCCCTCCAATGCCCGGTGTAATTATCTCGGACAAGCCGATGATGATGATAATGCCTCGACAAATATAAATAACAACTCGCCGGAATATTGGCCGACATTGCTTATTCCAGCCGAAGGGAAATTAGAGAGCGGAAAGAGATTGACTTTGATTGGATATCGATATTTTAAGCGTTTTCTCATTATCAGCAGTTTCAAAAAGTCGCGCTTCATAATTCACCTCCATCGGGGAGTTGTCAATGTTTAGCGAATGCATTTGCAAGAGAACTTTACTGTCTCCGCGTGTTTGCGTGACAGCTCTTTCCGAGAGGCACGAATATAATGACGAGTCAGCGTGATTTATGCGAGTGTGGCGAGGGTGAGTAGAAAATGAAGTGAGTCGAACGACGGGACAGAACTGAAAGTGCGTGTTTGACAGTTCTCGTTATCCATTCCTCTGGGCGGCAAAATATTTGATTTATTCTCCGTAAATTGTCCTCTTCAATCCGTATGAAGCAGGTTCCATCCTCGCAAAAGCCCGAATCCGAGAGTGGGTTTCGGTAAGGATTTAATTGCTTTAAAAGTTTCCGAAGTGCATGAAGTGATTGCAGTTTGTTTTGAAGTGTTTCAACAGAGGGAATGCGTTATTTTCGACGAGAGACCGAGAGTTCGTGCCTGGTTTTGGTAAATGTTGAGTCAATGTTTAACAAACATAGTTTAGCGTGGGCTGAAAATCCTGAATGCATTTTAAACGCGTAGGAAAAATAATTGTTAATCATCGATCTTTGAATAAACTTTTTATTTGAAAAACTACATTAAAAACAATAAATATGCTGTCAATTTTATTTTGCAAATATTAATTTGGTTGAAACGATTTATTCTGTCCGTACCACCTCGGAAGATATTCGGAGGTAATTTTACGGAGCAATAAGTGCTTCAATCAAGGCTTCAGAGATTGAAACCCATTAATTAGATAACTGTAATATATAAGTATACTATGAGGATGTTATTCTTAACTTTGGAATCATTAATATATTTTCCTGGTTTTAATTATCTTAAAGAAGAACAGGTTTTTGATGCGCTGTGAACAGCACCTTGAATTTTAATACTTTAGAAAGACATTTAAAGTATTTTTTATGTTTTACTGATGCAAACATTTGACTACTTTTATAAACCTCCACTAGAATTGTAACTGCTTTTTGGGTTCCCAACACGAAGTCATGGCTCAAGCAGCGTTTATTTCAACGTTTTTTATAAAAATAATTTATTGATTATACTGAACTTAACATCTAAGACTATATCGAGTTTTATTATTTATTATACTGATCATATACTTGATTGTATCAAATTGATTTATTACGACACTCACGCCATCTACATTTTTAATACTTTTTAATTTCCATTACCTAGATTCAAATATAAATAACATTTCAGGATAAGAAGACAATCTCTGCATCTTGATTATAAAAGTCTCTTAAGAAGTAACGCGGAGAAAATGAAACAAGAATCAGAACTCACTAGAAACAGTATCATCGAGAGGAAAGTTTTTGGCGTTAAAAGCTTAACGACAGCCGAAAGTGGGCCCATATGACATGAGGCTATCTTTAAAAAAGAATGTTTGAAAATAGGTCTTTGAAAAAGAGCGGAACATAAAAAGAGAAAGTGATCATGACCGCAAAGCCAAAGTAATTTGTAACGGATTTTCTTGGTGACCACGCTTTAGAGGAGTGACGCAGCTGTGGAATCATCCGGGGATGTTTGAGGAGAAACCCACGTCCTATGTTGGATTAAAGGCTCTGTAGCCGAACGCTCACAAATACCGGTCAGTGTACAATTTGTCCATTCACACCTTCTTCGTTAGATTGCAGCTTTTCTTGCGGAACTGCGACCGAAAGACAACACGTCTGCAGAACATTCGAGGAACCGGTGTGTGATTAACTCGAGTTTCGTCCGAGAGAACCTTGTGTCTGATCGCAGTTAAATAAGATCCTCTGAAGTAGATGAAGTTGGCTCAATGTTAGTAGAACTGTGGATACTGATTTATTATTCATAGGTTTCTGTGATGACTTTAGAGTAACAGTGGCTTCGTTAGCAACGGAGGTGTCTCTTATGCTAGCCTTGAAATATTATCAAATGCATGAGCGTGAAATAGCGCAGAACGAATAAATGCTTCCGCCATTCAACGAACACATTTACAAACCAAATGTGTTGAGTGATTGTTTTTTTTTGAGCGATAATTAATGAGGGTCTTAAAAATCAATCTTAATAGCTCTAAAGTCAACTTAATGAAGTTAATATGAAGTATTTAAAAAAAAATTGGTAATACAAATGTGATTGAAATTGACTTATTTTCTTGGTAAGAATCTATAATATAATCTATCTATCTAATTCATTAATCTTTTATGTTTAAGGCGCTTGTGAAAAACTAATTGATCTAAACTAACAACACAGTTCTTCTTTGAAGTAGCGAAGTTTTATTATTATGTGCGTTGAAATAAAGAATAAAATAATAATAATGATCAAAGATGAGATCGAGAGTCTTAAAAACTACATGTTCTATCACAGAAAGAGACTGTAAACAAATCTATAAAATGACAGTTAAATTCCTCCTTTAGTTATCAATCGAAGATAAATCAATTTGAAATGGTCTTTTCAATTGCAGGTTAAGTTATACAAATAGGTAGGGATATATAAATAAATGTCTAACCATTATTTTACTTTCTTTACTCCTTTAAAGTATTTTAATGTCACATAATAAATAGAGGAAGATTATAATGTGTAATGCTGCGATGGCTATGACAGATTAATCATAAAAATTATCAAAAATCTACGCGAAAGAGCGGATGATCTTGAAGCAAATATAAAATATTTAACAGACATCTAATGTGATTCTAAAATTTTGCGATGCTGAAACTAAAATTAGAAATGGGTTAAAAATATCTATAGATTTACCCATGATATTTCTCTTTTGTGATCATAAAACGCTTTCGCTTTTCAGTTAAAATAGCAATGCTCTTCTTGTTTCTTCGTGAGAAACGTATCAACTTAAGCTTGATCTGTAATACTCTAACTAACGTAGCGTGCTTTCTCCGAACTCCCTCAGTATTCTCGTTTTTCTCCAGCTGTACTCTCTCCTTAATCCCAGTCGGATCAGTATTGTATAGTTATGCTCGACATGATACAAGAAAACCATTTTAGGCCGATCATCACTTTCAATGGAAACACCTTGGAAATTAGGGATGAAATGGAGACCATTATGAGTCTAGTATATCTTGGGAGCATAATTGACGTTGGAATCATTCTCTCCCATCTTTCCATTCACTATGAAAAGATGAAGTTAAAGATTACCTATTGAAGGATAAAATCGTTCTATAATTATGTCACAAATATTTTTTCTATGAGAAAAATAAAATGATATAAGGGAAAATCTAGAATTTACATGAAAATAAAGTTCATGTTTTGCCATGTATTTACAAACAATGAATAAGCGATCGTAGCTCTACTTTTCAAATATTATCATAATAGTGAACAAATTATCTGTAATTGCAGAAGTAAATGGTGAAAAAGGAATGTTTGAAGCAAATTCATGGTCTTAACAGTGCTTAGTGTCTACACAGCACTGTCTAAATTGCATCATATCAATCTGACCCTTAGAAGTCCATTGGAAATATTCTCCGATACAGCTTAAACAGTCTCTCCCACTTTCTTCCATTTCCCTTGGACTCAGAGAGAAAAGTCCGAGCAGTGCTCAACCAACGTAATGCAGTACGAGAACGAAGGTCAAAATAAAGAAGCTATTTGAAACTCTGCAGTCGTAAAACTTCTATAGCCCAGAGCAGAGTTCAGATGTTTCTGCTAAAAAAGCCTCTTGATCAAAGATATCAATACAGGTATAATCATAAGAAGTTTACCATTATAGAACGCTTCAATCGTGAAGCTCATAACATTGAGAATATATATCCCAAAGAGAAACGGACTTGAAAAGATGCTGACAGGACCGGGACTCGAACCCATATCTTCCCCTTTCCGGGCTGATGCTTTAGCCAATTAAGAGTGGTAAATTAAAAAGCCTGGCTGAAGCATCCGCCGGGAAAAGGAAAGATCCTGGTTTGAGTCCCGGTTCTGTCAGTCGTTTTCATATTCGTTTTCCCTAGCGATTTTCTTAGGTGCACTCCTTTACCTGCAACATATCTTTCCAACCTTTTGCTACTGAAGGTATATAGGAGGCATTCGGAAACAGCCCTTGTTGTTGTTCTAACACTTTGCAAAATTACATTTCATCATAGCAACAGAAGTCTTCATATGTTTGATCCTGTATTGCAAAGGAAACCATTTTCAATGCGCAAAAGAGTTATTTGTTTCTTCAACATATCCGAGTCAAATAAACATAAAGAGAGAGAAAATTCGAAATTCTGTAGAAGAGGGAGCATGGTAAAAATCTAGGAGAATCGCTCGTCACGCATGGAGGGCCCACTCACTCTATAAAATATCGGAAAAGCTCTTTCATCCAAGATTGAAGTACCTCTTAGACTTCAAATAGAATAGCATAGTTCCTTCGATCTGCAACATCATTGATCTACGCGTAAGTAGATGGGATACAGTCCTGAAAGCGTTATTCTTTCCGTTTGAATGCCTTCCTTTATTCAGTACTTTCGATTTCCCCCGAGGGACCGCCGTAGAATCTCGTGGGGACGGCGCCTCCAGCGATATCCCTTAGGTTTGCGTCCGCGGGAGACCGAGAAAGGCGCGTGTCGGTCGAAGGGCTTCTTTTGACCCCGAGATCCGTGACGCAGGCGAGGCCATACATATTTAAACATACATCATTAAATCGAATGAGCTCCTTACAAATAAGAGGAGGAGTGTTTTAGGCGTGGGAATGTAGGTTGAAAGGACAGGTGATCGCGGATGAAAGGTTTTTTTTGTTTTTGTGGCTAGTATTCTTCTTGTGTCCAATGAGAGAGATAATGAGGCAGGGTGAAATAAATGAGAGTCCGTTGTTTAATTTTTCTTCTTGAAATGCCCTCTAATGAGAGACACATGTCCTTTTCGCCCCTCCAAATTAATACGTAAGGTTTTCGCAAATTAACATTGAGATGGGAGTAGAACTGTGTCTTAAGTATTTCGACGAGCGATATCATCATGCTAAGAGAAATAGTTCTATGTTCTCCTCTTGTGTATGAGACAAGATCTTTTCTACTTAAAACCTGAAATCGATGCATCTTAATGGCAAAAATTTTGTTAGAAAAAACGCTACTTGAAAAAACTATTGATTCGTTGAAGATTATTTTCTATGAATCTCATACGTTCAATTTATGTTTACCACGAGTTTGCTGCTTTCTATGTTTTCATTTTCAGTGATACTTAAAGAAATGCGGATGCCAAGGGAATAAATCTAAATGGCACACAGGTGATATAAAGACAAGTTACGTTCAATAGGAAACGGTATTTTGGTTCGTTGTATGGAGTGAATGTGACTTAATGCGCTGCGGCATAAAGATTTATGGGAATTCAGTAAAACTTAAATGGTGCTCCAAATTTCATGGTGGTCTTCCAGTAATGGAAACGGTTCAATATCAGAGAAGATTTTGAGAGAAAGTGTTAAGCTTTCGGGATAACTTATTGTTGATCAAGGAAGTTTTCAGTCGTATAAGCTGATACTGGTAACAGAATGGACTATCTTATTTATAGCGGTTGACTAATACGTTTATACCGACTTATTACTTAAGCATTTCCAATTTAACATTCTTTCAATATTTAGGGTATTGCGAAGTCAAAATATCAGATAATAATGATGAATCAGGTTTTCCTCTAAGAGTCGCCAAATATTTCTGTAATCATGAGAAATTATTTCTTTAAGAAAAATGGTTTATTTTAGATATCAAAGACATTTATTTTAAGTGCTGTTCAGACTATCGCCTCAAATGGCTTTGCGATTTCTTTAGAATCTGTAGATCACTTTATTTCATGCCCTGATGCTGCAAAAAAATTTTCTGAAGTGAGAGGCATAAATATGAGGCTCTAGTAAAGAAAAGAATTTTGTTCATCATCGTCCCACTTTACGATACGAGTTTGCGTAAATAAAGTTATCGCCTATAAAATAAGCCAAATTTTATGAAGTAAGAAATCATTGAAACGCATTCGACGTCTATATGGATGATGGTATGGGAACCGACCCTTCAAAATATTGAAATAAAGCATTATGCGACAACGAATCAACTGTACGAACAAAAAATAAAATGCTGACATTTTATCGAAATGTCTAAGTTGGTGACGCTTAATTTTTGCTCATCGGAACAGTTCGTAATGCATATGAGCGCCAAATTTTGGGAATGACCATCTTTTTTGAGAATCGTGCGTAATTTCGGCGGAGACAACGCTATCTTTGGCGTATCTCACTGTTTATCAAAAGCACTCGTCCTGTGACGGTCGTTGACTACGCCATTTTTATTTCGCACCTCCGATGTCATCTCGGCGAAGAATAAGCCTTATCGTTTTTCCTCGATATACATAAAAAAGGGCCGCCTTTGTCATCGGCCCGCAATCCCACCGTCTCCACATTTTCTCTCGCTGATCTCTCTCTGTTTAAGCGCTCTTCCACGGATCAGCGCCTCCATAACAGTCGAGGGCACAGCGTAAACAAGGCTCCGATCGAGTGGAACGGTGTTATTTTATGGCCGATGGTGGAGGGTGGTGAATGGGGGAGGGAATAAAACTCTTGGGGAATCCCCGCGAGAAAGGGCAAAAAAGGGACGAATGTGTGACGTAGCGAGGCCTCAAACTGCACGGAGGATAAGGAGAGAGATAAAGGAAAGGAAGAGAGAGGAAAGGTAAAGAAGAAGGCGCAGAGGAGAAGAGAATAAAGGAGGAGAAGGGCATAAAAAAGAGGCAAATCGAGGGGGGCAGTAAGGGAAAAGGAAAAGATAAGGAGAAGATCAATATAAAGGAAAGAAGGAAAAGGAAAAGATAAGTTTTATGTTACTCATATAATATACTCCTTGTTATGTAGGCAATTTTGATACCGCGAGAAAGATCAGAGAATTGGATGATGATAGAACCAGTCGATTCAAGAATTCAGATTTTCCGAGAACGATATGCGAAAATAATCGACTAGGAAAGTAGAGCCATGGCGCTTGCATCCTCCGCCACACGCCAAAAGGCGGCTTGCAGGGTATGTTCGTAGATGAAGATAAAGAAAAGAAGAGAGGCAAATGGAGAATGAGAGAGAAAAGGAAGATAGAGGAAAGGAAGGAGGAGTTTGAAGAGGAGAGCAGTGAAACGGAGCAAATAAATAGCAGGATAGATGAAAGAAGAGGGGAGAATGGGGAAGGATATGAGAAAGGGAAAGTAGGAGGGTTGATGAAGAGATCAAAGATTAGAAAGAAGAGTAGAGAACAACTGCGGATGAAAATGAAGAAGAGGTGAGTTTGAGAATGAAGAATAAATAAGGCGAAGGAAGAGAGAAGAGGCGAAAGATGTGAAATAATCGATGTGAGGAAGGCGAGCCGAGGACGGGAAAGTTGATAAAGAGGAAAAATGAGGAGGAGGAGATAACACAACAAAAATAGATATGGAAGAGAGATGTGAGATGAAGATTAGGGAGAGAAGAGATATATGGAGGAACAGGAAGAAGCAGGGAGCGGAAAAGGAAATAGAGAAAGAGGATAACAAGATAAGTATGAGGGTGGATGCGGGAAACGAAGATCTAAGCGATAAGATAATATGAGAAAATATAGATCTTAATCGGAAAGGATGGGATAAAACAGCGCATATTGTGATATTTGTAGAGATACTTAAGATATTATGTGCATCCTGCAAGTCGCAATTGGTGTGTGAAAGGGGGTGGATGCAGCCTAATTTCCTGATCGATTACTTTCTCGTATCGTTCTCGAGAAAAATTAATTCTTGAACCGACTGGTTTTAGCATCTATTTCTCTGATCTTTCTCTTGATGGCCTATGTAACAAGGAGGGTGCATAATGTCGAATACAACGTACTCTCACTGAATTTATAAAGTAAAGTAAGCCTTGATTGAATCATATTTCCATTAAACATTATCATTCTGACTCCTGTATTATATGAGTAACGCTCACCGATTTACCATAACAATTCTTTACATGTATTGCCTTACGGTGTGCCTTTTCTAATTTACGAATAAAACACTTCTCAGCTCATACATTGGTGGCATTCTATTAGAAAGGAGAATGAGATGAAAGACTAAACGGAAAGCAGAGACAAGGAGAAGGAAAGGATGAATGAATGGCATGAGAAGAAGAAAAGGGTCAGCGATGAGAAAAGTAACGGGGAGAAAAACGTAAAAAGAAGAAAGGAAAATAAGAAGTAAGGGAATAGGGAAATGCAGTTATATAGCGAGGAAAAATGTAGAGAGAGGAAGAACGGACATTGAAGAGACATAGGAAGCAGAGAATGTGGGGATGAAAGAGGCGTTAAATCCGACCGTGCGGATTCGTATGTTTCGGAGGGTTTACGATTGGTCGCACTCGTTTTCTTTGCTTTCGGACGATTCTTTCTGCAAATATGTCCGATACTCCGATAAGAACAGTATTTTGGTGCTCCGTGAGCGAATTAATTCCGCGCCGGGAACGTCCGAATGCTCGTTGTAATTTCGCCTGAGAAGAATGGAGGACAGGAAATAGAAACGATAATCGAAGTGAGCGAATTGGATTAACCACGCGTGAAAGCTTCACGAGATGGTATTAAATTATTTGGGTCGCTTCGAGGCTAGCTGCACGAAAATGAAACAAAATTCTCGTGATTCACTTGTTGACACAATTCCGTGACTAGTAGCACCAGCATCATTAAAGTTTCGAGAGTTATTAAGGTTAATGATGACAAACTCGCTGATCGGAAAAATGTCGCCGGGATGCTGCTTCTTTATTTGCCTTGATAAGTCGTTTTCCAGAATACGATGGAAAGTTTGTTAATTAGTGGATATAATTTGAAGCGATTGTTTTTTTCCCGTATACTTCTGGTAGCTTCGAGGCTGCATAGGCAAAACGTATTGTTCGTAGGCTTTTGAAATTCTATGAAGTTGAGGAATCTGCGCGTGTACGCTCAAGTAAATGAATGATTTATTATACAAAGTTACTTATCATTAGTTATCATCAGTAAGTTATTTGTTTCCCCTGCCACACACCGAAAGGCAGCTTCTGGAGTATACTTGCATGCAGATGTAGAATAATTTTTTTTAAGGATTATCTTAAAATTTTGAGGTGATCGCCATTTTCTAAAATGGTGATCACCTTTAAAATTAATACTTCCATAAACATGCGACTAAAACTCTCTTAAAGACATTTCTATCTTGGAAGAATTTGTCCCCTACCCGAGTAAACGCGATCTTTGTAAAAATTTAACATATTTCATGGTAGATAAACAAGGCATTAGTAACGGTAAGGTATAAATAAGGATATGGTAGATAAATAATGATAAATTATAACATTACATCTTCTTTAAATAAATACTCGTTTGTAAATTCATGAAATGTTTTGCCGAGAGCGGGTACTTAATCTCCTCTCTAAGAAATGACCTTCCGGCGATTCCCGAAGGGTGAGCTCCTTTCCCACTCTACCATTAGCTTTCATAATTTTGCTATTTCTCATATGCATTTCAACGTGCGACAATCCTAAGAGACACAAATTTAGCGTATAATTGAGAGCTAATTTCACGAGCGAAACCATTATAATATTGGTGATGAATCAGATATATTCCCCAAATACCTCAACTTTGGACGTCTTATTGGTGATCGGAACTCGAATAATAATTGTAACTATCGTCCACAAACATGCCATTGGTTACCTCCTTTTCATACATACATTTTAATTACCGTGGAATTGCGGGAGAAGGCAATGAATATTCGAAATAATCAGGAAATAATTATCGACAAATTGCCGTAAAACGATGTAATCATTATAACGAATCCAATTAAACGGCATTCGGTTAAATTAATAATAGGCCTTCATCATTTATGAATATTTCCATTCGAATAGATTAATGGGAATGTCCTCTTGGCCTGTTTAATTAATTCACAATTAGTCTTTCTTTCCCTATAAATCTTGCGTCCTAGGATGAAATATTCTGAAACAACATCTGATAGAAATGAGATTTATTTTCGATATGTACGATGTACATACCGAAAAGTATTGAATGTAAATAATGTAGTACATACATGCGAAATTACGGGTGACAAAGTGTAATATTTCATATTTTATGCAGTAAAATATTCTAAGGGAAACATTGTGCTTTAGCTTACAAGGAGAGACTCTCACTTTTGTCCGGGGATTTTTATGAAACTTTTTGCAGTGGTGCAGTAAGTAGAGTAATGAAAAAGTGTGACGGCGTTCGTCTGAATAGGCCTTAGTTTCGCTGCAATAAATAATTGAAAACAGGCAACCCCGCAATACACGTCCATGCTAGCCGAGTATGCATGAAAGAACGCGATGTTCTCTGGTATATTTGTCATTTAATTTTCTTTTCGTTCGTTAAATTCTTTCCTTGATACTTACTATTAACTTATTAATAATAATAATAAATAGTATGCTTAATTTGTATTCCTGTTAAGTAACCTTTGTAAGCGATATTTTTCCATTTAAGGTAGTTAACGACTATCCTAAGAACATAAAAGGAGCTTGCATTCAAGTAATTTAGGATTTCGCAATCATAAAAGCGATTGCTTTCTAAAATTTTATGTAAACACCATTGTCTTATTGCATGTTTTGTTTGTTATATTGCATAAACATGCAAGTCTTTGGCGATATTCCTTCTTCCGGAGTTTACAACGTACTTTACTCGATTGGCTAGCAGGATGATTAGCATGATGTTAGCGTGTTCAATCCCTTACCGTCAAATAAGCGTATCGTACGTTAGTCAACATTCGATAAAGCTCTCCCAAAATCGATTCCCCGTAGGTTCTATTGGTGCGAAACGGTCTTACTTGTGAAACAATCGACACCTACGTTTGGTCTAAAGTGCTTTTATAAGCGAAAGAGTGCCGGTAGTCTAGTGATGGCTTACTTATGTTCGTACCATCATAGTTTTACAAATTCCGTCATCTGACTTACTATCGTTACCTCAAATAAGCATTCTACCCTGTCATTACCTTAGTGCTCCTTCAGGTATTATCTTTAGCAATCCCAGTCACAGGGAGTAGGATCTCCTGCTATGAAGAAATTCTCAAGCTCTAACAAAGCGATGTTTATTATTATCCAAAAATCCATCTCTCGCTTTCAGCGATGGCAAGTTTAAAAATTCTGTAGCCCGTCGGGCAGCACAACCTGCCATACACCCAGAAAGAAACAATTATTCCTTTCTTTTCTTTGATCACATTTTCTTTTCTTTTCTGGTTGTGCCAGATACTTCACTGACCAAACGCGATATAGTTATCTTCATCAGCCATTTTCAATCCGATATCGGATGTAGGCCTCCCCAAGCGCTTTCCAATTCTCTCTATTCTGAGCTTCTCTTTGCCATGTCACCCCTAAGTACTTAATGATGTCTCTGTTCTATCGGTCCTTTGGTCTCTTCGTATCTCTTGGTGTCCACTTCGGAACCGCTCTTGTCCAATTGGACAAGAGCGGTATCATGGGTTCGATATCAGAGGGTCTCAAAAATCGGAATTTTCCCATAAGAATGCATTGCGCGGAATTTGAAAATTATTTTGAGGCACTTATCGGTAAGATACAGTAACTAAAATCTCGGAGATTGAAGTTGAGGTACTCTTCTATGGTACCAATGGTAGATAATGTTACCAATTAAACGTGAGTTCGAAGCCAGATGGGTGCGAAATTTCTCCGTAAGAAATACATTGCTGCAATTTTTACCAATTTTTTTAATACCTTACCGATAAGCTGGAAAGATAAAACTCGGGCTGATAGCAGAGGCGTTTGAAATCATTCTTTCACGCGGTTCACTGTTTCTCTAATGGTCCTTGGTTCGATGCAAGAGCGTCATTCCGATTCTACCATGCATTTCAAACTTGGATAACGGAATCTTATTTTGGGACATTCCGATAAGATATTGAATCGAAACCTTGGGAAAGGTCAGAATTAGACTTACTTAATATTAAAATGTAATATTCTCCTACGAAAGCGTCCTGAGTTCGACCCCAGGTGGTCTTTTGCGCGAATTGTTCAATATTTTTTGAGGTCGTTCTCGATGTGATAGAACAATCAAAATCACGGGGTTGGCAGATGAGGTGGTTTTCTATAGTATCAATGAAAGAAATGTTACAAAATGACCGTAAGTTCGACGTCAGGTGGGTGCGAAATTCTCCCGTAAGGAATGCATTGCTGCAATATTTGACAATTTTTTTAATGCTTTCCTGATAAACTGGGAAGATAAAACCTGAAATGGGAGCGGAGGTGTTTGGAAACACTATTCCACTCAGTTTATTGTTTCTCTAATGGTCCTTGGATCGATGCCAGAGCGTCATTTCGATTCAAGCATGCATTTCAAAGGGGGATAAGGGAATCTTATTTTAGAACCTTCCCGATAAGATACTGAATAGAAACTTTGAAACATGTCCGAGTGGCACATATCTAACATTCGTATGCCATTGTCTCTCACAACGGGTCCTTAGTTCGACGCTAAGCGGTCTTTAACGCTATTTTTTGAAATTTATTTTGAGGCCGCTTTCGGTGCGATAGAGCAATGAAAATCAAGGTTTTTGCAGATGAGGTGGTCTTCTATAGTAACAAAGGAAGAAATGTTACCGAATGAGTGCTGTTTAGACGCCATGTGGATGCAAAATTCCTTCTTTTAAAATGTATTTTTGGAATTTTTATGAAATGCTTTCACAATAGCATGGAAAAATGACATCCGGAATGTGAAAAGGGACATACGAGTATATATATACATATGTATATATATATATGTATCGGAGAATAATTCGATACTTATGGTAAATTTTCACCGATTAGCTTGCAGTATGCAAGCAACTTACAACAAGCAACTATATATATATATATATATATATATATATATATATATATATATATATATATATATATATAGTAAATTACGTCTAATTTTGTAAATTATGTATTATGTAATATTTTAGACCGTTTACTATACTATATCTTTCTATATACACACATTCTAGCAACACGAGTTTCTATATTTACCATTGATTATAAAAATAGGCTTTTTGATAAGCCCTCTCTGGCTCAGTTAGACCTTGCTGCTAAGCTTACTGTAATACATTTTGAGGTCTATACCTTTTAATGATTATAATATTGAATTATAAATCTTAAAAGTAAAATTCTAATTTTGAGGAATGTCAGTAAATAATATTTCCCTATTTCCCTTTGAACATCTATATATATATATATATATATATATATATATATATATATATATATATATATATATATATATATATATATATATATATATATATATAAAGAAATAAACGAAGGAGAAATGAGTTATTTTGCTCTTTAAACCCGTTAATGTTATTCATGTTAAATTACAACTAAATCCTTATGATAGTCAAAGATCACTAATTCATTTTTTCATTTAAATTCTGTTTCGACTTTATAATAAGTAAGATATTGAATGCATGGTGGAGATTTTATTCATTCATTCAGCTGAATTTTTACTGAATCTTAGTTTGCTTTGCATTATAAATAACGAAGAATAGAGCGAAGGTGGGTTGTATATTAAAAAAATAGCAATTAAATAACTGAGGGAGGGAGGATAAGTGAGGGTTAATATAGAATAATCTCAGGAAGATACGACAAGTGAACGATGATTACAGCGTAGAGTATAAAGTGTATTGAAGTGTGCGGTAATGGTAAAATGTCCTTACCTTCGACAACCGCGATTCATTCGCCGATTTGACGGAGTGAATTTGCTGCTCCGGTGCTTTGGCTTCGGGCAAACTGGAATGGGAAAATTCATACTGCTTTTGTATTAACAAATGGAAAAGAAAATCATCTCTATTCAAAGGACATCGGATTTGAGAGCGCTCTCAAAACGTGCCTTTAATACGCGCGTTGTTCGCGGTTGAACCGCAGAGTTTTTTGGACTTGTATCCAAAATTTATTCTGGTTAATGCCACAAAGAACAAAAGCCAGACAGCGTTTTAAAAAATATCGAAAGTGTGCGGGGGTTCCAAATGAATTTTTTGACTTCCTTCACTCTATTCTCTGTTTAGCGTTTGAGATTTCAGCTTTTCGCGCACTCGGTTGGAGAAAAGATTAAATTGTGATTTATTCTCTCAATAGGAATTAAGCTCCCGTTTACGTATGTTGCCTCATTGGTGCATAGTTGAACGGGAATTTTTATTATATTAGATCTTACTGAATTATTTTAAGAGATTCATCAGAATCTATTATTCAGCAATTAGTGATAACATAATAATAATACTATGAAATGACTATAAAGTATTTTGACGCGATTGAGACTTATAAGTCTCTTATTACATCTAACCTTTTCCTATATAAATTTAAAAGAATGGGAGAGCTTGAAACAATTGCACAGAAGAAAACTACTTTTTGGTTAAGAAGCTACGTTTGAACTTGAAAATTATATAACAGCTGGAAAACATTTAAAAGAAGGAAGATGTGACGAAGTTGCAAAAACTACAGATACTTAGCTAAAATTTAAGGAAAACTGAGGGTAAATTTGATCTGAAAAGGAAACGAGCAATACAAACAATATGCTTTCACAATGATAATGCAAATAAGTCTGAAACAACCAAGCTCAACTTTGTGGTAGGAGCTTTACTGAAGAATTAAAAATTTCAAAGTATCTTTTTAATCTTATAATAAAAATTATAAAAATAGCATAGAAATATGTTTGCGTGAAAATCAACAGAAAAGAGTATTATGAAATATTAATATTAGATTACAAGAAAGGTCAGTATGAACATTACTATTAAGAAATTAGCCGAAAAAACGTAAATTACAAATTTTTATGTGAATATATTGAACTATTTCATTCTAGCTAAACTCCATGGTGTTGCACCGAGGGAATATATGGTTATCCATTTGATAAAATTCTGCACTGAAGTTAAAGCAACATCACTGAACAAACATTTTTTATTTCATTAACTAAAATTCTATAGTAAATCCCACTTTAATCAGTAATCGGCTTTATCACCGTTCATTGGGTTAAATGAATACTTGCAGTTGGGTTAATCGTAGAAATTGGACATACCTAATGTTATACAGCGATGAAACCAATTAAGAAAATGCTTTGGAACAAGGATGTTACCAGTTGTTCAGATTTTGGAATAAATGATTCGATGTACGAGTATTTTGAGAGGATTGAGAAAGTCAGACTTTCAGAAATCTTTCTTTTTATTTTACAAACAACATGAATAAAATGTTACATATATTTTATCCTTATCCTTATGAATCTTATCCTAACGAATACCTCAGTTCACTCGATGGATTTATCACATAATGAATTTAGACAAAATCAAAACATCACCACCAGTTTTACGTAAACCCTGTCTATATGCCGGTAATGACGTTTTAAGCTTATATTTATACGTATATAACCAAGATAAAACAATAAAATATACCTTCTGCATCCATTTTACTTATTTATTTTCTAGATTTTTCTTTTCTCATACGAAGTATAAAATCACTACCACTCTTCTGCAATAAAATTGCATCTTATCAGTTCACTGAATCAGAGTTTAATTGTGTACGACGTCGAGGTCTTCGTTCACGGAGGCTGTGATGATAAAACTGCTTGAATCATTTTAAGACCGAAGTAAATATCACTGTACGATCATAAAAACTATTTACAAACTTAACTAAGTAAAGAAGAAATGCAGTAGATAGCAATCCCGATGTTAACACATCCAGGTCGAAACATGATGATTGAAATATTAATTCAAGTTGTTTAACAAATGGTGAATTTGTATTTGTCTGACTATTTTTAACAGGAACCTGGAAAATATTCCTTTCAAATGGTAATTCATTTATATGTATTGGTGGAGTAAGAAGGGAGAAATGCCCCGGGCATCAAAAATGAATGTTTTAAAATAATATATAGAGGATTACATCCCATTACATCATATGTAGGTTACCTGAAAATGCTAGTCTTAAGTTTGTATGGACGTGATATGATAATGTCAAAAATGGAAATCGGAGCGTAATTTCCCGTACGTATTTACAAATAATATTATTTCAGTTAACACTCGTAAAGGGCGTAGATGAGCGCTCATATATCCGCTTACTTTATGAACCAAAATCAAATTCGAAAATCCTATTATCAATAATGATTATAAACTCGATAAAGAATGTTTCTTGCTTAGCATCGGTGGTTAATTCAGGAATATAAAAATGCAGGCATGTCCTAAAGTCGTCAAATATCTGAAAAATGAGATGTATTGGGTCATTTACCTGACCTATATTAGCTGCTGAGCTTCTCGATTCAGGATTTTCTTGCAAGTCTTACTCGGATATTCTCTCATTCCGTTTCCTTTTGAATCAAATAAAACGATTAGAAAGCTTTTCTACAAACACCGTGATAAATCTCTTTCATGGTCCGTATCCAGCATCATTACTTGAAATTTTTTTGCTTGATAACATACAGTCGCTCTATTGAAGTTGTTGAGTGGTCATAAGATCCTCCTGTGACTGAAGTATATCATCTGTAAAAGTAATTACATTTTGAGATCAGAACTATTTAGTTACTATTACTGGTTATTGGACAAAAATATTTTCCAAGAAAATAAAACGGATAAAGGAAACAAGTTGATAAGCATATAGTGAATTGGAGACGTCTTTAGGTTAGAAATCAAATACGCTTAGAAAGACACTGAATATACCAAAAAGAATGGCAACAAAATCTTTCAGTTTAAACATTATTTTATAATTCGAATTGATTGAACTCCCTCTAGAGTAATGTTATAAAAGCATTCCTCGAAAAAATGTTTTACCATTGTCGAAAAAATTTAGACAAGAGGTCCGTGAAAATATCAAAAGTATTCATAATTGTAAAGCAATTTATATATCGAGTAACTCGAAATTCTTAATTTAATTTGATATTTTAATTATATTTCTTCTATCCGAGCTAGTGTGTACTATTAAATATATATTTCCATTAGATCATGAAATAAATTCTGAACATAATACAGTTAGAAATCAACTATGTTCGTGACATTAGAAATAATAACGAATTTAACATTGATGTCTTCTAGATGAAGTAGTCTATTCCGTCTTGCTTCAATGTTTCTGCATTATAAATTAAATTGTTGATTAACAAATCGCTGGCTAATCAATCTTGATGCCCTAGAACCACAATCTATTTAGGATTCCATATTTACAAGAGATTTTCAGCGAAATAGTATTTATAATCACTCAAATTGAACTCTCCATCTTTAGTTACAAAAGTTTTTGCTGTTATCACAATATAATAGAAAATGAACTTATGTTCAAGACACATTCCCATTGACAGTTATGAGGGATGAAAACCGGAATAATGCAAGGTTTTTTCTTTCGATGAACACTATTTAGGAAACTCACAAACATTTATACATCCTAAAATAAACATTACAACCGCTTTATTAATAATTTTAAGAATTTAATAATTTATTAATAAATAATTAATAAATTATTATTAATTTTTAAGTATAAATTATATTGAAAATAAACGGATAATGCTACTAATGATTGCTATTTATTACCTTTATAGTTTTTTTATCATAAAACTTTTAACTTTTTCCATTTACCTCCAATTATGCCAATTTTATGTCAATTTTATGCCAAGGTGGTACATTTTTCTTCATCGTGACGTATAATCAGCAAAGCGTTATTTTAACATTTACGAGTCATGTGAAATACCGAATTCGAAAGTTATATCCAAGGAAAGTTCTTTATTTCTTGCCGGAACTACCTGTTAAGTTTCCAAATTGGTTATTCATCTCCTCTCTCGTTGGAATCGATGGAAAAATGAGCTTTCAAATCGTTCTCAGATGCTCTCGGTCCCCCGATGGAGTTTGATTAGGCACCGCGTGGAGCGCTGCGGTAGCGTGTGTTGCCTGTTTCTACGGGGAATCCGCACGGTTCGAGAAAATGCACGTGCCTTTGTAACAGCTGGTGTAGAAAGAGGATTTCCTAACCATTTTTACAGACGAAAGTTCCTCAATAAATCATACAGGAGGCGCTCTGTCTCCGAACTTCGGAGAATCACTTAGCATTTGAATAAGATTTATTGAGCCAAAAATTCTCAAGCTAAAGCAATGTTTCCCGCTTCATTTTCAATAATTCTTTTTCACTTATTTCGAATTTTTATGTTTATTCACGTAAATAGTTTATTTTGATCCATTTTGCTTTGCAGAAACTTCACCTCACTAGTAACCCATATTAGGAATCTTTCATATATGCACAAAATATATACTTCTTTTTGTTCCACAATTATTTGTATTTTGCAAGAGGAGACAAATTGGAACAGTTAATAAATATAATAACCCGAATAAATAATTGTGGAATTTTCGATAGATCCGCTGGATTAAATTGAGTCGACCATTTGAAAAATACCAGGATTCGATATTTGGAACAATAAATAAGAAAGGGATATAAAAGATACCGATAAATAACCGAATATTTCCTAAAAAGTTCTTCTTAAGCATTGCTCCGATGTGTCTCCGATGAAACATTTGTCCTTAATTTGTCTGAAAACTGTGAACAGTGTTTCACCAAATATATAAATATAATTGGTTGAATTTGGGTCTTTTCTCTGTAAAAGTAATGAGAGCCCAAAGATTACTTCGAATACTTTAAAATAAAATCCACGGCCGAGATGTTGTGGAAATTGAACTTCATTACTTTAAAATAGTCTTCTCAACTAGTGTATAGTATATTGGCGCATTGTAAGCTCTTATAGTATCGTCCAAGGGTAATTTGTTCTTCGGATTTTTTATCGCACGCACTTTTTACGCTATTTTTAGTTATTGATTGGGAGATTACCTAATTTTAATATTCAATAATGAACGTTGTCCTTGTTCTCACTTTGTATTTAAATTAAAATAGCAGGTATGATCATAATTAATTATTATTAAGTTGTTTTAATTTCATTTTTTCAGCAACTGTGATGTTTAGTGTGCGTTTAGCCGTTATTGGTTGTGGAAGAGTTCCGTTGCCTTAAAAACGTGAGTAACCGACGGCAGGTATTCATTGTAATAGGGCTGAGATTGTCCTTATTAGATTAGGTTGGTTTTCAGTCTTAAAATTATCTAAATTGGTAATATTATGAGTAGATAATATAGAATCCCATGCGAAATCGAGAATAATATTATACGGTATCATAATATTATATTAGTTATATAATATACTCGTTTTTGCTTGGTAGTCAAACTTTAATTTAAATTAATAATTTGCTTCATGTTATAAATAAGGATATCCTAACGACATAGATAGATATTCACGTCATTGTTTATATAAAGCGATTGAAATGATAAATAATCCCAGTCGGGGGTTTTTTTAGAATCAGATCAGTTTGTTAAAAAAGTACCATTCATCATCTTTTAAAAATATATCAAATAAAGTTTTGAAGTGAATCAAACTTTATTTTGCTGATTGTTACTTACGCCTATAGAATTGATAACAACCTTTAAAATGCAAAACTGAAGAGAATTTTCATATTTATAAAGCAAATTGTTTTAGAAGAAGTTTCGGGAAAGCTGCCTTTTTTCCCTTTAGGTCGTTTAGGTTCTTTAAGGTCGACGGAGGTCATCGACACAAGTGTTTCATTTTTCATAAAGAAAGAATACCGAATCGGTGACAATGGTCAAGCGTATTACAGAGCTTTTACGTCTCTCTTTGTAGCAAGAGATATTTTCCATTATTTCAAATCACAGACCTCTTTTATTTTAAAAAGAGAATGAAGCTGTTCATTTAGTTTCTTGGCTGCATTCTCTCGCTCTAAGACTTCGGCTTTCTATTTTCATCCGGATACACTTCTTTTAGAATACTTTTCTCAATATCTCCAGCACTTTCAGCCATTAATTGAAAACCTCAGGTTGATTTACGCTCGTTATGGCCTAGTTTCTATCCAGAAGAACTTATATCTGTCGTCGGAAGAGAAAAGAGGGAAAAAATATCTCCGGCTAATTCCAATCCTAGACATCTGGATTTTTCTGGATACAAATTCTCCAAACTGCGAGTCCAGAGAGTTGAAATTAAAAGAATGATAAATATCGAGATGAAATTAAAATACGAACATTTTATTGATTATCTTGGAATATTTTTCAATAATGCATATTAATACATAACAGTAAATAGCTTCATTTTTGCCTTATTATGTGCTTGGTGGGTTTGAGCACAGCTCTGCTGAATGTAGGGAGTTCTTTAAAAGTTTCTTTGAGATAGATTTTTTATCAAAAAAGGCGGCGGTTTTTAAATTTTTAACATCGAATCTTGCAATCGATAACCAAGCAGACGAGACTCAGCCTCTGAAGCTCTTTTAGTAAGAAAGCGGCGGTATTTTCTCAGATATACATTCATGCGAAAACATTTTGTTTAGATTTAGAGTGATGAGCTGATGTTCTGTAAATTTGTTTAAAATAGTTAAATTTTTTGATGGTTTGGTTCCATTCTAATTTTGAACTGATTGCGTAAAACTTTCTTCGATTTTTATTCACCTTTTGAAAAATTTTTACTTGCCTTGGACGAAATCATATACATCTCCACGTTTAAATATAGAATGTTGATGTGACGACACCTTGCATTTTAAATTAATGAACCTTTTCCAAAGCTGCATAAAGAAGTTTTACAGCCTTTCACCTAGCTCGCCCTCTGTGATTAAGAATTGAAACATTGCAATGAAAGTAGACTCAGATACTGCTTGGATGAATGGAGATAGATTCAAATTTGAATTACAAATATCTGGTGCATTTCAAGTATGCACATATTTCAATTAAATCTGAGTATTACTAATGATAAAAATAAAAAGGATATAAGGAATAAAGGAATAAAAAATAAGGAAAAATTTTGGTTCGAGTTGAAGTAACACAAGGTAAAAGGCGGAAAGAATGGCTGTATTACTTTTTTATTAATTTCTTACTAAATTCTTCTTCAAACATCTTCCATTTATTTTCATATGTATTCGCCACGAAAATGATTTCGAATCCTACAACTTACATTATAGCATGGCAATCTACCCAGGTACATGTAGATGTAGTCAAGATAACTTAAACGCTGTAGTGGGGGCTCAAAACACGGGGGAGCCACTGCTTCCCTTGTATTAATCATATACTAGACAAAATGAGTTCACTCGCAGTAAAACATTCCCAAGGTAAACCCACACCCCCATCAGAAGTCCATGAGAAGATTGCTTTCTGAATAAGTTGATCCATTTTCACTATGTTTTAAGTTTCAGTTGTAACCATTGAAACGAAAACACAGATCAAATTTAATCGATAACAATACAGTATAAGATTTTACGAGTTCTTTGTAAAATTTTCATTTGTGCAAGAGCAATTATATTCGGGAGAAATTAATTACAAAAGTTGATGCAATTAATCGAAACAAATATAGCGAAATCAGATGTATAGAATTGGATTGCACTTTTGAAAAAATTATGCTGGAATTTAATAATAAATTGCCGGGATGAATATTACCACTTATCATTAAGCCTACTGAATGTTTTTTTTTAATTCCGCCGGAAAAGAAAAGAAAAAATATCATAAAAACATTTTTGTAAAGGTGATAAAACTGAATTAAAGAGATTTTTACAATTATATGCTGAGAGAATCAGTGTGGGCATGGCATAAAATATGTGTCAGGAACATTTCGATAGTTATGAGGTGCTATATGAATGACAAAGTACAAATTATTTAATATTATTCACCGAAACCTCCTCGTCCTTATTCACGTCTCTCAAATCAGATGACATAATCCGCTGTTCCAAAAATCATTTGTCAAATCAGCTCGTCGGGAGTAATTTATACGAATGTCTAGGAGAGACTTATTAGGATTTGTTTTCTATAGTTAAAGTAGGTCAAGTTCTCATTTATAAAATTTTTCGTTGTTGCAATATTAATAATTTTTTAAAGTTTATTAAATTTAATCTGAAATAAGCTTTAGAAATTAGGGATATTCCGAAAATTATTTTTAGAAATTAGAAACTAAATAAGAAAAAGCTTTAGACGTTAGAAGTCAAAAAGTGACGTGACTGAGACTCGAACACAGGTCTACCACTTTCCGGAGATGCACTCCGTACATATATTCCACGAACTACAATTTTGTTCAAATCCTACTTCTGTGATAACGAGGACCCAAGATGGTGGTTGATGATAAGACATTCCATTTGCCTTACTTTGAATTTTTGCCTTATCTTGAATTGAAACAGTCATTTTTAAGCAGGTAATTAATTTAAATACACATTTAATTAAGTATGTCAATCAAACACTATCCTCTAAATCTGAAATCGATGAAGTTTTGTTTTGATTTGCTAAATTACTTATAATCGGAATACACTAATGCTTATAAATCATACTTGCACGAATGGACAAAAATTAACATCTTAGCACATGTAGGTGTGCAACTTGTAAAGCGACCCCTGCGGCAGTTGGAGCACTGCTTTTCATCTGAAAAGAAATTGACGTGGCGTGGTAGTTTAGCAGTGATAATTAGTGCTCGGAAAACCTGAGTCCCAGCTTCTGTTTCTCCTCGGGTTTCCAATCACTTAGATATTCGTGCGAATATAAAACCTTTTCACCATTATTCATCATTGAGTTTGATCGACGAAATCTCGAATTATCTCTAACATTTTCTGATCCGCATTAATTATTAGTTCGACCGATATCTCATGGCTGCAGAATCGACGAGTAGAAGAATAAAAATAGAATTATTCCGAAAATCTCAATGTACTAAATAATTAACACATTTAGTGGATTGCATGGCATTGGAAAAGATGGGGAAAACGCAAATGCCAGAAGATAAACATTTTCAGGATTATTTTGTATTTTTTTACGACTTACTCCAAGAGCACACATGTTTATGACACAACTTAACCCTTGGAAAGTGGCTGTTCGGAGAATCCCAATGAATTTTCGCGGAATCCTGTTTGGGAAACCTTAAATCTGAAGGCCAGCGTTTTCAAAGAAATTTCCGCAAAAAATAAGGCAAAGCAGGCGAAAGTGCAACGTTAGTGACACGCAAGGAAAAATTGCTCGTAAAATGAAAAATTATATATTAAGGAAATCCTTAAAATTTTCCTCATTACAACGCTATGAATTTTCAGTGTTTCTCAGCTAATATTTACGGATTTTTTCCAACTCTGCGGTGAAAATTTTCCCTCTTACTTTTTTTCTCTTAGGATACATTCCACAGCTGTGTTTCGTATTTATTATTTTCAATACTGTTCAATCTATAAATGAAGGGATTCAAAAGATCCCTATTTGAATACCGAATAACTACCTTCTATATCATTAACACACCTTTATCAATTGTTTATCCACAGTGTAGTCCACTTTTAAAAGCTAGATAATGTGAAATGAAGACCGAAGTTGTTTAGTGGGTAAGGAAGTTCAAGTGAGTTAAAATTCCAGCTCCTCCCCATCAATCTTCAATCGAATTAAGACTGATAGATTTGAAACTGATGCGGTAAATGTGGAAAATTTAAACCTAACTTAATCTTTATATATTGATTAAGGTTAAAATTTGAGTTATATAAATTTATATTTCAGCCTAAAATTTAGTTAGGAATGAAATGACTTGCTGAGAGAGATGCTGATGATATACATCCAGAACAAAAAGAGATCCGCGAAAAATTAGCCTTTGTATATGCTCATTTAATTGGAAACAGTATCAAGACCTAAGTGTATTAGGATTTAACAGAAGTTCTGTTAATCATCTTACTAGATTAAAAAACAGTGAGAATGATGAATGGAAGAGAGTCAACGCCCTTTAGTGTTGATGATGACAATATCGCTTTTTACATCCTCCAGAAAACAGTAACGCAAATTCAGGTAATAAGTCAATGTTTAACAGTAAAATTAATGAAAAGTAGTTGGCAAAATTTCAACGTCAACTTAAAATACTTTCTTTGGAATTATATCAGATAATTATAGGTTGTAGGCTGCTGAAGAAAATGAAGGATACTATACTACGGAGAAAATATACCTTGTAATAGTATGTCATAAAACAATAAATTGGAGCATGAAACGAATACAAGTGGTATCAGGAAATTAAACAAACAACCAGGAACAATATTTTTCAGTTAAAATTTACAATTTCGGCAATATCAACACTGAAAGAAGCTCTCAGTATAATGAGGTTTCCTAGGTACCAAGTTAGGTATTTAAGCCCACAAAGTTTTTCTTCCGTGCTCTTTATTTCGTAAGATCTCTTTTCTGCGTGTGCTATTTAACGAAGGGTTAGACATACAATTTCTCCATCTCAGACGCCTGAATAAAGACATATTCTTATCATTACTAATATTGTTACAATGATCGATTTCTTCGATTGCGGATTAGCATATTGACCAGTAGTTCCCAGCGGAGTGAATGATCGATCGATCACAAGGAAATATTTAAAGAAACGAAATTAAAAGTTATTTTTCTTTTATTTTGAAAATTAAAATGCAAAGGCTAAATTCATCTGAAGTTAACTTAAAATTTTGTTTGCTTACAGAACGATCTGAACGCTATTTCAGGTTGGTGCAGTGATGACAGACTTGAAAGTAAAGAAGTGCGTAGCCATGAATTTTACACGTTCCACTAATGTTACTCGCGTACCCTATAATATTTCAGGATAACCATTGCAGTTCGTGAAGCATCATAAATATGTAGGTACTACGCTAAGTATTAGTAGTTAGTATTGGCATTAGTAGTTTTTCCTTCAAAGAGCATATTCAAAACGTAGTAGGTAAAGCGAATAGGCTGCAAAGTTTAGCTGGTAGAATTCTAAGGGGTTGCTCATGGAGAGTAAAAGAAATAGCGTACTTTTCCCTGATTCGGAATGCGATTTGGGATCCGCACCAAGTGGGATTAACTTTCAGCCTTGAAATGGTTCAACGTAGGGCAGCTAGATTTGTGAAGGGAGATTTCAGATTTGACAGCAGTGTTTCAACTATGATAGAATCCCTTGATTGAGATTCGCTTAGTGATAGAATATTACCGTAGGATGCTTTTTAATAAATTTATCACTACGGATTATGGGGAGGAGGTAGTTGATATTGTCACACCAGTTATTAACGTACGCGATCTTCGAGACAAAACGAAGAAGCGTTATAGGGAAATAGTTGCCAGGACAGATAGTTATTTCTGGTCATTTTTCCACGAAGTATTAGAGAAGCCAACAGCAGTCAAGGGTAGATAGGGCTATCGGTGTTTTGCCCCCGCTGTCATGCCCCAGTGGCGGTTTGCAATGTAAGTGTAAATTTAAAATTTGATTTCCAATTTTCATTGATTGAATTTCACTAATATAGTTAACTTCACCATTCAACTAGATGAAATGGTTATATTTCTTTAATTTCCGTACCTCTTGTACGCGTCTCCATGAAATGGACCGCAGAAGCAGACACTATCCGCCAATGAAGATAAAAATCTCCCTCTCTAGTTAGGGTAATCATGGTAAATCAGGGAGCGCACTTCCTTCAGTCCCTAACGTACTTGGGAGCACAAACAGCCATTCCCTAAGGGGGAATCGAACCCCATTCGGTCGCCTCTTAGAACCTCGGCATGCCAGTAAGAATAGGAACTGCCGTGCAACTTGCCTGCTGTTTAGATCGAGTTATATTCCATGCACAATCGCGCTATCCTGAGGCACTCGCTTCCCTTGATTCCGTCATGTGTGATCAAAACCAGTGTCGGGGAGGCCCCCTCCATCGATTCCTCCCCTCCGTGCACTGTTGCCACGTCTCCTCACGCTCTCCTTTGGGCGTCCAAAATGGATCACTCCAATGTTTCGTGAAAGATGATCGAGTACGTCATTAATGGTGAAGATTGGAAACTAATAACGAAACTTTGAGGACACGCATTGTCTTTAAATCCTCACATGAACTATATCCTTTATTTAATTCTTGGTCACTGTGAGCTTAGATGCGTATTTCTTCCTCGTCTATTTCAATTCATCCCTAAATATAATGTTGTTTTAAATTAATAACTGTCACATGGTCGCAAACCTACAAGTAATTGTATATATTTGAAGGATAAAGATAGGTCGCAGAAAAGGTAGCTCCATAGCAAAGGGTCTCTTTGAGAATTGTTTGCCTTATAATGTGTATATAGTTTGGGGAGAATTTATCGTAGTTATTTTGAAAGATTCTCTATTATGTATGAATTTTCCTAATTTAGGAATCTATTTTATTGAAATAAAAGAACTTGGAACTCGGTCGTTAATGAATAAATGATTCGAAAATCTCTCCAATCGCCAAATATACCGGTGAATGATCGGACGATTACTCGAAGGAAGGATGCCGCGGATTAAGACAAAATATGATGTAATTGACAGCAATTAGATTACCGACTTCGTAAATTCTTTTTGTTCTCTCATATTCTCTTTCTAAATTGGCGACGTCAGATTTTTAAATGATAAATACGTATTTGAGAAAGACACAAATTGGCAGTAACGGCTTCGATGCGTCCACGTCATATCAAGTTTTTCTTTTCTCAAATAGGTATATATATTACTTTAAATGATGTGGCATGACAACGATTTCTTCCTTGTGTAGGTTAAAATTATTATAAAATAAATATTTAACCACTCCTCTCTATCAAATATAATAACATCGTGTCATATTCATGGATTCAATTGTTTTTTAAACAAATTCAGCAATTCATTAAAAGACTTCACGAAGAGGAATGAGATATGTTTCAAACAAAATCAATACTTCCGTATTCTATGATAATGAGAATTAAGACATTTTCCATTGATTTAATTACGCAATGTTCATATTCAGTATTTACACTTAATAAGTAGTATATTTCAAAATAGGCTTTTGATCTAAGAATTTCGGATACGTAAGAGTAGCTTAAAGAGAAAGAAGTTTAAAAATAGTCTTAACTATGTGATGGTGAAGCAATTTAAATTAAAGCTTGATTTAAATGCCTTAGTTGTGATGTGTGTATATGAATGCTCTTAAACACTAACCGCAAGTCACTATGAAATTATAACTCTTATAAATGAAATATTAATACGTGGTAGTAGAAGAAATAATATGTATTTTAAAGCCATCTTCTATGGGTTTAATTCGATAAAATTTTTACTGGCATTAGTGGGAAGCCGATCAATTTCGGCATTGGGGGCTTTGGAAAACTTGCGTCCCGGCCGTTTTCTTCCCGGACATTTGCGTCCCACGGACTTTTGCGTTCCGGACAATTGTGTCCCAGGGATAATCACTTCCCGGTTTGCATTCCTGCCGACAATCGCGTACGAGGAATCCTGAATGTTTCTGAGGGTAATTTAAATCAGAATTTTTAGTAAATATTAGAATTATTAAAGATCATAATTAATATTCCGCTTATCAGTTCTATGTACAATTTACCATGTTCTGGCACGCTAGTCCTGCGAAAATGCAGCTGTCCTATTGACGCAATTGTCCTGGAAGCAATTTCCCGCGCTTGCTTATTCCATAAATGTTGACATATCTACGGAATGCATTCTTAATTTTAATGATGATAAGAGTGTGGGAGATGTTGCGCAATTGAGTCCTTTTCTGTTTCAAGGAATCCTACGTATTTTAACCGATTGAAATTAAGCAATCTGCATTACGTTTCGTTTCCGAACGAATATTCATCCCGGTCTTGTTTTAACCCTGACCTTCCCGTTTGTGGCAAGTATTTCTGTTCATATCGACCACTTCGCTTCCCACCCACGCCACTCTTCCCTTTGATGGAGGCACCAAATTCTCTCTTCGGGTGTCTCATCTTTTTTCCTTATCACCAAATCAACAATTCTAACACATTTTCAGATCTCATCCACCCTTTGCGTGCCCTCCAGAACTCTCCCCTCATCATTATCTACTTCCTTCCCACTTTTCTTTGTTACCGCACAACTCTTTCAGAAAAAAGCAAGTCTTACGTGTTATTATCACCCCATCGTAATTTCTCTCCTCCCCGGGGAGCACTGACCCCATGCACGCGGTTGCACTCCCAACAATTCGTGGACGTGGCACAAACACGATTTTATCGCGCCAGACTCCGTTAATCGGAGGTGCTGCCATAATCGAGGTAGCGCCGGAAGATGGAATTCGCGCTAATGGCCGAACGTATATTTTAGTGTGTTCTCGTGGAGGCGTCTCCTCCGGAGGAAGCGTTTTTTTCCGTGAAATTCCCCCCGTGAGGAGTGCGCCACCGTTTATTACTTCCGCAGATCCGAGATTTCAATCTAAATTATTTACGAAAACTAGGAAGGCCGCCTGGCGTTTTCGTTATCTCGGTCGTTATTTAGGGGTTTAGTAGGTTTCCAGAAAAAATAACGTGTCTTCAACCCGGCTAAGGTGTGGTAATTTATTAATGATGGACATTGATGGAAATTTCCGCAGAACGAATTTGTGGGTTCGCTTCCATTCATTATGAGGAGCGTAATTATTCCCGAGTGCTTTACGGATGGATTCCACGTTCGGAAGACATATCTATTTTGTGCAGCACACGGGGGTGGCGTAATATGCCCATTTTCCAACTCTCTGAATAAATGGTACCTTTTCACTTTATCATGACGCCGTTGAACAATTTGACCAAATTTTATTGAGAAGAGATTGCGCGAAAATCTGAAGGATTTTGATTAGTTTCCAATTTTAAGCATTTTCCGTGGTGCGAAATATGGTTCATTTGAAACGCTGAAACGATGATCCTCGTACTAAACGTACAAAATCCGAATACGTCGAAAATTACAAATTCACGTGTAAGCGCTCATAGTTCGTTATTCCACTTATATGTACAATTAACGATATGATTGGCAAGCATCAAAGTTAATCGTTGAAAGAGTGCATTATAGTTGATATTTTAATTGGGGTGAAAGAAATGGTCTCTGATGTTTTTGTTCGATAAATAAAACCGTTTTATAGAGGGCATTTCAAATAATTGAAGTGAAATTTAGTAAAATCACACAACATGCAGCATATCATAGTTAGTGGAAAATTAGATGAAACGTACTAGTTGTAGAAATATTTCTGAAGTCTGAATCTTTCTTTTATAAATCCATGTAGATCTCAGTATTTTCCTCTATATAAATTAATTAATATTATTCTAAGTTTTATCATTGTAAAGCACTTTCGGTATTCAAAGTTTTTAAAACACGAAAGGTATATGATTGGAAATGATAAAGAAATTTGAAGAAACGTTCTCATATCTTTCTGAAGGTCATTTTGTGTTAACATGAAATTTGGAGAATATTATATATGCTTCAGCTTGGTAAGTAACTTCAGCGTATCAAAATAACTCTCAAAAACCTTTTCAGCTATCCTAATATCCGGAAGAAAATATTTTAGATTTCTAATCATTACTAAACATCCTTGTTACAGACAGTATCGCAGGAATTGAGCTTAAATTCCCGCTGTAGACAATATTCTCTGATTTGTGTGGATTATATATAGTTCTATAGAGATAGATAATTCTATAGAGATAGACAATTATAATTTATCTTTCTCTATATACTTAAAAATTTCACGAGATAGTTTTTATTTTAAGATGATTATTGCGTGAACTAGAGTATTATCAAGTTGCCGAATATGCCGCGATGAATTAGTACAACTGTAATTGGTATATTTTGATATGCAATGTTTCTGCTACAAATAGGTTTATGAAATTCATCCTGGAGATAAACGATGTGGTGATTTGTGTAACTACGCAATGCAGAAATGTCAATTTTGAGAATACTTTAGTTGATATTTAATTCTGTTTACTTAACTTCGCATTAGCGAAGGGACATAGTGATGTTTTGAAAGGCTGCAATTTAACTCTGTAATAGGAATATAAATTCTACTGTCAAATCTTCTTCATTATGCGTTCTCTGTTACACGAGTTATATATTTTATTCCCACTGCAATAATTACTGTATGGACGTCCTTTTTCTCTTTTCTAATCTTATTTAATCAATCTGAAACTTTTGTAGTCATATTTTGTTTTTAATTTTTATTTTCATCCCCTTAGATGCCCGATTTACTCGATTTGGATTATCTTCCGTTGTAAATTTAATGAGCGAAAATGTCGTCTTAACGAACTTAATCTTTTAACAAAATCTGGGGCATTTTTTCTATCAACTTCTTTGATAAATTCTAGTTCAAAACGATTTCTTTTCCAAATTGAAATTTTGGGCAGCTGAATTTAAACGTGGCCGTAAGAGCTTGGGAGACGATGAACGTTCGGGACGTCCAAAAAATGCAACTACCGACGAAAATATCACCAAAGTTCACCAAATGGTGCTAGACGACCGCCGAATTAAAGTGAGTGGGATAGCAGAGGTTATGAACATTTCAAATGAACGTGTTTGTCACATATTTTGGTGCCGCGTTTGCTCACGTTAGACCAAAAATGTGTTCGAATGAACATTTTCCAGGCTTTGTTGGCGCAGTTTAGGCGCAATAAATCCGAGTTTTGGCGCCGATTAATTACTGTAGATGAAACTTGGATACACCGTTATACGCCCGAAACAAAAATACAGTCCAAACAGTGGACTGCACAGGGGGAACCGGCTCCAAAAAAGCAAAACCTGTTTTTTTTTTTGCTGGGAAAGTGATGGCGACTGTTTTTTGGGATAGTCATAGAGTTATTTTAATCGATTATCTTCAAAAAGTAAAAACCATTACAAGAGCATACTACGCATCATTATTTGACAAGCTGAAGGCAGAACTTGGGGAAAAAGGGCCACATTTGCAGAAAAAGAAAATCCTGTTTCACCAAGACAACGCACCGTCTCAAACCTCAGCGGTTGCCATGGCGAAAATCCACGAATTACGGTTTGAACCTTACTCACCAGATCTAGCCCCAAGCGACTTCTTTTTGTTCCCTCATATAAGAACTGCGCTCGGAGGACAGAAATTTTCGTCAAATGAAGAGGCAATCAACTTCGTGAACAATTATTTTACATAAAAACGCCGAGTACTATTTGGACGTGTTACAGAGATAGGATAATCGCTGTGAAAAGTGTGTAGAGTTACAAGGAGACTATGTTGGAAAATGAAAAAAAAATCAGAAAAAATGTCTTGTATCTTTGTTAGGTCGGAAACTTTTCAGACCAACGTCGAGTGTGTGTGTGTGTGTATGTATGTATATATATATATATATATATATATATATATATATATATATATATATATATATATATATATATATATATATATATATATATATATATATAATTTTATTGTACGCATTACTTAATTATAGCAAATGTTTTAGCAGTTCACAAATCTGTGAGGTTCTTGCAAGAGAAGTTTAGTACAACTGATAAATTTTTTAAACTCACTGCGAACAGAATAAGCAGAATTCTGGATATTTATTTTAACTTTTATCACAAATAAAGCTTTTTTAATAACTGGCACGTTGTTTAGTTGTGTAATAATTAAATTTTACTTCTTGTAATATTATTGCACGTAAAAGAATGTTCTGCCGATAGAGAGGGAGACATGAAAAGACTTTTGATATGTGAGTGCGGTTAAGCTAGAGAAAGTAGGTTAGATTGGATGGAAAAACAAACAAGAAAACGTCGGGGTGATAAAGGAATATTGACGAAAGAATGGGAAAACAGAAAAGATACAGGAAAATTCTCAAAGAAGATAGGTTGCCAGAAGGGCAATTAAAAAATGTTATTGGAAAAAGAAATGAATTAGTAAAAGAATTTTTAGATATAATTGAGGTTGAGGAAGTCAATGGGTGTAACAATTACCTTGAAATGTAAAACATTTACTGATATTCCATATGATATTCATTTAACTACTTTTGGCGTGGAATCATTTACAACGGCCTATAACAGATATGGTATGAATTGAACAAATGACCAGATGACACCGATTACAAGGTTTCCACAATCACTTGTAAGGCTTTATGGAGTCAACTGGCCGATTTTCTTACGCATACGCATGTATGAAATCATTTAGAGTGCATTTGCCGATCTTAGCCTTTTTTTGAAGGTTTAGATAGAATAAATCTGATTATTCTTTCTCATGGACATTTTTATATAGAGGTTCACATTTCATCAGTCACCCATTTCATTGCCTGATTTGCTCAGGATGAGATATTTTATCTACGATGATAAGAAGATCTATAGTATCAATGTTATCATAAGGACGGGATATACGTTTCTTTCTCTTAACTCAGTGATATCTACGATGATCCTTGATACAGTTGGTTGTAAAAAGATGCATGTAAATAGGAGTACGGCATCCTGGACTAAATATAAGACACACAGTGAATATATTGCAAACCTAATTTACGTTTTTATCCTTGAGTAACTACAGTATTTCAATACTTGTTCTCCTGATTTCTCTTAAAATTTGTCCAGTTTATTATTATTATATATTAATTAACACAGGAATTAAAATATTTTATTTCTACAAATATCCATTGGATTACCCTGAAATCTCCTCATTTGCAATATAAGTCTGAAATAGAAGACCCTAAGTTAGGTAGGTTGACTAAATATTTAGCCACCAGGCCTTTGATTCTCCACAACCGCATTGGTTTCACATAAAAAGTGTTGAGAGTGATACCGCCTGCAGTGAAGGACACGTCAGAGTGATTGAAATCTCCAATCGAGTCGGGCACATCTGTTTAGTGAGATCTGTTTGTATTGCCTCTAGCGATACGTGAAGTGTTTCAAGGTCGACAAGACACTGCAAAGGAAGGCTGGGGCTGCTTTGTGCCAAAATTGATTATAATCTATATGCTAGTATATTGCGCTTCTTATCAGAAGTTATTTTCCATTTCAAATGCATAAGAAAAATGTTCTGATTAAGAAATCGAAGGCTGTAGAATGGTTTTGATACAAACAAAATCTCTTTAATACATAGGTTTAATCGCGAATTAGAAAAGATACAACGAAAGGTTATACGTTTTGTGAAAAGCTATAACAGATCAGTTAGCGTTATTAGATTGCGCATAGAGGTAGGATAAAATCTATAGAGGAAAGAAGACTTAACAAAAGACTTAGTTTGCTTAATAAATTCAGAGAGAGTACGTTCGTAGAAGATGTAGCAGACATTATACACCCTTCTTGTTACATAGGCCGTTCTGATACAGTGAGGAATATTAGAGAAGATACAAGAACCAGTCAATTCAAGAATTCTTTTTTTCCGAGAACGCGAAGGGAAACGATTAGGAATGGTTCATACTTCCGCTGCTTTATGCCAAAAGGTGACTTCCAGGGTAAATAAGTAGATGTAGATTTGTTTTCATTGGATAGCAAAGGCATTTTATTGTAACGATTACCTAGAAAGCTCATCTTATAAGTGTTTTATCTGAAATCATTGCGAATCTACTGCAATTTTTACCGCGAAATGCAACTGATTCGAATTCATGATTGCGAATTTACCGATAAATCTTCTTCTTCACAAATCTTTTCAATTACAGGGCTCCCGAATGGCCAAGTGGGCTACGTTTAATCACAGCGTTCCCGGGTTTGATTCCCTGTGTTGCTATGTAAGGTAAATGACCCTACCTCTCGAAACACTATTGACTTTACTAATATTATTCGCTTTTATTGCCCCCCCCCCGGAGCCAAGAAATAATTTTTAGAGATCAAGTTACAATGACATTGAATAATTTAAAGTTAAACTTCGTAGAAATAAAAAAATCTTCATTCCAAGAAAATACGTCACGGTTGAGAAATTTTTGGAAATTTGTCATCAGTTGGCCAAAGATCTCTAATACATTTTTATTTGATTCCTAACTATTATTTAAATTAATACAAGTTAACTCGATACCGCAAAAATGAGACTGCGAATAATTATTGGACTATTGGTGTCATGTGAAACAACGTTGATAATTCACTCCGCCGCAACCCTCATTTCTACTACTTTGCATTTGGAAATTTTCATTAACGAAAGAGCGTTAAAATGGAAATCCTACTCATCATGACAAACATCGAGTCCTCTGCATTTCAAGTATCAGTAATGACCCCTTGCCTAATTGTGGATGCACATGCTGATAGTTAAAGCTGTACTGCAATTAAAAATGCGACTGAAATAGCCATCGTCCATCCGTCTCTCGGTACCCAGTTAAGTTGATTGGGAAAGTATTTAATTAGAAGAAATTGCAATCGAAGAAATTAGTTTTGCGAGTGACAAATCCAAAACACTGGGTAATTACCATTAGATTAGTTTACCTTCAGAGCTTCAGATAACTCATCAACGAAATTAAATATACTTACCGAAATTACAAAATAAAATCTTATTCATATCCTCATTCTTTAGAAACTCATTAAATTCAAGAAAGCGTAAATACACGAGAATCGTGCTACTTATACTTTACATTTGGCTGTTATGCTCCCATGGTTGCGAATTTTCACTATTGAGATTTAAAGCGTACGTTAAGACGTACTCCGAAGAATATGGTTGGTCAAGATAATCTTCATCTTACTCAGAAAATTTTAAGGCTACAAAGCAAGTAGGAGACCTATAAAACAAGATGAAGAATGAAAACGAATGTTACCAGTGAGATAGATGTGATAAAATCAGAGCATGAGTCTGCAGCATAGCATCAAGCCATTCGTTCCGGTTTTCGTTTAACGATAATAAAAAATATCGGTTCAATTCTGGTTTCTTTCTCTCTCGAACCAGTTCGAACAATCCTTTCCCAGCTCCGACCATTGTGATGTAATGTTTCTCTGAAATTTTGTTTTATTATTTCTTGATATTTCCATTTACACTAAGTTAAACTTAGGTTAACTTTTAGCAGTAGTTGCTTGCAAAGCGAATTTACACAGTATAGTTAACCTTCCTCCTGTTACAATAAATTAAAATATGAATTGTAGGCAATAAAAAATCGGAAGGGAACAAATATCGATTTTCGGTTTTGGTTCGGGTGTCACTCCGGCTAAAAGTGACCTTTTCGGTTCCGATTGGCGGTCGACAGCACACCGTTTTTGCATCGGGTACATTCGGCGGCATAACCAGGTATGCAAGGTTTGAATAAATCTTAATTAAAATGGAAAGAACATCGAAAAAATCTGAGGTGGCCGTAAGGTCTCATAAGTTCTATTCCAGAATGTTCCAAACAGGTTATTTTTTGCTTAAGTATGTACTGTGATACAATTCGAAGATGAGCTTAATGTTCCTCCCAATATGAGCTCGATAAGATATTCAATAAGTTTCTATAGAACCGAATTACAATCAAGCGATGGCTTTATTCTTACCAAAGTTAACCGTATTTGGGTTTCGAAAAATCTTTCGTAATCTTTCGAAACGAACGTAAATTCTATATATTTTCTTTGCGACCCTTATTCTTTTGCAAATATTAAATCAAAAATATTTTACACAAGATATCGGCATGTATATCTAAAGAGAGGAATCTTCGTAAAATTTTATTGTTATCCTCTCATGTTGTTCTCGAATAGAATTTGCGAAAATACTGAAACATATTGACTTTTGTAAAATTATGCACAACCCATCTTGACATCAAATTCGATTGTCTCCTCTTACATACATATATTGGGGAAGGTAAGGAATCAATAGGGAGGCATAAATATCTTTCTCTTATATTCAGAGTATTGCAACATATTGAAAAATAACTGGATACTTAAGTGTATGCATAGAAATATGAAATTTGATGAGATGTCAGCTACGAGGTCTTCCCTTCGTTAAATTACCGTTACAAATAACTATTTAAGCTATCTGAAAAAGTAAGTAAAAGGAATAATGAGTGACGAAAAGACAGAATAAGAAAGAGATTAGAGCAATAACACTTTCAAATAATGGAAATTCTGAATGCATGAAATTCGAAAATTACAAAATTTTAGAAAGTACGAATCGACATCTTTGAGGTGTGCATTTTATTTTTGAAGCTCATTATTTTTAAGATTTTATTAAAACTTTATTCGTCACCTTATTTTTCTCTTACTCTATTATTCCAATTACTTATGGGATAGGCCGATGATTTTAATTATAAGTGGTCGTAATGATGATGCATTCACTTTATAGCTTTAATTTTACGCCCGGATCTGTCGTTAACTCAGGAAAATTGGACTCGGACCGAAATCCAACTCGCTTCCAGCTGACAAGCGTCCAATGGACCCATCTTCAGTTAGCTTTAATCCAATTCTCTGCCTCACTCAGCCTTATCTGTTCTGAAATAGTGTCTAAATAGCTTTGGAATATTGATAATAATATTTGAATTTAAATCTATTTTCCGCTCGAGTCCAAAGATAAACTGAAAGTTTCCTCTCGCAAACATAGATAGAAGTAGCCAGAGCTCCCAAAGATCTTCGGAGCGGCAATGTTTTCGGGCAAATGGATAAATTGTAATTCAGTGCCACTAAAGTGATGTATGAAAATCATCTAAAAAGGTTTCTGCATAGCCCTGCGGGTTTTGTATTTATAATCACCGAATCACGTATCTGATAAATAGTGTTTACCTTGTGAGATATGCGTCTAAAAGAGGTTTCATTTCATCTTAAAAAGTAACGAAGTGTTACTCTACGCTAGGTTAACATTCCATTTTCTTTCTGCTCAATGTGAAAGTTGGCTTGATTACATGCCTTGAAGACTGAAATCACGTACGCCATCAATTCTCATCTTGTGCTTCTTAGCACTAACTCTTAATATTATCCTAGGTTACTGTCATCAAGACACCGGAGAGAAGTTTGTATTTCCAAACTCTCTTCTTTTAGCCTCTGTACGTATATGTCTCTAACTCTGTTCCATTAAGTACAAATTCCTCGATTGTTCATAGTATTCTTCCGATCCTTGCTTATTTCTATCGTTTCAGAATTTTCCGTACATCCGGACCGTGATAAAAAAATGACGTATTTTTCTTTCTACAAAAACCACAAATTTATATTATACTTAATACTATTTAAATCTACTTTATACTGTATAAAATCAGAACTCATGTATGTATGTATTTGTGTTACACTCTGACGGGGGTCAAATGCAAGGTGGGACTAACTAGCCCTAATTTCGCCCAATAATAAAGACGTTTTGTATTGCAATCTTTTCATACAATCCTTTTTATTACTAAAACTACCTATTTACTTTCCACATTTCATTCTCCTAATTCAGCACTCCTTACATCAGTTCAGCTCTCTCTTCAACCACATTCTTTTCCTCTAAGTCATTTCTTCTCTTTCCACATATCAACAGGAATGATTCTTTTTCATTTCCGTGTCTAATATCCTAAGTACATATATTTCCTAGTTCTGCGTTGTAATCAACGTATTGTTGGATTTCAATGCTACCCTTGTTCAGAAAATAGTGGATCACACAGAATTCGTAGGCTGAGTAATTCGGAGAAACGGTGATCTGGCTAAACTGTGCCATAGTTAACCATAAAAGTAGCTCTACCGTTATCTAGAAATACTGAATATGTTATTTATGGCATAGCCGACAAACCTAATACTAGGTTTCTTTCCCCGTTTCCGGCTCCGTTTTACTTTCTGAACTGGAATTTTTCACTGCATTAAATTTTCAGCTAAGTTTCAGAAAAAATAGAGTTTGCTCGAACTTAAGTGCAAACCGACCCGTTCACTCAGTTATGTCCTTAACGTTTGATTCTCTCCAACATTGACCCCAATGGATTGATGGCAGTGAGTCACACTTATTCCGAGGCAAACGTCTACTTTCCTCCTCAGTGACTTAGGTAAAGGACAATTTTCCTTACGTGATTAAATATTACTGACATTAAGTATAAATTCTTGCAAATGGATTAATGCTCTAACTGATCGAACCAAAACAAATGTCGCAAATGCAATTTTTATGGGAAATCTCAATATCAGATATAAATCAATATCAGATAAAATTATATGTATTAGTTAATAAAATACTTTTATGAGATATAAATATCGATATCCGACAAAATCTTTGGATTAAAATGATAGGAGCTTAATAAATATGGTAGATGTGCATATCCTAATCCTATCCTAGATCTATCACCTAACTTCTATCTTCGGTTCAAATTTTCATGAATTAACGCCTTACTTCGTAGGCTTACGTTGAAACGATCATACATTTTCAGATATTCCAAAAGATTGTTAATCAGAAAATTGAGTTTGTAGATCGAAAAGTTACGGATTATATTGATCCTTAGTCATTCTCATCGGATTCATTCCATTTAAACCATTTAAATCCCTTAACTGTGGGAGAAAGTTGACGGATAAATTTAAACGTTTCAGTAAATATACCCTTTACCCGCTTAATGAACGAAATACTAAGTTATTTAATCAATATATTCAGGTTATAGTCAAGTACACAAGATAATCCTATGGCAAATGAATATTAATCATATAGACACTTAAATATGTAATGTAATATAATATAATGTAATATATAATGTAATGTAATATAAATGGTATTAAACCTATTATTCTACATTGTTTAATGCAACGAAGTTTGTATTCGAGTAGAAATAACTTTTTTCGCAAATGACTTGGGATACGCTTAAATGCATCGTATCATATATGTGCGATTAAATATATCGTACCTCGGTTATGCATCAATACCATCCTCTGTCGAGATAATTGCATGGTCATTGTCCATCTCCTCAAGAGCAATTTACCAACGCACGACGGAAGAAAATGCGCTCACAGCAAATAAATTTTCTTTCTGGGGGAGAAAAATACCATAAGGGTGTGCTCGCCACACCCCATTGTCTCCCGATGAGGAGAAAGAAGAAAGGAATAGCGCGCAGCTCAGAGAAAAGGAGAAATTAAAGCGCGTGGAGAGGTCAGGGATTGAAAAAGAAAGCGAAAAAATGGAGTGTGAGGAGAGATAGAAAAGGAACGAGTGATGCGTCGGGTTCGTTTGAGGTTGCTCTCTTGGGTTCGGGAGGATATTTGCGAGGGAGAGATGGAAGCGGGGGAGGAGAACCGGGAGGGATTCCAATGGCACACGATGCGCGGGGAAGCGAGACAATAGGCGAGAGCCCACTTTTCGCTGCATTCTAGAGATTCAGCGTGCGGTGAACGATCTTCCGTGACCACCTCCCGCGGGTCCTCAGCGTCCGATGGCGTCGAAGTCGGCATTTAAATCCGCGGTCACTCTGCTACCCCATTGCCGTTTCGTAAGGGGAGAGCGCCTAGACGCCCACCGCGTCTGGTGAGTCAGCTGTCGGTTGGGTTTGCGAGGGGGGTGTTGCGTACAGCGGAGCGGAGGGGAGGGGTGCGTGGCAGGGAGAGGCTGCTGAAGGGGGGGGGGGGGGAGAAGGGGACGCGAGGGAATGAATGCAGGGGGAGTTCGTATCACCGAGGGAGGACCCGGAGGGTCGGAGCGAGTTAGGGCAGGGGAGTCGAATGCAGGGGGGTTAAAGGAAAGCGGGGGATAGTGGATCTCTAGTTTGGCTTTCGCTATCGTTCGCAGGGGAAGGTTTTTACGTTCCTCGATTCTTCCCACCCTCTGTCTCTTCCTTCACCGCTCCCTTTTTCCGTGATTCCCCGTGCCTCACCGTTTTTTATTCCCGCCAAGGGTGCTGTTGTGCTCGTGCAGGTTGCACGTACGGTAGCGGCGTGTGTATTCCGCTCTCTCGGAGGGACCGGGTTCCTTTCGAGTCTCCAAACCACGCGCATCCCGCGTGTGCAAGCCGCCTTCATCTACTCTGGGACCCCACCTGTCGTTCGGTGCAACACGACGCGCTAAACCTCGACGCCCCACCGTCCCAGCCATCGTCGTCGGTTTTTCACCCGGTGTTATTGGAACAGGATTCTTGAGAAGAGGGAAGTTCGCCGATAAAAAGCATACGGTGCGTGGGATAAGCGAAGAGGAGCTCGCCAGATTGTTCGCTCGTTTTCGATCCGCGATAACGCCTGTGTTCGCTCGCCTGATTCTCGCGGCAGAAGGAAAGCGAATTTTCTGCGGTTCCTCGTGGAGATTCGAGTGCGTTTTTCACGAGGAGCTTACTCTCAACCTTCCCCAACCGAGGCTTTCCCCCCCTCTTCCCAGCGCTCGTTCCCCTCGAATCCAACGACGCACACAACGCCATGCTGATAACCAACATGGCCTCTCCTGCTTCCGTTTACGCTCCCGCGGCGGACAAGCTCGCCTCCGCCTCCTCCTCCCCCGGATGCTTGATCCCCCCGCCCCCTCTGCACGCCATGCACTTTCACCAGGGCGTGATGCACGGCTCCCATGCGCCCATGTTGCCCTTGGTGTCAGTGGTGCAGCCGACCCCTCCGGTAGGTGCTAACGGGACCAACGGTGCCATCAAGGATCGGGACGCCATCAAGTTGTTCGTGGGCCAAATCCCGCGCCATTTAGAAGAAGAAGATCTCCGGTCCATGTTCGAAGAGTTCGGGAAGATTTACGAGTTCACGGTCCTCAAGGACAAGTTCACCGGCATGCACAAAGGTAAGATGATGGCCGAAAGTGGTTTCTACATAGACCCTCCAGCAGCAAAGTGGAGGGAAACAATGAATGCTCGTACGCCAAAGAGGATTGCGCATGACTGGTTAATGAGGGCAGTGGAGTAGTCAAATGGGTCATGTATGGAATCGAAATGAATGCGATTAAGCGAATGAATAATTAAGACTTACGCATTTTCGAGTTGATGAGAGATTGAACTAAGCTCGAAAGCTATCACATAATTTTATATTTTCTCTCGTGGCATTTCCAGGACTGGGAAAGGTTTTGTTTGGGTTCAGAAAATTTGCCCATCATGATGGAGGAAGATATGCTCTTTAAGACGACATCTAGCTTGAAGAAACGAGAAAAGAAATAATCAATGATGATTTGGTAACTGTACGAGAGAACGTCGTTTATATGTGTTCCAATAAACAGTTGGAGATACTGATTTAATATGAGGCATAAGTGAGTTAAATTCACAAAACAATGTCCAAATGGTAGACTCTGCTGTCTCAGCTACTGAATCAGCAATGACAAAGGATTCTCTAAAATTTAGCGGAAATCATTATTCTTTGTTGTTGACTGTGATCGACGAATCATATAGGTTTGGACATCTGTTTGAAACAGTCGAATATGACTGAATCTGTTTTGTTTACAAGTTGCAACGTTTGCAGAGACGATCAATTTCATTCTGCTTGTTTTTTCGAGGATGTTTAAGCGATGACTTGCGATAAATCTCTGGAATAGTAATGCATGTGCAAGATTCTATCGTTTATTGGGCATTTTATTCTTTAGCTTGTATTGCATTAGGGTAAACACATTAAATCAGTGTGTATGCACATGTGCAGTATGAATGTGATTTTTCTGGAATCGTTGTTAGTTTCTGAATCGTTTCCCCAAGTTATGCTAAAGCAATCTTCTATAACGCTTTTGTCGCAGGAAAGAACATTAGATTAAAAATTTGCTAGGTTGTGTTTCCTTTCGTCCCAATCTGAAGTTATCAACATATCGAATTGCAGTGTTTTATGGGCTGTTGAGCGTAGCTTTTTCGTACTCATTCATGCCCTCTCACCGCTGCTCTGAAATTATTCAGTATGCTTCCCTAATTTTCTATGTGGTTAATACTGTTTTAATTTAGAATGAAAAATTACCAAGATTAAGTAACTAAGACGATCTCTCTGTGCGAAAACCGACCATTCCTCAAAGTAAATGATGGGATGCAACCAGTATTAGACAACCTATCGCTATCCAGGTTGAGACGCGATTCCCCTGAAAAGCGTTTTAACCGGGTTTTACTGTTTATATGCAAAGGAATACTTTACAAGTTCTGCTAATACAGAGAAATATTTCTTTTTATTCTTCACTTATACAGTATTGGAGTAAATAAGCAAAGGCAGTAATGTTTACATTTGTATTGGTCAATTCGTAGAATATGTCGTATATAGCTATACTTCCCGTAGTACTATATCAATGAGATCCATTTTGAAAGATCTGGACGTGAATCCCAATGAAAAGTCGAGGTTTGAAGCCATGACGACGAAAGCAAGAATGAGTAAAGTAACTTGATAATGTTGCTATATATTTTATATTTTACATATGAATATAAAAATTCACTACATTTTGAGTTAAGGATACCTTTGGATAGAGCTTTTTTGAGAAATTGGTGTAGAAAATATGATATTGTTATGATTAAACATCATTACAGGCATGCATGAGGATTTGTTAATCAACCTTTTAAGCAAATTTTGAGTCATTACTGATGTTGCAAGTTTTAGGATATCCATCTTTGTTGATTTCTTCTTGTCATAATATTATATTGTATAATTTTGTAGCCTTTTCAGTATTGTACTACGACAGCAAATGAGTTTTTCGTTATTTTCACGCATATGTAGATTTTCCAGGATATATCACTTCATTATCGGTTCTGAAACTGGAAGATAGTTTCAGTCCATAAAGTATATGGAATCGCTATTGGTTATACGTTTTATTTCGTCAGCACAATCTTGCTACTAATATAAAATACGCATTATCAAAATATACCCGTAAATATGTGTCGAAGCTGAATTTTCTTTGTCGCTAACCGAAGTTGTCTCTAGATTTTAGATTTTATAATATTATTCTGTTTGCCGTGAAACTTTTAGTTTCGAAATAAAAGGAGGTTAAATTTGCATACGTACGTTTGTCTTACATCGCACATATTACTTAATACGCCTGACAAATTGTTCTTGAAATATAATACGCACGCATTTTAATTTCTTGAACGTTAATTGGATTATGGTATTTCATATCTGTGTTTCCAATCCTCATCCAGTTTCCTGTTTACATTATAATTCTTTCTATCGGCATTTCATTCGTATGTGGATTTTATTTCGCCTCCATTTCATCCATTCTCGAGCACAACGTCATTTTCTGCATATTAAGCTCATTTATATGGAAGTACGCCGTTATGATCGCATGGATGAATCTTAATTGCTTTATCGCTGCCAATGAAGGTAGCTTTTTGTCCTCATCCCAGAGCTAGGGAAAAATAATTTTTTCTCTTCAATTGAGGAAAGATTTGTTTGCTTTCGTTCGTAAGCATTATATCTACTGAAGAGCGATGTTTGTTTAATGCTTTCGAATTACTTCGATTTTCTTCAGTTGCGCTCTTTGTCATCCTTTGGATGCTTGCTTTCGAGTGGAAGTCAGTCAGGTGAGAACCACGGATTAGACTTTATAGGGCAATGCAATTAAAATGTAAGGAGCGTGAAAGTGGGTCAAGAATGTTGTAAAACAGGATGACGATGATTATAGGACGGCGGTTGTCGATTCATTGTACTGTTTTCGTCGAGTATCTATCAAAAGTTTTTGTTTATCGTCTGAAAAGTTCATTTTCATTAAAGTTCTCAAAAACTCCTTAGTATCAAAATTGTTGGAAAAAATTAGTTAATCATAATTATTATATATAGATATAGTAGTCATTAATTTTGTACGCAACAAAAAATTTTGATAGAAAATTCTCGAAGTATTAATTGCAAATCTTAAATTAATGGGAACATTTGTACATACGATGGATTAGAATGGGGAAAGGATGTAGGAATTTTCACACAGAACTTCGCAGCTGAAATCCTAGAAGAGAGTGGAAAATATCGACATGACTGTGACTTTTGAGCCCATTTTACTTCTCGGGCAGGTACTTTGGCCTCTAATTACTAGGCTGACTCAATTTCAAACTGTTGTGAGGATCCCATTCTGATGTATTGTGTGGTAACAACCACTGCCGGAGATCTTCATTGACTCGCAAAACGAAGTTTGAAAAAGTGGGAGAACTTAGTCTCTTCAATTTTCAAATTCAGATTTTCTTTGCGTATGACTAGATCAAGATCAAGTGTAGTTTGATTCTTGGAGTAGTTGTATTAGATACAAAATTCTTTGTTAAAATACAAAACAGGGGAAAATGGCAATGATTCAATTGCACCATATTTTTATTCAACTATTAATAGTTTACAGAAAAACAAAGAACATAATGGAATTTGAAATAACGTCGAAGTTGAGGTTGTTTCTGTAGTAATCGCATCTGAAAATCGAATGGAAGTACGTTTGAAAAGCCAAGTTGGTAATGCATTAGCATCGGCTGTTTCGGGTTCGATTCTTGGAGTGGAGGGCACACACAAGTGCATGTAAGTTTTCTTAGCACATTCATAAAACTACTAGCAGGTAAATCTCGGTCAGATCGGCTTTATCTAATTCTTCTAGAAACGTTTACGTATACAAAATGTCTAAATAGGTATATTAGTAAATTTTTAATAATAAGAGGAAATAGCTTCCACTGATTTTCTAACTTAACGCAAATCGAAATCGAAAAGTGTCTCACTGAGAGGAGAAATAGGTTGGTATTAATGCGAGGTTTTTCATTCTCACGTAGAATCGAGTTTTATCACCATCCATACTTTTCCTTGGAGTCAGCCCTCAATTCTACATCTTCAAACTTTATTATGCCCGCCGATTTTCGGAGATCCTGAATCATTCAATTAATTAAAGCACAACGTGGATGTTCTTAAGGCCTTCCTTAACGGGAACGTATTCTTCTCGAGAATCCATCGGCGGGACTCATTTCGAGTTCCATCACGGGGAGCTGAACAAGTTAGCCTAGGATGGGTTTAATCCTAGGAAATGTCAATGGGAGACCACTCTTTTGCCCTCCTCTCTTATGGGCTCACACCAAAGAGACCTATTAATCACGATGACGCGCCTTCATTTTTTCCTTATGTTCGTAAAGGAAGGAGAATATATTACTTCGGCTGTCGCATTGGATTCGAAGAGATTCTACTCTTAGATCACCTTCGGGTTTTATATAGTGACGCGATTCGAAGGATTAAAGAGGAATCAATTCGCGGAAACTTGTATTATGAATTCCAATGAAAGACGAAACTTTCATATAAAAGTCAGTCATAACTGAAATCATTGGACGGAACTCACGGGTGAATTGATGAAATTTAAGACTTGCTGGCAGTTTACGCAGCATCGGAAAGTTTTCTTGTCGAATCGAAATAATTATCTTGCACTTCTACTTAATTTCTACAACGTTCTGCAAAAAAAAGCTGTAAAATAAAATCGCCATTCATTCCAAACCAATAGTACTACTATACTAGTAGTATTTAGTGATATAGGAAAACATCGCCAACATCGATATCTTCTCTTAATTCTCTTCATAACGCCATCCCTCTACCGATGTAATTATTACAAGTAGTAAATTATCTATACTCTATTCTTTGATGAAATCAGTTTTTCATTGAACTGAACTGAATTGAATCAACTGAAAGAGCCTTACAGAAACTCGCTAAATTTCTTTATGAATGTGTTTTTGAGTGTAATTTCCTTACCGATCCGTTGGCAGATCCGTGCTGAAACATGAAATCCCAAGTATATCATAGGGAAAATATGTAATTTTTCCTACTTTTACTCCTCAGTGTATTTATTTTCTGTTATAATATAGAGATAGTCGAAGGCTTATTTTAGAAATGTGAACTGATTAACAAAATTATGATTCTATCGTTTTAATTAAAATAAGCTCAACATTCCTGGTTAAAATAGCGTACATTAATGCGTATGGATGAGAGAACAAAACTTCGCAGTGACTCTTTGGATTTTAAGATTAATATCATATCATTTTTTTAACTTCAATTGTCCATTATATAATTACATATCCCTATTTTGTTACGCAGAATAATCTTAGGCATCGCTACATTTGCAAAGGAAATATCGCAAAAGTTACTCAATCTCCTGTTTTTCCTTCGCTCATGCTCATCCACTATTTTGCCCTTAAGTTTTTATGCACTTAAACGTGTACGGGAAGATTGGAAAACTCAAATTCGATTTTAGGGCCGCATATTTCCCGGCGAAAGAAATTTCCAACAAGTTTTTGTGGAATTTCCGTCGCACGTCTCGCCGGTATTCACTTCGAAAGAAGGACGAGAAAGAGGACGCGCAACGAATGTTTATGTCTCACGTAAGAAGCGTCCTTCACTTTTTACATGAGACGTCTTTTCTTTAAAGCCCTCATTGGCATGGGTCGCGTCTCCTCCTAAGGGATCTCAAGGCGCTCATCCGGAGGAGTTTAAGATTCCCTCTCATACGTAAAGGTCCTTATCGAAGTGTGTCAAAAGACTGCTCGGGAAGTAAAAAGTGGCTAATGGCGAAACATTTCCGCGGAATATATTTCCCCGCGCTTCGATATGGCCACGAGATCCTGTGGGACGATGGCGATACCATTTTGCGATTTTTATTGCCCCCGAGGAATCGGCCCCTGGAGAAATCCGCCTTTGGAAATTGTTCCCTAAGTATTCATGGCAGTCGTTCGAACGCTCCTTTTTTTTAATGCCGTTGCATATTGGACTGCACTTATGGCTCCACTGGATATAACTGCAAGTCACTCGATCAAACAGAGATGCATTTTCACCGTGTGAAAAAATTTAATGACACGCCACTTAAATATTTATTCTAAATCTGAACAATTGCATTCTAAATATAACGGAGGAAGTTTTCATTTGAATTTTCATCTTAATAATTCGAGGTAGTGAAACACGTAAATTGCACATTTCTGCCTTCGATGCTTACCCGAAAGTCTTAATGCAAAAGGGTGCAAGCCACCCAATGCTAGCGGTATCGTTGATATTATTTATGTAAGGATCCATTTTAAAATTTTCTGTCAAAGTCTTTCCATTGGCCATTCCATAGAAAAATAGTTATTGTCGCCCTTTGTATGATATGCGTTGAATATGAAGTGCACCAAATTTTCAAAGCATCAATAAAATTGTCTTTCTACTCGTTAGAATCGTTTTAAAAATAAACAATTTTTTTATCTTTACATTATGAAAATTTGCTGGAAATTAATTAGTATTTTAAATTATATTGTATGGTTATACCAAATTTTGCATGTAGCAGAAAGTTTATTAATATTTAACTCTGTGCTGCTGCATCTATACTAAAGGATCATCAAACTTTCAAAATCATGAATATGTCAGGAAGTGTATTTTAGTTTATCTAATTAAATGTTGGTTATTATTATCAAAAATTAATTCCCTCCTCAGATACTGATTTAGAACGAAACAGAATAATTCATCTCGAAGCGATTACTAGATTGGTTTAAAATGAATTGCGAATGCAATATATTAGATCTTTTTTAGGAGAGACCAAGGTAATTTTACTGCTAGCTCTTTGCTGTATTCGTTTCCCTAGGATTCATTTCTATAAAGACCAAGGACAAATTAAGGGATATACAGCGATAGTGTTGCCTTTGTATCCTGTACTTCGTACTTATGTGTATTAAATGAAAAGTCGTTAAAATGTCTTTGCCATCGAAGGTTGTCAGTAGTTGGTTTATTTTCGAAAGGAAACTCCTTAAGAAGGTTCAGAAATTACTATTCGTATCTATAGCCATGGGCACACTTTATTAGAATATTAGGTGTGACAGGTCTAGCTGTTAGTTTTATTAAGATATGGGATATGCGAGATTGTCGCATGGCGAGGATTATTTGTAAATATATAAGAGCTCATCGCATCAAGAGGCAAAATATTTCGAACAAATCATAAATCACATACAGTTGATTTCAGGAATGATGCTATTCCAATTTCTAAGGTATAATAGAATAATAATTCAACAATTGAATGGTTTATATAATTACGAATCACCAGATGATTAATTCTATTTCTAACTATAATTATAATAAACAAAAATAAACATATTGTTCGTTCTTCGAAGTATTCAGGATGTGAGTTTCTCCTTTTGTCATGTACCTTAACTTTGACTCATTCTCTCATTGACAGTCCTCTTATTTATCTTTAGTCCCTTTTTATGTACTTAGTAGTTGTGAGTTTGTTCTAATTTTGAAATTACAATAATTATCTATGTTACGTAATTCATATGGATGGCTTGACTATAAAAATTGAAAATTGGGATAATTATTTGAAATACATAGAGTTGCAGCTTGGATGAATTCGATAGAGATTAGAAATATTTATACCTAAATAGAGAAGCATTTTATTTTGCACAGTAACTTAATTATTGATATTTACGAAACAGTACATACGCTGTGATATTTACTTGCTCTTAGTTAATTAAATTAAGATGTTTCAAAATTTGAAGACGCGATATCATGGAAATATGGATCGTTTGACCATCAGCATTTATAAAAATATGTACTGCGTTTGTATATGAGAGACAGAAATACGCATGGCTATGAATCCATATTATATGTTAATAGTTCCGGATTCAGTTAATAAGAAGCAAGTAGAGATGCAAAGGGAATAATAGAAACGAAGGTAAGGGTGGCTACTCACGTATGGCAGTGGCGTGAGTAGAGTTGACAACGGTCGACCACGTAGGCCTCTCGGAACTGCTCAAAGGCATTATCTCATAATTCGCCACGCTCCGACTATCTTTCTCTTCATGTTTTCTCTTCGCCTTCCTCCCTTCTGTTATACGTTTTTCCATTCCACTTTCAAATTCCATTATACCAAATTTATTCGATCTCTATGCAGCCCCTAAAACGATTCCGTCGATTGTCCCGAGGTCCTTTTCACGCCATTTCTTGATCCATTTCGCTAGTGGGAAATCGAAGCTACATCAATACCGCAAAGAAGACTACATGGAGATGTGAGTATTTTGTGAAATGGAAAATTAAAGGAAATAATTCTTAAAAGACTGATTTAAAATTAAATAATGTGAATCAATGTTTGCTTATATATAATATTAAATATATTGTACCGAAACATAGTATTTAATATTAAAATATAAATATATGGAATGTTAAACATAATGTGCCGATAAAATTATGTTCTGTATAAAATTATGTGAATATTATGGTCATAGGCAAAAAGGGTGGAGATTATACTACAGTCTAAAAATACATTGCGAACATGCAAAAGATCTTATTGTACTAATATTGCGAGGAAGATCAGAGGTTTGAATCAGTTGTTTTAAGAGCTCATTTTTTCGTATCGTATGCGAAAGGAATCGATTAGGGAAGTAGAGTCATCTGCCACACGCCGAAAGGCAGGAAACCTATATAAATGTAAATTTTTTGGTTGAGAGATCTGCTTGATCATTTTAGACTTTAATTTTTATATGTCATTTTTGCTAAAAATACAAGAAATTGAACGGTCCATTGATTTATTCTATAAAAAGAGGTTATATTAACTTTCACATGAAACTCGATTATCATTGAAGATTTACTATTATAAGCAATTTGCTTAGATGCTACTGCAGCAGCTACGAGTCTTAGATGATTTATCGTTCAGTAATTAACTTGTTAATAAGCATGGAAACTTTGGACCAGCATATCGTTATAGCATAGTTAATTCAGGATAATTCACATTTAAGAGGTGTATTTATTTGCAGTTAGCATTAAGCAATGGGATATTCAGAACTATGATAAAACTGAGAGAACTATATGAATTATCAAACAGTAAGTCATGGAGCACCAAAACCATTTTACAACACAAATCTAAATTATTTCAAATTATAACATACACAAACTGCATACTAGCTATCTCTATAATCAGTTGATTTAATAATAGTTTTTGTGCAATATTTTACTATGTAGCATTTATTCACTGATTAAAATCAGAAAAATCTTGTAAAATACTGGAGTAACTTATGTCGTTTTACTTATTTACAAACCAATATTCCTCATAAATCAATATTTTGTTCATGTGGCTGCTTCAGTAGCAATTTTCATGCAGCTCAGTCGGCAAATTAATAAATGACTTCCCATTTAAAGGGATTTTGCGATATAGTGGTATTCTGGCAAGCTCAATTAAACTCAAATGCAGGATTTAAGTAATGTATGCATCCATTTGCTCCAAACCAAGATTTATCGCGATTCATCAGGAAAATTCCCCGCGAGAATAATTATGAACGGCTAGCTGTAAATATTCCCTCTTAGCTACTAATTAATAATGATGACTTATCTTTGAACAGCACCATTCATATAAAATCCATTGCTTTTTAAAAAAAGTGTGGAAGTTTCTTGGTAATTTTAAATAATAGCGTTTGAATTATGCCTGAATGATTTGATATGCTCAAGTGATGAAAAATGATTAGAATGAATTTCTATGTTCGAAGATTTGAATGTCAACTCCTGATGGATTATGGGAAAAGTTGTCTTACAAAGGGAGCTTGGATATGATATTTAATGCTGTGCAACTTCTATACCGGAACAACGTAATTTAAGCTATCGTAAATATAAATCTTCCGTGTAGTTTCGTTGAAAATAAAAGAATGTTAAGGTAATAATTGTATGTCAACTCTAACTATCAATTAGGAAAATTTTTTATTTAACAATCGAAAAACATCAATGTTCATGCATAGAAATTTTGGTTGTTTCAAATTTTTAAACTGATATCTTAACTTTTTCGTGAGGTTATCGAATCCAAAATGTTTAAATTAATGAGACTACTCTGTTTGCACCATCTAGATTTACATACGTATATGAGTTAAAGATAAATTTTCTTCGTGAATGGAGGTGTACAATTTCATCATGTAATTGATTATTCTTCAATTTAAGAAATTTACGGAGTTGTGTCACGATGTACTTTTTAATAATCGAGTGGATAAGAAAATAAGTGGAATGTATCGAAATTCTGTGAACCAGCAGCAGAGATATTTAATAACAATAGCATGGAAAAGAACAAACTTTATAGTCACAAAGAAGGTTCCACATTTAATATTCTTCGAAGTTGCCTTGTGTTGTTCGAAGTGTGTGATATATACGTGAACACCTTTTATTCATTTATGAGAGTCAAATTATTGGATTCCTCAGTCGCCATCGTCTAGAACGCTTTGGCTTGAAGATTTTCGTTTCTGAAGTTATGCTTTATAATAACACATTCATACTAAATCATGGAAATAAATCGTGGTTTCTATGTGTGGATCTTGTAGTCTCAAGCATACGTTACATGTGATAAAATGTAGTTAAGTGAATGGACTGTCTAAGATACATGAATTATGAATCTTCCTAGATAAAATTTAAGAAGATTCATAATTACCATAAAAATAACCTATGTACCATATAGGTTTGTTGACATCCTTGTTTTCATCTAAAATTATATCACTTTAAACTGTAATTTTATGAGAAATACCTCAACGTTTCTATCCTTGTAGTCTTTCTTTAATTTATTAACAATAAATTATGTGGCTTTATATTCCGATTCAATTAATACTTACTGGTAGCATTGTCTTCAATAACTTGAGAAAATACGCAAAATGTTTAATTAAACTCCGTGCGGTTTCTCTAAAAGGAAACATGTTCTTTTTGAAGCCCCAATTTTTCATTTTGCTTTTTACGCCGCCGGCACAGGGTTTAGGTGATAGAATGCTAGAATAACTTGATGTATGAGGCGGACAGAAAATCGAAACTTGGCATGTATTTTCCAGAAATCCATTTCTCCGAGAATAAAAGAGAAAAATACCTGTTTTTCAACCCGAAGGATGTTTGTTTGAAGATATAAATTAGAGCTGGTTGAAATATCTTGTTGAACATACGAAAATATGAAAAAAAAACGTTTGCTATCCTACGGCTCTTGTCGACTCTTATTCTTCTGAGAAATTAATTCGTATTTCCTTCTAATTTTCTTTTGAGTCATCATTTAATATTCGATACATTGCATTTTTAAGAATCGGTAATGCAGTAATTGTTAATTCGGTAATCAAGGTGATCGGTTTGTAAAATGACGGTGATAATCACTAGCCTTTATTTTGGAGAATTTTATATTAACCAGTATATTTCTTGGCCTAGATTAAGGACTAAAAATATTAAAGATTATTATCTTTTCTGAAATGGTATAGAAATAGAGAAGAGAGCTGGGAAAATATACCTCTCAGAAATGCATGCAAACATGAGAGGCATTAAAAGACTAGAGCAACAACGAACAATTAGAGGAAAATTACTTTATCAAAACATGTATAATAAACAATCGACAAAACAGTTAATAAATGCAAATAATACCTACTAGACCATTGATGCAATTTTTGTCTCTTATTTTCTCACCTCACCATAGCCAATCTGTTCCAAAACCTGTCGTTTTAAATATATCTTTTGGTAAATACATAATCATTATTTCCTTCATTTTCTCTTAACCGATTTGCTGTTATAATGTGGAAATAAAGAAAAGCATATTTTAGAAGTCTTAGCAGAGTAACAAATAAGTTTATGATAATCTATACTTCTAATGCATTTTGTAGGTGTAGGGATATATAAGAACAGTAAAACACCGAAACACCTGAGTCTGATACATAAATCGGTAAATTCTCAAAAGAATAGAAGAGGACGTCACGCATCACCAGATTGCTTAAAACTAGTTTTCAAAAAGTGTCACCAGGATTTGAACCCGGGACCGGTGGCATCATAGGCGAACGCGCTACATCTGGGAACGCCATCAGTCTTATTCTCACGATTTAGAGGGATCTTCTTTTTAGTTGTAGCAGTGTAGTATTCGTATTGATATATTTCAAATGAGCTTTCTACAAGAAATAATTTATTTTCGACGAGAGCTTCGTAGATAGTTTCCTACGATCGAGATTCTTTTAATGAACGAAAATCATCCTCAGTTTGTACGCACAATCGCCATCTTTAAAGAGAGACAAACTGTGTCATTAAAATCGTGTCAAGTTATTTCTGTTCCTCTGGTGCCGTTTGCATAGTTTACAATTTTGAATAAAGATTTTGCCAAAGAGGAGGAAAGGAAAAATATGTTGCTTCGATCCGCTATGAAAACGTCTTTCATTTGTTCCATGCGAGTCGCGATGATGAGGCGGTCCATTCGGCATCACCCTCTTGTGGCAGCAACACGTACTCACGTGCAGCCATAGCTTTGGAATCCCACCGTCTTTTTTTTCCTTTCTCAGAGTCGGGATCACTTCTTCCAAGCATCAGTCACGTGACTTCGCCGCAACCATGTCCATCGAAGGTCGGCGATAATGGAGCAATTAGAAATTTAAGAACGGTTCGTTAGGATGCCCACTTTGAATAGGTAATCGATCCATATACATAAACCTCAGAGTACTTCGTTATTCCCTCTCTCCCGATGTCACCTCACCTGTGTTTCACGGTTAACCTCTTCCATGAATACTCTGTTACTTTTCGTTCCTCGGTATTGGAATAGGTGCAGGTGACGCCCCATCTTTGCCCCAGCTATGCTCCCGATAGGATCTTCGCTCTGCCCCCGGCAAGAAGAGGTAAAAGGGGCCGCCGCTGCGCTGCGGTTTGCCCCATTTGACCAGGTGCGGTGCGCCCTCGTTTCGTGGGTGGACGAAGGGAAGTAATGGTCACGGGTCAAAAGGTCCATGTCGCGAAGTTTTTCCCCTCGAGTTCAGAGGAATTGGAAGTTTCCTCAGGCGGAGGAAAAGTTACGTGGAATTGACCGTGGATTGCGATGAAGGTGAGATTTGGTGCCGAGGATAAGATATCATTGTGCACCAATTTGATCTGTTATTTGAAGTCGGAATGGTCCTGACCTTCATTTTCTAAATGTTCTCTGAATAATTTAATGATGATGGGAAGTTGAAAAAGTCTGTCGTAATCTCTCCCGGTTACGCAGCATCTATTATGGTGAGGCAGCGATTGATGCATTTACTGTAAACATTGCGTTTCTATCTTCGTCACTTTCCATTTCCACCTTCGTTTACATTCAGATTTCTTCCACGAAGAAATATCTTCATAGGAATCGCCACTCCGCGATTTCGGTCGCTATCTTACCTTTTCATTAGGGATCCCTCCTGCATTTAGCGCGTCCATATCTTTTATTTTGCGGCGGAATATTCCGCACGCAAAACCGCCCCGAATAGGTAGGGTGAAAAAAACGGAGTCTTAAGGGAAGGGGGGGTGTGGGTGGGCGGGGCGGCGGAGGACCCCAGCACGCACACTCGGTCGACGCCGCCGCCAGCGTCGTCCGCTCGCAGTGTGCTGTTAGTCGCGTGGGAGATAGGACCTTCTGCGGAGGAGAGAGAGTGAGTCATCAGTGCTTCTCCACACGATCTCTCTCTCTCCGTCCTGGATTCAGTGCGCCGTGGTATTTCCGTACCCCGACACGCGGCGGGACGGACCGCGGGCGGGAGAGAGAGTCGTCCCGCCCCCGTGTGTGTGAGTGATTGAGAGTGCGACGAGTGGTGAAGAAAAAGAAGACGGCCGGCGTGTGGTGAGTGTTTATCCTCGGTTTTTCTCGCAGTGCCGGCGGCGGAGGGGGGCTTGTCGATCGATGTCGTCCAAAATCGTAACTGGTTGCATGGAGAAGCCCCTATCACACGAAATCTGACCCTTTTGTTTGGATTGTTGCCTATATTTACCCGCTGGTGCCTCCTGGGGTCGAGTCGAAGGCCCCGTGGATGTGCGGACGGACTGTGCGCCGGCGAGTGGCATGTTTCCCAAGGAGTTGGTGTGGCCTTGACCCCGAACTCTTTGTGTCACGGTGGTGAAATTTCTCTCTCTAAAGAAAGCACAACATTCCGATCGTTATTTATGCTGGCGGTCGATGTTTTTTGACGATGAGCGGTACTCATCCACTCGCGTTTAAGAGACGATTGTGTCGTTTTGGTGGACGTGCACTCATTAATGAGAGGCGCTCTGTGAGGTTCTTTTGTTATTTTTCGGGAGGCGAAAGAGCCTCCTGACCGCGTTTTCGGGCCGTCGATTCTGCCCGAATCGATATTTAAAATGGAAGTTTACTCGGAGAAGGAATTTCCTTTGTGCACAAAGGAGAGCTTCGGCTCTTTCGATTAGGGAAACTTCGCTTATTCCACTTACCGATGCAATTTAAGGCGTGCAAAAATAGTCGGAGTATGTCTTTTTGGGGAGCACGGAGCGGTGTCCCTCGGCCATCCCCCATTCACCTGTGGCAACTCTCGCATCGCACCCTCCCACCACTCGCTCCTCCCCTTTTGCGCGCGTGCGTCGCCCCTCTTCCTTCGTGCCATGTGGCTAGTCACCGTGTTCAACGTTCCTTGCGTCAGAATGAGTAGTTGCTCATTGACCTTTCCTAGTCAGACGACATCGCTCGTTTTCCTCTCTTTTTTCCACGAGTAGTAAAAGGAGGCGACGTCGATCCACGTCTTCGCACGTTGTCTAAGACGGAATTTCCGGCATAAATTTGGATTCCTCTGACCTTTATTCGGTAGCGTACCATCGACGGCGACAGCGGCAGATTGTTTCCTCGTATTTGAATAATGCCCAAGCCTATGAGGGTCGGGTTGTGGAAGAGCTGATGATAAAGGACTAGGTTCCCACGTAAGGTGAAGAATTCTGCTCGAAAATAAATGAAGTTTTCATAAACTGAAACAAATGCGAGCGATAAATTACTGGAGCGACTCTAGTGTCGAACTTGAGCTCTTTTACTAGAATACAAAATTCCTATAATTTATGGACCATTTTCTTACCACTTTCCTTCTCGCTGCTGTCCTTTATCAATTACGTTCTATAAGAGCTTGATAGCTGTTTGCTATGAATATTGTTGAAGTCGAGGAGTGCAGCCCTTAACATTAGCACCGTTGGTTGATACTTAGTTCTACCTCTTCGTGTGAACTTATTATCACTTGCTGCCTACCTAATGCTGTTTGCACCACAATTATTCTTTCGAAAATTAGCGATAACAATCAATTTAAGTTATCAAGTTTAAAACCCGTTATTTGACGGAGACAAAGCCTTTAAAAAAAGGAGAAAGATCCCCAATGAGTGATAGTAAAATACGGAGACTATGAATCCCATATAAATACTTGCTATTATGATAGTCATGCATACACATACTTTCACATAAATCCACAATGGGCTTGCGGTCTTTCAGCTAACTCCTTTGTTTCCTTATTGTATTGAATCTCCACAATTAAATATTAACGTTACGAAAACGCGTTAGTTGAAAGAGGAAATTCTATTCCGAAATTTCTGTTTTCACGGCAATGGTACGTTTTCATCCATTGCTCTTTAGAGTACACCGAGTGGAAAATACTAAATTTCTACCTTTTATGTCTTCCTTCTGAAGAATTGGTTTTACAATAATTGTCGTGTATTGACTACGTTGGGATTTATGAACCGAAAGACTTGTTTATGTATACATAGTTGTATACATACAACTCACTCATCAAACGGCACGTGCCATTTCTGCGAACACTTTTCTCTGGAGAAGTGCCTTTTATCCCTATTTCTTTTAACATTTGCTCTGCGTTCTTTCAGGAGACACCTTTATTAAATTATATTAGGCATCTATTTAAGAGGACGAAATTTCCTTCAAAATCTGCATAATTATAGAGATAATTTACGTTGATGGTCCTTGAGGTGACTCATATTTGGTGTAAAGTCGAATTACCTCATATTAAGGAATTTTTTCGTTGGAATCATCTATGCTCGGACTATATCGACTTCCAAGAGTGATAAATATTAATTAATCGCCTTATGTTAAGTAAAGTAGAGAATTATCCCTATAGCTTTCATCCTAAATACTATATGGGTTGTCTGAGAAGTTCCCGACATTTCGCCATTTCTCGACACGTTTTCTGCAAATTTCCGAAAATTTTCTGAATATTTCTGAAAAATCTGGGGTCGGAAACTTTTCAGACCACCCTCGTATTTACACTATTTATATAATACTATATGAAGTTTAAAGATAGTAACTGGGTTACTATCTTTAAACTTTATGAAATGATATGTTTAAACTATTCGTCACATTAAGCGCCTACCGTTGATAGATATTTTTGAAAAGAGTAGTTTTCGCATAAATTGAAATTGATAGCAGTATATTGTTCCTTAAACCATATGTTGCACAAAGATTTATACTAAGGATAGTATTCAAGCCTCAGGATGTGCTAGACTTTAAAGATCTGCTATTTTTAAATGAGGAATATGAAGAAAGAAGCTTCCTAATGAATATATACGAAAAGAAATTTTCATATAAATTTTAGCGATTAATAAGTTTAATATTTACAGTATTGAGAGTTAACATATATTTGAGTCAATTTACTTTGCTAGAAATTATCACGAGGGAGAAATATAGCTAAGTAGAACATAAAATTAAGCCAGAAAGAGTATGCTTTATTTATCTTTCTAATTAATAGATATTGCCATGTTGAATGGTCTTAGCTCTCATGTTCATAGCATACTATAACAAAACGGAGGAAAATTATGAAAATAGTTTGAAAATAGTAGATGAAACATGGAGGCAGTTAGTATGTAGTATTAGGCTGTTTCATAGAGGCCATTCTGAATTAGGAAAACATTCTTTCCAATGAGGGAGCACTAGCTTAACTTATATGGTTAGAGAAATTTTATTATTAATCATCTGCGGAGCAAGAAGAAGGATCAAAAGGCTTTAAGGGAGAACAATTAATTTCTATAAAGGTATTGTTTAGTAATAAAACAGATGTTTAAAAAGGGGTAATTTCGTAACAGAATTAATTGCTTTATAACTACGTTTTATCTGAAATAAATGAAAATCGTATGTTAAGCGTAATTAAAATATATGTACACTGTATTTGACATTCAGATAAATAATATTAGGTATATGAATTAACAAAAATGTAGCATTTGAATTTAATTCAAAATTATCAATATTTATATAGTGTTTTTGTTGGCCTATTTGAATTTAAAGAATTATATTTAAATAAAATGAATTGGAAATATTAATTATGTTTTTCTGACTATTTGAGAAGATATAAAACAATGCTAAGAAACATCGAATATACTGCAGCTTTAGATAACTAACTAGGATTGGAACTGTTCGACAGTATAAAATAGTTCTAGAAAATATGATCATAAGTTTAATTCTATATGGCGTTACAAAGAATGAGACTAAGCTACATTGAATGCATGAATAACGTGAATCTACCGTCTAATTCAAAGATATAGATGTAAGGGAATTAAATTTATGTGGTAGCTTGGAGTAAATATGCATGTCGACGTGAGAGGTATTTTTCATGCATACTTTGGACACGATTGAGATATGAAATGAAAGGTTTGCTAGTAAATTCTTTCGAAGAACTGGAAATAGAATGTTGCCTTCTTAGTGTTAAATGCTCTATATCGATATTTTACAATGTGTCTATTCATAGTTGAATTTTTCCGCGCAAAATGCTAAGTTTTCCGTAGTAATTGATCTAATTATTGATTGCGAGCATTTCAATCCTTTGCAAAGAGTTGCACTTCTAATGAGGTATCGTTTCCTTCGGATTCAGTCACTTTAATATCCTTGAAGAAGGAAGAATATGTTTGCTACGTCTGAACACGGACTACGTGCTAATCAAGGAACCATCGTACATAAATAATCATTTCACGGGATATTGAAGCAGTCTCTGAAAGGGCAAAAATAGAATTAAAGCATACCAAAAGAAGAGCTAAGATTATTTCAATTAACTTATTGGAATTATTTTACCGAATCTATTCGTCATAATCGATTGATAATTATCATTGTATATTAGGCGAGCCCTTTGACTGTGAAAGTATGTTTTATATGGAAGTCTCAGATTGTCTTGAATGAAACGCCGAGAAAATGCTCTTGGTCTAGATTTTTTCAGTAGAAAGTGTAAGGATCTCCCTTCACAAAAGGAACCAGTGTCTGAAAGCGTGCAGACGACCGATGCTAAGGTGCCCCTGAGCGACAAGGTCATTCGATCCTTTACTATCATCCCTTTTTCTACATTCATTTGTTTCCTGACCTCTTTGCTTATCTTCATATAAATTTCCTTATTTTCTTCCCATTCGATCTTCATCCTCCCCCTCATGGAGAGGGGCGTTTTTTGGTGGGCGGAGTGAGCTAAACGGGGCGGGATGTCGATATTTTTTAAAGGGAAGCGCTGCACTGTGACCCCTCATCGCAGCGTGCTTGCCTGGAGAATACAGTGCCGCTTTTCATTCGCATCGCACTAAAAATTACAGTTCGTCGACCCTTTTCTCGTGTTATTTCTGCTGCGTAGTCGCCTATCTCTGCGGGGATGGATTACTAGATTCAGGGTGGTGTTTTGGTGGGCTATTGTTTCAGCATAAAACGTGAGACTGAAACAAGTAGACGCGAAGACATGAGCCATAGTTTATTTAAGTGTGTTTAGCATATTTAATATTCTCATCAAGAAACATGTAAATTAACTAAACTTCATGGCTGTCATAAACTCAATTCTTTCATGGGTACAAGGGTTCTAATCACGATTATGATGTAGGATGTGGAATTAGAAAATTAATTTCTAGGAATTTTCTGGAAAATTTTACTCTGCATTTAGCATCGTAATTCGTATACATATGAGGTCCATCTTATTTGTTGATGTTACACTTACCTAAACGATTATTTTACAAATTATGCTTATAAGGGGATTTATTTTGTACATAGAAATAGCTAGCATAGAGACGCCCAAGTCCCAGGTTCGATTCCTGGTTATAACATGGTTGTTTATGGTCATCTATAAAAACTTAAATTCCTGAGAGTTCCTTCAATTCGATTCAATTCAGTTACCTACAATTCGGTAAAGAAAGACATTATTATTATGAGAGAGTTCACATAATCCGTCTAAATTGAACCAACCATTAACAGCATTTGTCCTGCAAGCGGAATAGGAACGTTTAACCGCACGAAACAAAAATTATCAACTATGTTTTTTGTGAAATGAAAGAAAATCCGATGATTTATTACGAAGGACTTTTCACTTTTATTTTGCTAAATGTACAGCTGAGTCCATAACAACCAAACTCGAGATGTGAAGATAGCCGGAAGGTTTATTTTTAACGTCCAGTCATCAATTATGCACCGCAGGATTCGTACTTCTTTTCCCATTTCTTCCTTTTAAATATACGGAGGACACTTAATCGAGAGCATATCTGGCGTAGGCAGACCTTCGCTTGCCAAGATTTATCCCGGACGCTTCGCCAGTCCATTGAACGCCAAAACGACGGCTGCAGGTCGGAAGATCCACAAAATGACTTGTCAGCTTTATTTTAGGGAAACTCTCATTTACCACCCTCTTTAACTCAGTTTTGTAATATTCATTGCGGAGTAATGGGATGAATTTTTAATTTAAAGTTCCACTGTTGAATCGTCTTTTGCGTCCATTTCCTCAACGTATCTTTAACTTTAAATAATCCGTTTTTGTCGGAGAATAATTCCACTGTATTTATATAGGCTCCCGAATAGCCAAGTGGACAGGTCGTTCGGCTTTAGTAGAAGCGGTCCTGTGTTCGATTTCCGATGGGGTCCTCATGTGCTTTCGAATAACTTTCAAAAGTGCTATTATTACTACTACCATCTGTTCATCATATGTTTTATGTTTGTACCACAAGATAGTCTTCTACCACGAGTTAAACTCTCTTGAATTTTTATCGTTCGGAGGACTTAATTCGACGGACAATCTAAGAGTCTTCTGGCGATCCCATAGCGCATTGCTTGAAAAAGCTTCGAGCGTTATGTAGGTAAAAGTGAGTAATCGTTGCGTAAATATAGGAGCAAGTGAATATCTTCGTGCTCGGCAGCCGAGATGGTTATCGGGAAGGAAAATCTCAACGGCTTTCGTACCGAAACGCCTCTCCGGGCCTAAAATCCGTCTGCTTCCGTGAGTACAAGATAAACCGAAGCTTTGAAATGAAATCGCTCTGTTATACATTTCCTTTCCTAAAGGAACCTCGTTATTTATGTTACGATGGATGTTAAAAGGTGCTCTTATTCACACATTATGGGATGTGGAAACAAATAAAGTAGAGACGATTCTATAATATCGTCATGTTTCTAAGGAGGTATTTCTTTTTCTAATTACGAATGTGCAGAAAGTTTTGATTTGCGTATAATTTAGTTTGAATTTATGAAACTATCAAAATTTTGACAGGTAATTTTTAGCATATAACAACGTCGATTTCCATTTACATGATAAGTATTGTTGTAAGTTAAAACATTCCCGGAAATTTTTAGGAAGTGTCTGGCCTTCAGTACGCCATTACTAAAAACCGGCGGAAAACTATAATTTAAAGCATTAATGCACGTAGTGAATCTTATTCAAATATTTCTGATATTTCGTTTGAAGGAGTGTTATATCCGTAATGGCCGTGTCACTCAATTTTCTGTACTTCATTATGAATTGGAATGAATATATAACACCTTCATCGACCTGTACTCTTCGTCGCCTGTTCTAGAGCGAGCAGAGTTAATGTACAGTTGACGCTGTTTCTCCTTTCTCGGGAACATAATTGCATTTTTAACGTCCTAGAGCATTTCCAATGCTTGAAAGAAGATGTTTCCGACGCGCTCGCAGGAGGTAATGACTCCGAACATGGCTCGTCCAAGAACCCTAATTAAACGACAGAGCTCGGGACTTATGGTGGAGCCATTTCTAATTAAAATAGACGCTCCTCGGAGACCGCATCAATGTTTATTCGTCTTTTCGTTGTTATTTTTGCAATCCACGGCGAGGGCGACAATATAGTCAAAACCTTTCTCATCAATTATTAGTGGTAATTTACTCTCAAACATACGTTGTATATTTCGTGGACGGCGGGATTTTTAAAGGGGAGGGCTCCTTCGCCTTACTGCATGAGAGCAGTTTCGTATTCTGTTCGTCTAATTAAATTACGTAATGAATGAGTGAGAGGAGCCGCGCGAAGCTCAAACGTTGGTGTTTTGAAACGTCATTCGGAGAGGCAAATGCTCTCTCTTTCTGCAAGACTCCCTCCGAGGCGTCAAAGGACTGTTGATTGTGACACTCGGGGCTTTTGAGCGACGGCCGAGAAAAGATTGCACACGTGACAGCGTTAATCGCTGTAGACGCGTTCTTTATCGGGGTTGCAGCATCCCGAGAACATACCCGTGATTTATCAACGGAGAGAGAATTTGGGTTTGTTCCATAAATTCGGCGCCTTTGTTTAACAATAAAACATGCTAGATTCTCTCCCTTTCTCACAGGCCAATTGCTGAATTTTATTGAATTGAATTGAATGCCTGTGTGGTCTCCAATATATACTCACAGCGAGTTTTCTATTGTGGTATGTAAGAATCGCTAAGTGACGTATTTAGTTTATAATAACGATTTGATTTGAAGAATGATCTTACCCTGTACATGTACAGTAACTCTTTTTCTGTCAATTAAAAATATCGTAACTTTAATTGGTGCCCGTAAACTAAAAATAATCTGTGCGCAGTTTATAAATGTCCTTCATCTCTAATTTTGAGCAAATATTTATTTAAATATTATGGGGTTTATGTAATAAATGAGCATAGAAATGGTTCCTTGCTTTCAATTGATGAATTTTACTGAATCGAGCGATCGTAAAGTTATACTCATTTCGTTGGGTTTTAATATCTCCCCACTGCAAATTGATTGTAAAAAAGGAAATATCTTCTTTTGAAGGATATTCTTATTGGCGTACGTTTTTAATCTACGGCTGCGTGTTTCCGTTATAGACTTTGAAAAAGAATGTCAGATTTATATATTTCTAGCAACGATCGCTTTTTTGAGATTAAAAATTTATTTTAAAATTATTTCTTTGATTGGTAGCGACGTATAGTATTTTTGATAAAATGAACCAGAATTAAAGGTTGATGCTAGTACAAAAAGAACTTTGAAAACTAGATAGGATTCATACGCGCTTATGTTGGAGCGTTATGACATCCATCTTCTGGAATCTATTTCTTCAAATAAATTTAAAAGATTCGTGTTAGAGGTGTCGTTGGTAGAACTTTCTGTAGATTTATCACTTTAATTTATGACATTACGGCTTAAAGTTTGTTGAAGAGAGGACATTTTATTGTTTTATAACTTTGGAGATATTTTTGGGCTGATTATCGTGTAAATATGTCCGAATCGGAAATTTCCTTGTGAAGATATATTTCCCAATAATGGGGAGAGGGGCTTAAGTGACCTTAATCAGGGCTCGGATGGATCTATAACCGCAATGATGAATTTGTAAATGCAAATCTTTCAAAATGTCAGTATTTATTCGGTAAATCATGATTATACAGTAATAAAAATATTTGAGATAAAGTCCAATGATTTTTTATAGAATGTATGAGAGAGTAATATCGCTTGTAATCGATGCCTTTTGGTACTGATGAATATTTGATAAATTAGAATATAAATGGCATGACAAAAATCCAAAGCCATCTTAGCAGTCATGCTATCTAATCAGGAATCTGCATTAGGATTCTTAATGTTTACTACACAGTATTTCTACGGATAAATGTAATCAAAAATGGATTGATGATGTAACTTAGATGTTCAGTATTGCTGAAGTATATGATTTTTTACAATCTCTTTCACGAGTTCTTTTAAGTTAAAGGGAGAAACTGGTTGTAGACTGTGTTCTAGAGTTATTCATAATCTTCATTCCCAGAATTATGTAATGTTAAATAAATTTTTATCGCATCACCATTAAGAAATACGAAATTGTTATCATTGCAATATTTCCATAAACGATGTGCAAAGTGAAATAAATTTTGTAGTTTTCTGGCCAAACGGGCGGGCCTTAAGTTGTAATTAGCCCACTTGTATATCAGCTTTTAGGAGTAATATGTTTTAACATCCGTTGTCAAGTATAGTTCTTTTAATTTAAAGCAAGGATTCATTTAATTTTCATCTTAAATCATCTTAATCTATTAAATCTCATGAACAGACCATTGGTGTGGAATATCGAGTCTTTTAAATAAATCCAAGAGTTAGTGTCGTAATATGCGGTAGAAGATCTCTCTTTAGAATGGATTGAAGGTAAAAGAGCTAACATATAAAGCTATAGTTATTTTTCTCGTAAGAAACAAGAAAAGGTATGTAAATGGACATATATCTAAATGGGCAAATGCGATTAGTAACATACTGGATACAACGGCCAATCGAACGGTGCGGATCACAGGCCCGCAAGATTGAGGCGCTACTCTACCCGTTAAAGGAGATTTCTCTCAATAATTTTTAAGGAATGGAATTGTGAAAATAAGTATCCCGTAGAAATAACGTTATTTTTGAAACAAGATCCTTAAATTATTTATTTTTATGATGAGTAAATGCTGTCAAGGTTAGTGTACGCATGAGCTGGAGTTTGTATATCTGCGAGTTTTATCATTGCTCTAATCTCTTTAATCTCCCCTTTCTTTAGAGGAGAGCAGTCGCAAATGGACAGCAATTTAAGCCTTTTCGGAAGTGCAGTTATATTTATATGAGAGGTCAAGGCAATTGTAACCCCGAGAGTCTCCATAATTTCAAAAACTACCTCTAAACGCTCTGCATCTTATAAAAGTCATTGTTTCATCACATTGAGAGAGGAAATAGAGGCTGTTTCGTCACCCAAATCAATAATTATCGTGAGAATGGCGGCATATGCCACAGAATATCTCGGCTGGAAATGAAGGGATGGAATCGCAACGTGTCCCCTGTCTAATCCTGCCTGTTTCCCCTCGCGAGTACAGATAAGCCTTTTAATGAGATTTTTAATTCGTTGCCATCTTCTGCTGCCGCACTACTTCGTACCACCAAAGCTCATTCCATCGCCGTCGTGATTATTATCTATTTCTGTTCTTCGTTTTAGTATTGCAATTAATCACAATGTCGTGAAATGCCTGCCTCAATAATTGGTTGGGGAGATTTATGATTCGACGACAGCCTTAAATTGCAAAATTTCTGTCGTTATATTGCGAAAAGTAGTAGGCACAAAAAATATGAAAGAGATATACATTTATTAATAATATATAAAATTAAGACGATTCTGTTAGTGTATATCATCTTTCTTTCCTACTTCATATAAAATTAAATGTAAGTAAATTAAATATATCCAGTGTTACCTGGTGGAACTTATTCATATCCGAACGGAATTATAGTAGAGTCAAGTTTTGCTTTTCTTCATTTAAACATAATGTTAAATGCTTTTGAAGTATTTTTAAGCAGAAAAAGTACAAAATATAGTGTAAAAATATATGGTATTCAATTGATATTAAATTAAGTAAGGATTAATTCACTTTTTGATGAAAAGTGATATTCAGTCCACACTCCTGGTTTCCCGGCTTTCTTAATTTTCTTATTTAAATGCTGGAAACGGAATTATCTTATATCATTATCATTAAGTACATTGTTGCAGATAGACTGCTAGTTTGGTGGCAACATTACAAACAACTACGGTAACTTTCACAAACATAATTAAACAACTCAGAACAAACTATATAATACCCTCACAAGATTAAACACTTACATACAACTACTTTACATGATACAAAACTCCAATATAACACAATTCCCAACTCCATTACTAATTCCCTTGCAAAAAAATGTTCTACTAATACTACAACACTTATTCTCTGAAAACACAGATACTCCCACAGAAACAATAGATATTCATTAATTAACCCCTGGCCCCTCCCAAACATTCACCCTCAATCATACAGCTATCTTCAGGGTTCCTGGTAGGCCCCCACGGCTACCGTAGCGGTCCCCACCGTGCCAAGCAATCCCCTACTCCACCTGCAGATCCTTACTAGCAAGCTCCCTTTATCTACTAAATCTCTCTTAATTATCTCATTTATCTTATACGGATTTCTATATCATCTACTTTTTAATAAAGGAAATATTTATTTTGGTTTCCCGAATGAGTAGCTTAATTGAATATTCCTGATGAACTCAACCAATCACAAGTTTTTAAGAATATTATTAGTGTAGAAGGGATCAATCTACTGCTAGAAGAAGATAATTTTAGTGATGTACAGACTGTCATAATGTCAAGAATATCACATGGAAAGCTTTAGGGGTAACATTCGAATAACTCTTTTTACCCTTTAAAAGAGTAAGAAACCACGAAATCTGACAATTGCATTTATCTAGAATGTGTATAGTGAACAAGGTCGGACGCTGATGCATTTTGAGTAGCCACACGAGATGCTGAGTCCAATGTAGAGGAGCAAGCAAAGACAGGGAGATGATATGGTAATTAATTTTATTTTATTTTCATACTTCAGCCATAACAGCGAAAAAATAATTTGAGAGAACAGATTTTTTCATAAACGAAACTTTCTGAAACTGCAGCAATTCCATTTAAATATATTACGCGGTGATTGTGTACTTACATTTCGTCACTAGGATGGTTTAATTATTTTTTTTATCATTTTTACCTAAACTATTTTCGGAAATTTTTTTGGGTCTGATTATTTGAAGTTCTCCAATGCTACTCAACGTACCAAAGGTTAATTTTGTATAGCCACTACAGTGCGATTTATACTAACACATTATTATTATCTACTTACTAACTATACATATATACGTATGGATGCATGGAGTGAAAGTGAATCTTCTTTCGAAAAAGCGCTTAGCTTTATTTTCTGCAGGTCCTGCTCAAGGAAGGCTGAAGAGCCATTAGGTGGCGAGTAAAAGTGAGAATCTGCGACGCCTCACCCTTCTTTCTGGAAGACAAGATTATTACTGAGGAAAATACGTGCCTAAGAATGAAAATGTTTGAATACTCGAAAAAAGGCGGGAATTCGGCGTTTCTTCAAATTCTTTAGATCATCTTGAAAATCGTAGCACGCCATTCGTTCGGCTATTTACTTTTAGTTAAGATCAAACCTTTAACTCGATTTGACAATCTCTCTTCATTGATTTCTAATTAATTTTTTTTAGAAGTGCCTTCCGTCTTTATTTACTTTTCTCTCTAATCACCTTCCTTTGTTTGGCATAACTCTAGCGAGGAATGCAAACTGTTTCGCGAATTCTTTGACCGAAACTTTTGGCAGCGCTTCCTTAAATTCTCTGCTCCGTGCCATTCTTCTTGTCATAGACACTAGCATCTCTATCTGCCAAAGGCAAAGCCTCGTCTCTGTAGCCTTGGCACCCTCTCCTTATTGTTCCTCTTTCACCTTTGTATGACAACGATGAGCCCTCTCCATAATTATTTATTTCAATATCTGTTCGACTTTTTTCCTATATTTCCATTGTGCAGAAGTTAACTCCAACACGATTGTTCATTTCCATCTCATTCTGGAGATGTATTTAAATGAGCTATAGTGAAACATTCTAATCTCAATTGACGCGAGAAATTGGTACGAATATTTTTAAATTGGCGTTTTGAGATATTTCCTTTAAAACTCCTTTTCTATTTTGAAACTGTCATATATCAACGCAGTAGAGCTGAATCCTTCGTCAATCTCCTAACTACGGTCCGTGTTTCAGTGCGGATCTCAAGTAAATTGGACTCGTCATGTTGAGACGTTTTATGTTCTCATTTTGTTATTTTGGAGCGTATCTAATCTATTTAATTGATATTAGTTCGTAGATATGTATCCTAATTCACTTATTACTCCTTAAGTACGGTTCTTCATTGAGACTTTTAAATATAGATATTTTAGATCCGGCCCGCGTTATTCTTTTTGTGAACTTATGTTGCCTTCAAGTTTGGAGATCTCTGATCTACAGAAACCGTTTATCGGAAACTAAATTGGATTATATTAAATGATAATATTTTTATCAGAAATTATTTTCATGTGTTTATATTTTCTCATCTTACAGTTTTATAAATTTTTATTTCAAATTTCATCCTTATAATTGCTCTGAAAAGTAACTCTATCGTTTTGGGTCAATTATTATGAAGCCCATACATTTGAATTTACATTTTTTACGTATTTCATCGAGTTAGCCCTTTTCAGTTCACTTACATTTCTATAAGTTAAACTTTTAGTAATTTCCTACGTAATTTTTTGGAATCGTGGAAAATAATAAAAACAGATATTACAGATATAATATATATCAAACATTGTATTTAATGTAGGACATTTGATTCCTTTGAGGATGACTCATCTCAAGATTTTTTCTTTTCCTCTGAATAAAGACACCAAGAAAAACAAACAGTTACTTTCAACGTTATTGCACATCTAGAATAATTCCGGGTGAGCAACGGCACTCAGCTTAGTGATCCAATTACAATAAAATTACTTTGATCGACGTACCTAGAGGCTTGTTTCTTACCGAAAATTTTCCAGCGTTAATCGGATAAATATTCTAATTATTTCTCATTATTATTTGCCGGCATACCTCGTTGGCAGGTGACCGCTGCGTTCTTCCGCAGATTATGCATGAAAAGTGAAAGAATTAATAGAGTGAAGGCCCTATCTACGTTAGGGAGCGTTGGGATGGAGGTAAGGGCCGTCCATTTTAAACCCTCGCACGTGATCAACCCAAAAGTGGGCGTGGTCTATCTGATAATCGATAGGGAAGCGTTTAACGGTCCCTTTTAAACTTATCTTTGATCTTTCTGGAACAAACGGAGAAATTTTCAGCGATGAGATTGGAACTACTGGGGAAACGTTATTTTAGTTCTGCAACCTGTTTACATTCAGATAACTTCTTCGTTTGGTTCGGATTGCCTGCTTCTGTCGACGCCTGCTAGAAAGCGAATTTGCCCTTGGATACCTTTCAATAAGATTTCATTGATTCTTACTTCTCTTTTTGGGTGTAGGATTAAGAGGATATGAGGGATTCTTAACAGATAATAGCTTGTAGTTTAGAATTGGTTTATTGCATATCGAATAAATTGACGACTCATTTGGAACGGGTTATTTTCTTTGGAAAATTTTGAATTGCCGAGTACAATAATGATAACACTAGAAGGTGAATAATTTATTCAGTTGTTACCTTGAAATTGCAGCATATGTGTCAATTAGGATTATGGTTATTGCTGAATATTTTAAGAAATCATCGTAATTAGTTACAAAATTCATATTCTTGTAGCTGCGTTATAAATTTATGGAACGATTCAAAACGATAATTTAAGACTATGATGATTTCCTTGATATTCCAATAATAAAGTGCCTAATGCTTATTTCTCTAACAATTTTCACTATTATTCATTATATATTAACACCGCATCTTTTGTTATTTTATTTTAACTCAACCTTAAAATTTTTTATTTCTTTTTCTTGTATTAAATTTTAAATTACCTTATGCATCGTTTTTCAGTATTAGAGTTTTCATATAGGATAATTTGAATACATGGTAAATAACATTAGAAATAACGTTATGTGGAATTTGATACCCTAATAATTATCACTTAGTAGTACATTTTAATAATTAATAGTAATATCACATGGTAAAAACTCTAATCCAAGGCTTCCAAATGGAAGTTTCCGATCTTTCAATAATGATTAAAGAAAATTTGGGTTATTAGTTATGTATTCCCTTATTAATCTTGCTCTTATATTACTGTATTGATTTAATGGTGATGAGGGCGCGGCGAAATTTTTTCATGAGTTTTATTTATTTAGAGCGTAAAGCTCGAGAAAACGCAAATTAATACATGCCTTTTCCCAACGAATCTAGGGAGTTTCACTCAACATAAAGTTCTTAGCAGGGTTATCGGGTCGGTTTATTTATAACTTTTGGTTTTCTAATAATCGCGCTTCTCTAGAGAGCGCACTCCATCAAGGGCTTGCGTGTTCCACTTGAACCTTATACCGGTTGGTTAAGAACCATACATGACAGAAATGTCAATACGCAGGGATCAGATGATAGCCCTTAAAATTCTTTTACGTCAGCGATATAGGCTAAATGATTTTACATAGTTCATTGTGTGCTCGATAATAGCATAGTAAAGTACATAACGTTCCACTTAAGAGATTTAGGATTGTAAATTCAATAGGCTGGAATATTGGACTTTATTCAATTCAATTTTGCCAAACTTCTCAAAATCAATGCTCTTAAGGTATATGATAGATTTCGACGGTGTACTAAAACACCTTAGATATCGTTTACATTAAAATATTCAACGATCAACGATAGAAACGACAAATGATCTGGTTAATAGATAATATTATTGGTTAACCATCAGATAATGAAAACTTTAGAAAACTAAAAATATGCTTATAGAACATGTAATATACTATATTATTTCAGTATGAACATATTGATTCTCGTGGAACACGGAATATAAGAAAAAAGAAGAATCATCAAGCAAATATTAAGAGAAGAAAGGTGAATGTAGAATGAGAGAGTATGAGGATTTATAGCAAGAGGGAAGTAGTTTCAGAAACGGTCAAGGCATGGTAACCAAAGAGCTAATAAGAGACCGGTTTTATGGTAGTCGAAATCAAGGCTGGGCCAGTTAATTTAGTGGCCGTACAAGTTTATACGGCCACAAATGACCTAAGCGAGGATAAGTGACTCCTTTTTACCGGGGCTCAGTTGTGGTAATAAGAAAATTAAAGAGAAGGGAAAAAATTAGTTGTCATAGTGATTGAAATGCACTGACCGGAAAGAATTTTGATTGAGATTAGAAATCAGGGTTGGGTTTATGTAATAAATCTAATAAATAATCATTTGTTAGAAATAGAAATGACTTATATAGATATATATGCTATGGGCTGGAGTTGATATCCCTCTAACGATTGCATTTGTATCCCATAGTCCCTTATCAGTTATAACAGTTTTTAATATTTAAGTCTTAAAGAAATAGAGGTGGATATGAAATTACGGTGATATAAAAGTTGAAAAAAAAATTAGCATGACATATTCCAGGTTAGCTGGAAAATTTGAAATGTCTTTCTAAAGTGTTTTTTTCAATTTTGTGGAAAAAATGAATAGATTGTAAAAAAATTGTTATTGAAAACAAGAAATATCTAACAAAAATTGAAAAAAGTACTGGAACAGGTATTACAACCGATGGTTTCAAGTTTATGAAAACCGCGTTCATTGTAATACTCCTAATTCAACCAGAAAGCACGTTTTGAGATTTGAGTAGTGGTTTTCAGTCAATGTTTGTCCTCTCCGTGAAAACTAGAGTATTTAAAAGGTTTTAGGAGAATTAAATGTTTACTACATATACATTTATTGAATTGCAAATCATATCTGAAGGGTTGTTTTTATCATTTATTATTTTTGCAAAGAATAGAATTTTAAAGAAGTTTGGATGAAAAGAAAGAAAATTTACCACTCATTATACTGAAACTTTATTAAGGACATTTTCTGAAAAAAATACTTAGGAGGGCTTCGGAGGACGTTAATAAAGGGGTGAAGTGGGAGAGAGATGAGTCATAAATTCAAATCCGTTGGAGACAAAACGATCTTGTGAAGCGATTACTTATGCTCTTTTTTCCTCCTTCAGATAGAAAAGGAAAAGAATGCGCAATGAATATATGCATAAAAAACTTCCGGCGTTTACCAGTGATACAAAAGAAATACGGTTATGGAAATAATGGAATTTGAGAAATTTGGAGCAGATTGACTTCTTATTACCGAGGCTCTTTCTCGGGAGAAAATAAAATATTATGAAAAGTTATACAAAAGAATTTATAAGAAGACTTTGAAACAAGTTTATTTTGTACAAATAGAGCGAGAATTCCTCTATAATTGTTTGCGAAGGGAATACTGGAGGATCATTCACCAGAAGCAATATGACGCGTCATAAGAACAAATAGTCGCCTTAAGATTTCATTCGGCCTATATTAACCATGATTCGATTAACTGTAATTCTGAGAAGAAATATGTATCGCGCTACAAACTGGCAGCGTAAATATGTGGAAACCTATAATGGCTTCCGCTTCAATGTCCTTTCTTCCTCTTTTCTCTTATACTTCTCCTTTCATCCTTCATCTCCCGGCACTCCTTTTACCCAATGGCTAATACTCCCATTTCTGCTTTGGGTCCTTCCTAAAGCTTTCTCAGTACATTTTTTTATTACTCATTTCTGTACTCCATTAACTTATGAAATATTGACTGAACACCTAGTTCATATCTTATGGATGTGTTTTCGAATATTTTTAATCTTGTGAGCCCTTTAACAGCTCGAAGGGATTTCATTTCTGAAAACTCTATTTGCCTTATTTCTTTTTTGTTTTTCTGCCCAACATTCTGAGACATACAATTCAGTAGTTATTGCTATCACTTTAAATATATTTAATTGGGTTTCTTTCCTGGTTTTGACTTTGAAATTCCTTCGTATTGTACCACATTTTCCCTGGAAATTCTTAATTTTATTTCCTTAACCTGTTCGTATAACTCCATATAGATTTCATATATAGCCTCGAAGTTGGTTTAAATGTAATATCCATTCACGATAATTATATCACTTTAAAAATATATAGCAAAACATTACGTCAGGACAACGTCGAATAAAATAGCTACAGTTCTTGGTTTTCGATTTACCGTGATATTTATATATTGGATGAGAGCACATTGTTGTCAGCCCGGATAGTAGGGATTCCGCTCTTCAATGAAACATGACTTATTACGATTAATTATAACTTAGAGAACTAAATTCAATCATGCATAAACGTTCCAATGAAAATGTATATAGACAAATAAATATATTCTGTGTGGAAGCGATGTGGAAGCAGAGGGACAAGGCATCGGAATACGAGAGAGTGGCGATAGCAGCGGCATCTGTGTATACCGGTCGCATTTGGTAAGGAGTGTCACACAATCGATTGATGCGAAGGATCGCGTATTTCTTTCTCTCTCTTCATGCAAGCGCACTTCAAGCACATAAATTCTCCATGAAAGCGTTACGCTTCGTTAAAAAGCTACGATAACAACACACCAAGATGCTCTTTAACGTAGGTAGAAAATCTTCAAAGAAAAGTGGATTAGGAGCTAGGCTAATGTTGAGAATTGAATTTAAAGTGAAAATATTTATGGATAATGCAAAATACACCAAGGGCGACTTCGGTCGTTGCGATAACGTAGTGTCTCGAGTTTTAAAAGTACTAAACAGCATCTATAGAAATATATAAGTTATTCAATGAACAAATCACTTGATTCTGTGATGTTTCCAAATGCCAGTAAGCGACATATAATTTACACATGCATTTTGAGTCTAATTAAATCTCCTTCAAAATCATGCCTATAAGTTCAGCATATTACAGCATAGGAGAATTTCCTCTTAATCTTTCTAAATCATTATTTAATGTTCAGATTTTTCAAATTACTTGTAAGGTTTTTTATTTTAACTTGGCTTAATATAATCTGATCAACTCTTAGGTTTGCAGAGTTTATATATTTGGAAATTGAATGTTATTTCGACATTTAATACCTCGTGATTATGGAAGGGAATGCTGGAATGAGTGCATTGAATTTTTTCGTAACACTATTGTTGACTGCAAAGTATGTAAAGAAAAGAGAGAGAAGGTATCTGGGCGACTGCAGAAAATAATACCCGCGAATGTATCGATTGCTCGCACATGGGACAGCACATATGCTTTTTTACGATGCCGACGGCTGTGTAGATGATGACATATTCCGAAATACGTCCAAGTTACACTTCGAACTTTAATGAAACCTATGAGTATTTAATACTACGTCATGTGCATTTGAAAAATATCTTTTCTCGACATCAACGAATTCAAAATCAACGACCTTCGCTCGCGTGAGTTGAACTAAGCTGGTTGATGCACACTACAAACGGCGCTTGGATTATTAATCTACTTTTCCGGAAATTCCTCATATATTTTATGTAGGATTTCGTATTTTGAATTTATGTCGCAATCGATTATAAGAGCAATTTAACCTCAAATTGCGAAAATACAGCGGCGAAGGATATGAAAGGTGTAAAAAAACATATTTGAGAGGAAAGGAGAATTTTAATGAGTAAATGGAAAGGCAGAGATGCTATATCTTTACTGGAATAAATCACCTAAAAAATAGGGCATGAAAACAAACGGCAGACATAAACGATCGCGAGTATGCGAATAGGCAGATGAAGGAATGCAATAAGCATTAAAAAATAGGAATATTTCAGAGCAGGGAAATTAAGATGAAAGGAAAATGAAGGAAACTGAGATAGATTTGCTGTTAGAGCGAGTATGAATGAATCTTAGGAAGATTATCAATGAGGTGAAATAAGATATTTATTTAATGAAAATTTTTAAAGTCATCTTTATGTATGAAAGAATAAAGATGGCAGATTTAATAATTGCTGAACAAACGTAAACAATAATTTCATAGAATTCGTTTCAGATACTATGAGTATCAATTAATACGTTTCTTAGCCAGCTGTAATCAGATGATTCTATAAAGTGGATTGAAATAAGATGTTATCCAGAACTCAACACTCAGTAAAAATCCGCAAATACGAACTTGCATTACTAACAGATACTAACAATACATTATTGTAACGAGTAAGTTAACGTATTTATTATGAAAAAAGAATTCTATATGAGAAATATTATATGGGGGGCGAAAGAGGGAAATGGGATTACTTTTTGCTCTTCACAAAAGGTTCCCATCATAAGCGAAAATAATTCTAAAGATGTACGATTTACAGCAACGGAGAAACAGATTAATAACGGATGATGTAGTTAGAATGATCGCGTGGAATTGCTAAATGTTGACAAGAAATCCGATTTGTAAAAAACTGTGAACGAGGGAAGTAGAAAGTAGAGAAGAGACAATGTAAATGCAGTAGCTGTATTGGTGCCTGACAGGCAGAGATGGCTCGTGATGGAATGTTAAGATTGGAGGGGAGAGGAGCGAAAAGTGGGAGTATATACTTAGTGAAAGATGAATCATAGAAAGATATTTGCAACGTAAAACTTAACGCATCCAAGTGGAATATCTAGGATATCGCCCGTTCCACTTAGGCGAAGGCGGTGCCAGATTCGATTTCCAGTGGGGTCTCATAGGTGGGAAATTACCTCAGGTGTTGAAACAGTTTTAATACTTCTACTAATACATAGCATCATAAAAACACTGCTACTCACTACTAATACTGCTATGACAGTTGACCGAACTTCATTGACATCCTTCATAACCGAAAATTAAGAAGGAAAGCAACGTATTTTCTCCTCATTGAAGCGTTGCAGCAACTTTATAATCTGGATTACGCAACCAATGGAATCGGACGTCCGAAATCGGAAGACTTACCTACGCAATACCCTCCTTCTCTCCCACGACATCCATCTTTAAGCATAAATTCCATCTTAATTTCCTAATCCTGACCTGAAGGCCGCAACCGGTCGTATTTTCGGTATTCCTATCTGTTCTAGCAGCTTTTTATTTCGTTCGAGAAAATAAAATGTTATCTATACGTCACGAAGCGAAGCTTGGATGCGAAGGGGAAGAGAGAGTGGGTGGAAAGAGGTCTCGAGAGTGCGGTGGGGCCCCCCCTCCTTTTATCATTCTTCTGCTTCTACCCATTCTTTCTCTTTCATCCCTCTTTCAAGAGGAACTCTTCCCCTCCGGCCGATAGTCCTCCTTATGAGCGTTATCACAATGGGTTGTGGTGGAAAGGGACCGAAGCCTTCCCCTTGGTTATAAATGGGTCGATACTCACCCCGCTCTCTGTGCGATGAGAAAAAGGGACGGAGAGAGAGAGAGAATAAGATGGTGGAATGGAACGCGGTGGTTGTACGGGAATGTGTGAGGAGGACCGAATTTCGAGGGAATGATGAATAATAATGGGAAGGAGATAATTAGAGGAAAATCCGTCCGAAAAGAGGAGTCTTCTCCCGGAGAAAAGGGATTGGATGAAGGATAGGAGGAATAGGAGAGATTAATATTAAAACCGAAATATTGCCGGTTTAATTCTGCCCCGCCCTTGGACGCCGTACGTGCGACGCGTATTTCCATAGGATTTTCGCTGTGACGATTTATTCAATTATTTTGTGTTCTTCCTAAACAGCGGGATAAATAAACGCGGTTCGTGCTGATGCTACTGAAAATAGGCGAAGGCCGAAAAAATGCGGGCGTTCAGATATAATTATTGCGATAATGACGATGGAAGTGAAAGAGGAAGGGAAGAGGGCTCAAGTGGAGGAAGAGAAAGCAGCAACAAGAATAGAAAAGGAATAAAGGAAAGGATTGGAAAGAGAGAAGAAGTTGACGCTGGAATGCGGAAGAGTGAGATGTGAGAGAATGGCAAGAGATCAAGGAAAACGGAAAAAGAAGAAAACAGCAGCGGAAACTCTGAGAATGTAATTTAAGAGTGTTTAATTTTAAATTATGAGGAATATAAATAGCGGTTCAAAGTTTAAACAAATACTAATTTTGCATATTCCTCCTTGGTGGATAAATGGTTAGCCTTTTTATTTAATTTTTACTAGCAATAAATATATCGGAGCTAATCCGAGAAATAGGGTATATCAGACAGCGGGTTTTAGTGGGAAAATGGTATTTTGGCTCTTTTGCGTGAGCATAAGATCCTGTCGCGCTACTGAATGTTACAAAGAACTATTAGAAGTGCGTAAACGTATAGTAATATTAGATCTCACTGTTATGGTGTATGAAAGTGGGGGAGTTTATTCTATTTGGAGAGTGTATTTGTAGCACTTAAAGAAGTTAGGGGTGCTTTATACAACTTGAACATGAGTAGAAGTTATACACACAGAAAATGATTCTACAGTACTAGCTAGTATTCTATATTTGTACGTTTTGAGCTTTGAAGCCGATCATGCATTGATAGGAGGTTAGTTTACAACCAAATATCTCTTATATCGTGCAGGATCTTGAAGGGTTATATCGAGCAAGAATTCGAAGTAAATAAAATCAAATTTGGCGACAAATATTTGTGTAACAGTAAAAATAGGGAAGGTGAGACTACTATAGCAAGAGGAAACCATGAAAATGACAATTGGAAAAGTTATATTGAAGGAGATGTCAAGTGGACGTTTTTCAGTGCTGAAAAGCACTCTTGCCGAACGTCTCTAGGAATTTTCAGAAGAAGAAGGCATGGGATAGAAAATACGAAGGATTTTGCTGGAAGATTTAACTGCTCTTAAATATTTTAGCTCATTAATGAACAAGAGTAGGTATTGATTAATCACGTCCAAAAGTTGGATCATCAGCAAATGTCATTAAGTAGAGATAAATTCTTTAAACTCATCTAATAATTTGCTGATCAGTTAAGTATAAAGCGTTGATACTATAGAATAAAAATGAAGGCGGGAAGGTTTTTGTAAAATCATTGATGTTTTGCATAGCTTACTAATCCTACCTCTATTTTTCCCTTGAAAAAGAAACAATAGCAAATGACAAATAACGGGCATACACTTACTGAAATAGATAATTGTTTGCATAGCTAAAAAAATGTTTTCCGTAACATTATGCTCGATACAACCCTCCAACTTTAGTAAGTTAACACCAAGTAAAGTCTTCTTCGAGTGCCTAAGGATAGTTGAAAATTTTACTATTGAGATAAATGCTTTTATTTACTAATGTAGAAATATCTAGGTGAGCTTTTGTACATAACACATATATAATTTGAGCCATTAGCATGGTAAATAATGGAAGAAGAGCTAAACCATCCGAAACCCCCCAACGCTCCCCTATATCTTTCCAGACTCCGAGAACAGGTTGAGAAACATTAATCAATAAAACTTTAGATTTTTTCTATTGAACAAGGGCCATAACTGGAAACTGAGAAAGCCAGATAAATAGTTCTGGATTTTGAAGTTTTAATATATCACATGGAAATTTTCTTCTAAATAAGCGTTGTAGCATATAAGATATTTAACTTAAATGATAAATATACGTATGTATTATCTTCACTGGCAAAAGTAAATAGTTAGTAGAATTCAATATTTCTTAGGGTAAATTCTTTGAATTTCTTAGAGTTAATTACAGCTGCTGGTAATATCAAATCCTTTGTGGCTAGTAAGTAAAAGTAAGGATCAATTAAAATTAGTTAATCTAAGGTCAGCAAACCGAAATTTGCTATGCTTGGAAATACTCCTATGTGTCCGATGGTATGTCTCCGCTAAAGGTTCAATCCATGGAGGTGTGTGCAAAGATTAATTAAAAATAGATGAATAAACGCAATTTATGATCGAAAATTTGACAGTGCATCAGATATGCAGATTTAACTTTGATAATACCGTTAGATATGTCCTAAAAAGTCGCTAAACTCACGAGAAACATCGCTAATATATGTGAAGTATTATAATACATAATGGATTTAATTCGCTTTTACGAATATTATATTAGTTTAGAAATTATGCTATTTGATTTATATATAACTAAACTACGTAGTTAAGTAAAGCTACGAGAACGTAGGGGGAATATATACGTAACAGAACATGCTGGATAGATTGCAAGGATATGTAGAAATTTATATCCGCGACACGGATATATATTTTTATATATTCGCGAAAAGAAGTCGCTGAAAGAAGGAGTAATTTGTAGGAAAATGATACGACTGTTAATGAATTAGTGGTTGAAAATGTTCCGTTAGTCCTTTGTCGAGGCAAGCGTCTTTTAGGCATTGGGATACACCTACATATGTACCCTGCAGGTCCCTGGATAGGTCTGATTTCCAAGAATGAGCATTTCGATAGCCATGCTATTTGACCCCTGAGAATGGTGCTTGCGTATTTGTTAGTTCTTAAGTCTGTAATTCAGACCATTACCGGTGTTCCTATAAACCGCTCGTTCCGACAAAAGGAGCGTTTCTATTGAATATTTGAAACCTCTAAGGAATAAGTCGCTATATCGAATCGAATAAAAAGAAATCGATAAATTGACGTCTATACCAAACAAGCGTTCAAAGTTCAAGTTCACGTTCAAGAGTTTGGGCTAAATAGTTTCAAATGAAGAATGATTTCTATAGTATGAATGCTTTATTCGTAAGGAGAATGCGTATATTATAAATTTTTGACCTACTATCATTATCTGACAACGATAACCATTTCGCACAAAAAGACGCCGTCGATGTCTGCGAAAGACGCTTAATCCGCAGCTCGGAAAATTGGGAGTCTACAGCGCTAGAAAGGAAGTGAGAATAGAACCATTGAATGCGGTTGGAATCTCGAGAGGACTGTTGGTATGAAAAGGCGTGGGAGAAATGGGTATGAATAGATAAAAGAGGATAAAGAATAGGGCTGAAGAAGGAGGGAAATGATAAGGATAATAAATTGAAGGGGATAAGAAGAATGAGAAGTGGGGAGGAAGGGATGTGTAAAGAAGAGAGCGAAGGAGAAACGTCTGGTGGGATTAAAAGGTTATAAATGAGAGTACGGTGAGAATAAAGTGGATTAATGGCAATCCATTCTCATAGAATCGAGGAAAAAATTACGCGCCGTCTTTGTATTTTTATACTTTCGTATCAGTCATCATGTTTTTTGGATTTACCGAAAATGTCATTTTTGCTTTAATTATCGCTCCGTGCGGAATTTTCTTGATCATGCGAACTTTTGTGTTCTTGTGCGCAGTTTGCATGCCTATGAAACACACAAGGAACCGAAGAAAAAATTACTCTTAAGAATGTGGCTCAGAGAGATTGGACCATTCGAAATTCTTTGAATTGATATTTTGTTAGGGAGGTTTTCATTAATTTTCATGCCAATCTGGAAGTTTGGATTAAGCAGAGTAGAGTTTGTTCTACAAAAATGAATTCACTCATATGCAATGTATTCATGCATACCTTATTATACTACGTAATATCTTTTACGTATTAAAAATATAATTGATGAAAAAACTTATTTAACATCTAAAATAACCAAAGAGTTATTTCCGCGAAAATTTTTATCATATACTCCTGAACCTTTACAGATTACTTAGAACCTATAAAACAAGAACAATATAAATTTTAAGTACTATAACATAAAAAAACAATTGCAGAATCTCAGCTTTATGTAAGGTAATATTATGCTTGTAACGACAGAAGAACGTCGCTCCTTAAATTATAAAATAATTTTAAGACCGTACAATTGATAAATTATTTCATTCATTAAACATAAATATATAATTTTTCATTAAAAACTTGTGTGTAAGTATTTAGTTGCATATCTTATTTAGCTTACCTTGAAGTAATCCATATTTTTGCTAATATCTGCCAATTTATCTTTGATTTTTCAGATAATGGGTTTATTTCGAATTTTTTATTGTTTTTTGATTCATTTAACGGTTTTTCATATCAAACAGGATGCGTATTTTCCTGGATGTAGTCCAACCTTAAAATACAGTAATCCAAAGTCCAATATCCAAAGCAAATATTATTGAATTCTATTAGCTTATTCACCAGAGGAATATTTGTATTGCCAAAATTTTAGAGCCTTCGGTTATTACGTCAGAAAATTACTCGCACCCCATTTCCATATAAATATATCATCCGGAATTAATATCGTTTAAGTTATAAAATCATGTATGGGATATTTAAACGTATCTTCGTGTACTTGTCTCATTTAATCATTTCACGGTTTTGTACATAAATCTACGGTTCACTTCGTTATTATATTACTTTTATTTCGGCTTAGATAAAATTCTACGAATGGTTGCAAAATTATTTGTTTTTGAATCCAAATTCGACTAAAAAATTCGACCTCGTTGTTTATCGGATTGTATCATCCTGCCGCTAAGTATTAAATTACCTTCCTCTCATTTGTTTTCCTCGTTTAATCATTTGTTACAATTATCAATTGAATTATTGAATTGAATATTGAAATCCAACGGAAATGCTAAAATTACTGCTGACGATTCACTTCATCGAAATTCTTGTGCATCGGAGTGCTTCATTTATTCAGAAATTTCAATTCATATTTAGCTACGGAAGCCTTTCTGACTCATCCTTTATGTTTGAAATATGGAAGATGGAACTCTTTCATTATTTTCCATTCCCTGTTTTATTTATCAGTTTCTACTTTTCTCCATCCAGATGTCTTTAGAAGTTCATGAATTGGCCGTCATAGCCACTTTCGTTTGATAAATAATTCGATCTCCTAACTGCTGAAGGATTCGCTTTAATCCGATATCTCTTCCTTGGTTTCCTCTTCTGTATGACCACTTCTAATCCCGTTCTCTCGGAGGAACCTTTATTTCATCTCATCCGATGGAAACTTCCATCTCCGTCCAGAATCAGCTCACTTTCATCTTATCCAAAGCCTTGCTCCGCCATCATTAATCATTTAACTCCCCATTTCTTCCTCCTCTATCTCTTGACCAAGTCATCGTGGCTTATTTTTTCCGTAAACAACTCTCTTCACTTTGACTCTCACGCGTTTAATTTTCCAATATCGATTTGATTCCAACTTATTTCTCTCGCGAGGTCAAAAGTTATGGCGACGTGGAGCGCCACCGCACGATAAAATACACAAAATATCGAAGTGAGCGAAAGAGATGTTTGATGCGCTATCGAAGCCGCCCACTTCAATTAATTCCACACGCTCGGTTTCTACGACAACAATGCTCGAGTTTTAATTAACACCTGCGACCCTGGAAGTCTGGCGAACATTTTTTCGTCGATAGCTTCGCTTCGATGTTAATTTCCACCACTAAAAAGATGAAGAAATCCCACCGAATTGCAATTTTAACTGTCTTTTGTGTCCGTATTTGCTTAAAATCTAGATGTTTATTCATCCGATTCATTTTTTCCGACCGAGTCCTGTGGATTATTATCAATATCCCGCTGAGACCGAAATTGAACCGCCGAGCGCTGGAATTCAAAGTATTATCACATCCCGCGTTCGAAATATTGGAAAAAAATTAAGAGTTATATTTTTTACCCTTCGCTTGAAAAGTTTTTCTTCAAGTATTGTGGATGCGGATAATAGGAATAAAAGGTCGAGGTTATCGGAGATATTTAATTACTAAGTTAAAACTATCGGAGAATTACGAGATGAAACCCACAGTACAGTATAAAGACTTTCTAGACCATCGTAGGATTATCATCATATATGCCCAATTAGTTAAGCTTTATGGACAATGGGGGATGGAATCTCAGATAACCAAATCAGTTATTATTAATGTCATAAAAATATCTACTACAATTCTGGTATGTCGAAGAACGATAGAGATTCCTAGCGCTGAATAATAGATATTAATAAAATATTATTTTAGCGATGTTTTAATTCAATAACCATATTTTGGTTAACTTTTTGGTCGTTACTCATTAATCTGTGAATACTTTCATAAGTAAATAGTTTAAAATTCCTGCTAGTATTATACCAAAAAACGCGAAATTGTTGAATATGTTTTTGTGATTTTTTTAATATTTAAATATGTAATAGTATAATCTTGAAAGAAACATGGAATAGAAACAGTCATTATCCTCTATATATTATTTTAAAACATGATTTTTTGGTGATCGGGGCTTTTCTCTCTTATTACTAGACCAATACATATAAGTGAATGACTATTTGAAGCGAAAAGTTGCCAGGTTCCTGCTAAAAATAGTCAGGCAAATGAAAAATTTTTTGTTAGACAAATTGAATTAATATTTTAATCACCGCGTTGCGTCCTGGACGAAAAAATGCCCGGGTTGCCATATACGGATTAAATTTGTTTACTTAGTGACGAGTGTAAACAAGTTTTAAAATCGGATAAAATTCTCGGTCATAAATTAATTGAAGCAGTGTTAGCAATTAATATTATAGTCTCCATGAACGAAGACCTCGACGTCGTACACATCCACAGCAGTTTAATAAGCAAACCACATTGCATCTTACGGATGACGTCCAAAGAAACATGAACATTGCCAAATATGAAAGTTTACGTCGCGGTTTTATCGTGTGGTATGTTTGAACAATTTTGCATCATATTACTTCCCGGTAGTTTTAATTTAAGATCGACCATATTACAGTTAGATTTTGGAGTATTCATAGAATAATTAGAGATTTCAATTACGAGTCATGCGATCAAAATAATTAGGTCTTTTTCCGAGTATTCAAATTTACTTTGGTGAAACTTTCGTCTGTTGAAAATTTTCTATATACCCTATCAAATGATTTTTAGTGTTTATATTTTACTCACAGAATAAATAATATACAATATTTATTCATATCTTAGAGTAAATAATAGGATATCATAACTGCGATTCAAGAAAACTCACCTCTATGGAATACAAGCGTATCGAAAGCCCAAGCTTGCATTCCCATTCGATATGCCCGGAGTACAAAAAGATGCTCAACCAATTTAATAGTATTTGCAGTAGTAGACGTAAGAATAGTATTTTAAAATCTAAGTTTTGTGAATGGGTTAAAATACCATGATTGACTACAATATTTGTGTGAGAGACATTAAAAAAATGCGGGCAATGGGTTTGCTACTTTGCACTTTTACAATGTATCACAATGTATGATCTTATGAAAGTGAGACTCACACCGCAGATGCTTCCCCTTCTTGCTTCCCTCTCCCAAATTAGTAGCATTTTCTCTCATTCTACGCCGGCAGGACAAGCTTTCAACTAATTATTGCTGACTATATATCTTTCAGTAATTGAATAAATCTGATTCAGTGAATTTATGAGATGCAATTTCACTACAGACGAGTAGTAGTTATTTTTATATTTCGTGTACGAAGAGAAAAAATAGAAAATAAATAAGTAACGTGGATGCAGGAGGTATATTTGTTGCTTTATCTTGGTTATATCTGTTAAACACGAAGCCTTAAGTGACACATTATAAAAGGAAGTGGTATTTAGAAAAGAACAGAGTTTACCAAAATGTGATGGTGGCAATGTGGTAGTGATGTTTGTATTTTTGTCTAAATTCGTGATGTAAAAATACATTAAGTGAATTGAGGTATTCGGTATAGGATAAATTATATATGCGTCATTATATCAATGACGCGTGCTATTCGTGATTATAGTGCTAAAAGAAAATCTTTAAAAGATTCTATTACATTTACATTCTCACACTCTCTAAGATATTAGGGACTTCGTTAAAGTTCAAGTGGTAAGGGATTAGAAAACACAAGAGTTTGAATTTGCCCATAGATTTTCGTTACTGGATGTGTAGATACCGATACCTATTGCTACTAACGAGGTATATCGAAACTGACACTGTCATGGAATATGACGGAGCGATGTTTTTGGTATGCCTTAGTATTTGTATATTCGTCTGTAGTGATTAGTGTTTGCTACTATAATGTATTTCGTTGGGGAAATCGAATATCAGTATCGTCTGCGAAATTTTCGCACGGGGCAACTAGTATATCTATACTTGTGAAATATTTTCTTTTTGCTTTTGTTTTCGATCCAATCAACCCTCATAGAATGTTATATGCAGGAAATTTTATAAGTAAGAAATGTTTTTATTTTCTTTGGCCCGAAAATGTTGAGTGGCTGCGATAAGTGAATAATGCAGATTATCATCTGCGTATTAAATAATATGTATATTATTAACAATAGAGCATATAATCCTCTCTTTCGGATCAGATATTAAACGTGTTTAATGTAATATTATACGTAAGGAAGTTCAGTTTCTTAGTATGGCATCCATTATTTATTTAGCCGAGCTAAATCATATGTAACTTGCTCCATCTACATTTCCCTAAGAATAACTATATGTAGCAGAAGCTCTATAAATTATATAGCGTTTGTTCCTTCCACCTACAGCCTTTCTTAGAGTAGCTGCAGAATAAATATTACTGATTCCTCACCATAAGTCGTTCCTCATTTATTGTCCATTTCTGTATTACATACAGTATATTAGTAATATTATTTGTAGTATAGTCTCTTTATATTATAGTACATTAGTAAATTTAGTTTTCCATATATTGTGAAAAATTTTGTATTCTCCAGTATAAAAGGGAAATATGTTTTGGGTTTATAATCTTAATTGCCTTTCTTCGTTTGTTCGAATATAGTTTCAAATTGAAATAAAATAATAGTTATACAAGAAGTGAAAATTGTGACTTGGCTGGGACTCGAACCCAGGTCTCCCACTTTCCGGGCAGGTATTCAAACCAACTTAACTATGAAGTCACGCCTCTTCACTTCTGTAATCGGGAGCTTATACGAGCAAGGTAGGGGTGCTCCTTTATAAAAATGCTCGATTCTGTATCTAGCATCGTAGTAGCTTTAAATTTGTGAAATTTATCATGAAAAATGTACAATAATGGAACATGGACAATCGCCATTGATTTTTAAAAATTTCTAATCATACAGTTTTATTTACTCTTTAATTATATTGAATTCATGTCCATCTCATAATTTAGGGCCATTTTCTTTCCGTTGAATACGCTAATACTTGAAAGGAAGCATTGCCACATATGGTACGTCCATTAACTTGGAATGCGCTAAAGTAAACGCGTCCTTTTCCTTAGTGATGGACGTACCATTCTCCGCCAGCACATTTATTTAATTCCGCAGAGAAGGGTGCTATCAGGATATCGGTTAGAATCACACGGAAACTCGCTATAGCCCTCGTCCACTTTCTGAAATCCGTGACACGGTGTCGTAGCCCATGTCTTTGCGTTTCTCTTGCGTCCATCTACAGCTTAGGGAGGAAAACAAGGATAGCCGGGGAATATATACTTCCCGATGGGAATTGCCAGTGGAATTGGAAAAGAGAGAAAGGATTCGATTGGTTCGATTTCGAAGCACGTTTCCCACCTTCCGATTTTCTCACGAAACAAGAACGCTCGTCTTCCATTATCTCTCCTGACCTCATTTCCGAATCGAAAATCTCTCATATCGCCCATCTTCCCTCTTTTACTTCCTCCCCCTCATCTCTTTATTCGGATCCTCCACGAGTGCCTAATCCCTCTCTTCCTCTCCAGAATCTTCCACTTCTTTTCCCATTACGGAGCAGTGGGGAAAATCAGCGGCCCTTGTCGATGCAAATGTCTCGACAGCGATTTTGGCGAGTCCCTGCGATAAGGGTATCCAGTGGACAAGGGGTGCGAGATACGGGTGCTGAAGATGCGATAGGAGAGGAGCGTCCACTTCTTGCTCCATCTACCTATATATCTTCCTACTTTTATTTTTCTGTTCGCTTTTTCTTCTCTTCTTGTTTTACACCTCCTCCGCTATTCTTCATGATTTTCGATTGGCTTTATGCCAAAATAGAATACTTCAAAATTGACTCGGTAACCGTATTGTGATTAATAACTCTCCTCCGTTAAAAATGTATTATTTTCATAAGGTTATAAATGCTGAGCGAAAATAATAAATATCGCAAGGTGAATGAATTTATTTTTAGGGCGAAAGGAGTATTGCAAATAAAGAGTTAGCCCTAGGAAAAATCCAAACGGGCATGAAAAACTGACGGGACTGGAATTCGAACCCGGATCTTCTGCTTTCCAGGTATCCTTGAGCCGAGCAACCTATATAGGTGCATCTCGATGGGCTGACTATATATCTTGATTTACTAAAGAATCCGCCCGGAAAATGGAATATCCGGGTTCGAATCCCGGTTCTGACAGCCTCTTTTCTTGTCCATTTTGGGATGGATTCATTTGCTTAAAGTTTTGCGAGTTAATTGCACTATGTATATTTTTCTCTCTAGTAACGAGAAACTTTCCTATTCATAAAATATATTAGGACATTCATTATTCTTGGAGAGCTTGAAAGAATAGGTAGATCGGGTAACGTTGGTCAGGAAATCTAAGATAATAAACAACCTTATGAAGAGTAAGATGAATTATCGTATGATCTCAAGAGCAGAGAAAATGGAGTTCCTTCGTTCCAAGATAAGGAAAATTAATGACAATAACGAGGGCGATCCTTACAGGGTTAATTTTTCCACCTTGAGTTATCTATTAAACGACGTAAAAGATCTGAAAATCAATGACGGTAAAAATATTAATTTTTGGTGTTTCTCGGGGCATCTTTTGCCTTTCTTGTTTCAATGACATATTGATCAGCGACTTTTAGGAAGAACTGGGAGAAAAATTCTGATATTACTGTGATCAAAGGAAAATATTATAATCTTTGTGTGATATAAGGAAGACAGAAAAGTATATTGGCGATGACGATTCGTAATATGCATTAAATTGTATAGTTAACACAATCTGTTTTTAACCACTGCATAAGTATCGATTCTCTTGATTGTATCTGATGAAAGTTACCGAAGAGAAGAAACGCTGTGCCAATCAAGAATTAGATAATCCAGTTGTAGAATACTGTCTTTCTTAAATGTAATACTCAGTGCAATGGCTAATACAATTACTTCCGTTCATCTTCAACATGATAGAACAAAGAGATAAACAGAAGTGAAAAATGACTGGGGCTCGAACCAAGGCTTCCCACTTCATGCCTATTTTTATTTTCACAGCTACGATTTCGAGTCAATTCCGATCTTTTCGGAATGCTGGAGAGTGGGAGACTTGGGTTCCAGTCCCAGTCATGTCGCTTCTTCAATCTTATCTTGCTGTTTTAATACTAATATATATATACGAATTCTTAATTCTTGCTTAAATTCTTTCCCTATTTCAATAGAGCGTATCTTCCTTAAAATTTTGAGTACAGCGCAAATAACTCCTTTGTAACCTCCTGATCAAATTAAAGGGGAAATATATAAGTATGTACGTACATTACTCTTACGTACATGCACATACACATATCTATAAAACGTGAAAGTTTAGAAAAATGTTTCCAGAATGTTTTTGATGCCTAAGGCACTTCTTCCCATGTGCAAACGGCGTTTTGTTAAAGATGTTCAAAAGAAGAGATTTATGGCAAATTCCTGTCCTCTGTTTACAATAGGTCCCTCTTCGTGCATTTCATCCCTCTCTTTCGCTGACGAACTCGTTTCTCTGAGGCATTAAATCAACGACACACAGGAGCCAAATCTTCCACCTTCACGCCCTTCCGAAGGGAATCTGCGTGTCGTCGGGAGGTCAAGGAGTTAAGATATGACGTAAAGGGGGGGAGTATGCAAAGATGCGAAAGGGGTTGGAATAAAGTTCGTGTGAAGGGATTAAAGTATCTAAAGTGGGAAAGGTGATGAGAGCGCTATTGCAGGAAATGCGAACAATCTGTTCGCTTTCTTACCACGCTTATGAATTAACGTCTTATTGCCTTAATGGGAATCAATTTGATGAATTTTTGATTTAGGGGACGGAGGGATAACAGCTAGTTTGGTCGTAAATCTGCTGTGTGCATGAGACGCAGGCTTTTGGAGTATATTGTTGAAAAGGAGTCCTATTTTCTTTCTTTCATTCCAGAAGTAGCTCGTTCATAAATCTGCTAAAGTAAATAATTTATGATAACTGCCGGAGCATTAGAATATTTTAATTCCGATCTGGTACTCTGCAAAATAAGCGGAAGGAACATTCATATCCGGATACTTTTTAAGATACAATTGTTGCTTCAGACACCATTGGGAATGTGCTGAAAAGGCTTGTAAATATTTAGTATTTATTTCTACCATGCTAACATTTAATAAAAAAGTGAGTATACATTTGGCCTATTGATCAACGAATTAATATTCAAAGAAACAAAATTTTCGCGTACTATATCGTGTTAAAACATTAATTCTCCCTCAACATACTCAATCAGCTAAAGACTTCTGAATTACTTTTCTGAATCTAAAATCAATTTCGACTTAACTCATTATTGTGTTTGTTCCAACTCTATGAACAACAACATGAACTCCGTGAATCTTAATTTCTACATTTAAGTACGCATGTTGTGACTGGAGATTAACTATGGCTTTTGACTAGACATTCATTAATTGTGGCATCATCTATTTAGAATGATGCATTGTTAAATATAACATATTTTTTAAACTGTAAGATGAAGCACTTAAGCACATTTTGCACTTTAATTTTCCATTAAAATCCATTTAGGAAATTAATTTACAGAAAGTTTTTTTTGCCTATCTGAAGGACGAAGCTTTATTTTTTCTAGTGACTTATTTTGCGGTTAGAGTTCCTTATGTACTCCGCACTATGCGCTATCCTACGAAGTCATTCATATGGTAAAAGAAAGGTATATAAATTAAAGCGATGTTGCAAGGCTCTCCCATACTTTTGCTATCCAAGTTATTCGCAATAAATAAATTTAGTCTTCTTTACTTTGTTAGCTATAATCCTGATATACCGGGTATGGGGATGTAAATAAACTATTCAGTATATAGTAAACTATGTATACATACTAGAATGTATGTTATAGAAGTCTTGACTTAGCTGTAACTCAGCAACCCATAAAGTTATTGCATAAACAAAAAGCATTAATTATTTTTTATATTTATAGTTTAGTCTTTATAGAAAGAATTACGTACAAAATCATGCAAAATCTAATCTTTCGTGTTAAAGTAGTAAAAACATCGCAGTGGATGAACGCAAAATATAAATATTCCAATCTGTTCGCACGACAACTCAAAAACGCGATCGCACGCTGTCTATTTAAAGGCGTTGAACACACACAAAAACACAAAAGATGTCTCTTGACCGCATTTCACAGAAAAAGGTTTCAGTCCATTCTGCGACCTCAGACGCTTTGTTCTCTTCCAATTATATTTCCGTTTTTAATAGAAAAGGACGTGCTTTATGGGTAAAATATTTCGCGTTATATTTCATAGCGGACAAAAGCTGAATAATCAAGGCGCACGTTAAATCAAATGATTTATGGGAACAAAAAGGAATTTCACCGTAGAATAACGGTGGTCGGAATTTATTGTGGCGTTTATTATGGCGGATATAGCGACGCGCGTAACTAGCTCGAGATATACGGGGGAAACACACTTCAAGTCGATTTACTTATGCTTAAGAGTTCCTTCCTGCGAGGATCGGTTGCGATGGCAACGGAGCCGTTCGTGCTCAAGTTTGATTGACTTTATCCAAACCCTTTACGATTTAGCAATCTTGCATTTGTTCGCTTGAGTTTCTTGATTTTTATTCGGTTTCATTCAAAATCGTGCGGCCGCTCTCATTGATTGTTAGCTAAAAATTTGGAGTATTGCTTTAATTTCTATTCTATCACTATTTTATTGTTTCTTTTACCTTTCGAAAATGGTTATGTTATCGAATTTGTTGTCATGCTTTTTATTTCGTTGTCAAAGATGGAACTGACTCTGTTAGATACCTTTTGTAAGAAATATCAAATTCAAGTAAAGATGTTTATCATCATTAATAAATTATTAGGTGGATTTTTAATTCATTCATGCAAAATTTCATTCGAAATCTTGCAAATCTCACAGGACGCAATTATTTATTAAAACTTAGAATTATTGTTTAGAAAATGGGAAAGATGGACATCTTAGCACATTGGAGTGCGACCTTTGAAACCGAAGGTTATACTATACAGAATTAGAAAACATCTGCATGACATGGGACTAATATAAAAAGAAGTGAAATAGCCGCTGCATGGTGGTTCAGTGATAAGAATGTTTGCTCGAAAAGTTGAAGACCTGCGTTCGACTCCCATTCACGTCCTTATTTTTAACTTCTCTTTATCCACTAAGAGACAAAGGTTCTCCGAGCGCCGACAGCGACGACCGACTAAGGGCGATTCCCGGGAAACGGATAATCGTTTAACGGTCACCAGTTATTCAGAATCCCGATGTACATTTCGGAAACAAAGCTTCCATCTTCATGGGGGGTCCAATGCTGAAATTTTCTTTCTTCTCTTTATCCTTTGATATTGTTGTGATTTCTAACTGTGATGATGTTTCTTTGACGTAATGGAAATCTCTATGTTCTCGAAATCGCTCTCATGGTTTTTATTATATTACTTTTATTATTATGAGTCAAATAAATATCTTTTATGAGCCATTAGACCTTCAAGATGTGTGTCGTCGAACATTCTCTTGTGATAACACGCCCGTGACTCGTTGATCGACGTTTTAAATAGATGTGTATCATCAAAATTAAAATGTTTCGTAGGTTTATTATGGTAAAGAGATTTTAGCAATCGTTCAAAAAGATAACGATGTAATAACTAATTGATCTATGGAAAGGTGTGGTGTATTACGTTTTCGATGTGCTTAGATACGAATTTTATATTCCTTGTTTACTCACGAAGGTTAAGAAAAGGTATTTAAGGAATCGTTCTGTATGTTACTGACCCGCCATGATTAACATTTCATTTTATTCGTCCTTTGTTTAGATTTACTGTAGTAAAAAAGACTAAAAAGAAAGATACTATATGTATGATAGAATCTTCGCCGACGTAAATTTAAACCCTCAGTAAATATTAGCGTTATATCAAGTAGAAAAGGTTACATATGGTATCTCAAGCTACCGATTAGAGGGGAAGGAATAAGTATTTGTGATCATGCGTATAATATGTACAACGCAATTTAACTCAAATGGTGGGTGATTTGAATGGTTATGCACTACATTCTGTACTATTTTTCGTGTTATAGTTTTAAACGAAAGAGGAATTCTCATTTTATTTGAAATTAATTTTTTAAATAAACAAGCCGGTTGAGAATGAATTTGTAATCAAAATTTTACCTCATGTATCTTATATTTCAGCTAATCAGTTACTACAAGCAAAATTAAGAATGGCATATAATACTTCGATAGACGTGAAGCACTGAACGGTCAACAAGTCGCTTCATCGGCTGTAGATTATTTATCTGTTAAAGTAATTACCAACTGATGTTACTGAAGTTGATTCAATTGATTTTTATGTAAAAAGACATCGATCTGCTTACATGGTTTACGCGAAAAATAATGTGAAAGAAACAAGGAATGGGTTAAGGTGACTTATCCCGAGATGGCGTGCACCCAGGGAAAATCTCAAGGAAGAATAGACATGTAAAAAGTCCGACGGGACCGGGAATCGAACCCGTGTCTCCCTATTGCCGGTTGGTTGCTCTGAACTTTAAGCTATATTGCCGGAACGTTTTGTTTGCTGTTCGAGAAACTTTGTGGGCAAGGACGGTCCTTCTTCACAAAAGTTTTGGACTGAAAACAAATGAATTCCCAAGTTTTTTGTTTATAAGCAACCTTTCTCCTGTAAATAATCAACGATGGCATACCTTTTTATATTAAAATATTCCGATGCCATGCCATTTTGTTTTTAATTTAGAGCCATATTTTCTGCGCTACGGAGTAGTGTATGATTGATTTCTGAACTATTTTGGGTCTCTTGCTTCAAACTGGCTTCATTGAGATGTGAAAATCCCGAAAAATATTAGAAAGAAAACTTTTTAGAATATTCGGAAAGAGTACGGAAGATGAAGAATAGACTTATTTGATCATCATATTGAAACTTGATCCTAATTATTATATTGACACAACTCGAATTGATACTTGAAAATCAGGAGAAAAGGTACGCTTAGAAATGAGCAATATTGACGTATTTTTTTGCTGCTGAATTAGAATTCAGACAGAGCCGACTATCCCTGAAGTCTTTTCTCTTCACTGCGAGTAACCGTCATTCTCTGTAATACTCTAAACAAAGGATCTACGCAAAGAAGATACTATGCTTTGTACTGATGCTGCTTATTCGTCTCCCCTTCTAGAGTTCTTTTCAAAGTGTTACATTCTCGAGGTTATATGCACGTGAGGTCATATAATACATGTGATATATTTTTTCGGCCATTCGGATAGTCAAGTAGGTAGTGCGTTAATGAAGACCGTTCCGAGCTCGATTCGCGGTGATATTCGAAATGACTTCAGCTGCCGGAATACCTTTAAAAGTACATTTTCCTTTTGTTTGCAAGTAGATTTCTAGAATATCACGCATGAGATCTAGAACAAGTTACAGAAAAGTCTTACTTTCTTCATATTACTATAAATAGTTTGTCATTGAACCAGTTTGATTTTATGAAAATCTATCCTAAATCTCTTTGGTTTGTGTAGTTTTGACAGAGCACGCTTTTAAATTACTTTCAATATTGCATTATTATTTGAAATAATTTACAAAATCAGCAATGTGGTATTTTTTCTAAACTTAGAGAAAGTAGATAAAATTAGTTTGTTATGTATTAACTTAAATGATGTTGATTCACTAGAAGACTCTATAGTAGAACATCGAGTCGTACATATTATAAGGGAAACGCCTTACAATTGAATGGTTTGAAAATTTTGCCACAACATTTTACTCGTGTTCAGTAATATAAATTGCTGTAATTCTCGTCCATCCATGGAAATGTTTGTTGATTATATCTTTACAGCAAAATATGGTTTTGCCAGTAAAAGTATCGTCACCTACATTCCATCTGACATTTAATCTTACACATATGAAAGAATCCTTCTTCAAAGGTGATTGCAAGTTAAAGTCAACTCATCTTAATTATTATGTTCTTTCATCTTTATTCCCTCCCGATAGAGGTCTTCTAAAACTCATTATCGGCGATTTTTAACATATTTTTAAACGTCGTTGGCGCTCTTAAGGACCCGCACGTTCTGACAAAAGACTCCTTTTGCACTTGGAATTAATGAGTAGCCCCGAAGGAGGCCAAACGCCAAAGGGTCGTGAAAAATTACGCGCTCTTGTCCGAAATAACTTTGTGCGCTCATGAATAGCACTTTGAGCGACGAGAAAAATATCTCGCGCATAGCGGCGGGAGAAATTTTATTATTGTTATTATTATTTAAAAGGAGAAAAAATTTGCTACGTGAGGAAATTTGAATGTTAGCGGCATTTTTAATATTAGTATTTTTCGTGAGTGAAGTATTCAACCTTTGGAATTTATTTACTTTCTTCACAGAGAGTCATTAAAGAATCGAAAACTTCTTCATATTACTAAATCTTTAACCGAAGAATATAATATAATTCTTAGTAGTAGTATAGTGAAAAGTGTCTCGACTACTGAGGTCATTTCGCATGGGTTCCCACCGGGAATTGAAACCGGGACCGCTTTCATTGAAGTCGAACGCGCACACAGCTATACGGGATGTAATTCGTTATGTTAAACTAGGGGATTATTCTTGGTGTGGGATTATGATTCTAGTTACTTTCTATCACTACAATAACTGTTGATTTTCATTTAATTTAGAAGCTATTACATAAAAGAATAACCGCATCACTAATAAATTATGTGGATAAAGTTCATCAGCTAAGAGAACTGTTATTTTTGAAACCTGGTTGCCTTGAATGAACACGTGAATGAATTGAGTCTAATTCAGTAATACCCTAATTAAATACGGTTCAAAGCATTACAAGTCGTAACATATTATTAAGAACAGAATAATAAGTAGAGTACTAAATCAAATTTAAAATTATTTCGTTAATTTTTTATCCGTTGTGATTCGATATCGCAGGGATGATGAAAAAATTTCTTGTTCACCTTATCCTCGCTCCATTTTAAATATTTGTTTTCAAGAAGGTATTCTGCCGCATAGCTTGGGAGCAATAAAATATTACTATGATGCCTATAAAAAAGGAATTTATTCACTCCATATGCGGTAAAAGGTATTTTTGTTTCATCTTTTTGACGAGACATAACTAGGTTGGGTTGAATTGCGCTTCATATGTATTAATGTATTCTTTTCATTCCTTTTTCATGAACTCCCTCATAAACATTCATTTTAACTCTCGGAATGAGTAAGAATTCCAATCCAGCCTGTCGGCATCTGCTGATTTATTAGAGGACGGCACTATTTTTAATTCTAAAATACCTCTTTGAACTGGGAAATACTAGACTAGGATTACTGTATGAAAATGTACGTATTGTATTTTTCAACGCACGAAATTGTTTTTACTTCTTCGTTTCCATGTATCTGCATTATAGTGAAAGGAAATTGTATAGATAAATAAATTCCTTGATGTAATGAAAATAGTCGAAAATTTCACTAGGATTATCATCCATAGATTTAAGTGCAAAATATGAAACTTTCTTAAAATTTTAATATATTCATTTAATTTATTTTTCCTTTTTCCTTTTATTTTTACATCTTGGTTCAGAAGTTAACGCTAAAACTGGCATAGTCTTAAATATCTATGAGAAGAGGGTAATTTTCAATTTTTTTCATTAGTTATAATATCATTATATATTCTGTGAAATATTATCTTATTTCTCTTACTTTTGTAGTTTTATCTTTTTCATTCTATTTTTCCATTGCTTATTTCTTTTAATTTAGATTCATAAACTGTTCTTATCTGTATTTTTTTTGCATACATGTGCATTTATGATGTTTATTTCTGTTGCTAATCATTCTTGACATTTATGTTCCATTAATGTTTGTTTATATCTATTATATATAGCTAACTCTCCGGATATACCTATATATATATATACCTATATATTTATAGGGGATACGAATTCTGACCATGTTCCACAAGCGCCATCGACGTCAGATTTTTTCGACGTACTGGCCCTACACTCTAGATGCCAGAATAATGCAGACATCGACGCTAGCTATCATAGTTCGATACCAGAAATTCCCAAAAATCGCAATTTTCCCATAAGAATGCATTGCGCGGATTTTTGAAAATTATTTTGAGGCACTTATCGTTAAGATAGAGGAACCAAAATCTCGGAGGTTGAAGTTGAAGTAGTCGTCTATATTACGAATGGAAGAAATGTTATAAAATGACCGTGAGTTCGACGCCAGGTGGATGCAAAATTCTTCCATAAGAAATGCATTGCAGAAATCTTTGAAAATTTTTTTAAATGCCTTCCCGATAAGCTGGAAAGATAAAACCCTGAATGGTGACAGAAGCGTTTGAAAACTTTCTTCCATGAATATCATCGTTCGTCTAGTGGTCCTTGGTTCGATGCAAGAGGGTCATTCCGATTCCTACATGTATTTCAAATGGGGAAAGTGGAATCTCATTTTGGGACCTTCCCGATAAGATATTGAATCGAAACTTTGGAACAAGTAAGGATGGCACTTATCTAATATTATTTTGCTATCTTCTCTCACGGAAGAGTCCTGAGTTCGACGCTAGGCGGTCTTTTGCGCGAATTTTTTCAATCTGTTTTGAGGCCGTTCTCGATGCGATAGAGCAATCAAATTCTCGGTGTTTACAGATGAGATGGTCTTCCATCGTACCAAACGAAGAAATGTTACCAAATGTCCGTGTGTTCGACGCCAGGTGGATCCGAAATGCCTCCGTAAGAAATGCATTGCTGATATCAGGGACGATTTTTTAAAATGCCTTCCCGATAAACTGGAAAGATAAAACCCGGAATGGTGACAGAGGCGTTTGTAAAGATTCCTTCATGACGTCCGCTGCTTCTCTAGAGGTCCTTGGTTCGATGCTAGAGCGTCATTCCGATTCTACCATGCATTTCAAACGGGAATAACGGATCTTATTTTAGGACCTTCCCGATAAGATACTGAATTGAAACTTTGAAACACGTCAGAGTAGCACTTCTCTAACATTCATATGCCATTGTCTCTCACGAACGGGTCCTGTGTTCGACGCCAGGCGGTCATTTACGCAATTTTTTAAAAATTGTCTTGAGGCCTTTCTTTATGCAGGAGACTATTCAAAATCACAGCGTTTGCGTTTGAAGTAGTTTTCTATAGAACCAGTGGAAGAAAGGTTACATATGACCGTGAGTTCGATGCTAGATGGATGAAAATTTCTAACGTAAGAAATGTATTGCGGCAATTTTAAAAATTTTGCTGGATAAGCTTCGTTGATGACACCCGTAAGGGGAACTTATTGTAAATTTTTACCAATTAGCTTGCAGTATGCAAGCAACTTTTACTCGTATATATATATAGCTAACTCTCCGGATATACCTATATATATATTTATAGGGGATACGAATTCTGACCATGTTCCACAAGCGCCGTCGACGTCAGATTTTTTTGACGTACTGGCCCTACACTCTAGATGCCAGAATAATGCAGACTTCGACGCTAGCTATCATGAGTTCGATGCCAGAAATTCCCAAAAATCGCAATTTTCCCATAAGAATGCATTGCGCGGATTTTTGAAAATTATTTTGAGGCACTTATCGGTAAGATAGTGGAACCAAAATCTCGGAGGTTGAAGTTGAGGTAGTCTTCTATATTACGAATGGAAGAAATGTTACGAAATGACAGTGAGTTCGATGCCAGATGGATGAAAAATTCTCATGTTCGAAATGCATTTTTAAGAATTTTGCTGGATAAGCTTCGAAGATGACACCCGTAAGGGGAGCTCATTGTAAATTTTCACCAATTAGCTTGCAGTATGCAAGCAACTTTTACTCGTATATATATATATATATATATATATATATATATATATATATATATATATATATATATATATATAATATTTACTTTATAGGTAAATCATGAATTTATAATTTTATTTGTAACCGTTTTTACTGGATTTTTCGAGGTTTCATGACAGGCCTTCTCTACTACCATAGCGACCACGAGGTAGAACCGCACCGTGCATCACCCTGTCATAAAATCTCTTACTTTTTCAGAGATCTCTAAGTTTACACAACTACTCTAAGCATTACTCAACATTATTACAGCGTATTAAAAGATTTTTTAATTTTCAGGCAAGGGCCTTAAAAGTGATCCAGGAAACTTATTACACTCAGAAATACCGCTGTTGAAAAATGAATATATAGCTTCGTCCGATCTTTGCCTTCAACGTTGAATTTTAAATTCTTGACAACCTTTTCCTAGAAATTCCGGTTCCTAGATTGAATTTTTAAAACCATCCCAACCATCAGTACCTGCAATTATATTGTAGATGCAGCCTTGTCTATTTATTTTTTTCGTTTTTCTAAAATATCCTATCTAAGAATATTTAACATATCGGTAACACTATCCGTTTTTCTGAATCTTACCATTACACATCGAATTGCTTTTCTCTGGAATTTTTCTTTTTTCTTTATTCGACAACATTGATAATATATGATTATTGCAGGGTACAGATGTAGATGTAGATAGATGAAATATTTCATTCTAAAATATATCATCCGTTAACCACGACTCGGTCCCTATAACAATATTCGGATTACTAGCTTCGATTAAACTACTGAATTCATTTTTCTTATTTATCATGCTACGAAAATTTACCTGGAGCACTCTTAGTCACTTAACTTCGTCTACATTTGTCAAACATCTGAAGTCAGTTTTTCTTAACACCTTTTCAGTTATCGCAGCTTTTCCGGTCTTAGTCTCAATTGTCTCTTTTACATCATTAATTAGTTTTTTTGGATGGCTTCCTTCCTTCAACTGATTAACAAATCTACTAAATAGTTGTCCAAGCGTATTATTCCCTCCCCAGTTCAAGTGTAGACCATCCCTTCCAACGTCATGCACAGTTAACCAAAAGTTTAGATCAACAAATGTCAACCCCTTTGCTTTGCATACCCACACAATACCATTGTTTATATAGTCAATCCTAGCATCTGACACGTCGTTTCTCCTCACTATTCCACTCACTGCAATTCTCGTCTGTTCAAACTTGTCTTTCGCTGTAGCACACAAATCCCACATGTATCCAATTAAGTGGTCCGCCTTCTTAACATTGTTGGTCCCAACGTGGATCAGAACAACCTTCTTCTTACTTTTCCCCATCTTCTCCATCCTCTGTTCAAACTGCTCCGCCCTCACTCCCGGGTAACACTCCACGATTTACTTTTCTCTTACGTGGGTTTTTAAACACGCAAAGTGCTTTTCTACTGCGTACATTTTTCAGCTTATTGCTTTCTTAAGTTTATACAAGGAAGGGTTATATGCAAGAAATTAGTTTCGCTCAGTTTAAGTCGTTTTATCATCAATATTATTCTTTATTTTAATAGAAAAGTATTGTGGCAGTACGTTATCAATGTCAATAAAGTATAAAAATGATACGAGGGTGGTCTGAAAAGTTTCCGACCCCAGATTTTTCAGAAATCTTCAGAAAATATCAGAAATTTTCAGAAAACATGTCGAGAAATGGCGAAATGTCGGAAACTTTCCAGACCACCCATGTAAATAGTGCGGGAGATTTTTCTAACAAACCGTTTATTTTCAGTCTAATTGTCATTCTTTCATTTCATATATCATCGCAACCGTCCCGCAATTTACTAGGTTACTCTCAGTGGGCAATGAATTGAAAATCATCCTTTGCAATCTCCGATGCGATGAAATAAGACCCCAACGAAGTCCTCCGCTCATCCCTCTGAGATTAAAAGCGCATGAGTTCGAAGGTGATGTGAGTCGGACATTTCTCGGAGCAGTGGGTGGTCATCCGACTGATGGGTGCGCCATTAAGGGCGAGAGGTACGACACGGAGGGTTCAAAGAAAGAGAGATCTTGGGAGCCCGTGGGTCTCGTCGCGACACTTGCTTTGTCTCACGCGGTCTTTGAACGGTAGCAAAGCGACTGCTGAGCTTTCTCTTCCACTATACCCATCTCCCTGGCGAATTCAGTTCCTCCTCTTTTGCCGATTGATGGAAAGAGATCGCGGCGTGCATGTCAAGGGTGCGACGACGCCTTTCATGTGGCGTCGTCTGCGGCACACTTTGCGGATTCATCGGAGAATATTCCTCCTCTCCGGAGACGCTTTTCGCCCGCCTAATTACCCGTTGAAATATTCGTGACGTTCGAAAAATAACGTTTCGGGGATGAGTAATGTAGGGAGATGTTTTGGCGCATGGGTTAAAAAAATAGACGCTGATGTGAATAACGGTGGGAGAAAAATATTTCGCGACCTCAAAGCTCATAATTGCGGCGGAGATGAATGCGATTGTCGCTCTAACGAGACTCGTTTTTCCTCCTGTGGATTTAATGTTTTAGGAGGTTGAAATGCGAAGGTTATTTGTCATGGTGCTTGGTGTCCCTAATGCCGGTTTTCGCATCTAGGCCACGACTCGAAATGGTTGGCGATCGATCGGAGGATGCGAATGTTAAATATTAGCGGATGAATTACGAACCCATTAAGTAGGATTCGGATTTGGTCATTTTACTCTGTCATCTATCGAAATAGAAATGAGAAAGAATCGTGGATACTCAACTGTAATTAAAAGCACTGAATTACAGCGCCGATTCTCTTCTAAAGCATTAATATATTTGGCTCCATAAACGTTTCTTTGCGTAATTGCTTCATATATTGCTCGATTGAAAATTGATTCTTCTTTCGATGGATTTGTTTGATTTGATTTTTATGGAGATTTTTCTTGAAATATCCAAATTTATCTCATTACGGAAGTATAGACGTGGAAAATAAGAGAACAAACATTCAATATTTCGAGGTATCTCTGAGTAATTAAAAAAAATCGATAGTGGAAGGCTCAATCGAGTGGGCATATAAGACAAGGAAAAGGAGGGACAAAATAAAACTTTAGATATTTCCACACACATTTTTTAAAACGCCACCGTTTTCGGCACAGCTCAGTCATTTTCAGGTGGTAGAAAACCTGAAGATGACCGAGCTGTGCCGAAACTAGTCGTGTTCGTGTGTGGAAATCTGTAAAGTTTTATTTTGTTCCTACTTTTCCTACTATGAATAAAATATAAAAAATCGAAGATCTTTTTCCGGAAGCAATGTGGGCCAGTCGTATTTCACTGAATTTTATCTTAAAAATTTATAATTTGTCAAAAATGGATCTGTTTATCGAAATCATCCTTCTATCCATAGAAGAAGATAAATTAATAATAGCGTTCATGCATTTGGTGGATGGATGTGATCTGAAGGTTTTATATAAAAGCTCCCAATCATTGAATGCATCAAATTTGCTTACTCACTGAATAATGACGGAAATAAGATTGGTCGTTGAGAGCAAAAAAGGGAAAGGCATCTATTAATAATTAATTGATACACGGAACGGAGAAATTCAATATCGGAAGGTTAAGATGGAGGGTTAAAAGTCAGATTGGAAGATGAAAAAGAGGGGCCCCTTCCAAGTAGGTCTCTTTGCTGCTGGATGGCCGCAGGTGGGAGGATTTGGCCGACGATTCTGATGGGATGGGATAGTACCCTTGGGGAAGTAGGGGAAGCAAACTGAAGGCAAGAATTGTTGTCGGAGAGAAAGGTCGATAGTTCCCTTGATATTCCGTCGCTGGAGAGAATGAGCGAGGTCTTCGAGTGGTATGGTTTTGCTATGTTGGCTGCTTCGTGTATAGACCCAAGGTAATGGATGGTATAAACGGTTGGAGGTTGAGTGGAACTCGCTGTTGGGAGTTGAACGAACTCGGATAGCAAACACCAAAGATCACATGAGGAGTACAACATCGATAAACGTGGCACCTGATGGAGAACTAAACGCGACTTTGAAGCATCACATGCTCACTAACCATCACTGAATCCTCCTTTTGAATAGAAATTCATTCTTGAAGACTGCATACGTTTGATTACCCATTTTCAATTATTGTTTATATTAAGAGAATAATAAAGTCATTATGGGGCGTATGAGATCCTCCGCAGATATGGCGGGAGCTGAGATTTAAAGATGTTTCCAACTGAAGCATATTTCGCTATTCCTTAGTCAGCAAAGAGGAGACTATCCTTCGAATGTTATCTTTGCCCGCCGAAGAAGAAAGAGAGACCGCAAGCTTTGAAAATGCATAAAGCGTGGCAGGTCTTGCCGTGTATGGATCTTCAACATCTCTTTCAGCAATTCTTTCACTCGGTGTTTATATAAAAATCCTTTTCGCGTTCATCTCACTGTAGCCTTTCACTTTTTCAAGTGTACGATCCGAATTTTTTACTCCTGTAAGCTGGCAGTGAATGCATTTTGAGTAGAGAGAAATCTAGGTTGATTTGTTTGTACGTATGTACAAATGTATTTCCTAAATTTAAAGGATCGCTAGCCGTTTCTCTACGGGAGGGGCGAAGTCTAAATTTGGCGCTTGCTATCGTTGTTTGTATTTTTGTATATTAAACGTATTTAACACGACTCATTGCTATTCATATTTAGGTCGATAGCTAAACAATTAAAAAAATCTTTCGAAGCGAGTTTGGTTGGTATTCTATTCAAAACTTTAACCTTAAAACCCACCTGAAAAGGAGGAAATAAAAATACTTTGTAGTTTCCAAACATAATAATTAATTCGAACAGTTTATACTCCACCGAGTCTAGTTTCAGATATCAAGAATATCAAGATACCTGAAGATGACTCCATAGAGTCTAAACCGGTGGCATGATTAAGTGTTTGTGGAAAGTACGAATTATCTTTACGTATTTTTTCATGGCATTTTACCACGTAAGACAATATCGATTATACTCACACAGAAATTAATGCGAAATAATAATTCAGATTTATCACATTCATACACTTCTTCATGTAATTTGCGTTAAAATCTCTTTCTCTTATAACTTACTCATCTAAATTCTATAATATAGTATTTATTCTAGCGAATTCCTTTGATATGGTTAACGGAGTTTCCTATTCTGAAAGAAAATGCGGAAGAGTACTCCCAATAGGAGGATATGTAACTTTGAATGAAATAAATCTTTTATTTATTTAAAGACTCTAGCGGGGATCCAATCCAAATTGATGTGGAATGTTAAAAGGGAATGAGGAATTAGTCTTTGCGTTCAGCCGTAAGAAACGAAAATGAGTCGCGAAATTTTAGGATGAGCAAAGAGTCTTCTCGGAGTTGCGGTGGGTTTGAATTTGCATTCCTGATGAGAGCACCAAAGAAAATTCCCGCAAAAGTACGCTCATTGTCACTTTCGAGAAGACATGGATAAAATAGATGCGAGCGCAGCAAAGGAAAGAATGCCAAGTCAAAAGGGACAAATGAAAAGGGCTGGATGAATGATTTGGGTGGTTTAGGGGTATGAATGGTGGAAAAAGAGTTAGACGAAGGGGAAGAGCGGTGATTGGGGAGAGCATCAGCCCTTTGCTTTTCCACCCCTTTGTGGCCTTCCACTCCCCGTTGTTTTTTCGAGGCGCATTATCCTTCACTTTCAAGCAGAAAAGTCCGTTGCTGGAATTGCGTTCTTTTTCTACTGTGACTCGGGGAGATGCGTTACTTTTATTCGCCTCTGGATTTGCACGTGTTTATTGAAAATTCTCTCCTCGAAGTCATATGAATAGAAGCTATGCGTTTTAGATCAGAAAGTTATGTTATGTCATTCATTATTTACTCTGTGACGGAATAAGACACCCTTATAGATGTATTATAGATCAAGTGATCGCTCCCCAGAATACCAACGGAAAGGATGATTTTTCTGTCGTGGTAGCTTAATCGAATGAAGCAAGTGCCCCAAAAGTGGGAGATCGGCAGACTTTTTCTTCTTCAATTCTTCATCCAAGTGATCAACAATTCTGCATTCTCTTAAGTTCAATGTGTAAGAATGTAGTTTCACCAGACGAGGAATTTCTGTTCCCGAGGAGCATAGAGCTTTTATCTAAATTTTAGAATGGTATTTTAGAATCTTTTGTAATTCAATATCATTTCATAAAGCTATCAGTACATTTTCTTGTTGCGAGATATGAGCATGTCGCCGATTTTCGCGATCGGAATTTCAATATATTGCGAAGACAAATAACTAAGCATTCTTATCTCATAACGCTTAACAGATGTGCATGTTTACAGTATTATGCCAACAATGAATATTGCTAGATTGATTTCTCGTTAAATATCCGTAGATTTAGATTTTTAGATTTAGATGAGTACCCCGCAAGCCGCCAGTGGCGTATGGCAGGGGGTATACCCGGCGTATAGAGAGCGGAACAGCTGGAACGTAGTCAAATAAATTAAAAATATTATTAGTAAAAAGTATCCAGGTGGTTAATGTACTGGTTATATTCTAAAAATATGTAGTCAATAAAATTAATATTCCAACCTACAGTATAGTTAATTGATAAACCTTAGCTTAGCTAATTGCTGGTTTTCGACAAAGTCACGCCAAATCATCTTCAGTTTAACATGTCCTTTCCACGATTAGAGTGCAAATGAGATCTTGAAGCTTTACAGATATTCATTTCTATGCACTCGTGAAAATTAAGATATCGAATGATACTTCCGTGATAAATTCAAAAGTTACACAACATTTAAAAAATTAACTTTCTAACTCGAAATTATTGTGGAATTACTATAAAATAAATTTCATGTATTTGCGAATGAATTTGATTTAGAAGAAACCCCTCAGCACTTTCCTGAGATATTAGAAATTAATTTAAGTAAATCAGTAAATTTTTCCTCGAGGAAACTTTATTCTGTTTTAATAACATTGATCCGGATAGCCAATTATAGACTATGGTGAAAGCGGTTCCGGTGTAGGCTCAAGTGCAAAATGACCACAAATGTTTAAACCATTTCAACAATACTACTACTAATTACTTTGCACTGCAGTATGTTGCAAAGTTATTAAAACAGGATATATGAAACAAAGTAATTATTATTAACTGCATGTATTGCTGCAAAGTTGTTGAAATAAGATTTAGTTTCCTCGTGAATAATTTTCCTGGTTTATTTCTCCTTCAATAGAGTAGTTTATATCCATTGTGATTTTATCATCATTGATCTGTCATTTACATTTAAGTAATAAGTAAAGTAATATCAAACCGAAATTACTTGTTTGCGTACAAAAATACGAATATTATCTCATAATCATATATTCATCGGCAAAGCGATATAACGAGGAAATCGCAAGGACAGATAGTTATTTATGGTCGTTATGGCTATTGGATAAGCTAATAGGGTCAATTAGAAAACGATGATGGTGTCATTACACGCCCTGCCATACGCCTTTGGCGGCTTGCGGGATACTTATCTAAATCTAAATCACTAACCTGTATTATTTACATATTGCGGCAACATAAATATTTAGCGTCTGTAGAATATTGAAGACCAAGGGTTCTTATACTAGTTCTCTGTGATATGAATGTTTCCTGCGATAGTATTACATTTTGTTGCGCTCTCTCCGTATGATTCATCTCGACAGTACTAGCACAATATCTCTTCCATTTGATATCACGAGACCATCGCCACCTTCAGTTCCTTTGAAATATGTCTCTCATTGGATGCGCTCTAACCATACCTTTTCTTTTCTAACTTACTCTTTTTCCGTCCCGTGCCCTTAGCGAGCGTTTTTCCGCTTTTATATTCGCCGGTGTTTCTCATTTCCACCCCTTTCTTCTCTCTCATCACCTTTTCCATTCATTCTTTCTCCGTTTCCAATTCACCTGCCATTTTTCTTTCCATTGCCGTTCCTTCGTTGTAATCATACAGTAGAATCTCGTTAACTCGGACTCTGATATCTCGAAATGCTCGATAGTTCGATAATTCCTGAAGTACAGCATAAGAATTATAATTTAATTTAAGCTGCATATCCCGGAATTCGGTTAAATTGCAATTCAGAGTTTTCCGACTCCGTATATGACTAAAAATGAATAAACGAGTAGATAGTTCGAAATCTCTTTGGGTCCAGATCAAATCGGAACCTGCCTCTAAGAAAAGCGCTAGACCACCGCTGGTAATAACGAGAAACACCTCTATCAAAGCGACAGTCTTTTTTTCAGAAATAATCTCTGAAGACAATTGTCTTTTGAGTAAAATACATCGTTTACTCTGTAGAAAATCGAATGGGATTGGTCTCTGGTCTGGAGATGACTCAACGTAGAGGTTTGTTAAAGGAGAATTCGAGAGCAGTGTTTCGGATCTCATAGAGTCCCTCGGGTGGGATTCGCTCAAGGACAGAAGACTCGAGTATCGATAGAAGTTATCCGAACAATTTATCAGTTCGGATCCTGTCGACGAGATAGTAGATTTTGTCAAATCCAGTTAGCGTTCGCGTCAGTTAACGAAATATCGTTACTAGGAAATAATCGCGAGAACAGATAACTACTTGTGGTCGTTTTTACCTCGGAGAATTATAGAATATAATAGCAGCTAGAGTTAGATATGGATATTGGTGTTTTGCACCCCTTGCCACTAACCTATTGCAGCTTGCAGGGTCAGGATGTAAATGTAAATAAGGAGAGATATGGAATGCGGGGAGGAAGAAATGTTCTAGGATACAAAGTCTTGGAGATTAGATGGGATGTATAGTGATATGCTGCACTAGTCGAATATAATATATGATCTCTTTTCTTTCATTCAAAATCCTTTCTTCGGTTCAACCGCGTCTGCCTAATCGAACGTGTATTCGATCCGCCTTCATCTCGCTCAAGTGGTTGCCGCATAAGACCGCCCTTATGGGCTAAATTGTTGCCCTTAAGATGCCTTTCATGTATCGGACGACATGGCGCTTCAGTTCACCGGTCAGATGGGATGATCTGAATAGGAAAAAATCATCGATATTCCTTGAAGCGGAAGTCTGCATTTTTTCGTGATAGGAAACACTGGAGGGCTCAAGTGGCGCGGCGTGTCTTATTGAAAAGAATTCTCTCGGATTCTAGGTGAGGGAGGTCATGGGAATGGTATTGCATCTTCAAGTCTACCGTAATTAAGCGGATGGCGACCTATTTTAGTGTCTATGAATGCCTTAAAATAGATTTTATTGGAATGCGTCTAATTGACACTTAGCAATAACCATTACGGATTGAAAAGGGCCTATTAAATAAGCAACTATTAGTTAAATTCTAAAATCACATTTACAGACCTTCAATCCAAACCAGCCTATTTAGCCAAAATCTGCTGCAATTTATCATAGCTTGTAAAGGCTATCGTAGTAGTTATTTTTTATTTCTTGTGATGCCGTATGTGTGTATATCCATGAAAATATTAGCCAAATTCGTATATAAAAATAATTTCCTCTGAAATTTCTCTAAATTTCCAAGTCATTATTTTCATGAGGTATCACTTTGGTGGTTTTCTGCACGTATCTCCAAGTTAGTCTTACTTCAACTACAGTTTTATCTTTTTACAGATTTGTATTTTAGTCTACAGTTGTATCTAATACAACCAATACAACAAGTGCCATCTAATACTAAATTTTTTGAGAGAAATATACGAAGTATGAATTGGAAAATCAAGTTTTCGCCTCTAGCAATCTGTTCCTTCCAATCAATAAAAATTTCAATCACCGCTGAGTAAAAATGATCACTCCCTTTACAGCGACGAGTTAAGTTGAGAAGTAACTCCACGTCAAAGGAAATTTTCAAATAATAACAATAAAAGGGAATAATCAAGCCTAAATAAATAAAGTTACATCTAATACGTATTTAACTGATAGGAGTGTCGGTGAAAAATTTGCCGTTTTTACCCTATTTAGGCCCTTGGAATGCTAGTTTTTTTATGGCATTGCCGTTGTTTTACAAATATGAATGATTAGTTGCCCCGTACGAAAATTTCGCAGTCGAACACTGATACTCAATTTCCACACGCAAATACATTTCAACAAACACTCTAATCGCTAAAAACGGATGCACTAGAACTAAAACACAGTAAAACATACCTAAAAATACACTTTTTCATACTATAGTCATTCAGTAACGAAAATTCTTCAAATTCTTCTTGCGTTTCTAATGCCTTACCAATTGAACCTAAACGAATCCCTAACTTATAAGAGACATCATATTAAATGTCATAAATGCTATAAAACTTTCTTTTAGCAATATAATCATTAATAGTACGCGTCATCTTCATAACGATACAGGATACGATATTTTATGTAAAATAAATTATAATGCATACCTCAATTCACTCGATCGATTTATCATATAACGGATTTAGACAAAAATCAAAACATCACTAACAGCTATACGTAAACTGTCCGTATACCGGTAATGATGGGTACCTTGAAGCTTCAGGTTAAACGTACATAACCAAGATAAAACAACAAAATATACCTTCTGCATCCACGTTACTTATTTATTTCCTATATATTTTCTTTTCACACAAAAATATAAAAATAACCACGACTCTTCTAAGAGACGCAGGAATTCTCCACGCGCATCCGAAATCGGCAGACCGTCGGGGGAAATTCTTCGGAAAAAGGTCATCACCCGCGTGGTCGCCAGTTTTCAGAAGTGCCCAAAAAACTTTGCGAAAAACAGGATTTGAACCACTAAGGATAAACTTTTGAATCAGTTGTTGGATTTTTGTAACCTAAGGCTCTAACCACTCGGCCAAGAATTCCTGTGTCTTTTACTCACTGAACGCCGAGTTCCTTTTCTTTTCTTACTACAACTAGTCTGCAGTGAAATTGCATCTTATCCATTCAGAGCTATTCAATTAATGAAAGATATCCATTAAGCAACGGACGACACATATGTAAATTATTCAAGGAATCTCCTATTCAGAATGGTATCTAACTAAACAGGGACGTAAAGAATTTTATAATGCACACCATTCCTCTAAACATCACTTTAATTTAAATTCCAATTTAGATGAAGAGAATCTTAAGCATAAATCTATAATTCAGGGCAAAAGTATGACACAGACCTTTTCATTCAGTAGTGCTCATGTTTCTGTGACTGTCCTTCTGCTTCCAAAAGATGCAAGTTAATTCCGGTGTATTAAAGTATTAAATTATTATATTAAAATATTATATAATATATTATAATATTAAAATATTACTATAGTTGCGTAAGACGTCGAAGTCATTGTTCATGGAGACTATGAAATCGTAAATTGATTCAATCATTTTAAGAACGAGAATAGATATCTCTATCCGATTTTAAAGTTGTTTACAAACGTAACTAAGAAAACAAAAATATTTTGTATATAGCGTTTCGTCAACGATGCAACGTGATAATTAAAATATTTATTCAATTTGATTAACAAATGATACCTTTTTATTTGTTTTACTATTTTTAGTAGGAAACAAAAAAAATTTCCGGCCAAATGCTCATTCATTTACATGCATTAGTGGAGTAAGGAGGGAGAAAAGTCCCTCTCACCAAAAATGTATGTTTCAAAATAATATATAGAGGATAATTTTCTATTAATTATGTTTAATTATCTTCCACACCTAAATTCCAATTAGATAGATTTTTATTAGGATTAGGACTATTAATTATATTTATCTATTAGGATTAGATTTTTAAAGGAATAACTGATTCCTAAGTAAATATTATTATTCGGCATGTTTAACTTATTCTCAAAATATACACAGATATATAAATAAATTTTTCTTGAATGGAAAGTCTCTTGTAAATATTACTGAAATTATAGTCTTGAAAATGTCCGCTTCTTATTATTCCCATGCATGAAAAACTATGTCTACTTGTGAAATTCGTAGAATGCCTAAGTTTTGCTTCTCGTTCAGGTGACTGCCTCTGCGAAAATTTAATGTATCAGTATTTTATGAACAAAAAATATTAAAACTTTTCATTTATTGACTGAATCCTTGTAGAGACTGATTTGATTTTGATCGAATTGATCGATCTTACTCGAATTTAATTGTAAAGCGAAACTATTTTCAATGATCGTATATATATATATATATATATATATATATATATATATATATATATATATATATATATATATATGTGCAGGAATACAAGAGTTTCTCTGGGACGTTACATAAGCAACAGGAAAATAATAGATTATTTATGTACGAGTAGAATCTTCCGCTTGAGCAGTTCTCAGACTGTCCATGGAAGGGGAAAGAATTGGAAATGATAAGTGGCTAGCGGGTTTGCCTGTCTCCTTCCATAAGAGAGAAAGTGGGCGGGTCATCTGTGAAAAAGGGGTCTTTGGAAGCAGTTCCTTTGGGTTGCAATGGCACATTTATAAATTGAGACGGATCTAGATGCGATCACTCATGGATATAAATTCCCATGAATACTTTTCATCTTAAGTGATTTCCGAGGATTTTAATACAAATCTTCACGCAGTGAATCAATATCCAGTTACTGTGAGATGAACGCGAGGGAGAGAATTTATTGCCGTTTTCAGCGTTGAGAGAGAGATATCAAGTATGATGTACTTAAAATCTCAAGATACGATATTACTTTCTTCAGTAAAAGTGGCATGAGTGACGAGTAAGCAATATTTTTCATGCTGCTATATGCCGTTAACTGTTTTGGTACAGTGCTCCAAACCATCCTATTTTCTCAAAGTTCAATGTAATATCATAATTCTTGTACGTAGTTTCCCTTCCTCTATTAAGTTGCAAATCTTAATTTTAAGTCCTTGGTAACTTTACTCGCATCTCTTAAAGTGTCCAATTCTACTTGGAATTAAGTAATCAGTATTTTTATTATAAATTAAAGATCTTCTCTTCAACAATTTCAATTTAGTAGCGAGAGATTTTTCTGTCAAGTATAATCAAGTAAGCAATAAAATTATTATCCTTTACGTACATTAGAAAAGTACTTGAAATGTAGTCATTTCCACAAATAGGTTAAATGAATATGAGCAATCGAAGTATGAAAGTAATACAGTGAAATAGATTGAAAATAAATAAAATGTATATTTAAAAGATCCATAACTTCGTGAAATATAATTTCTCTCATAAGTAGAAGTATTATCTCCAATATTCACTCATGTTTACTTCATAAATCGTAATAAATATAATTTTTAATCCCTGTCTTTGTTTGTTAATTTGGTAATGAATCTAGAAAGATAGGGTTTTTAAATCCCTCCGACGAATTGGGGTATATAACGGGAAGAAGAAAATTATTTGAGTTTCGTGCCATTTTGTAGGTTTCTGAACTGTGTTTTTCACAACGCTACTCAATATTTTGTGTATTAACTCCCATTGAAAGAGAGTATGGAATTCAGGAGTTATCAGGCGAAACATCACGAGTGTTTTCATGAGAATGAAACGCGAGTAAATTTAACTCGAGGCAAAAAAGGGATGAAATGAATTCCCGTCACGTAAGGGATAATCAATTACCAGCTTTAGAAAAAAATGCAAGTGGAGTTAGACGGAATGGGGTTAACGAAAGATAGGATGCACGAGAGGGGAGAAAGAAGACATCGATTGACATTCGTTGCCACTTGGCGCTATATTCCTCGAGTGGTTTTTAAGGGCACCACCTAGTAATGAATCCATACTCATTTCCTAAATCATGCTTTCTATTGAAATTCCATCGAAATTGAACCCTCTCTTCTATTTTTAACTTAAAATGCATACGCCCAGTACGGAAGCAGTGTAAAAGAGCGATGAGTAAATGTATCGGAGATATGTTTATTTCGTACATAGATTTAGCACTTTAGTACGCTAGCCTACTTTAGAAACGTAATTGAGGTATTTGGGTATCAGGAACCTAGGATAGTTTTTTTCTTTTTAATAGACAGAACATTTATTTTGTACTACATTTTCCTTAATATCTAATTTCAATATTTATTTCATACACATGAAATAATACTTTAGACATTTTTATTAAATACAGCAGAGAGGACGACATGTCCAAATCACTGTGGGTGTCGAAGCCCCAGGCAACCATCCCCAGGGGTGATGATTCCGTATCAATTCTCTTTCATATTTATTATTTAGTATTTATTTGCATAATTATTACTGAACTCTTTTGGCGAGGTTCAATTGAAATTGAAAACACCCAAATTAATTCAAAACTGATATCTACAATTAACTTTTATCTAGTGATAAAAAATCAAATACAAGCTATATGAACAAAAGATAAAAGGTATGCACTTTGTAAAATATAATATGAACAAACCAATTGATAAATAATTATTAATATTAATAATAAGATTTAATAATTTATATTACTTTTTATTCAGATAATTACAAAGGTGTTAAAATCCCATGGTGCTGGAGTCGATTATGGCAGTTACATATTGATGATGGTTTCATAGATAAATTTGTGAAAAGTAAAATGATTTATGGAATGTGCTGCCTCATAGGTCTCCAAATAATTGTAATCATTTCTCCAGAACGGTAGGTTCGTTAGAAGATAACAGCGACAATGTCATTAACGATTCTAAGGAAAAAGCGAGTATCTTAAATGAATATTTCCATTGCGTGTTTATGCCCGATATTACATTAGGTACCCTATCTGTAGTTGATAAAGCATAAAAGATGTTGATAATCACATTCAGGGAAGACGGAATTATTAAACTTTTACAGCAGATTAAACCAAACAAAGCTCCTGGTCCTGAGAGCATACCAGCCAGGGTATTTAAAGAATTAGCAGAGAGCGTGGACTCTTTTCTTAAAGTAATATTTGAAATATATATGAGTGAAGGTAAGGTCCCATAAGATAGGAATATCATGAATGTCTCCTCAATTTTTAAAAGCGGCGTAAAAGATGATCCATCGAATTAAAGGCCTGTTTCCTTAACGTCATTGAGTGGTAATAGAAACAACGTAAATACTAGTTCTTTAATGGGTTTTCTCGAAATTTCTAAATTCATACTTCATAATCAACAGGGTTTTCGTAAAAGACGATCCTGCGGGTCACAGCGTTATTAGTTCACGATACCTTGAAATCTGCCGAAAGTAAAAGACAAGTCGATGCGATATTTTTGGATTTTCGGAAAGCGTTTGAAAGTCCCACGTCATAAATTACTATACAAATCATAAGTATTAACGAGGAAGTAATAAGCTAGATAAAAGACTTCCTCTCTGATAGAGGAAAACAAGCAGTATTGGATGGTATTAGTTACAACCTAGTCAAAGTGACGTCGGGCATATTTATAATAAGTAACGTCATTATGATTTTGTAAAATTTCTTCCAGAAGGAAATAACTCCAAATTAAAAGAGAATTTGAAAAACCAAACGCTTGTATTTCTCGTGCTAATTATTTATTTATTCCTTTCTGTAACCTAAATTAGCTTTTCAACCCTCGAATCCAGCACGTAAAACTCAAATGACACATTCTGTGGTGCTAAAATTCCGTCATTTCCGGTTGCTTCGCGTATTTACCATTACATTTTCGTTTCCCCTCTCCTTCATCCAATTTTTATTCATTTTAACTGCCCTTTCCCTCTGCTTCTCTCCACAAATCCCCTTTAATGGCTATTCACTTTACGGCGAGGAAACAACGCGCGTGTACGCCCGATTGGAGCGCAATTGATGCAGGACAGACTGCTTGTAAGGACTGAAGGAAAAGAGAAAGTGATTTCCTCTGTTTTTTCTTTATTAGAAGCTCCTTCCTAAAAGGTTCTTCGTTGAAAATTTTCACCTACTTAATACATTCAAATAATTCTTTTCCATTTGAGTCCTATTATTTATGCAGTACTTCTCCGTAATTATCTGTGATTCTTTAACATTAACCGCATTCTTACTGCTACCTTCTTAAGTATGGGTTGGATTATAGCTGTGCTAAAACGCGATTGTTTATACATTTTGTGGTTTTTTAATTTGGTCATTCGTTTCCATTCTCTCGTTTCCATTTTCTCATTCTAGATTAAATTCCAAATCCTTAACTAAATTTTGAACACTTGAATTTTTATAAATTAGAAAGATTGTGAGGGCTTTATTTAGGCTATTTATCAATATATTTAAAATACCTATGTCAAATCTATAGAATTTCAAGCTTCCTAAGCTTATATTTTAGATTATAATATTTCAGGTCTTACTTATTTCTCTTGCTGACCATTGGAAATAAATTAACGCGCTCGAAAAAGTTAATTTCAATTTTATCTTAGTTAATGAGTTTATAGTACGCGTATTAACTATCGAAATAGTTTTTACATATAATAAATCGTCTTAATAAAGATTAAGGTAAATTTACGAATACAGAATTGAAAATACCAGTAAAAATATGTTTGAGTTAAAAAATTCATTTTTTATATGAATCACTCGTTGTGTAAAGAAAAGGAAAGTATTCTAATGATAAATTTCCTAATCCATATTTCATGGTTGATTTCATAGCATAATTTGGTTCACTATTATTAGATATGAGAGTAAGAGTGTGGTCACAATAAATACCCCTCTACTAATCAGAGCAAAGAAATGTTTACCAGTAAATTTTCCTAGGCATTCTTATCTTTATAACTTCAGTGAGTTGCTGTTTTCGATGTTATATGACTTCTGATTTCCAAATAGCGTGCTTTAAATGTTGTTTATAGTATCCGTGAATTTCTAGATGACTGTTTGCTCACATCCGCCATTTTTATTTTTCCTTCAAATATTGACGATATAACGGACATTGATGTCGATCAGCAAAATTTTAGAGGCTCTCTTTCGAGAACAGCATTATGCTAACTTTCATTTAAAGCTCTCCATGTGCCTCCGAAGTGGGTAGCGCGTTCCACGTTGGTATCCGGGGTTCGATCCTCACTTTTAGAACGTTCTCCATTTTGCCCGAGTCATCGGTGGAACATCCGTTTCTCCATCGCAAATCCTAGCACCGCCATTTCTTTGCATTCAACACACGTCATTTCCGCAAAAACTTGGGATACAGCTTCTCATCAACTCCTCTTTCTTATAACTTTCCTCTTTTGTCGCAACAAAACTATCAATCATTTGGACCGCAAGATAAATGGGAAAAAGGGGGGTCAAGTGCGGACGGCGATGACGTAATCTAAAAAGAAAGAAAACAAGTTCGAGACAAATCGGCCTGGACTACAATGGAAACAAGAAAGGTACGCTCGATAGGACTCCATTTTATGGAAAGAGATGGATTTATTTTTTTTAAGTTATTAGTGGTGACATGGGTTTAATGGAGAATGGAAGGGCGGTTTGTCTGGAATGGAGAGAGGGACAGTTTAGGATGAGTGGAATAGAGGGGGCAAGTAGTTATATTGGAAAGTCGAAATCGCGCTTGTCAGAGGGAAATATTCGGAGATATATTTAACGATGCGTAAGCATTAAAGGATAAAATTGAATCCGAATTTTGGGAGGTTTTATGGGATGATTTACCTTCTCGATGGTGATATTTAATGAGTGCTAATGAACTCTTACGGAGGCGCTATTATTTTATTGCGCTTTTCAGTGGCACTTCATCAATTCTTTATTTATGAGATATTGGCTTTTTGGATGAGGATTTCGAGCGCATTCAACCGATATTTGCGATTCATTGCCAAATTCGAACTTTTTTATCTCGTTAAAGCAATTCTTTTGTTACAGGATGAAGGATACTTATTTTTATTAATTTCACATGTCGCAAATGTTTACTTAAATCATGTAAATATCTAATTTTTTAGAGCTGAAATCTATCAGAAAATGCTAGAAAGCATGGAATAATCTGAAAAGATAATTTAAATAAATACATTTGGTACTTTTAGCTGTCATAAATTTTATTAACACAGTGAAAGCTTAAGGCACTTTTCAGGGCCCAAGTGAAAATCATGTTATAAACGGAATAGAGTTATCATTAAGATATAACAAACTTTTATTTATTTCACATTAGAAAACAAAAGAGAAGGTTTTTCAAAGGTGTGCTTTAGACTTTTAAAAGGAATCTTCATCACATTGCTTTACTCACTCTATCTGTAGATATCTCGAGAGTCCGTGAACTATTGCTGTGTAATACCGGTTGCAATCTTTTCACATTTTAAGTCTGCACTTCGTATAAATAGAGAGTCTTCCTTTGTTACTTAATTTTCATTATATAATGAGGCATACCATATCATATAGGGAACTAGGGAAGAATAATCTGAATAATTTTCGGTCTATCGACTGAGATGGAGGATAGGTTGGTTGCAATGTGACTGGGGGAAAATCCGTCTTTTAAGCCGGTAGCAGAGCGGTATTTCTGCATCATGTTTCGAGTGAATTGGACCGAGAGTATACCGCGTATCAAGCGTCTTAAGCGGGAGATTTACAACCGGGTTTTAAATTATTTTGTTTTGAAATATACCACAGTTTTCAATGTATTTAGTGTCAATTTTAGAGAATTAGATCGGCGATCGCAATCTACTAAATTTTAGAAGTAAAAATCTAATATAGATCATTAGATATGCTGAACGCGGACAACATTGAAACGAATTTCTATTCCTATATACCTGCTTTTTATTTTGAAAATGGATGAATTTCTTTTCGGAGCTTCTTCTTACTCATCTTTCTCATGTAGAACTTCCATAAGTTTCCCTCGAGAATCTGAGAGCAAAATTACGAAGTGATGTTAGAAAATTTGCATTTCGTTTTATGATGAAAGCGCAGCTCACAGATTGGGAATTCCTCTCTTTTTTGCTGACTCGCAGCGGAATTCGCAGTTTTTATTGAATTGTAAAATCGTATTCATACGAGGTCGCGCAATTGGAAAAGAAGAGGAAATTTTTCGATTGAATATCTTCGGAAGCCCTAAAAAGAATGTCGACTATTATCTGAGGAGGGAGAAGAGCAGTGTTTCCAACGTTATCATTCATTCTCCAGAATATTTACGAAGACCACTCGAGAGCCCGTCTCCCGATCCGCCGATGTTGAAGATGTCGCCGTGGTACTCTTGTAGCGCGAACAAAAGAACTGCTATCGTCGCGCAAACCAATCTGAACACACATTTCCCGGATCGTTGTCATAGATTTTTATGGATGCCCTCATTCCGGAAAGGAATCATTAGCGATAAGAATGCGAGCAGTAGAATATGCTGCGCTACCCCTGCCTCATTTCATTTTACTCAAATTTTGATAGCGTAAGCATTATAATAATTTCTATTGCGCTGATGAGTTTTCTGAGATGTAATTTGCTGTCCATTTCAATTCAATTACTGTTTTTATAGAGGTTTTCTATGAAAATCAAAACTGAGGAGGATGGTAAATTCAAACCACTTTGCTTCGAAGCTTCCTTTACTCCATGAGATTTAATGTTTCTGTGTTAGAATTTTTAGCTATTTAATTATATCGTCCTTCATACTTGCACCAAATTGAAAATTTCATCATTCAAAAAATTTTTATATAATTTCCTCAAAACCATGCAGGTTTAATAGTTCTATAAATAGTCTTTTTCCCCAAATTAATAATTATTATTAATCGTCTACATTTAGAAGAGCCCCTCCTTTATCATTTTTGAATACTTAGACGATATACAGTAAATAATCATGTGTAAATAATTTTATTTAGTTTATTATATTGTTCTTCTAAGCATATATTTGATTGATTCATGATTTTTAATTTTATCGTCGATGAAGAGGTCCTATCTGTTGAATAAGATTGATAGCTGAATGTATAATTGTCTTTAAAATTACCATCAAGTTTCTATGAAAATTCGACATTGAATAGAATAAAATTAAATGCACAGTTATAAAATAAAACAATACATGATTTTGAATTAATATTTCAGCCTGTAGATATATACCTTGACTATTAAAAGAAGTATTTCTACTTTTGCTTTTACTTCATCGAAGGACTGGTCTGGTTGAAGGGATAATTACCCATATATGTAATTATCCAATATTATTGGATAATTACATATATGCTACCGTTTTGTTTTGAGAATTGCTATTTTAAAGCAGCAAGCGTTCGATGGCAGCAAAGTTTATCAAATCCGATGGTTCATATTTCGGATTCTGTTTTAGCCAACCCAATAAAATTTTTCTCTGGTTAATCTGTCACATCTGTCCTGTGATTTTTCGATGCGACGATGTTTCTCGAGCACATTTAATACGAAGCTTTAATTCAACACAGAGTGTATTATATAGAGAGACGATTTGATACCAATTTTTTCGTCATTTTGCGAACATCGGGTTTGGGCACGCTCATCCTCTCAGGTTTTAATCAAAGCCCTTCGCGCAAAGCAATGCTAGCAATATTTTGTCAAAGTAATTACTTTTATAGGTACCTCCATATGCTACCTTCTTGATTGATGCACGAGATACATTCTGTATGTGTTCAAGCGGTGGAGTGAAACATATGCTTTGAAGCCACGGGTGGCTAATTGATGTTCATGTAATTCGCAAGGAAAATATTTACAAAAGATCCGAGAGCCTAAAAAGCCCTCGGCGGCGACGCAAAAAGAAATGTCCTGGAAACCTCCCCTAACTGCTCTGATTTACCGCTTTTAGCGCAGAAAATGCACCCAATGTTTGGACAGATCCTAACGCTCTCTCTCCGTTTTCCCATGTATTTTGTTTCCCTTCCCTCGAGCGAGAGCTTTTCAATTCTCCGATAAAGCGAACGGCCGCACCATATGACAGCGTGTGCAGTTACATCTTCCACACGGCACGTACCACCTTATTTCTCATTCCGGATCGCTATGCTCCTTCTCTCAACATTACCTCTTTCTCCCATACAGAAACGGCACGGGCTCCACACGGCACATACCTGTCACCATCTTATTTCTTATTCCGGTATCCATCGCTCGCTATGCCTTACCAGTTCTTTCACCGTTGCCTATCCCTGCCTTCCTTCGATCCCTCTTCAGTTTTCGCCCCGCAGAACTCCGTGCTGCCCGCATTCGGTCTCTCTCCCCTCCTCCAGGTGCACCCGCCTTTTTTTCCTTATCACTGGTGATAAATGACCCTTCACGCGTAGGACCCCCAGGGACAGCTGTGGCGAGAGGGGCTGTGCGAATCAGTGGATGGGGAGAATCACGGTGAGGCGTGGGGTTGATGGGGAGTAGAGATAGAAGGCTGCAGAAAGTGGTCCTGAGGAGATAGATACAAGAGGTTTAGCGGGAATATGTTAAGCAGGGAGGGAAAGAACATGGCTATGGATTGAAACTGAGGTGTAAGGATGTCGAAGGTCGCGTAAGGGAAAGGATTATTCCAGGAAGATGGGCATTTTGGAGTATTGGTGAAGCTTTCTTTTATCACAAAGCAAGGAAGCGAGTTTTGGAAGGGTCTGGTGATTAATGACGGTGTTTAACCTTCGAATGAACTCATCTTTTTCGGTCATTGCTCAATCGCAACTTTCAGTTAGTAGCCTCGAAAAATCACGCGTTTTTTTGATTTTTCTGACAAGTATTTTTCTCCAAATAACTTTGTACATGAGCGGGTCTCCAATTAAAATTTATAAGCTTTTAGACTGTTTTGAATATTTCGAACCTGTGCGCTCCATCAATTTAAGGGATGGAATAATGTGGAAATGATCATTATTCGCTTTAAATCTTTTCACAGTAGTAGCACTACTGTGAAAAGTGCTTCTACAGCTGAGGTCATTTCGCACATGGGCTCCCACCGGGAATCGAACCCGGGACCGCTTGAAGTTGAGCATTCTGCCCACACGACTATACTTGCATTTTTCACTAAACATCTATTCGGTTGTTCGCTCTATGTTGGTACAGATGAGAGGAATTATAATTCATAATCAACTTAAAAAGGCTGATTTTTTTAATAGATTTGATTTCGCTTTTAGGCCTAGAATCTATAATGGTTACTACATAAAACTTTTTCATATTAAGTCATTGCGAGACTTATTTACAGCAAATAAAGGAAAAGGAATCAAAAACACTTTATTTGTAAACGATTCCTCCGTATTCCACACTATATAACGAAGTTATCACTTTAAATAGAGGGATAGCGAACTTACCTTTATGTTTATTGCAATTACCAATTTGATTATTTTCTCTAACTTTGATATTGTCCATATTGAATATCTATGCGATTGTGGTAGTGATAGTCTTAAGAATTTTGATTACAGCTATACGCTTTGCAGTAAAAGAAATACTGATGTTTTAGGAGAATTTTATTACTATGTAATTTTTAAGGTACACATTTTGCTAAATAACAGGCAACTGATAAACATTTCGTGATTTACACTATTTTAATTTAGAAAAGGTTTTCACATAAATATATATACCAAACAAAGAAGTAACTATATAAAATATGAGTAGGTAAATAAGTATATAAATAAATACCCATCTGCAGGCAAGATCAACCTAAATAGAATTTTTGAAATCATTTTAAATTGAACGGAATGAAGCTTTTCATAAAAGATTGATAATCATTCAATATTACGAAAATATTGAGATTTTAAACTTTGAAGACGGAAAAAATTCCCAGTGAAGTAGGTAATTTTAGCAGACGGGAACGCTTTATGGCTATGATATTTTGTTTGTTGATCTACTCATACCAACATGTTTCGTTAACTTATACCCGTTTATCTACTCTCTGTATTTTAAATTTATTTAGAAAAATAAATAGTTTAAATGCATAGGGTCTGTTGGTCTTCATAAAATGAAATAAATACCTAGTGAAAAGAATAAAGGAGCAATTTTAATTTCATGAGCCCCATACAATTAGATCAAACGAAGTAATATTTTAAAGCCGCGTTGTTTTTGATTTTGGTAAGAGATTATTGGAATTGTATTCAACTCAGAGTCATATCTATTCAAATTGAGGAATGTGAATTTTGATCAGTGCTTCCTAATAGCATTCTTATTCAGTAGTAATTTTGTCCAAGTCAGTTGACGAGAACAGCAGAATCCGGTATGCGGAGCAGCGTAGAAATAAAATAGTATTCATCCAAGTCTCCGACGAATTATTTAGAATAGAAGCAGACTGCAAATAAATCCTCTTTAAATTTCGGACGTAATATCCTTAATGCCGCCTCAGCTAGAGAAAGCTTTGCTGACGAAAAAACTCCACGGAACTAGATTTGGAGCGCAAACTAAATCCGAATAGACAAGCGAAACATGTCGTTGATGAGCACCCAGTGCTATGCTATGAAGCAAGGTCTTCTACATTCGAATCGAAGCCAATAATTCCTATTATATGCGTCATTTTAAAGTGTTTGGATTATTCGTGAAGTGAAAGTAAAACCTGAAAATATAGAAGGGAAAGAAATACAATGTCCTTTCCACATGATTTGATTTAAAAAACGACCGGTTTGGCTAAATCGCCATCATCAGGTAATTTATGTACAAGAAATTCCATTGTATTGGGTTTATAAAAGAATTAAAAGAAAGGGTGAGGAGAGGAGTAGGGAGTGATCCCTTGGCTAGAGATTTTTTAACATAATATTATAATCAAAAACATCCAGTTTCTTACTCTTAGAAAGGTTTTTTACATCCAATATTTCTTTCCACGAAATCCGATAAAAATTTCAGAATACATTAGAAAATATTGCTTAGTAGTTTAGAAAAATGATCAAATATCTATGAATACAAATTTGTATGCAAACTTTTATGCAAGCTTTAACCGAGCTTCATGATTGAATTAATCTGTTTCTCATCATCATTAAAGAGCGACTTAAACGACATTAACGCAAGAATAGATATTCCCATGCTTTTTCGTTGTACAAACCTTAGTATTCGACCCTGGATGATCGGTAGTCTATCGTATCCCGGCTGTATTCTTTCAGCAGGAAGATAAAAGGACGAGGGTATTCCTTCCACGTTTAAAACATTTATCCTCGTCCTCTTGCCGTCATTGTAACCCATCCCTTTCGCCATTTTCTCGATGTTCTCTCCACCCTTTTCGTGCTTCACTTGTCCACTTTCAACTAACCCATACCCTCCCTCCGCCAATCTGCGCTCGTTTAATTGAACCAAAGAAATGTATGTTGACGGATGCATTAGCGTTGGGAGAGAGCGGTGATCGATGCCGAGGATGATGCGATGGACAGAATTCCGTTGAAGGGTTTAAACGGACTTTGTATGGCCCTAAAATATATTGAGGCTCAGAAAAAGGGGAGATGAATAGAGATGGCGTAGTTGGATTAATGGAGTGAGGTTAGCCGCTGGGGTCGGGTTTGAGGGAGTTTAGTCGAATCCTAGATCAGGGAAAGCGGAGAGAGTGCAATTACCCGCAACAGCGAGACTTTAAGGTGCCTCCGCTAAACTGAATTTTAAATTTATGGGAACGCGTAAAAACCTACTAAAGAACATTGAAACTTGCTGTAATTTTAGAAGCAAACTGTCAACTTATTATTAACTTATCGATAGCCATTAAGCTTATCAAAAAAAAAGAACTCGTTGACGAAACGATATTCAAACCAGCGTACGTGGACTCTAACAAAATTATTTACACACGATTATTTATTGTGTCACGTTTAGATATTTTGAAGGTATGCAGGAGATATATAAGCAAAGGATAAGCCTAAAAAACGATACAAAAAGACGCTAAGAAAATATACTCTAAAAGCGTAGTAAAAATTTTACGGAGGAATCATTTAGTACCAAAAATGCTCTGGTAATGGTTATTGTAATCGAAGCAAATTATTTAAATAAAGAGATTCCCCCACCGAATTAGACGAGAAAGCTAATGTAATTGTCAGAACTTCCTATAGAAGCCAAATTTATCAAAGGTCATTAGTTATATACTAATTGAAATTAGGCTTGCAGAATCACTTGGCTTAATTGTGTGATGCAGGTTACAGAGTTATGCATCTACATCTGCATCTACATAAGTACCCTACGGACCAACTTTCGGCGTGTGGCAGGGGGTGTAAACACTGAACGATTGAGCTACCTTTTTACCCTTTTTTCATCGCGTATTGTTCGCGGAAAGAATTAGTTCTTAAAACGACTTGTTCTAGCGTCTATTTCTCTTATATTGTTCTCGATATCGGATCGGCCGAAGTAACAGGGGGGTCGCATAATTACGTCCTCTGTACTAATAAATACTAATCATCGAACGCGTTACCATCAACATCTCATCTGTCCAACCAAAATGTAGTCAAACAACTTACAAATCCTCGTCTACTCTATGCTCTCCTGATTCTCTCTTTTGCCTTTTATTATGTATTGAGATTGATATTCTCTCTACATAAGTTTATACTACCAAAACAGTGAATCCAGCTTCTGAAAAAATTACTGTAGAAGAAATAATCCGTATTTTTTATGCGTGGGCTATCACCAAGCTACATCTTGAACATATCCGTTGCTTCCATTATAGCGACCAAGAATAAATTATTTTAGAACCCTTTAAATGTATCGATCACAAAACTCAACCTAAATTTTCTCTTAAAATTTTATGTTCAACGAAATAAACCAACATATCCTCAATGCCTGCAGAATTTTGGAGAGAGAATGTGTTCTACTTATTCTAACGTCTGGAGACGGTTTTTAATTCTCGTTTTGACTAACATTTCTTCTCATAGATTATAATTCTCTATTTTACATATGAATGGAAGAAACTACTCCTTCATAGAGAGCGATAGATTTACATCAGCTTACCAGTCACAAATAATGTAAGCGTCAAACTGGAAGGGCATGAAATGCACACGATAAGACTTTATTTATAGTTTCCTCGAAGCTTCAAGATAAATTCAAAAGAAGATATCGCTCCTATATAAGTGATGGAACATCGTACTGTTCCGAAAAACAAGATCTCTCGTTGCAATGCATTCGCTCATATCTCGTAAAGAATTTAGCGATCGTACATTTACAGATAGAGATTCGTTTATGAGGATGAATGGCTATTAGGAATCTCTTATCGTCCATTTCAAAATTATTTTCCGAAGTATTGTGGATTTTTTGGGATTGTAGTGCTTTATCGTATTTATAACACACGTGGCTGCTTATCTGTTTCATTTATACGGGAACCTTATTTTTATTCGATTTCAATGGGATATTTTCCATTTTCATAATGGCAACGTTGAGTTAAAACGGCAGGAAAGCTTTTGTAAACCTTATATATGCATTAGAGAAATTGTATCCATTTATAATCTTTCTCATCAATACAAGTAATTTTCATCGTAATAAAAGATGGCAATCCATGAAAATATATTCCTTGCAATCGATATGAGTTGACGTTATACTACAGTATAGTATTAGCAATAAGATTATCTGCATCCGGAGGTCACCACTCTGAGATCAAACCTCACTTTGAAGCATTCAAAGCAATTTTTAATTCCAAAACCTAAAGTGACAACGTGCGGATCGCTTTTGAGTATCGATTCGTGACCAACGAAGCGAATCGTTAATTCAAAGAAAGCTGCAGTTCAACATCACGTGAAAGAACCGCTTTTTTATTATGAGATAGAAAAGTGATACTTAAATGAGATTATGTTAGCACTCGTTTTTAGACTGTGGTGTAAATTGAAGAGATATTAAGGCAAAAAGAGAGTCCATAAAGCATCGAAGGACGGAGGTAGCAGCTTTGATGGGATTTATGGAGGTTTATGGCGAGGTAAGAGATGACAGAAGGGTTTGACGAGAAAGGAAAAGAGTGATTGCAATGATGGAGGGTTGTTGACATGGATCATTGGCTCCGCGGAGATTGGATCTCGGGTTATCAGATTGCCCAATTCTGGCTCAATCCCCACAGACTCCTCTTACCAAGGTGTGTATTTCCTCCTGACCTCTGTCTCTAATCCCGACTTCCTCTAACTAAGTAATAGTAATTATAAACAAAATTCACATTTAATCCATCTCCTTAGGAAAGGATCACTAACCTCCGAGAAAAGGGATTTTTGCTCGTTGCTTTGTAAACCTTTTTACTCTACGTGACCTTAAATCATCTCATAATTCTAGTTCGAGAAACGATAATAGTGTTGCTTTTACTTTGCGGTGCAATTTATCATAGAGGAGTAGATTCTTTGCCAATACTCTACGGGAGTTTTCGATTGATTCAAAGACAGGTCTGTAAAATTTATCTAAACGTAGACGGTCGAAGACGTTTCTCGAGATGTATACTGAAATACTAAACAGTGAACGGATACTGAGATATTTCATTCAGATACCAAAGCTATGTTAACATTTCTTTAAATGCAAAACTATTCTACTTTTCCTACTTAAGCGAGTTTTAATTTGAAATTTTAATGAATATAGAATGGAAAACTGTACCTCAACTGAAACATTCTACAAATCTTGTAACCAAAGATTTTGAAAGAGAAAGTTTACCCTAAAATAAGCGTTCTATTCACCTAAGTCAATGTTTGGGAATTTACCGCTGAAGCTATTATTGCTGCATCTCAGAATTCATAACTTATTTTGTGTAGAGATACGAGTATCACATGACACCTTATGCGTCTGTTTCTTTCAAACCTCATTCGAGAAATTATGTATCGGATTCAAAGACACATTGGCTTTCTACAAAACTACAATGAGTCAATTTTCTTCAATCACGCATAAAATTTTCAATGAAATGACAAAAAATGAATGAAAGTATCGGTTATGATCCATACACTTATATTATTGTGACATTGAGAAGGTATGATACTAAATATTTTTGAGAAACTACTATAGAAAATGAGTTAATCTTTTTTTTATGGAAAACGCTTTCGGCTCAGAGCCAAATATGTGAAATCCATGAACTCATAAATCATCTAATTCAAAATGAAAATGGAATACGATCGACGTCCTCGGTACGTAATTGATATTTTCAGCCCGACAGCCTGTTATAAATGGCCAAGTCATACCGTGTATTCCGACCGGCTAAGTTTCCGTATCTCCCGTACTTAGACCGTTATTTTTCCGCAGCCCACACGCTGCATTTTAATGGCGAGAGAGGGAAAAACTCTGCATCTTTCTTTCCCTCGTTACAATTTCAAATTCAAACACTATCCTCACGAGGCCCTCAGCGGAAGCCGTCAGGCAAAACTTCCACTTTTCCATTACACACTAATGTATTTCTCCATGTTCTCTGCTTTTATTTTATGGTATGAAGTAATCCGTCAAGTCAGGATTAGTTCCGACTGAGAAGAAAGAAAAGGAATAAGGACGGAAGAGGGTGTGGTCGAAGGATAGCTCTTGCTTTGGGAAGACTTCTGTTTTATTTCTGTATATTATGATCAAGCACACTTGTATTCAGGTTTATAAATTAAACGTCAGTGATGATTTTCTGTTAAAAAGGGAATTAGTAATTAAATCTTCAAATCCGCATCGGATTTAAATACAAGAAAATGCGAGCATAGTTTTACGTTGTTTCTCGATGTCTAGGCTTATCTTCAGATTATAGAAATTATCTATTTGAGTTCTCAACACTAATACACGGTCTTTGAAAGTCTTATTTTCCCCTTAGAATCATTCTTTTCGTATGTTTCACAACTATTCTCATTTAGATAACAACTGTGTGATAAATGAAGATTGCCGTTTTTTTATCATTTGGCAAAAATAAAAGAATTGTTTAATTACATACTATACATACTGCTGCCTTCACTGTTGATGATGTTAAAATTCATATTAATCCTCGAAAAATAATTAAAAAGTAGTTTTCTAAGGTTTTCTATATACTATAGCATCGGTGAAAATTACATAAAGCCCTTTAATTGGAAAAATTTAGTCGCTGAATTTAGAAAGTGAAATTCGTAAATCATCTTCTGTAATTGCTAAGTTAGTAGGAAATCACTTGTTTTCATAATACTTATATTACAATATTCATGCATATGAATATACGATTTCCCCCCAATAAAGACGTATTCCTTGCATTGTATTGCAAAGCTTCGGATGAGAACGTTTTCTAATACAGAGCCAGCGGTCGATCTTCGGAACCCTATTCAGGAGGGAACATTATCTCTCCTGTTTGCCATCCACATACTCAACCATCGTAGCAATCCGATGTTAGGAAGCAAGATAGACCCCGCAGACTGCAGCAAAAGTTAGAAAACGCCATAAAATTAAAAGTGGAGTTGGTGATGACTTTTGATCCAACTTGGGCTTACGATCTATAAGTTAAGAGACAAGGAATTCGAGCAAAAGGAAGGAGTAATGGGCGAAGAGACGGTTAATGAAATGAATGAAGGGGATCGCTTCAGGTGGTAATGCATGCGGTTTTTATGGGTGCGGAATTAAGAGGGTTCGCCGAGCCATTGTACACTTTAATGCGTGCGCTTCCAATTTTACGATGTGGCCTTTACGAAGTCACTTTATGCGCACACGTTGAAAAATGCCTTTCGAAAGTGTGTTATCGAATATTCTCTTCCCTCTCTACCGAGGTTTAATCCTCTCGATCCTTCTCCATTTTACGACGCATCGGCTAAGATATATATATTTCTTCGGGAATGGACTATTACGCACTTATTTGGCTTCGTAAAGGTTGCAAAACTAGGAGATTTGAGAGGCGGACGCATAAACATCGGTTATTTTCGGTTCTACAGGGAAACTACGCGCCATATTCCTGTAAACTGCTATCGCACCTAATGTGGCGAAAACCAAAAAAAGAACTCCGATTAAATTTCCTCTTTTTTCTGGAGTGCAAGTTCCTGGGGAAGGATGTCCACACAGAATGTATATACGCGAAGAAAAAGGAGGGAAAATAGAATGGGGTAGAACTTTTAAATGAATATTTATAAGAAGACGGCCTGGACTAAACTTTTCCAGCGGTTGGTATGAAGACGGGGAATGAGGAAGGACGGTACATAGAGAAGGGGGGATGAGGGAGGATGGTACATAGAGAAGATGGTACATAGAGAAGGGGGAATGAGGGAAGATGGTACATAGAGAAGGGGGGATGAGGGAAGATGGTACATAGAGAAGGGGGGATGAGGGAAGATGGTACATAGAGAAGGGGGGATGAGGGAAGATGGTACAGGAATGAGGGATTAGATGGGGAGAAACTGCGGTGGTTGAGTTGCCTAGCCTCCGGTAAGGGAGAAAAAAGGGGGAGCGAGAGTAAGGAGTTAGCGGAAGGATTAAGCAGATGGCGGTGCGGAGAGAATGAGAAAGAAAGGGAGGGATGAGTTTAATCTCCATTTGGCAAAGTCATTCAGCGCGCCCAGCGAGCTTTCGCAGATTCCGTGCCTAAGCTTCGGAAGCGATTTAACAAGCGGATCGATGGGTGTGGAGCAGGTAAGACGACGGGCATAGATAGGGAAGAAAGGGGAGGGAAGGAATTGCCAGGGATGATTGTGTGGTGCTTGAAGAGGTCAGAGGATTGGGAAGGAAAATGAAAAAAGGGAGGAGGTGAGACTATTTTGGATGAGCTGTAATGAGATAGGGAGGAGAACGCATAATGATTCGAGTATTCGCTAGCAAAAGTTGGAAGGCGGCGAAAGCATAAACGTAGCGGCAGTCGACGAGTTTGCGGAGATCTTAATTAATTCGTTTCTTATATCATTCCATTTTATATTAAGAATACTCTTATATAAGCTCAAATTATACCCTCGAACAGGGGAATATAATAAATATTTATCAGATTTAAGTATTTAGTTAAGATAAAGATAGGTCGGACCTAAGGATTTATTATTTGTATTATGACTTTAATAAATTACATCGTAAGCGAAAGCTTTTCCTATCTTTCTACTAATCCTGGACGCTAAAAGCAAGTGTTAGCGCTACATTTTTATTTAGTGTTTCCACAATAATACCAACTTACTACCCTTTCTACACCAAGAAAGGTGTGTCCCCGATAATTTGCAACTTCCTTCCTTTTTATTTCATTATTATTCAATCTTACATGTATGCAATTCATTATTCAAATATAGAGTTCCATGCGTTACCATCTGTTAGTCAATCCCTTTTTCCCCTTTTCTTGTGTCACACTGATAAAGCGTAGTCCATTTCATCATCTACTATTAATGCATGAACTTGTTTTGCTAATGTATTCATTTATTGGGCGTTAACATTATTAATTTGAATTAAGTTACTATTTAGTATTACCAAGAGTATAATACTCCACAAAATATATCGAGAGATAATTTGAATATACTTCATAACAAATTTTTATTTGTTTATGCTGTAAATCGCATAAACCACTGCGTACTAAATTAGAAAAGATAATATTTTATAACTAATAGTTTGGGTGAATTAAGAAGATCGTGGTTATTTTTAGTAAGATATATCGCGATTTGTTATAATTTATTCATTCATGACATACAGTATAACAAATGCCAATTTACAGCGATAATATAACGAGTGGAGATAAATTATCAACAAAGTAAACACAAGACAACAATAAAGTAATAAAAAGTAGAGAGAATAAAAAAGCATAAGAAAAGGACATATGAGACGAGAATCCACAGGAGGAGGAATTGAGTTGAGGAGAGAAGGAAGGCGAAAGAAGAGGGAGCGCATGATAAGTCTAGGAGTGATATAATGGTGACGAACGGGTAGATCTGTTAGGAAATGGAGAAGTGAAGGGAGGACAGTCAGAAAGAGAGTTTAATAGTGAATATAAGGAGGGCAGGTCATGTCTTATTCGACGGAAAGAGATTCTAAAGATAGAGAAGATAGGATAGATATGTTAGAGGCTTGGCGGAAGGAAGGAACTCTAACTTTTACTATTCTGAGAAAAAATTTGCAATTCAATCTAATGAGGAAAGATGAGTTGCAGAGGACATTGACCAGATAGGGGAGCAGTAAGTAAGAGTGGGAAGGATGAAAGAAGAAAAATATAAAGAGAGAGCCAAGGGATCATTGATGTCCGTGAATCGGAATAGGAGTCCTAAAAGAGACATAGCTTGATTTTTTTCTATTTTTATTATATGCTCAGAATATGATAATTTATTGTCAATAATATCCAGATCCTTTTGATGCGTTACTCGGGGAAGTGTGATTCCATTTAAGTTATACTAATATTTAATAGTTTTTTTAACTTTATAGTCATAATGTGACATTTTTCAGATTTAGATTGAGTTTCCAGTTGTCACACCACTTGGAAATTCCAACGTTCCTTGAAATCTTTCGCAATCATCTGCACCGGTTACTCTGCTAAACATTTTGCAGTCATCTGCATAGAATAATATGCCCTCTTCTGTAAGGGGTATAGTGACTAAATCGTCAACGAAGAGGTTCAACAAATAGGGGCTAAGGACACTACCCTGAGGTACGCCAGAGAAAACAGTCGCCCAGTTGGATTGGGAACCGGGAATAATGACATTTTGAGTGCGGTTTGAGAAAAAGCTGGAAAGTAAATTTAAGAAATTGCCATGTACGTTATATTGATGGGCAAGTTTGTGTATTTATAAGTTATGATCTAGGGAATCAAAAGTTTTCGAGAAACATAATAAATGGTGCCTAGTTGAGCTTCATTTTGGATCGCATTTACGGCATGATTATGAAAAACGGCTGAATTGGTTAGACATGAGCGACCAGGGAGGACTTGCAGAGAGATGTGGTGATGTAAAGTGATAATAGCGGTTTAAGATAATTTTTCAACAGGTCGAGGAGAAAATTGGTAAAATCGAGATAGGGCGGTAATTAGACACGTCTGATTTGGCTCTTGATGGGAATTATGTTGGCTGATTTCCAATGCGTAGGAAAAGTACATGAGGAAAAGCAACGGTTAAAAACTAGGCACGGTGGAATGTAGAGAGAAGAAGCACAGTTACGGATACAAATGGAGGGGATGCCATCAGAACCAGGAGAACGGTAGAAGAGATCTTCGAAATGAACTGAGACACTTCAGAGGGATAAGTTTTGAAGTTGAGATAACGAATGAGTGCATATAGAAGAAATTTGGTTCTGTGAAGAGAGATTTGGGGGAATTGGTAAAGCATTCAGAAAAATACTTCAGAAATAATTCGGTCTTCAGATGGCATGATGCTGTAATGAACTTCGTCCGGAAATTTAGGGCTCTGTCTCCTGCTATTAACGTAAGCTCAGAACTTCTTTGGGTTGGAAGGGATAGAGTTACAGATGTTTTAACGTAATCAGAGTAATCACGACGAATAAAGGCTTTAATTACTTTTATGAGGTCACAGAACACTTTTTTTTATTGTTCACTTGCGTATTTCTTCCACATGTACCACGCACTATTTTCGTTTTTTAGCTGAAATTTAGTATCATTCTTAAACCAGGAAGGGAATCTGTTCGGTTTGGGTTTCATTAAAAGGATATGTTCTTTTATACTGGCATTTTGAGGTCGTAGTCCACCGCATGCTGAAGGGGAAGAGAGTACAGGAAAGGCAACGGTCGACGTCAGTATGGATGGCCATTAGACTTAAGCTCAAGCACGGAGGGGTTTGGGTTGAGGTCTGGAAACTCTGCGGGATGTCTCTTTCGGGGAAATGGTGAATCGAGGGATTCATGGTCGCCTCCGAAGATGTTGCGACCAGGGGTGACGGAGATGGAAGGAATAGTAGAGACAATGTAGTCCAAGGTTGCCAGATATCTAGTGGGGAATAAGTTAAAATGTGAAAGTCGCAGGGCGGTGATGAAGTGTTCAATGAAGAACTCATCGTGGTTGGTCAGGGGGTTTCCGAGAGTGGGCGACTCCCAGTTGATTGATAACTTGAAATCACCTGTGAGCACAATAAGACCCAGTGGTAAAACACGTAGGCTTTCCTAGGACAGATAGGTCACCAGAGGACAATAGAAACATCCAACAAAGATTTTGTTTTTGGCGAAACGGCCATTAGAAGAGAGATTGATCTCGAATCAGAGTAGTTCACAGTCCGTTTCCAAGTCAAATTTTCGTTTGGATGAAAGAGACGATTTAGTTGCGATCACCACCACCGTTTCGATTGTGTTCTTTGAGGAATATCTTATGTGCCGATAAGAGATACAGCTCACTGACAGCAACACTAGGATAAAACCACGTTGCCGTAAATGCAACGATGTCAAATGTCGAAAGTTCACTTAAATTTGAGTCACAAATGGAAAGCTTGTTCTTTATATTTCTCACGTTTGGATAGTAGGTTTGGAGAGTAGATTCAACTCTAGGTCCAGGGTTCATATTTATATCACCAGATAAAATTATAATTAAAAGAGACACTATTCCTTGCGAATGTTATGCGTCAGATTTGACGCAAGAGGTCGCACGGGAAGGCCGAGAGTAATGGAAGTCTACTTACTGCAGAGGTGTTGAACAATGAACTTCGTTCAGCCATGTAGGAAAAGAGCAGACGGTAAACTATGCACATTCACATTGGAAATACAAAACTTTGAGAATGGAAAACAAAGTTTAACCATGATAAAACAGAAAAGCGGTAGAGCACATTTGTCCCGCATCTACCCGCCATGTTGAAAGTTATCCATATATAATGTTAGACATGAAAAGGTCAAGAAAGGGGTAAGTCACTACAATTACATAGTTTTATCTTACTTTGGTGCCAGAAAATTAAGAGTTAAATCAAGAAATACGCCCAAGTCGCATAAGAATCGTTTTCAATAGCAACTAATTGGCATTTGGCGATTCTATCCTCCTTTTGTTAACATGATTCCCTCCATCTTACCGCTGGAAAACCTCCTGATAGCGCTCTCTTTTCTCAAAGTAATGCAAATGTCGCTCTGAAGGGCAGTCCACATCGCCTAGTCTAACAAAAAGAGGCCAGCGAAAGGGATGAGAGATTTAGTGAGAAGCGGAAATGTTTGGACAATTATTAACCTTTAAGAAAGGAATTGAACTATCGCTCCAGAAACATAATATTCTAAGGGAAAGCATTACTTTACCATTACTTAATTAGTCTAGGCTAAATGGGTGTATGTGGAAGAAATTATATGCCAACCTTGAGAAATGACACTCATATAGATTTTTTCTGTTGGTCTTTCTCAGTACAATTTCAATGTTTTAATTATTAACTTATTTACGCTTGGAATGTTAAAGGTGGGTCAGATACAAATCGGGTCATTTTTAGTTCTAATGAAAATGTATCGTACTCGATAAAATTTTCGCGAATGCCTTTGTTTCCCTTCATAAAGAAGTTTGTGTTTGGTGATAGATACTTATTGCGCCTTAAATTAAAGCTTCGCTTGGATCTTCCAGGCTTAAGTAATCCTGGTATAGTAATAACATGATGCTAGTATAATGATAAGTTTCTACAGAGCGATCTCAGACATTCGTGGTGGATTGCTTGTAAAAATCTTTTCCGGGTTTCCAACAATGTTGTTTCTGGTGACATTGCTGTCACCAGCGTTTCGATGACACACACTGTCTTCCTCAGGGCTGCACTGAGGTGCTGTGAAGTCGTTTCGTTTCGTTTCAAAAGTTTTTATTGATCTTTGACATGTTTACAGTGGTATATGATTGCTGCACCCTATAGGCTTGCGCCTTTCAGGGGCTTTGTTTGGGGGAATGGAGGTGCAGGAGGTGAAGTCGGAATCGGCCGGTATATATACCCACTCTCAGCCCGGGCGTGCTCTCTGGTTGGTCGGTTTTTGAACCATCAGTTTCTTCTTGATTATGCTATTCCACGCTCTGCTATACGAATAACCTCTATCCCTATTGAAGTTTTTATTCGCGAGGTTGATCTCAATTGCCTCTTTTGTAATCCGATCCCAATATCCTTTAGAATGTCCAAGACGTTTGGTGCCCTCAAAGTTGATCTTATGATTTTCCTGAATGGAGTGTTCAGCAACCGCTGATTTTTCAGGTTGGCCCAATCGGATGGAACGGGAATGTTCCTTAATTCTAGTTGTGATAGAGCGTGATGTTTCCTTAATGTAACAGGACCCGCATTCGCAGGGAATTCGATATGTTCCCGGGGTTCTCAGGCCCAGGTCGTCCTTAACATGCATTAAGCACTCCTTTAGATTGTGTACTGGTTTATTCACAGTCCGGATGTTATGTTTTCTTAAGATCCTAGCGATCTTGTTTGAAATAGTCACGATGTAGAGAATGTATACCGTGGCGACGGGTTTAGTATTCTTCTCTTCATTGTTATTGCAATTTACAGACCCACAAACGGACCCGGTCCGAGCCTTCTGATGTCATTATTTTATTCAGGCATATTCAGGGCATCATTGATATCCTTCTGACTGTAATCATTTTGTCGGAAGGTGAGCAAGGAGAACTTTCTCCTTAGGTGAGAAAGTTCCTGCTACAAATGGTCTTCGTCCAAAATTGTCTTATGGTGGACCAAGGTTGACAACACCGCCTTCCGATGTGAAGGATGGTGGTGGCTATTCTTATTGAGTGTGAGTCGGTTTGCGATACACACTGTGTCCTATACTTCCATCTGGATTTCTTCGGACCATGACGTCAAGAAACTGAAAGCAACCATCCTTTTTCAATTCCATGGTGAAATTGATGTTAGGGTGGATGTTGTTTCGGTGATTTAGGAAATCATCGAGTGAGCGGCGTCCATGGGACCATATCATAAAAGTATCATCCGATAAGTTTCTGTCTTTAAGGTTACTTCTTGTGTATAAGTATCATGTATACAATCCTATGTATTATTATAGGGAGCAATTTCTCTTCAATATAGTATAAATTGTTTGACGCTATTACTTTTAAGAATTCTTATAACAAAAAATGTTCCTTTTTCTCTAGTTTACTGGTGATAGGTTTGACTTTTATGTACCTATTATTGCATCTTTTATCTTTCGAAACAATAATCGCTCGAAATTTATAACAATTGCAACTCATAAGTCACCCATCTTTAATTCAAGCACTTAAGAAGTTAACGTAAACGATGGCGAAAGTGTTTCCTTTGCATCCTTTTGATTACTGTAGTAAAGCAGAATGGTATTAAGTTGACTAAAAATTAAATGCGGCGATATATAAAATTTGACCTTACTGCTTTGCAAGGAAAGTAGGCGTAAATGAGCCAAGAAAGCGGTACGGATGGCCACAATAAGGTCACGCAGTGCTGAATTTGCAAGAGAAGTAAACGGAAAACTAATCCAAGCGGGGTCGAGGTCTCCGGATGCTTTCTCTTAACGTTCCATTGAAATCACATGGAGTACATTTATGTACTGTTACGTTTTACTTCGTGTTTTTTCCCCCTTAGCCGTAATTTCTGCGAGATTGTAACTCTACAAACTCGTAACCGACGCATTCACTCTCGATTAATTATTTTTCTCGCGAGTCACGATATATTCAGCGACATATTTATATGTAGATCACGTGTCCTCAATGATTCCTCTTCAGCAATATCTCTCGAGAAATAAATGCTCAACGTTTTTATTTCTTATAATTTCGAGGCATATGTCATCATATTGTTAATTGCAGCCTTCAAATAAGTTAGTCTTCCCTTAAGAGCGGAGTGGAATGATGGCGAGTTGATGATAGAGCAAGAACAGCGTGAATATCTCCAAGATGCATAAACAGCAACATTTTCAGGAGGAATATATCAGGTTGAAGCGGAAAAAGTGAGGCGTAGGTGTACTATTAAAAAAAGTTTTGCGAAGGAAATGAAATACGAACTGTTGAAGGCTGGAGACGAGATATGCGGTAAAAGGAGTAAAAAAAACGACCAAGAAAGCGTTTTGAAACATGTTAGTGGAATGAAAAATGCAAGAGGCTGTAAAGCATTTCTGAGATGTGAATTGAAAAGGAATGGAAAGGGTTGAAAAGGAAAAATAAAATGAAAGAATCTGACTATGGTGCAGAACTTAACGGAAAAAAATCTCGCGGGGAGATATTTATCAGAGAATAAGAGAACCACTTTAAAAATAGTGTTCCGGAGAAACGAAGGAGTAGAACGTAGCTCCAAGAGGGGCTGGAAAAGTCCTTTTTAAGAAGTGTGGCTGGCGTTCATGCGCCGCGAATTAGGAAGAATATCGACGGAAACTTCTTCGTAGAAGTATGGATAAGAGCTCCTCGGGAAGTGGTTTCGGACGTTCAAATAAAAGTTATCGAGAATGTTAATTTGAAACTGCATATTGTGTGAGCCAATCCTTGAACATGAATTGAGGTTTGTAGGTTAGTGAAGTCGCTATTGCAACGGTTGTATATATTCCAGTTATTATTAACTTCTTTAATAACTCTGTCGACCATTACAGATTGTTCAATATCTTGGAATAGATTTTTATAAACAGGGAGGAAAGCAGTACCGTGTCTTCAAACTGATTTAGGAATGAATTGAAAGTCTTTACAAGGTTGAGATAATAGTGTCCACAATTCTTGATATGGTGTAAGAAATAGCACGGATTCAATAAATTCCGTGTAGTTGGGAATAGCGTAGGTTCTTATATTACTTATTAAAATCATTGTGTGTACATGATGAGTAGTACCTATCTCTTTCTTTTGTCGTTTTTTACATTTGTCAATACGAAGAGCATTTCCTTAATTTATCTCTTCTTACTATTAGATTGTTAGGCAGGTAACTATCCTTCTGTATTAAGTAAAGATTCAAATATAGTATATGATGCTTTTTAGAATTATGAAACATAATTTAGGCATAAGATTTATCACCTTATATATCTATCACTCTCTTCTATTCCATCTGTTATAATTTTGAGTCGATCGATTAATTATTCCTGTGAAATAATTCTCTTGACGTTTTATAACTTATTTATCTTAGTATTTTTTACAACCTTGAGCTATCAGCAATCCTTATTCACCTAACAAATGAGCGTGGAATGCATCCGATAAACAGGGAAAGTCTGAGCACCCTTTTCATATATTACATTTATTTCTATCTTTTTTCAGTAGAAAGAACGTTAGCATCGAGATGCAACACTGTAACATTCCATTATGAATCCCCCGTGGAGAGATAAATTGATATTTAAGTATCTATCGTTAGGAAATATAGCTCGCGGAGTATATAAACTCTCATAATATGCAGTATGGGATGATTCAGCGATGTTGGATTCATTCGAGGTTTTATAACTGGACTGGAAATATAGCGAAAAAGCGGTGAAAGAAGTGGTGATGGTTATAGATTGTAGACCTTTCATCAATCAACTAAGCTAGGAAATACTTTGTGGTTGACTTCACGAAGGAATCAAAAACCATCTACAAATCAGACTCGACCGCAAAACGATATTATCGTGGACTGTTTTTGTTATCTATTGGATCTCGTTTTCATTCTTTTGTGCCCCCAAAGCAATTGAATTTTCTGCATTTTGGTGTGTGGCCAAAATGCATTTGGCCCAGCGTTAGGTTTCCTACAATGAAGACCCTTAAAAGGAAGGAGGGATTTATTCCGTACTATTTGTTATGGTTGCGCCACGTAAAGTACTTTTAAAAATACGAATGACTCACCTATAAAGCACTGAGAGCAATTTAAAGACAGAGGTGGGCTTAAGATGAGAGAAGAATCGGCATTCCCTAAGATATACAATGTTGCCTTCCGAAGGTAATTGCAAAGTTAAGAGCCTACTTAGACTCTCTGATGGCGAATTTATTTTAGCGCAAATAAGTGTCAACATAGGAATTAGAAGAACGCTAAAGCGCGAGGAGATGACTGCTGCACATCCGCTATTTTGATACCAAAATCGATAGGTTTCAAAGGTGACTCCTTTCATTATTTTCTTAAGGTGTTGGAGACTATTTTGTCTATGAAAGCGAAAGTCACGAGGCCGAGCGATCCTATGAGTAATGACAGCGATTTATCTTACGTAGGAAAACCGAGATAATATTAGGTGAAGAGAGCTGAAGGACCTCAAAGCCCTTCCTTAAGTATCTGAGACATTAAGGCCACGAAATAAATTAATTAGGAATGGAGCGGATATTGCTCGTAAGTCACGAGATTTTCGAGGAAATTTTCATTTAGTTGATTTGTAAGAGATCTCGAGTTATATTGGTATAAAAAAGGCAAAGGAATGAAACTTTTAAATGTGACGTGTAATCGAAAGGCGAAGGTTTTCTCAGGATGAGAAAAACAAAGACACTTTTATCGGTTACTAACCTATTGTCCCTAATTATATTGAGCAGAAATCTTTGGAGATACTATGAAGCATTGATGTTAAGTTATCACTGTAAATATTATATTAATTTACAGAGTATTTATGGGATTATATTTATTATGCTATTTCGTGCCTCTCCAAAATCTTCTATCTAGCCACGACGTGTATATGTGGAAAGATTTATATTTACTTAACATTTTGATGACTATGGAATTAATTTTAACCTGTTTCATAACCAAGATACGTTTTTTGGTGTTTAATCTATAAATAAAAGCATATTTTAGGTAGTTTGAAATTGTTTTCAAATGCCATAACAGTTTGCTTTATTCATTTAAAAGGAATTGCGTAGGATGAATTCAGTATTTTTTTCGATTCTTGTCGAAGAATGATGCATTTATCTTTTACTAAAGCTTTCAGGAATTACAATCGATATTGCATTCTAAAGCACAGAAATTATATTTTCCCTTAAAAAGGAGGGTCTACGAATGGATATCAATTTTATGAGTCTCAAAAAATCGATTTTTACTAGTACTGGTAAAACCCAAACTGACTGCCTCGTCCACGAAGAATGTTTCCATTCATCGATTCTTGATTGATTTAATACATTCATTTTATGCTTTAGATATCCATTTATCGAGCACTCCGAACACTTTATTTTATTGAACACTCGAAAAATCTCCATAAAAATGCTTAAATATCATGCGTCTCAACTTTCAACGTAGATGTAAATTTCTTCCGTTGGAGAATTTTAACCTCAGAGTACCTCTTTTCCTCATCGAATACATATTTTGTGATTAAAACTGGGCACAATTATTATTCCTATACGTAGAAAAGACCTAAAGACAAAGCCTAATCAACGATACATATAAAATGCGATCCTTGATTTACTCAGAGGAAGCAATGTCAGATGAAACAGTACCTCATATTATGCAATATGCTGAGAGAAATTTAAGAGCATTAGAATTGAGGTTGGTTTTATGTAATGTTCCCATTCCTTGTTTTCCTTTCAAAAGATCTTGATTTCCATTTACTTCAATCCCATTTTTTATTCCTCCCCTATATTCGACCCCTTAATCCTCTCATACCTTATGTTTCCATTTCCTTGCTGCATTTCAGCATTTTTAGTTTCTTCTTTCTCTTCAGGATCTTATTCACCGATTTCTTTTTCTCTCTCTCTCTCTCCGCTCGATTCCCCTTTTCTCCAGCTTTTATTCCTGCTGACACTAGATAAAATTTAACATAATGCCGTTTCTTTTTCCTTCTCTGGACCAAAAGTTTCTCTTCGATTGAAGGAGCCAGTTACTGCTAGGAAGAAAAGCAATAAAGCCGAGAAAGAAATGTTTCGCACGATAGAGATTCTGGTTCTTTTTCTGTTTCGCTTCGAATAGCTTCATAAAAACTTTTGAACGATGCACTTTTGATCTTTCTAAATATTATCCTGGTTCTCATGTTACAAAGTATGTTACACGATGAAAGTATGTTACACGATTGCATGGATTGAGTCAAATTTAATCTCCTTTTTCAATTACAGTAATCAAACTCCAAATAAATTTGCAAAAGGTTTCTGTTATTGGTAGGTATCCTTTGAAAAGCTTTTTCATATGAAGTCTATAATCTTAAAATGCGAATCAATCGTAAAATATTGATCATTATTTATTGGAACTTTGCCTAGCAATCTTTAATAGGGACAGTGTTTTTTAAACTTAGCCTTTGCGATTTTCCATTTCTATTCTTCCAGCTGACGATTCGTTCCGTCTCAATGTTTTACAAATAAATGTAAAAGGTAAATGTAATCACGCAACTAGTTCTTTCTTGGATAAACTAGGGTTCTTTTCATAGCACTGAGAGGCAACTTTTGTTGCTTTTGTGGCTGAACATATGCTCCTAGTTTTCATCCCTCTTACGCCTCCACCGAGCAATTCTGGAAGAAGCACTCACGTAGCTATATTTTGCTCTCGTATCTTAAGCAAATGAGTTATGCATTCATTTAAGAAGAGATTCGTTTAAGCGAAAGAGAAAGATATCATTGCCATTTCCACCAGGAAATTTCTTCTTTCGAAAGAAACGCTTTCAAAATTCAACGGGAAAAGCAAGACGAATATCATTAACAAAGACCAAACACTGAAGTTTAGTTTATCTAAATCCCTAAGTTCGATATATTGAGGTTAACGTTCTTGATAACTTTTTCTTAAATTATACCATTTAAATAATGTAAACTAGGGCATCAAAATATGATAAATATTGTTTAAAAAATTAAATTGACAAATTGATTGAAATTGATACGAACATTTTTTATTTAACTTTCACTTGAGTTGCATTTTCACTATCTGCGACATTCCGTAACTCTTGTTTTCCTCACTCCCTCTGCAATTTTGCTTTCATTAAACCTATCCTCTTTAGTTTTTCATAATTCGACCTCATGCAAGTCATTTCTCTCATTCCTTCTCTCCCCTTATCTTATTTTCATATACGGTCTGCTACCATCTTCTCAAGTATTTAGTTCGCACGGACGAGCTCTTCTCATTTCTTGGTGGTCGCCATGACCTTGTCTTCATTCTCCTTTCCCCGTCTTTCCTTTCTCTTTTACCGACCCTTCGTTTTCATTATGAAGTAGGCGTCACTTATAAAGCTCTTCCTTAACCAACTACATGCCTGCTACGAGCCCTGCTCTAAATTTTCTCTCATCTACGAAAATATTAGAACCTTGCCTTTCAGCGATTGCGATTAATATTCACAGAATCCACCTAAAAGAACTATTTCTTTTGAATTAACGTTTTATGATTTTTATTTACATGTTTGAAAGTTTTGAAGGAGTGATAGGCAGCACTATTACCAAAATATCGAGTTTGATAAAAGAGATGTTATTATGAAAATAGAAGATATTAGTTTTTCTGTCAGGCAAACTCCCATACGTTGAATATTTGCGATTATATTTACATATATTTTTATTTTTAAAACAGTAACGATTCCAGCTAGTTTCTTCATATTAATTTATTATTGTGATAAAAGTTTAGTGGATACTCTCTTGAAGATTCCCTTTGCAGTGGATTTTATTATTCGAGGGATTTTGCCGTACCCATTTTGAAAGGAAAAAAATTAGTAACTTTCAAAGTAGATTCAACGAGTTGATTTCTGCAGGTATGCACATACATTAAGAAAATATTTTCTTATTTATAATGATATTTTCATCAGTAAAAAATTCAGGTCTGAAGTGGCTAATAAATAATGATGTAAATTTTTATATTAAAATTCTTTCGACCTTGTCGTTTTATTCTACAGATAGTCTCCAAAACGGAAAGAAGCGATTTTGTGATAGGTTCTCATCTTTTATGATTTATTTTATTCGACGCCATATTACCTCATTTAATGATTGCTTTCGAAAGACTTTGCTACCAACACACCAAAAAAAGACGATTCGACTAACTCCACAGATTTTTGTTTAAAAAATCGTGCTGGTATGACAAAGTACCACCATATATCACTACATATTTCAAATTTCCACTTTTTAACAAATATTTAATCAAAAAGAACCCCTATGGCTTCCAAAGATTAAAAGAACATCAGTTTCAATCAAGAAACTTTTTCTTCAGTTTCTTTCTAACTTATTATTATTTAGGTAGTAACATCTCAAATAAAGCCTAGGCTTTGATTGTAATTCAATGCAATTACAGATTCGAATTACCAAATTGTTGCATTTGGGTGTCAACAGTCATATACATGGAGATCTTGTTTCACTATCACGTTCCTCTAAATTATAGAACGGCAAACGGTTTGGAAATGAGGAAGTCATTTCCTTTACCGCTTTCCGGACATTTGTCCTCTAATAACGTCCAGTATTTGGCGTCTCGATGTCGTTCCAACAAAGTGAATCTTCGATGTCTTGAATGTTTTCACCATTAGCTCACTCCAATAGCTTCCTTCCATTTCTCTTTGAAAGCCTCACTCAATACCCACTCAATACTCCTCTACGTCTCCTTCTCATGAATGTTCCATGGATGACTGTTCCGCACCTCCGATTTTATCATCTCTCTTTGTGTTTATTTTCGGACCTCTCTCAACCTTTGACCTATCCGAGTGCCTCTTTTAATTAATTAGGTATTTCTCCCATGGGATCGCTTCAATATTCCCTTTGATTGCAAATAATTACGCTGAATATGACATGACTCCGTGTCGCGCCTCGGTACGAATCCAATCCGCCTGATATTCTGCCGTATTCCTTCTCTTGCTTAATTTATCCTCTCATTATCTCGTCCTCTCTTTGCCCTTTATCTCGCCACTTCTTACCTTCCCTCGCAAAACTGTGCCTTTCCCCGATGTAATTTCTGCGCTGCTTTCGTCACATGCTCCACTCCTTTTCAATCTCATACCGGAATTTCCCAAGGATTTCCCGGACACTCTAATTTCTCCCTTTCGTGTCCACTATCCGCTCAACACCTTGATTTTTACTGCAATCGCACTATTTACTCCTACTTGAGTCGTCCATGAATTTTTGTGATTGTTATCTCTCATTGCGCCCCAATCTAAATTTAGAGCACTCTCTCTTTCTCCTAACTTTTTTTATATCTTGAAAAGTAACCGTGTTTGCGGAAGATTTGCCGCTCGAACGTCGTAATACAAGGAATTATATTTGATACGGGAGTGGTATGTTGTATATTTTCACGAAAACTCCTTCCTGTACTATGAATAGGTCTCGTTCTATGTAAGGTTAGAGTGCAAATAGAAATACGGTTTTCTAGAAAAAAGAGAGGGGGAGTTTGAGTATTTGGAAGCGATACGAGAGTGAAATTACACTAAAATATCATGCTGAAAATTGAAAGGAGGAGGCTGATCCGGGAGTTGGCGTTTAGGAACAAATCCGTGACTGCAAAAGTTTTCTGATGTTTGGTTAACTATAAAGTTCCGCCATGATATTTATTAGCAAATCACTTCTCTCCCTCATCATCTGACAACAACAGAAAAATCTCAGTTGTTCTCTATAAGTCTCTATCTCTAGTTGTTCAGTATAAGTGATCATTATGAAATTAGGCGTTTCTGACTACCACAACATGAAACATGAACACTTAATTATATAGCTAGATAATTTACCAAATAAATAAAATTTGTGTTATTATGTCAAAGAAATAAAAACGAAGATTTCAGGTTTCAATTGTTGTATTGAGAGAAACAAAACTCCTAATGAGAATTAAATAAGGACGACTCGGGTTGCACAGCATCGTCCGGTAAGGATAAGGTTGTTATAAACAAAGTTACAGAATATATATACCGAAGAGGAGAAGGAGTCAACAAATGAGGAAGGACAAAAAAGGAAGATAAAAGAAAAAACTTTAGGTTAGGTTAGTACTTCTTTGTGCAAAACCCGGGTCGTCCCTGTATTATATAGTCATAGCAAAGATTCATTAAAAAATTTTGAAACAGAAACATTCTAGCAGAAACCAGCAGTATACAGCATCTCAATCTTTCATATTTCTACGATATTTAATAATTTTTTTCCATTTTATGTTTGGATGTAGCTTTTCATCAATTTGAACAAATATCAGGTTTTTTTAGAAGAAATGCATATTTTGTTTTCATATATTTACTGTATTTTAATTCTTGCCCTTTTGAAATTTCATCAAGTTTTTAAATTCTAGTTCGATGACATACATAGCTTTAAATTCAGATGCATGAAAGGCATGCTATTCATTACCATATACACGCGTCTCATGCCTAAAAATAAATACTAAGTTTAGAAAGCCAGATTTCAAGGGAGTGGAAGAGGAAATTATGCTTCAGGTTGATGCATAGGTTGATCGCATTAGGATGGCCATCGTTTTGAAAAGTTCAGTTGGGAATTCAAACTCGTGGGGAAAAAGCGTAGCGGGACTTGTTAGCCCGTCGAGATTTTCTCATAATTACCGAAGGAGTTTCTTTGAGAGCGCCTGTCAGTAATTAAAGGAGTTAAGTGAAACGCACTCGAAATAGGGCCGCAGCGGCGAGATACCTCAGGTGAGGGATAAGAATGAGGGAGAACGTTTCATCCGCAGTTTCATTCCGGAGTAAAGAGAAAGGATAAAGCGTATCGGAAGGAGAGACATAGAGCTCTAATGACGTGGCGTTTGATTAGACCGAGCTTTTCGCTACGGTTTCCGGGAGGGAATGCTCTCTGGGAATTTTCGCTTTTTACAAACATTCCAGAAAAGAAAATTTCCAGAAATCGGAATGGCTGCTATAAGATGACTGTGCGCATGATAGGCAATAATGTAACACGATAGTGTAACAGTGTAATATAACTTCTCATGATGTAACATTCTAGAATATTTCATGACTATCGTTGATTAAATTTAATTGCTCAAATAAACGACAATCGGAAAAATGATTATATATTATCATAGTTATATTAAATTGCTTATACGATATGCTGAGATAAAATTACGGATCCAAATAAAGGACAAACTTGGCACGTAAAGACAAACGGAGCTCCCAGTTGGTCGCCTTAGGCTGTCCTCTGTTTCATTCCCGGTGGGAGCCCATGTGTGAGGAATGATCTTAGTTCTCGAAAGACTATTAAAATAATAATTTTATTACTTAATAACTAAATAATAAATAATAGTCGTGTACTCCAAAAACTTTCCGAAGATTTAATGAAAGCGAAATGTTCTAAGACACTTTGACTAGAACACGGTTCTTTTGATTCCCAAGCTGCAACTCTAAGCAAGTTACGCAAATTTTTGTTTCCAATTTAAGCAATAAGTTACAGTGGATCTTCCAGGTTTCACTTCTTTAGAGCAGCAGCCGGAGGAGTGAAAGATCCAGGATCGAGTCCTGGTCACTTCAATCCTTCTCACTATTTATACTTTAGGGATCAACCCTACGGAGGTGAAGATGTTCAATACCATAGTACACCTATTTAACTACCCGAATTAGTACGCAGTATATACATGAAACATTATATTCAGGAAATATGACATATAGATGATGCTGTATATACATGAAAGCTTGTTTCTAAGATGATATACTTAGAGTCTTTTTAGGGGTATCTTAGCTCATCTTATCTTAGATAGCAGCCCATATGCAATACTTCGCCCTAAATGTGGGCTCCAGTGTACATAACCATACTTCTAAATTTATTCATTAGATACTGCTGCTCATGATCAACGAATATTTAATTCCAAAAATGTTGCGAATTCCCAAAAATACGATTTTCCGTATGCTATAACCAAATGTTTCAAGATTTCCTAAAATCAGGCATCCGCAGCACAATAGAGCTAATTCTTTTGATAAGATTTTCCATTGTAGATTCCGACAACAAATGCATTCATTCTGAGAGAAAAATGCCGACAACAAAAGGCGAGTGAATCGCATGGAAAGACAGAATGGAAGTAAATGAAACTTATTCGATCACAAGGCTGTCACGAAGTATTTTATTTCTAATTTATTTCAAGGGCGGTATTACTTTTTTCGAGATATTCTGTCGTGGCCAAGCTGCCTGTGGATCGCATCCAAAAAGAAAGGAGTAGACAGAGAGGAACAAATAAAAGGAGAGAAAGATGGGAAAATAAATGGGAAGGGAGGGGAGAGGGAGATTGGAAATGAACGCCGAAAGAGAATTCCGAGAGAAAAGGTGTCGAACAAAGAAAGGAAGATGAAATGAAGCAGATAAGGCTGGGCGAAGGAGACACATGGACACGTTATGAGGGAGAAAAAGAAATGGGAAAAGGGAGAGTTGGAAAGGATTAATTTGCTGGCACACGGCCAAAGACTCTCCTCCGTTGCATGGCGTTTTTTTCAGAGCAATATTTTTATTTATTTATCCGTGGTGCCGGTATAACATCCCCCATCGCCGATCACACAAATGTCTTCTCGAGATAGGCACGTGGTGTGGAAGGGCGCTCGTTTTTTTCGGGCCAGCGCCACTGGTGGCCGTATCGATAAGGGGCCTCCTGTTGGGAGGGAGAACTATTCGTATTGGGGTTCCAAGTACATTTTCCGTACAAGGAGAGGCACTATGAACGAAGAGAAAAGGTAAACAGAGAGAAAAGATGACTAGACGCAGACTGGAATTGCGGCGTACGAAAGATTAATTTTTTATGAAATGAATTTCCCAGGAAGAGAAATAAAAAAAGGTCCCGCAAGAGTTTTTCGCTGCGTATATACGTCATTTCTCGAGATAACATTTTTCTCTGCGCATATCCGTCTCCTTTTCCAAATCATGTTCTACCTCCTATACGAAAAATTTGAGTGTATGCAACGGGTGTTCATTATCTCATGTGTTATATTTCCTTCCCATCACTCTTTTCATTGCAGGAGAAAATCTTAGAAATGTTCGACGATTCTTATCTCAAAGAGTTGCGGAACCACAACTTATGACTTGCTCAGAGAGGATATCTTTCCCAGCACACTCAACAATCTATTCCACAGCATCTCTAAATGTCATAAATAACTTATCATTTTGAATGAATTTTGGTTTAAGAGAAAATCGTTTCTTTTCCGTCGAAATATAATTTAAGCAGATTAATTCGTGAAAAACAAAGCCAACGCATAATCTTTCTCTTAAACTTTAAAAGATCGATCAAAAGTTCTCTATGCTCATGGCAATTAACTATTGCACTTTTGGTGGAGTATAAAGAAAATTTTAAGAATACGTTTAGGACAGAAACTCAATATTAAAAGCATATGTTTAATACATTTCTTTTACCTTAAGCAATCCTTTCTTTCTCTATGGGAACCTGCTTTCAAAACTTTACTTCCAGAACCACAGTTAAATTCGTGTAAAATGATCCCGCTTTAGACCACTTAACAAGCTACATTTTCATCGGTCCCTTCAATATTCAAAATATGGTGAAAATACGGCTTAAAACGCTCGGCTACACGCTTATGAGGCGGATTTTTCCCTTCCTCAGATGCACTGCAACCCGTTATAGCCAATCCTCCGACTCAGTCTCTAGATCGAAAGTCGTAGATGAGTACATCATTCTTCCAATTTGGCGAAAATTTCTCCATTTTAAAGGAAGACCAAAAGCGCAAAAATGTGATTCAGCGCCCTGAAGACGATGGCGGAGTCAGCCATGGAAACGTCGGCATAGCTGAGCTGGCGGAAAATCCGAGAGGACTACCATAGCATACACCGGGAAAGCGCAGAATCTTCCGAAAGACCAAAAGCAACAAACGTATTAAACGTCTCTTTGTATTAAGATAAGCATACTTCTCTTATCTACAGCTGTGGCGTAAACTTAAGAAATCATTTTTATTTTAAAGTGCAAAGCTCGCATTTAGAAATTAAGGAACCAAGAAGCCCATATGTATTTTCTGATGCAATAGGAATTATAATGTGTAATGTCCCAATCGTAATTCTCATCATCATAGGTCATTCAATCCGTAGTTTGGTTGACTGCAGCCCTCCTTTCCTCTCTCTCTAGTGCTAACTTTAGAACATCCTGATATCTCTTCTCTCCTATATCTCTCTTTATTTGGCTAATATATTAATCCCTTGGTCTTCCTCTTGCTGCTTTTCCCTCTATTTTTCCCTCAAGTACGTTCCTAACAAATCCATTGTGTCTCAAGATATGTCCAATCCATCTGGTTCTTCTTTTCCGGATGATGCTCCATATTGTTTTAACCTCTTCTATTCTTCTGTATACTTCTTCGTTTCTTACCTTATCTGTCCATTTGATCTTCAGCATTCTCCTCCAGCACCAGGTTTCGAAGGCTTCTATTCTTCTCTGGTCCGCTTTCCTAATGGTCCATGTCTCTGATCCATAGAGTGCCACACTCCAGACGAATGTTTTCAAGAATTGTTTCCTTGTCTGTATTCTTATATTCTTTGAGCATAGTGGCCTCTTCCTTATGAATGCCTCCTTGGCTTGGGCTATTCTTCGCTTGATGTCTGTGGTACTTCTTCCATCCCATGTTATGCTACTTCCATGGTAGGTAAATGATTCAACTTGCTCTAATTTATCTCCTCCTAAGGTAATATTTGCTTTCAATTTTTCTCTTCCAAATAGTAGGATGTTTTTCTTTTTGTTCCCTTTTATGTTATATCCTTGAATAGCTTGATCTATTACATTCAGGGATGCCTGCAAATCATCTTTATTTTTTGCTATTACTGCGATGTCATTTACAAACCGAAGCATGTTTATTTCTTTTCCATTCACCTTAATTCTTTTCATGTCCATTCCTTCTATTTCTTTCATTGGTTCTTCTAGGTATACATTGAACAATGCTGGTGAGAGGCTACATCCTTGTCTTACTCCTTTATTTATCTTAGTTTCTATTTTCTTGCCATCTCTCATCCTCAGAGTGGCGACTTGGTTTTTGTACAATTGGAAGATTATATCCCACGTTTAATACGATTTTCATTATGTTCTCTGAATGCACCTTAACCAGCTTTTACTATAGATTGATTCGGAACCAAGGAATTTTCTTTGCTCGAGATTCAAGAATTGTTACGTGCCTGATGCCACGGACGTCATTTTGTATATCGCAAATTTTCAGTTCCTCACATCGTCCTACTGGAAAATTCCGTCTGTAGATTAAATACTTTCATAGAACTTTTGCGCTACTGCTTACCTAAGACCGTTCAAAAATTCAATGAAATATGTTCCTTCGCACTCGAAGGAAGTATAGCCTGAGAAAAAGTTAGCCTAGTGAGAGTGTAAACAATGATTATTCTCTTCTCACTAATCTTATAATTAAACAGCGAATCTACATTTGCAGCGTCAAATAGTAGGTTTCATTTGGAGAGCGAGTTTCGGAGCACTCAACAAAATGATCTTTGATTCCATATCCCTTGGAGCACACTAAATATCGTAAATGGACAAAAACGGACTGGATGAATGGACATCTAAGTACATCAATCTCATAAATCGTTTGCGGATATAGATGGCTCTCTCGGTCATTGACGAAAAAGCCGCACACAAGGAATTATTTTTCCGCGTGCCTATTTCGATCTCGGATACAATGGGAAAGTGCTTGGTCGCTTTCAATCGTAATAGCGGAAATGAGAACGGTTTGATCGTTGGTGATAAGTGGAGAAGGGAAAGAAAAGAGGAATAGAGGATGAATGAAAGAGATGGGGAAAAGAGATAAGCGAATGTATGGGGAGTAAAAAAGAGGGCGTGTGAATAGACTGATGTTTTTCTGTTCGATTGCGCGAGTTCATATTTAAACAGAGGCTATTTCGAATACTCTGAAAATGTCGTATTAACTTTAAGCAACAATAATGGCGATTGCTTTGAGTTCTATTGAATGGGGATTTATATCAATGTTGATTTTCAAAACAAATTATAAAGGGATAATTTGCGGTTACTAAACTTCAAATCTATGGAAAAGGATATTACAATATTGCTTACTCCTCCTTATTTTTGTTCCCTCCCACTGAACCTTGACTATACACAAGTTATCCTTGTTGAGATTGTTTACCTGATGATGAATTGAAACAATGGTCGTGTGTGTATGTTTTATGGATTTGTATAAATTAAAATAGTAGATCTGCTATTTTTTTATAATTATAATGATCTTCCGCCACGTGAAGGCCGAAAACGCTCGCTTGCATGAGTTTTATTCAGTATCCAAAGGAAAAAGTCAATTTTCTTCCAAATTGTAAAATTAATAGCAAAATCTGTAAAATCTGTATACAGATGAATAGCATCGATTGCGAAGCGATAAGGACAGCTGCAATTTCAACGATTTCTCTTATTGTAAGCCATTTTCCTTAAAATATTTGAATTTTGATATATTTCATACTTACAATATGATAATGTTATCATCTCAATATCCATTTATAATAAATACTATTCATGATGAAAATACTGTCTTTCAATTCACTTTCTGAGCTCGGATTACCGCTGTGTTATACACACGGACTTGGTTCTTATTTATCAGTCCTAAATTTAGGTCTTTAGAGGGAGCAGCGGAATGATAAGATCGGAAGAATAAAGGAAAAGGAAAATAAATTGCAGTGAAAGAAGACGTTGTCAGAGGAAAGAAGATGGAGGATAAACAAGAAAGAAATAAGTGAAGGGAGAGAGTGCGCGATGGCAATCGGTAAAAAGGAGCAGATGATAAAGTAGAGGAAGAGAGAATGAATGGTAGTAAGAGAAAGGAAGGGTGTTGTGGTCAGGTGCTGAGAAGGGAAAATAGAGAAAAAGAAAGAAGGTATGCAGAGAAAGTAGATGGATTGGAGAATTTCGACCTCTCTTCCCTGTATGTTGTCAATATATATACAAAAGTTAATAAATGAGAGTCAAAAAGAAGGAATAAAGTGCGAGAATTTGTAGCTTAAGCTTGACAAAGAAAACCCCATAGCACCCAAATACTCAACTGGGATTGGCGTACATAATAGCGATAAAAATTAAAATGACAGTGTACTGTCTTTGTAATTTCGAAAGAATGAAGAGAACTGTAAAATATCGAAGTAACCATATACAAATTCACCTTTAGAGGGCAAAAATATAGAATGTAGGAAATGATAAGATAGATTGGTGTGGATTCGTGTCAGCTATTCTCAGAAATAACTGTGGCATATTAAGTAATCAGTCTTGGGTTTCAAATGAGGTAAAATTTTCTAAGTTCAATTATATGACTTTTTATTCTGTTATATTACAGTAATTGTAGAAACATTATCTTCACTGCGAGATTACAACCGCTGAGAAAAGAGATGTGTGAAATACCAGTAATATATGACATTGGGAAAATTGTGAGGGAAATTTTAAAGTTTTCCTTAAGGAAATTAAGAACATACAAAATGCAGCAGTGGATTAAAAGGAAAATGAGATTTTCTGTTTCTGAAAGGTTTTTATTTTATTTTAAAATGGTTTAAATTTATGTTAGAAGAATCGAAAACTTGTAAAACAAAAGGGAAGGATGAAATGATAAAGGCAGTATTTGTGTATTACGAATAGAGATAGAAGGATAGTAACGAAAAGGAAGAATAAAAGAAAATATTTGAAAATGATAATTCGAAAGTAAATAGTAATAGATAGTAAGCTTAGGGTACATATAGAGAGGGGTGAGATGTGAAAATATTTAGATTGATAAAATGAAATTGAGGATAGAAGTGAAACTTGAAGGAAGCTCTAAACAGGGTGAATGAGACTGAAGAAAGAATTAATTGGTATGATGGAACAGAATGAATATTACGTGTTTGTGAGTATTTTGGGAGCAAAAGAACGAAATAGAAAATTCAAGGAAAATGGAGGAAAAGTAAAATGATAAGGAAATGGATGGAAAAATGGTCAATGGAAGTAAAGAGAAGGAAAAGAATTTCTAAGAGGGATTAGGAGAAAAAGAATAACGAGGAAAATAGGAGGATATACCATAAAGTGAAAGTAGTAAAAATGAAATAATCATGGAAGCTCTAAAGGGGGATTGAAGGAAGAAATTAGCTGAATATTAAAGAATTTGACCAAAATAGCGTGCGTGGGGAAAGAAGGAAGAGTAGAAGGAAACCAGGTAAGGCGGAAATTGAAGCAAAGGTGAAATATAGCAAAGAAAGAGGAAGGAGAAGAGATAAAAGGGAGGACGAGAAAAGAGGTGGAAGTTTTTGGGGTGTGTGAGACGTGCACTGAAGGCTAAAGATTGGAGAAATTTAAGCTAAGATAATCTGTTGATACCGAAATATTCCTTTTGATACCAAAGACAAGTGTTTATGTAAACATATATTGACCTCGACTGACGCTAACATTGTTCTCCTCTCATTCTCTTGTTTATTGTGATTTTGGTATCTTATTAAGTAAAACTCGTCTATAACGATGATGCAAGTAATAAAATCGATGGTTTGGGCTATAGAGTTCCTTTGTCTCACATCATATGTGAATTACCTCATATATAACAAGTACGGATAGTACGAAATCTTTGCTATAGCGAAATATTCTATAATGAAATTTCGTTATGAAATTTCCCTCTTTCATCACAAATTTCTAGCCATCTCCGTCTTTCAATCTGGTCCCACTTGTAAATATTTATCAATTTTAATATTTGGATGTTTTTAGTATGCTTCGTAACGATAATTTCCTCATAATATTTGTTGCTTTCTTTCTATAAGTGAATTAAAATCTTACAATATATTACCATGCGTGCAATCATTGATTTCATTTTTTGGTTTTTCGCATTGTTTGCTTTTGTGATATCTATGCTATATAAAGTTTTCAGTCACATATTTTAGCTTGTACGATGAGTAGTTCTTTAGCAGGTTCTTTACACTGCTCTTCTTTTGGGTTTTTTCCAGATGTGGATCTTTTCTCTTCGTGAAGATATCTTTTCATTTAAGATAATACCTAGCATTAGTTTCTTTCATCCTGAAGTTTTTGGACTCTATTTTCATTTACCTATACATCGCTTATGTTTTTATCAATATTACGAACGACAGCTTTGATGGAAGAAGAGTCTCAGTCTCGCCTATATAAAGATCTTTAAGGTCCTGTCGCTTTATGTGTACACGTTTTAGTTTCGTGATGAGTTCTTTGTTATATTTTCCGTAAAAATCCATGTCTGCTATGTATTGGATTGTTAAGTTATCACATATTAAATGTCTCGAAGATATTACATTCCGTGTATGTGCGTGAAATAACTAATACTAGAAAGATAGTGTGAATCAATCTAGGAGTATGTAAATATATATTACTAAACGGATCATAGCAGTGCACTCCGAAATACGTAGAGGATATGTAAAGATTAGTGCGACAATAAGACTGATAAACTATTATCAATAAATGCAATTACGTATGCGTAAGCAATTTCAGGATAGGTAAAAAGGGTTATGCTGTGTAATGAAAGCAAATTTTTAAGGATCTTTTGCGTTAATTGAGACGATTAACGACAAAAACCCTACGATGAATAAGGGTCAAGTTTGGTTTTAACGAAACCTCTTTTGTAAGGAAATAAATAGTTATTTCATCCAGAAAACGAGTTTTACTGTATTTATATTATGTTATGCGTATCGTGTTGATTCAGATGTCGCATACTTCGATTAAAAATATCCTTTTTAATGTAAGTCATGATAAAGTATTACTTTTAGAATTTGCGAATTTGTGTTTGACTCGTTGGTATACTTTGCCATCCTTTCTTTTCTTTTCATCTCATGGTCTTTCTTTGTGGCCCAGAAGGCGTTCAGAGCTCTATCGATTCGCTTTAAATGGATATGACTGTATGAAGTCAATTCTTTTGAGTTTTCGGACCGTTTTCTTTCTGTTCTTAATTTCGACCAATTTGCGTATCTAACAATTTGATTATCCAATGACCAATTTTCTCAAGGGGAAGAAAAGTAATGTTAATTAACGTTTAATTTTGCTTTGACATGAATATCAGAGCGGTCTTGTTCATCAGATGATTGGAAAAGCATGACTATGCATTCTAATACATAAGGACGTGCATGGGTCATTATTGAATTACTAAAATTCTGATGCATATAGGATGAAAATGTAATGGGTAGATTCATAATATATAATCATTCATAATATATAGTTAAATGTATGTTTATGTATCCATACACAAGGAAGGCACTCACACTTTTTCCTTTATTTTCGATACAAACCTATAAGTATGATTCTCTTGGAGAATACAATTTCCGCGTCAATACATCCACTTTAGCTATCCGTTCCATCTTCCCGGCTATTCGTCAAAAATATAACCTCGCATTTCAACACCATTTATCGAGGCCCAATATACGAAACAGAATCGATTCCATTCACACCACATATGCACCATTCAATATCTGTTGCCAACCGTATTGTATTCCCTTTAACCCGCCTTCGGTTTTCTCCTTTCCCTTCCCTTTTCCTCTTATTACACTGTTTTTCCCCTTTTCACTCCCGTTCCATTTTCGCCAGTTATCCGGACGGAATTTTCTACATTGGATACAAAAGTAAATTGAGACTATTTTTCCCATCGTTTCATCGCCGTATGAAGTTATTCCTTTCATCTCTTCTATTTTGTTTTACATTTAAGAATATGTTATTTATCGAACTAAAAATTAATCTATATCGTATTCACCATCATCGTTATTTTTAACAAATTTTGTGGTAATTTTTCATGCATCATATTCCTTAACTCTTTCTTTGCACTCGATGATTTCCTTTCGATTCTGTTTCATCTACGTTTCCTTTCTTTAAATGTTTTCTTACCCTCATATTTAATTCATTTCAACGTTTCTGCTTCTCTGAAGGTTCTAACAATCTTCGCTACTGGTCACGAAAGTATTTAATCAAAACCGGTGAATTATTATCTAAATATTGGTCATATGAGTATATATATTCACAAAAATTTAACATGCTTCAGAACTTTATAGGCCTCAAAATTTCCTCACGATATTTCACCTGCTTTATTTGGTTCAAACAGGTAGTTTTTGTGGCGGATTCGCAATCGCTTCTGAATGTGTATTTCTGCGTTTATGATAACATAAATATTAAAGTTTTAGTGTCCGATAATGTTTTGTTTATCGTTAAACTACTAGATTATAATTAGGAATCGATACTAGGTAGCAGCCATACAAAAGCATTTTACGGGAATTTTATTGCTGAAAGTACTTCGACAGGATAAGGGAAATTTCTCATATATGGACTTTCACTGGAAATCGAACCCGGACCGCTTTACCGATGGCAAACGCGCTACCCACAGGGGGAGCACACAAAGAAATTTGTGCAGGAATAATCCTCATATACATCCATAGACACCATATATTCTTTTTTTAATAAAATAAATATTTATTACTGTCAAGTAATTGATTACATTACGCACTCATATCAACTATTTCTTTCGATATAAAAACTCACAATCTCTTAACGTGAACCAAATGACATTTCCTCGTCCTGTTTGATCCATCTATTCTTATGCTCGAGAGCCATCGGAGGTCACCCTCTTCGCAGTGACAATGGTTCCCCAAGCAAAAAGGAGGAGCGAAGAAAATTCAAAGGATGTCTATCGATCGACATGATCGATCGGTTGATTGATGCGCCATTGGAGCGATATACCTGTTCGCGTACACGGCTTCCCTTTTGAACCATTATGTGGAGAGATTTCGAAGCCGCTCCGTAATTAGGGGAATATCCTTCTTCCACCATTTATCCTTTACTTGCGCGCCCGAATTCAACAAATCAAATGATTCGATGAAGTGGACTTAAGTATGCAGACGAAGAAAAGACAGAAGGAAGCCAAGGTATAGGACACTGCTCTTTCAGATACTGATATAGGCTAAAACTCGTTAAAGACGCTCCAACATAAGGTACGGTTTTCTCACGGTCCCTTTCACACCGCTCCTACTATATACCGCTGAAGACGCGGCCATTTTTCAGACGAAGTGCAATGGCCTCCTCATTCGATAGACCAAAATATTTTCATGTGCCCTCACACTTCTCTTTGTCACTAAAAGGGTTCCCTGTGATTCTTTGTCGTGTTGAGTCTTTGTTGTCGTGTCCTGTAGAGAGTAGTCTCGTGATGCCCTCTCACCGCTGTTGTTAAATTATCGTTATTCTTCCATAATTGTCAGTATAAATAAATAAAATCTGCTTCATAGTAGATTGAAAATAACCAGAATTAAGTAACTCTATCTCTATCTCTATCTATCGCTCTATCTGTTCTGAAAAGTGATCTATTCTTCAAACATATGATGTGATGCCATCAGCATTATACCCATTATATTATTATGCCGTTTATAACGCTTAAGACTTATCTGGTTCCCCCATAAGCATCTTAAGCGGGTTTTACGTTAGTATGAATCGATGGAGTGGTCTTAAGTGTGCACAAATATTTAAAGAAAAACATGAGGAAACTAAGTCATTGGACTATTCTCTTTCTGATACATTGGATTAAATAGAAAGTGTATAGTTGCACGGTTATAATTTAGGATATGTAGATGCTCAGCACAGATCTTTGCTTAATATTAGGAAGGATCGAAGTAATTAAAAGATCAGCGGAGGTATTTACTTCTATACATGCTCCAGTTAAAAATTTTGGAAATAACAATGTTATAGAATTTTTGTTTCTCTGCCACGCGCAGAATGTGACTGGAAAATCTTAAAAAACACCTGTATCGAAGTCAGTTATTTATTGGTTATATGAATTTATTACCTTATATTTTAAAAGTTGATATTCGTTAGAAACAAGTGAAGGGTACTAAAACGGATGAAGCTCATAAGTGAAGAAAATTCAAAGGGAGTACTCCTCCAAAAGTCTTCCAATATTCTTTGCGTCAAATATTTCCATACCCGACTTAATGTCACCTTCACGTATATTCACTAATCGAAAAAAAACTCCTCTCTCTGTTGAGATGTATGTGCATCACGTATTATATCTCTGTGGGTTCATTGCTTTTGTTTTATATCAACATTCTATTAAAATTTATGGGATTATTTATTATTAATTTGTTTGATATAAAGGATTAATTGAATGAATTGATAATGGATTTATTTATAAAAGAATTTCTCACATTCCTAAAATGATTTAGTACTTTATACTTCTGCCATAAAAATATGAAATCAATTAAATTAATTCATATCGAAGTCAAAGGACATTTTCTTCGACAAATACTATCTCCCCGTGGTCGAGAGACATCAGTAGATGGGAATCCATTTTACTGAATTGAAAAGGACCACATCTTACTTTGGAACTATTTTACTTCTAGTAATTCATTGTGCGATCGAGACACATCCAAGATAAGGCACTTTCCGATGGTTTTAAACTTCAAATGAATGGGTTATTTGACAAATAAGAATCTGCATTCGGAAAAAATCCGAAGGAGAAACGGATGTGAGAAATATCAAATAAGTCTCAGATTTGAAACCGGAATCTTCCGAATTCTGGGAGGCTGCTTTAGCCAACTAAACTATTGGGTCATAGCATTCTTCAATACCGTTTAGAATACTTTGTCTGATAAGAGTCTGCAAGTTCTTCCAACCATGCGGCAATGTTCGCTGCCTATGGTCTCACAGAAGCACAAGGCAAAGTGATGAAAAGTCCCTTTTCACACTAAGAAAAGGGTTATAGGATATTTGGCACTTAAGAATGGACATGCGTCGCTTGGAATATAACATAGAATCCTAAGAAGCAGCTTTCAGGAAAGAGGAAGATCCCGGGTTCGAATCCCGTTCCTTTCAGACTTATTACGTGTCCGTTTCTCCTTTGGGTTTTAAACTTATGTTTTCTCCAATTCAACGTAGCAGACTATAATCTTTCATCATTTCCTACTCGAAAAATTTACCTAACTTACATAAATATATTTTATGCAGCTGTTTTTGGCATGTTGAATAGCATCTGTTTCCATCGATTAACCTGCAGAAAAAGTACTTTTCTTCATTCCTCGTAATAAATATCTACCATAAATGGGTTACATATGTAGAACATATTCAAACCGTCAGATTCTTGGTTTTTCGATTATCTCCTGGACATCGATGATAATTGGATTACGAATTTGATAAAGCCTTATTTTCTCGTAAATATTTTCAAACAGTTTTTAGTCTTGCAATACCGAAAGAAGTTTTTCTCGTTCAAAGGAAGACAGCTACGCTGAAAGACCGTGTCCAAAATCGAATTCGAAATATTTCATTAAGGCTAATGGAATTGTTTTATCTCCTCTCCGATGTTATGAAATTTCGATCCCACCCACTCAGAAAAAGGTTTGTCAGAGATGAATGTTAATTTCGGTAAAATGCCTCCGTTTCCTCATAACTTATTGAAGAAGTTCGATGGGAAATATCTTCATCTCTGTCCAGCAGCGTTGTTTGCTTTGATTTCTTAAATTGCTTTAGCGCAAAATACTAAGATTCTTCACAAAATAAAAATGAGGTGGTCATTCTTCTATTGCTGGACTTTGGAATCTGTAAGTTCAAAATAAATACACCTCCTCAACGAAGAACACGGGAGGCGCATCGGAGGGATGAAAGGTCGACAGTGGTGTTTGTAATCATTCGCCGATGTATTATTTATTGCAGAGTTTACACAGAAAGGAGTGAAATTGTTTTTATTTATATTTTATGACTATAAGTAAGCATCTAGCCTTCTGCGAACTATTTGAGGGGAAATAGAGATGCAAAATCCCTGCCTGGCATTCACCGCAGTCGGGACAAAAGCCCCTATAAGAATCTCCTGAAGTTAGCACGACATACAGTTACTTAAGAAACATCATTACGATATAAATAGAGCATCAACTAATTTACCATGCGACTTAAAATTTCAAATAATTATTACAAATAACAGTACTATTACAAGTAAATGCAAAAATATAAATATTAATGTGCCTACCGCACACAGTATAATATTTTCTCAGCTCACAAAATACTCCTAATTAAATAGATTAAAAATTTATTTAAAATATTAAAAAATTTTAAAATAAAACATATTGAAAAGGTCTATTAAAACACGATTTAAATTTTATAAATTTTGAGATTTTGAAAATGTTAAACGTATTTCGTCACTAGAATGAGAATTTGTCCTCGGTAAGTCATTCCATTTGCCTGAAGCGTGGATGCTAAGAATTATTTACAGTGCCTTTACATTACACTTAGCGTTGGGACATGAGACAGTTCTTCGACAGCTTCATAAGAAGAGACGTAGTGAGGTGATGAGAATAAGGTAAGAAGTGGGCATCGATTCGCTGAGATGTAAGGGAAACAAGTCATAAGGAAGAGGAGATGGAGGAATGGGAGAGAGAGAGAGAAAAGAGAGGTGCGACTGTCGGAAACGGTTTCGTGACATGTGACATGTTTGCATAATGGAACGGTGCCTCGCTGAGAGAAAGGAAAACGAGTGGGTGGGTGCAAAGATGCGGTAGAAGGGGAATAAGAGAATGGGAGATGGATGGAGTGGAGAGAGAAATGACGGAGTGAAAAATGACGAAACAAAGAAGAGAACATTTTCAGAAAAAATGAGAAAGTGGGAGAAATATGGAGTAAGAGGTGGTTGTGAAGGAAAAATGCGAATGGAAGAGGGACTAGACTAGATGGTTGTTCGGAGGATTGGCCAACGTTATCTTGGTGGCCGAGAAAAAATTATACAGGAAGGAATATTTGTTAAAAATGATGGAGGAGGTGGAATATTAGTATAACATGGACATTTTTTAAAATTCCCTCCGTAGACTTTTCTTTGTCATGTGAATTCTAATTTGCGATGAAAGAAAAATGGACGATTTCTTATTCGCCTTGAAGAATAAAAATTAATAGGTAATTTAAATTAAAATAATCCGTAACTTTTGTTCGAATTAATGTATGAATTCGGATGAAGTCTTCACGGGTTCTCCACTAGGTTAGCTGTAGGTGGAGAAGACTTCATCTGCCAGGAAAGCACGAGATCTTTCAACGACGGAATTAATAATTTCCTGGTTTGGCATCCCTCTGTTAAGTATAAAAATGATCAGGAAAATATCTTTCTATCGGTATTCCATAAACGAAGAAAAATGATTCTACGATTTAATAAAGGAGAAACGATCGTGGTAGGAGGAATTTAGAGATGGTAAAATATTTATGTACATTCAACTACATGTATTATTTCTTTTAAATTAGATGAAAAGACTTACGTAGTCGTGATATGTAAAATATCTATGAATAAAATTATAAAGGATAGCATGCACCTATTTTTACGACGATAGAAAATGTTCATTTCCCATAAGAACATCGTAATCTACATTTTCAATAATTATGAGTTCATAGCATGTGTATGACAAATAATCAATTTATAAGAATGACAGAGTGCTTTTTTCTTGGTTGTCGATATGACAAATTCTTTAAGCACACTATATTTGCATTTTCTTCCGAGGAAACGATTCCAAGTAGATTTAATCATACTCAAGACTATGCAACATGAGATACGCCTCAATTTTGATCGTTTCACTGTCTTAATATTCTAAATTTTAGTCGTTATTTTACTTCAGTTATTTATTAAATGAATCGAAAATCTCTAATTTGGTAGCATTTTGCATTCGCGATTCGACATCGGAAAATACGTGGCCGCTCTATAACAAAATGTAAAGAGTCGATACAAATCCAGTTTTTTTTTGCCTTCGTCCTACATAAACTCTCAAATTTCCTTCATTTTGCATTTAAATGAATCTTTGAAATCGCCATGAATTTCTAGTCGAGTGGAAGAGCGAAAAAAATGAGGTCCATATCCAGATGGCTGCACGGAAGGGCACACCAGGTGTCTCTATCCGGATGGAGACTTGGGGTCTTTGGATTCACTCCAAATGTCAGGCGAGAGTGGATTGGGATCGAGTGGGGGAATTCCCGATTCACGTGGAAGCAACTCTCTCTTTCCATAGAATATGAACCCATTACCACGATCTCTTGCTATGCTATTCACGGCGGAGTATTTGTTAGCCTCCCGTAAATCATACAATGCCGCTTTTGCTGCGCTCAGGTACCATGTTTATGCTAAAACTAATAAAGCAGGTTCTTTATGAGGCCAAGGGTGGGCTTCTTTAAACGCTTCTATCAAGCCCTCGTGAGCCGCTTTTATTTTCCGTTCTCATGCTGGTAATTAATGGACATCGTACAAGGGAGTACAGAGGCTTCGAAAGTCAATTAATGGTGTATCTGTTACTATTCTGTCAGGAAAGAAATGGAAAAGATTAACCCCCTTCTTTGGGGGTAAAACGCTGCATTTTGATGGCATTTTAAATTTTCATTGTTTCAGAAAATCCTACGTAGATTTCATTAGTTAATAACGGCTTTACTAAGTTTAAACCTATCCCAAAATTATGTATTTCGATATAATGATTACAATAATTATCAAAAATACGCCTGATAACACCACCAGTTTTGGAACCTATCTTCAGTGGTGTAAGGCTCCACTAAATAGTAATCAATCGCAAAATTATGTTTATCGGTAAAATCATTAGTTTAGCGTTGTTAAAATTGCCTCGATAGCTGAGATCATTTCGGAGGAAGCCCGCCGGGAACCGAAAACGGGGCCACTTTTATCCAAGTCGATGGCGCTGCTCACATGGCTATCCGGGAGCCTATTATTATAAGTTTTACTGTAGATACATCAAATTATATCACCGATTTCAGCACCTATCATCAAGAATACGTTTGAAGTAGATATTTTTCAAAAGCTTTCTAAGTCTAAAACATTGGTTGGCTAAAGATTTTATGTTCTCTGCTCCAAGCTTTTCTGAAAATTAAGAGCCTACTTTTCACTAATTTCCTTTCCAAATAAATGCATATGCTTTAAAGTTTGACGACTGAGTAAAACCCTAACCGAAATCCTTTTATTTAGAACGTTTACATTAAAGGTGTCACAAGTTCGATGGAAAGGTCATTAAGGCAAAGGAAAAAGAAGTTACCCAAATTTTAACTAGCGTATATTTTCCAGCTCTAAGCAGGCAGAAGATAGTTCCTTTTCTCATTGCTCCAAAAATCTCAATAATGAAGTAATTTTACTCGAGAAACGAAATAGTTAACGTAAAGATGTAAAATTTTAACGAAGCGGCCTGCATGCAACCGTGGATTCTGAATCATAAAATATAATTTCGGGAAGGAAAGGTTCCAGCGGCGTAGCTCGCAATGAAATTCTCCACGTTATGCCGCTGTTTCCACTATTTAATGTTGATTAAGCTTCAGTGAATATTCTCTTAGGCTGGAAAGTAAACTTTGTTGGCGATTCGCGTCTTTCCACGTAAATCTACCGAGAAAAAGTTACAAGAGGGTTCGAGGTTTTTGTTAGCCGAGAATTTCTTCGGAGTAGCCTTTTTTCCGCCATTTTCATACGAATGCGCAAAGTGAATGAGTAGAAGTAGAGGCGAGTCAAGGGGAAGGATAGAAAAGCGTCTCAGAGCCAGCCGCTCTTGCCTCGGGGAACATTTTCTCTCTCTTCTCTCTTTCTCCTTTACTGTCAACTCTCTCCTTCCCTCCTCTTCTCCTTCCCGCATACTATATGATTCTTTTAGTTACTATTCCTCCACCGTTAATTTTCGACGGTAGCCTCTTAATGAGTTTCATATATTACGTTAAAGCTCGGGGACCTGTGTCTCGGGCTTTTCTTAAGTTTCCGTTTTGAAGGGGTCCTTCCATGGTGGCGGGATGTGGAACCTTATTGATCGTCCAAATTTTCCGCCTCTTGTTTAGGCATTCCTGTGTTTCTCTTTCAATTGGTTATCTAACTAATGTTTCTCGGAATTCAATCGAAATTAAGGTATCTTTTAGTAATTATCATATTTTCGTTTGCAAGAGTTTCACTTGAATTACCATCAATCTCGCGAAAACATTATTTCAATTACTCGGCAGTTAAAAATCTGTAAGTTGTGAAGAATTTCACCCCCCCCCATAATTCGAGTATTTTCCTGCTGTGGTATTTTTCCCTAAGCGTTAACTCAGGTTTTAAAACTACGAAGTAGTTTGATTCTGTGCTTCGTTTTCATTCCATCTTTTTTTAAAATTTCATTTGACGAAGGTTCAGCGTAAGAAGAGACCAATTATTCTCAATCTCTAAATACATTATTTTCACATCGCAGTTTTCTGCATTAGTCTTCAGCATAAAACCGGGCACAGAAGAGAGCAATAAATTTTTGATGCTTAAATGAATTAGTAGTTGATGAAATAATAAGCGTGTTGCTGTAAAGTTGACTGCGGAGAGTAAACGATTTAGATTTTGGAAAATTATCGGCATGAAGTCTCTCAGAAACATAAAATGAAGGCTCTGGTTGAATTTTTGAACCGAGTAATAAACTTGGCTGGCAGGAACTACATCGAATTACCTTTTTCTGGATACGATATGAGTGCGAACGATTTTTGACGTTGTTGTCAAACAGAATTCGATATCAAATATTACGTTTATTTATCAAACCGAATCTCTAAAATATTCATGTCGTATTTTTAAATGTATTTATGGATGATGTGCTCGTACGCTGAAACGAGACATGTGAAATATTCATGCTACCGAAGAATGAGTTTAAAGGGATCGTGTGCGATTGAAATTGGTTATTAATATTGGAAGAGATTTTACTTTAATGAATGAAGCTTACATTTGAAATAGTGAACTAAGAATGAGACGCAACTTGAAATTCAACCAGCTTCAAAGGATATCATAAATTTTCATCGAGATAAGGTTATGTAGCTAACGTCATGATTATTAACGAGTTTCGTGCATAAGATAGTGATGGAAAAATGTTTGTCCTATGATAATGTAAGCATAAATGAAGCATTTAGTTTCTCCATATATTCAAAATAATGACTCTTCAAAGTCATTTAATCCTAAACTATATAAACTTAAACAAAGTCAAGGCATTTTTCAGGGCTTTGTTTACTTCATTAATTCAACGGAAGGAAACTATTATTATCTCTGCATATTTTTTAGGATAGATGCCGGTAAAACATATGACGGCATCACTTAGTAAGGACATGGATAAATGAAGTTCCGTTCCGTACAGTTTGTCAGTATGAATTTCATAACGCGGCGAACATAAATCACGAGGCATTTCGCTTCCACGGAAGTCTAACGTAAATGGTAAATCCATGTCGCTTTCCAAAAATTCCCTCGCCAAAAAATTAATCAATTCACCCGCTCCAGGAACTCGGTCTTGCAATCGATAGCCTTTAACTATTCAACACATCTCCGAAACAAAGCACCTCTCGTTCATCAATCTTTTCGGTCTGCTCAGCGCTCTCTCAATAGAACGGTTTATGTACTAGGTGCCGTAAAGTGTTCCAAAAGCGTACTCTGATCTTAACCTTTATTCATTATCTTCTTCTCCGCCTCTCTTGACGGTGCGAGACTTGGGAGGCCTCGAGGGAAGCGTAGGGAATGCGGCGGAGGGGGAATACAAAGGGAATGAGAGGGAAGAAATTTGTGAAGGATAAGTGGGAAAGAATGGAAAGCTTTTGAAAGTGGAAAGATGCAGAGTGAAATGTGCATGCATGTGCGGCGGTAGGTAGCATTGGAGAATGGGGGGATTTAGAGAATAGCGATGCGGGAATGGATGAACGCGGAATGGGAGTCGACGATGAAATCGAGGTAAAATGGGGAATATAAAAAGGGATGAGGAAGTGAATGAGGGAATAGAAATAGTTGTACAAGTAGTCGGGCGACTGCGGGAAAGTGAGGGTCGATGGATGTGAATAAATAAGTGAATGAGTAACGCCTATGTTTGGGTAAGATTGACGCTGATAGTCTTCCATTAAAAGTACAAGGAACGAAGGTAGAAATGGAGAGGTTAGAAGATGAAGTAATGAAGGAGATTGAGAATGTAATAATGGAAGAAAGAAGAACAACGAACGGTAGACGGAATGTTACTATGGCAGAGTATGAAGAGGTGGGGAGAAAAATTAAGTAGGGTGAGAATAAAAGCAGGTAAAGACGAATGAAGCAGAGAATAAGGTAAGGGAAGAGAGATGAAAGGAGGAAAAATAGGATGAGAATTGATAGAGTATATTCGGAGTGAGTTTGAAGTGTTAGAAACGGAAGATAAAGGCTATAGTTAGCGAAGAATTTTCAGAGATAATGAGAGAAATGGGGAGGCAAAGAAACGACTTTCGTTGAAGGGGAAGGACTAGTGACGTCGGAAGGCACTTTACACGACCCTTGAGGGAAGCAGAGCACAATGATAAGTTGCCAAGTCGAGGTGTAACAATGTTAGAAAGTGTCTTCGTGCATTATTTAATGAGGTAACCAACATTAATGGATGGGACGGAGACAGCGTCTTGGATTTCATTGCGCACTTCCACGACATCTTCTTCTTTACTGCGACGACGTACTGAATGCCGCGACTTGCAGGTGTTTGTCTCGATGGCTATAGCACGACAAGAGGCAATTCATTAATAAATCTCCGAACAAATGAACTAAAAATACAACTGACTGAGGAAAGGGAGTGTCAAGCTTTATTTTGCCACTTCTAGAATGAAGAGATTAAAACGGTCCTTTTTCTAAACATGAGAGAAGTAGTATTTGTGTATATTATATAGTATTATTCACATCAATATATTTTTGAAACGTGATACCTGGGAATTTTTTGGTTAATTTCTGAAAATATCATTCTCATTCGACTCTCCTCACTGATGTGAGTTTTTATACTTATAGAATCGATTAGATTCCGTTTCGTCCGCAAAGCGCACCCAGCTTTACTCTATGAAAAGTATAGTAATTATCTTAAAGATCACTCAGCCCCATACGGTGACATCATAGCGAAGTTAATATAATTAATCGCTCTGTGGATATCCTTATTAGGGAAAGTCATGTTTTATTCTGCTGCTGCACGAATAAAGAGATTAAAACGGTTCCGTAAAATAATCGAATTAGAAGTACTGTTCAGTTGAATGATTCATTTCTATAAATATATTGCTTGAGCAAAAAAAATTAATACCAATGTAGTTTTCGATTAAATTCTGAAAAATAGGCTCGTTCAATTTTCGTCAATAATTTTAGCTAAAAGATTGAATTTTCTGTCCTTAGCTTTTTCTCCTATCATATATTTCCAGTTGCTGTAATACTTTAAAACCAAAATTTAACATACGTACATTTATATTGGTTCCCAATAAAGTGGGAGATTTCAATCAAAGTTGTATATTAAATTAATTTGACAAAATAAAAATCTATGGAAGATCTGAAAGCTGGAAAGTATTTCATAATCGTGAAATCTTTTCGCTGTGTTCGTTAGATCGACCAGTCAAAGAAGTTTCTATAGAGTATTCCAGTTTTTCTAGCCAATAATGATGGATCAAATTTCCTAATATAATTTGCTCTTCATTCGAGGTCGTCTATCTGCAGCGTTCCGAGGATTCGTAGCTTATATTACAAGACTTCAACTACAGTTTTCGGCTATCAAAGATACCGGAAAAACTGGAACGCAGTATAGCTGACTATGCAGCCTCATTTCGTCAATCTTTTTATTACAATTAATACACGTTACAATCGGCCATCGTCATAATCCAAAACCTATGGACGTACTATTTTCCTCTTGAATTTGACTTTTCCTCAATATCGAGGATGGCATTGAGTCTTTTATTCTTCCAGCATAAATACAAGAAGGGAGTAGCGTTCCAATAAACATGTTTGCCATGGATCTTGTTGGAGAACTTCCAGGCCATCAAACTGCCGTAGCGTTCAAGACGATTCGCAATATATCAAAACAATCCTTTCCAGGATGTGATAAGGTTTCTTCTCTCCTAGATAAAGTCTAATCTTGTATCTAGTAGCCCAAATCATACAATATTCTTAAAGCAGGGAATATATACATTACATATCCGCATTGCCTTGATGTTTATTGGAATATGACTTTTCTATATCCATATGGAATTTCTAATTATATCACTCTCATTTCATAATAGCTGTTATGAGGAGCGGAACCCAAGCCATTGTTAGGTACGAAGTGTTTCTTTCCTTTCTGTTCCTCATTACACCATAGATTGAGTTTAAGGTAACGGAAATATAATGATTGGATGAGACAAAAGATTGGAACTTTGAAGGATGAAAAAGATTAAACGAAACAAGTTGCATATTTTGTCAATGTCAATATAAACGATAGGAATGCAGTTTGACATCTTCCTCAGTCCGTTTCTCTAGTATTCTTCACCAGCTGTGGACTTTAAATGTTTTAGCGTCAACAATGAATACTTTTTTATTTCATAACTCAAATTTTGTATTCGTCTGTAAAATATAAAATTCCTTTTTATCCTCGTTAAGCGAAGGCGAAAGAATTTTTTGTCATTATTTTTTGTGTAATTGAATGCTATTTGAAACGATGGAAGAATATTATTTCTCATAAAATACTTATCAATTATTTTCCGTTTTTACGGTATTTTAATTTTCCTTCGAATAAGATTTTTCTATACTTGCCCTGAAATATTTCTAAAACTATTGGCCTTGAAGTTTATTATTTTGCCTATCTTTTTATTATTATCGTCTTCGCTATAATGTTAAATATATTTGTGTGTCCAATTCAGTATTTTTAATTTCCTTTATGTTTCAGAATTACTTTTCCTATTCAATATTTTAATTTATATTTTATTTTAATTATTTTTAAACTATGTTTTAGTAGTAAGTATGTTTTAAATTCCGATTCACTTGTGATTTCCGTCGTTTTCTCTTTCTGAGCGAATTATCACATGTTCTCGAGCAACGGAAGTATTGCATCTGTCCTCAAATTCGAGATTAAATTGGTGTAACGGGTGTTTGAACGCAAAAGGGATTCCATGTAAGAGATAGGGAGAGGGGAATAAAGAGAAAAATAGCCTTAAAAATGAGCACTTAAAAAAAGAAACTTTGCTGAGACTTGGTGGATGTGGTTGCGTTTATCGGTTCGCAAAGTGGGCAAAACAGTTTCGGAATTCCTTCGGTTTATCGTCGGAAGAAACGGGTGATAGAAGCGGAGAGCTTTAAATGTATACTTGCCAAGAGGAGGATAAAAGGAGTAGCAATTAAAATTTCTCTCTCTGCCGTTAACCTCAAAATGGCACTTGTGGTGCTTCTTTATTCAGAGAAGGGAACCTGTGCTTCCGTCTCAAACCGCTTTCATCAGCTTATGACAGCGGCGTCCGGATAGACATGTCCTCTGTTCCCATAGCGACCGTATTTCAGCCTCGGATTCTCTGCATTCCCCTCCTCTCATCCTTCATTCTACATTTATCCAACATAATGCAATCATAACAAAGCAACTTACGAATTGACGTTCCTTTCTAAATCTCTTAGGAATGCAATAGACCTATTTTTGAAAAATGTAAAAGTTGATGAGAGATATCCTCATTTGGGGAATGGTAGATTTTTTACTAGCCTTGTATGTGACGCTTTAAAGAATCGCATCGCAAGAAAGAGTATTTTGTATGGTCTTGTATTTTTGTCTCTAGAATATGCCAAGCATCAAGTACATTGTTGGTAATATTCGCCATCTGCAAAAACTTTAGTCGTTTCTAATCCTGTACTGTCTGTGTCAAGCGGTCGTATATTTACTCAGTGATCATCCGGAGGCTGATCGGAATTTTTACTCTCCACCGTTAGCTTTAAAAAGCATTAGAGGAGGTATGAGACGACTTGATAAGACAGAGAGAAAGGTTTATTGCTCTCAGAGATAGATTTATTCAAAAGAAGATACCTTCATCAAGTTCAATTTAGGATCGTAATAATAATCGCAATCGTAAATTTTTATTTCGCCACAATTACTTCCAGAGCCACAGAACAAAGTCTGTATTAAACTGGTGACAAATCATCGTGTATACAAATTTTGACGTTGTTATACATTATACATACACATACATAAATTATTATATACAATGGGAAATATCGCTATCAAATAAGAATTCGTCGGCTAAGTAATAAAATTGATTTAACGACATTTTTTTAACATACTTCTTTTATTTCTTCGACGAAAAAACTTTCAAAACTGTGACTTGCAGAATCTCTAGACTATAATTGTCTACCTTTTCCTTTAATTTGATAAATAAATAAATATGCATTGCTTTATAAGGATCTATTTATTCCTATTATAAGTCCTCCAGCAAAGTAAAGCAAAACTATTGATTTCAGAAATAGAAGTGTTCGCTAGGCGTCTTAAACTAATTTTCTTATGTCTTTAAATTACCTGTTTGAATTCTATTATCGATAAATTTTTCGTCAATTTTGATGCCATGTATTTAAAGTTATTACGGATACGCTTCATGGTTAACTTAGATACAGAAAATAGAGAGATCAATGAATTAAATTCTAAAATAAACTTAGTAAATTTTTAGGCATTTAGAAAGGCTGTTTCTTAAAATTTAGCGTGACTATCCTCGACATATGGTCGGATTATTCTGAGTTGAGGTTGGGAGATGAAATTATTTTAAGACTTCTAGTGAATCCCGGTTATCAAGAAAGAAAGATTCTCAAAAAGAGAAAGGAAGATATTCTTTACGGAGGCATACGAATTTTATGTGTAAACTTCAAATAAATCTATTTCCAACTTTAACATGATTTCACCTGCTAATGTGCAGCTGTTAGCATCACGTAGAACCTAGTTAATGAAAATAGAACCTAGTTTGCTCCACTAGAGGAAAATCAGCGAATTTGGGTGTCATTTCGATTAGATTACATTTCACACACAAAGCGCACCCTGCTTTATTGTATGAAAAGCATAATAATTCTCTTAAGGATAACTCAGTCTCTAACGGTAACATCATAGCGAAGATAATAGAATTAGTCGCTCTGTGGACGCTTTACGTAGCCACTACAGTACGTTCGGTTGAATGAATGTCTATAAACTGATATCCTTACACTTTGTAAACGGGATGGATCGCTGGTTTTAGATGTGTTAATGAACAGCAGATATATAATGGGATGAGAAAGCCGATATATGAAGCCTTTATTAATAGATTGGAAGTAAGATGAGACTTCAGAGTCGCGAGATGTTCGCCTCAGGAGTACCCATCGGCTCATTCACCACGTCCCCCTTCGGCGCCAATTTAATCCCTCTCCACACCCGCTGTCAGGAAGAAAATCCTCTTCCATCCCATTCATCGTTGCTCCTTTCAAACTCTTTTTCCCTTTGTCTTTATAGAATTCAACCGCCCCTTGATGCGGAATCTCCGCTCCTCTCGCTGCAACGGGCCGTATGTTTTTTAAATTTTTGACGTGCACATGCGTTTCCTGGATTCTCTCCCGTGTAAGAGATAGCGAAGAGATTTGTTTTTGAAAATATGATAACAAGGTTAAATTCCTTATATTTTTACGTTGTATGACCGACTTGGAGCTGTGCGAGAAAAGCACAGGCAAATCGCATTAAACGAGAAACAGCATTTTTGTTCGAATTTTGGTGGACGATCTGCTAAAGAAAAATCTTCTTCATCAATGACGAAATCGTTGCGATAGTCTCAATTTGTTGGAAATCATGTATTCACTTTGTCATAGACGAGTCTTTTGTGAATATTTTATCCTTGACGGATGCCCCTCGAAGGCTAAATCGAATTTATCGAGAACCATATAAAATACAAAATTTGCCGAAATAAATATTTTTAAATAAATATATTATTTTACAAAATAACTGTAACAAAGGACGTCGTGCTCTCCTTATTAAAACTGCTAATTAGAGTTGAAGAAATTCGTTCATGAAATAGTTAAAATTCTAAGAAGTAAAGACGGTCAAATGAATCATACTTCGAAGTAATTGATAAACCCTTTGGAATTTGACAGATATTTTTGGATTTTACTCAATGCATTTACAGATTTAGTGGTGTTTTAACGATCAAAATTTTTATAGCTATATGATACCGTTTTCAAATTCAGATATATAACTCAAGATTGTTCTGCCATTTTAAATCATTGACGATATGGTCTTACGTATTTATGTGGCTTATTCGAGTATCCTTTAGATAAGCTGGATATAAAGACGACTTTCCTTCTTTATTACTTCATATTTCACCCAGATGCCATTGCTCCTTTCCACCACCTGCAGTATGGCGTCACGGGACTTTTCTCTCCCCCACTTTCGCTTCCTTTTCAAATTTCTTCGCTTTCTTTCCTTTTTTAGGAATTCGACAGAAAGTATTCTTACGTAGAATCTTTTCTGCTTTCCTCAAATCCCATTCCTCTTATAATCTTTCCGGCGACCCCCTTCCGCTTCTTTCCATCTTCTCTTGACATATAACCTCTACGTGTTTCTGTAAATAACGTTGAATATAACACTTTCATTGTGGACATTTTTCATCCTCCTTTTACATGTGGCTCGAATGCTAAATGTTCTTCTGTCGCTGGAGACTATAATAGATAGCTTTGAATAAATATTTTCTTGCAATAAAACGAATTTTATGCCGCGTGTTTATTTATTATTCATCGTTTGGAGTTCTGTGAAATAAAAATATATTATTATATACCTCAATAGTTAATCGTGAATAAGCATTCAATTTATTTGTTTCATTCATTGTTGTGCAGTACACACGTAATTCTTTAAAGTAAATAAGACACGCATTTCTCTAAAGTCCCTAGAAATAAAGTAACTGAGTAATATTGCGTACTTAAAGAATGGAGTTGTGTTTTTCCGCTACATAAAATGCTGCAAATTATACCTCTAATAAATCTTTTTGTTTATGAGGTAAAAAGATTTTTATATCCTTGGTGGTCATAAAACAAGTATTGTTTATGTATAATTTAAGGAGGACTATTTGTGTTGCAATACCTAAGCCTGATGTTATGATTTTTAAACTGTGTAGTATATACATACACACACACACATATATATATATACACACGAGTAAAAGTTGCTTGCACACTGCAAGCTAAACGGTGAAAATTTTCCAAAATACCCGATAATTCTCCTATACGTATATAAGATCCCTGTTCACACTCCGGATTTCATCTTTCCATGTTATCGCGAAATCATTCCAAACAATTCTTAAAAATTACTGAAAATCATTTAAATGGGGAACTTTGCACCAACCTGTCGCCGAGCCACCTTCCACTAGTGCTATAGAAGACCACTTTGTCTGCAAACTCCGCGATTTTGAATGTTCTATCCCACCAATACGGTTTTCTAAAATCCGCCTGCCTGCCTGTCGTCGAAATCAGGATCCGTTCATGAGAGGCAATAGCATATTAATGTTAGATTAGCGCCATTCTGACCTGTTCCAAAGTATCAATTCAATATATTATCGTGAAGGTCCGAAACTAAGATTCCGTTATCCCGTTTGAAATGCATCGTTGAATAAAAATGACGCTCTGGAATCGAACCTAGGACGTAAAGATAAAGATAAGAGATAAAGAAATATTACTGAAATGGATGTTGGCAGGCCATGTGGCGAGAAGAAACGACAACCGTTAGACAAGAGCGGTTCTGAACTGGACACCAAGAGATGTGAAGAGACCAAGAAGAAGACCAAAGGACCGATGGAACAGAGAGATCTTTAAGTAGGGGTGACATGGCAAAGAAGCTCAGAGAATTTGAAAGCGCTTGTGGAGGTCTACACCCGACATCGGATTGAAAATTGCTGATTTTCTTCAGGTGTTTCAGTTCTCGTTATAGGCTCTCTTGGTCCAAGACGGTATAGTTATAGATATAGGCCGACACATGCAACGTAGGGTGACGGAGTTCTTCGGGAAGGCGCGGCACTCCCGCCACAACATTGTTGCAGCGATCCTCGACAATGAACCAAACATCGAGGCTGATAAGCACAAACGCCCAATGGCGTCCCTAGGAATGGTCCTCTAGCCCATTGCCAAGCGGCCTAGGATCGCCTAGGCCGAATAACATCTTTACATAGTCAAGTGAGAAGGAGCAAGAACTAAGAAGAGGATTAAGAAGCTAAAGGACTGACCCATTACCTCATCGGGAAACCAAGGATAAGATCCACGAACACTCGGCACTTCATTCTGAAGATGGCGCCGAAACGTCGATGGACTTCGAAGCAGTCATCTGGCTGATATCCCGAGAAAACTTCCTATTTGTGTCATCGGCTTCCTGTTGTCCTACACAAGCGTTAAAATCGCCCATAATTATTTTATAATAGTGGGCTTCCTTATCATGCTCAGTGCCCAGAATCTGGTAAAATTTTTCAATTTCTGCTTCGCTGCTTGCTGCTGTTGGTGCGTGGACTTGTATGATCTGAACAGAGTAACGTTCATTTATCTTGAGTATGAGCTTGCAAATTCTCTCAGATATACTTTCTATCTTCTGTACATTGTTTTTCCATCTCTTGTTGATCAGGAGCCCTATACCTCCTAGTCTTCCATCAGTAGTACCCCTGTAATAAAATAAATTCCCATACTTGAGTGTAATCAAGTTTTCTGATTTTCTACTAACTTCGGTGAGTCCGATGACGTCCCAATTTATCTTCTCTGCTTCATTCAGTAGCTCCAATAGTCGGTCTTCACTCTTCAAGCTGCGGCAGTTGTAAGTCGCGAAGTGGAGGGTGGTAGTTCTTTTCCTCATGATGGACCTCTGTAATGCCACCACCTCCCGGTCATCCGAATGGGTGGTGCTTTTACGTCCGGATAAATGCCCATTACAGAAGCTCATCATTAAAATTGTATTTGTGTTTCGGGGATGAAGGACAATAACTCACCAGGCTGTCCTACTGCCGGTTGGTGAATTCCAGAGATATTGTTGAAGCCTTCTTAGCATGGTTGAACCTGGGCTATATATCGTCTCCAACCTCCGTTAACACCCCTCCGCCCCCTTGAGGCAATGAACTGTGGCAGTGTGAGGATATATATATATATATATATATATATATATATATATATATATATATATATATATATATATATATCCGTGACATTATTTATTAAAGTGGCATTTTTAATTTACTTCCTTGAGCAGAAGGATATAGTTAAATTGTCAAATTGATATTTAAATTCATGACAATATTCATAATCTATATGTGGAGACAAAAGCTAGCCAACTGTGTGAATAAATCAGCATAACGTTTCTACACAAACACCTGGTGCTCAATTTCTGTCAATAATTCATCGTTATTCGAATCACAACTTCATCCAAAGTTAGCACCTCTCTGGCGTTACGCTCTATTAATTTTTACTTAAATCGATTACTATATAGCACGTCTGTAGGTTCACAATACGTGGGATGGATGGCTCGTTCCCTCTGCTAACCTGATTTGCTCCTCCGCGCTATCAGATCCAACTGCTCCCTTGTTTTCTCATCCTTCCAATGGGGGCACCGTCTATCCCGTATCAATGACGTCTGCTTCTTCCAATTATCTATAACATATACTTTAGCCGGAAATTATATTTATTTATTAACATTTATCCCTAAATTGCAGTAGCATTAGTAGATTGCGTTACCGTGAAAAGTGCTTCAAAAGATAAGGTCATTTTGCACATATGGGTTCCCACTGGGAATCGAACCCAGAGTTATTTTCACCGAAGTCAAACGCGCTGTCAACTTGCATATTCGGGAGCCCCTATTTGTAGAGAATTTTTTTTTAAAGAAGAAATTCTCTTATATTTCCCAATAATTATCTTTCGAGGATAATGAGTGGAGGCTTTGCTTCGCATCTTTTAAAATAAAATACCGGTGTCGTCTTTTCAGTCATCTTCAGGTAAATGAAAATTTCGAGGAAAATTAAAATTTTCATTTATTTAATGGCGTTCCACGAAGTCAGGCCATTTCATGTTGATTACATTGTGAAAGTAAATTTAGTCATTTAGCGTTCTGTTAATTTAAGTTGCGCGCAGCTCGTTCTCTTCTAATTTGTGTCTTGAATCAACTTAGTTGACTTCGGAATCATTTATGAGTTATTTATGTTAATCAGTGCAGTGCCTTCTATACTACTCTAAAATATATCATTGTGGCATCATGTTTACGATCACTTTTCAAATTTCCTGTTTATGGGAGATGTTGTCCAAAGAAAGGAAAGGTAATTACTATATCATATAATTTCGTAGGTAAGAACCTCCAACAGAATTTTTTTAAATAATTTTGTTTTCATTTAACGAAGAGATTAAATGTTGGATTTGTCTTTTGAATAGTGAGAATTCCAGCTAATTAGTGGAATTATATCGTTTGTTAATTAATGTGAAATCACTGCAAAAGTTTATAATACTACGTCAGCTTAAACATTCCCTATTTACAAGTACTAGTACGTCATCAACTACGGTCAGAAAAGCCCCACGTTAGCGTAATGGAAGAACTCGTTTCCATATTCTTTGAAAATACCACAGCTTATTTCATTCTCAGAAGTTGTAGAACTCTTTACTTGCTTAGGACGGAGACCTAATTCTCTAGAATCCGGATTCAGGGCTGAAATTTTCTTCTCCAACTTGGATTTTCTATCTCCGTCCTGATATTATCTTAGTGGATGATTATTCTGTTGGAAGTCTCCGGAGCGAATGATATGTATCTGTTTAGAGATGACGGGAGAAGATGTGGATATTGGAGAGGAAGAAGTCGAGTGAACGCTGTTGGGATTGAGAATCGCGGGACTTCCCCAGCAGATGTATCCTCGAGAATGTTTCCTCGTTGGTAGACGGCGTGAAGAGATCAAGGGATGGTCGTGATGGGAAATTAGGTTTGCCTCGTAAAAGCTCCACCCACTGTGGATCTAACCTAAACGAAAGTTTATGGCCTTCGCGAGGGACGAATAATTTATATGTAATTCGAAACCATAGGACGAAGGAGATTTCTGCAAGCCTTCTTTTATACCCTAATAAAAGATTAGAAATACCGTTTTAACTCTAAGAAACCGCCATCAACAGCTTGTGATCAAATCGAAGTACTTTGCGTCGTTTTGTTTGATTTAATATCATTCAGGTAGTAAAGTTCCGTTACAACAACTACTTCCGAAATTTGTTTTTACAAATGTATGCAATGCAGAGTCCAATGATGGGAAGCCGAATACGGCGGCCTGCGCGCTATGCTGATTGCCGCCTGGCTAGACCTTGTTCCTCGATTGGCGTCACAGATATGATTTCTTTATGTAATGCAATGCAGAGATCCAGATGCTGTCTGATTCTTTTCGTCCTTCTAAGTCGGAAGATCAGTGGCTCTTAAAAGATCAAACAATCATCAAATTTAATTTATCAGCAGAAAAGTAGCATCCTCTTCAGAAATGATGGCAGACTTTTAAAGATTGACTAAAAAACAAAATGTGGCTTTCGCCTCAATACCTGTACCTGTAGTAATAATGATTAGCTTTCTGAAGTAATTTATGGTTAAAGAGAAACTCACTGAAAACATTTTCAAACATTTTTATTGCTGTTACACGCAATAGGAGTACTTTTCACATTTGTTCAAGAACAAAAAATGGCAAATACACGTTTTGTCTTCTCCTTTGTACTTGAGGTGAATCAATTCCACCAAGTAGGTAAAGTAAATAATTATTTACTGCCAAATAGGAGAAAAAGGCAAAGTGAAGTGGTAATCAATATTTTGGAGACTGTGCTGTCTTTTTTTTGTTTCTCTTGAATTTTAAGCTATTTTTCCTAAAATGCGGAACGAAATTCTCTGCAAAACAGATCGGTGTCTAATAGATTATATTTTACCTCCTCATTCAGACAACAAAAATCGTTGTCATTACTTCATTTAAGCTTTCATCGAAAAACACGAGCGATATCTCCAAGTGGTTATAAGGATCCCAATCTAATCGCCGAGTTGTCAACCCATCCCATGTCGTTTCTCATGACAACTTCTCTATGACGCCGTTCTTCCCTTCAAATCAGCTTATCACGTGACCCCTTCCGTGACGCATTTTCCCTCCATTCCCTGGATGTATCTCTCTCTCTGTCAATCCCACTGACACCCTCTTCTTTCTCCCTGTGTCACTTCCATCTGCGCCCATCTCCCCCGCAGGGGGGCGGGATAGAGACCTAGAATGTCACAAGTTCTCATTCCACTCCTCAGTTTACTTCCATTCTCTCCCTTGAGGAAATTACCACCGACTTGTGCCTTCCCCACTCTCCCACTGCTTCTTTTATATCATTGCGGCCCTCTTTATCTCCCCCCGCACTCTGCGCCCCTTCGAGAGACGTCTTTCGCAGACGCGACCGTCACTCAATCCCTTCTCACCGTACAAACTATCAACTCGCTCACTCTATTTGGACAAAGTTGAACAAATAATTTCACGCTTCCGAGGCTAAAGATCCACTAATTCGCTCGTTAACACCGAGGACTCTGTTTTTAAGGAACGGAGTTGTTTGCAAACATTCGTAGGTAAATATTTAGTCGAGGTAAATACGCGAGTCCTGTACCGTTCAGTTTTAAATCGTTAGCTACTTTGTCTCTCGCCCACGAGTTTATTATTTTCTGTCGGAATATTTACGTTATATTTTCGAGGGAGAAATAAATGGAAAACGCAGATTACAGAAAATGCTTTTTGCCTACCATTTTAAACGAATTAGATCAATAAGTTCATGTTTCATTACAACATCGTTGTAAAATTCTAATTTACCCAGCAAATAGGAAAAGTTATTCTGAAGTAAACCCAAAACAGAAAACATATCTGAGTCATGTATAAATGTAATTATCAACAAAACAGAAAATTAAAATTCTTGAAGTTTCCTTTCTCAACTTCATCCTTGAAAGTATCAAAATTTTCATGGATTAGAATACTAGTACTGGTAGCATAGAGCGATGGGAGCATAAAATGATTTGCCGATTAATAAAAGTATAAAAAACATTCGACTATATTTTAACTAACACGACGTTGAATGTTAATGCCTTACCCATGTAGAGGCATAATAGCTAACCGGGAGAAAGTCCCATAAAGATGTTAATGTTGAATAGGCGAGATCATTTTGCACGGAGAGAGCTCTAGAACGTAAACAAAGGTCGAGAAGAAAGAGGATAACATGTTTTAAGCTTTAGGCTGCGAAGTAATACATCATCTTCAGAAGTATTGACGTGAGAGGAAGCTAAACGCAAAGTGCACGTTGCTGTGGGAGTGGCGGCGCATGAACGATGATGGACCGAGCATACGAACGGAAGAAAACGGGGATAATTTTTCAACTAGTCTCTCTGGAGAAATACCCACGAGATGAAGTGACCTCCCAGGGTTCTACGGTGCCATTCTATTCGGATATAAAAGTTGACGACCAAATTGTGACGCATTGTGAAATTACCGCACGTAAGCGCCATCCTAGGCAGTCACACAATTCCATGAAAAATAAATCGATGTAAAAAGTGACGTATATGAAAGTAAAGAATGAGAAACATTCAAGTCATTAGTGAAAATTTCTACCAGATAAGTAACTGAATACCTTCTTTACTATATTTCTTCACTTGGTAATACGGATAGAAATTGATGTTATAATATTTAAAACATAATAAATATAAACTTTAGCTTTTGTTTATTTACGTCAAACTTAATTAGGATTTGATTAAACTTAATTTCAGATTTGAAATGTTAACAGTTAAGTATACAGATAATCTCCGTTAGACGAGTATAGTTTTGCCTTAAATTTGTTAAATAAAAATTTTATCAACTAGATAGCTTTGATCCTAAATAAGCTTTAACTTTGACCAACTATCACTAAAATAATCGGTGATCTTGCATTTTTAATAATTGCCATCGCTCTATGAAATGCGATCTCTTTTTCTCGATACATTCAATCCTTAATTGTCAGTCAAAATAAACTGTTTTTGCCAGATCATGTTTTCGCTTTACATTACAAGAAAAGAAATAATTTACGACATAATAATACATAATAAAACAATAAAATAGTACATAAATTATTTATTATTCATATAAATATTAAATCTAAATAATTGATCATAATAACATTTTTGCCAACTTCACTTTTAGTCGCACTGTTTTCCTTCGTTTTCAAATAAAAATGAATCCAAACAGTGTCGTAATTATCTCATTGATAATGATCGAAAATAACCAAGAAAAATCCATAAGACCGACTCAAAATTTAGTATTGTTATCAAAGTCAATCTAGTTTAATAAATAATTAATTCTAAATTATAAATTCACTTCTGTAATAGAGCAAATTGATTTTCTTCAACTCTTTGGAAGAGAAAGTTCTTCATAATGCATTTTTTCTCTAAGAGGTGGTAAATGCAGTTAAAATAACAAACGAATGCTATAACATTTTTTCTATGAAAACTTCTCCCTAAAAGACAAGGCATATGTCACTTTGTGACCGTAGACACTAACAGTCGCCTGGGATCAGTAATTATCATGAGCTGTAGGTAGGAAAGTATTCAGAAAGACCGCAGTTTAATAATTTTTCTTACGTTATAAGTACAGAGTAATTTTAACTCTTGCATATTGGAATAATTTTAAGGGTTGAACCGTATCGTATGATACTTATCCATACGCCTACGTAGGAATAAATCTGCTATTATATACTCTTTTTCAACTATGTACATCTCATATATTTTCGTGATACAAGACTCAAGGAAGAAATATTTGTCACTTTTCGCGAAGAAATATGCATACTTTAATTCTTTGATAAAAGAACGCTACTTACCCTAATTTTTAGGAATTTTTCAATCTCTCGAGAAGAATATCAGCCGAGAAAATTATTTCGTCTCCTACATCTTTCGTTCATTTGAACAGAAGAAGTTCTAACTCAGTTTTAAAATTTAGCTCGGAGCACTTCGCAGTAATTCCCACATTGACCGTTACGAGAAAACACTCCGCAAAAATTCTTCGGCTTGTAAATAATCCTTCAGCGCATAAAACGAAAAGAGTCGCAATTTTCTGGAGCATAAATAAATTGGTTTCGTAATTCATGCCCTCTCGAGATAAAAATAGAAGTCCTCAATAGATACTGGTTCTTCTCTTTCACTTTTGAAACGACTACGACTATACAGTTCTCAATAAAAATAATACTTTCTTATCCTTCTCTCTCGCTTCAATCTCCTTATTTACAGCTGAATCGTATTTTGCAATAACCTCTCAAAAAGTTTCTCCAGAGTTTCCCTTATCTTTCATTGCTCTCTTTCTCTTCACGCTCATTTCTGAAAAAGCCGCAGGCTTTTTTATTTTATTTCTTATTTGAAGCCTTATCTCTTCCCCTTTCACCGCTAAACACACTGCTCTCTTTTCACCTTTCTTTCATCCCCTTCTTCTCTTCCCACCCCCGCTTCTCTCTTTTCCCCCATCTTAAATGCCTTTACTCGGCGACACTTCTATTCGCTCCTCGAGTGAGAAATAAAGTGCATCCGTGACTTGGAAGTCGGAGTGGGGATTGGGAAGTAATGCGGAATGGGAAGAGAGGGCGTCACAAGACAAGGAAATGGTGGATGATTCGTTGCAGGGCTTAGGTACCGCCCTAGAAAAAATTCTCCTTTGACATTCTATTTGCATTTAACACTTCATCGTGAGGGTGTGTTACGAAGTCCTTTGGAGGCGCTGGCTCTTTTTTCCTCCATCCGCTCTAAGAACAAAGGAGTCATTTATTGTAATTGTGGCGAGAAAAGGGGGTAATTTCCAACTGTCGTTATTCGATAAAGATTGCCTTTTCCTCCGCTTCGTTACCACCTTTTCCTCTTCTCGTCTTGTTTCCACGTTTATCTTCGGATTTTTAAACATTTTCAAGTTTTTAAGTATCGGAGGGGTAATGGACCCCACCTCCTGCACTTTATTCCTCCCAAGAATTTCCGGTCCATTGATTGAGAGATAAGACTCTTTACTTAACCCAATTTCGCACTTCCGACGTTTGCCCTTTTTTGCATGAATATGTTGAACATAATATCGGATTTCCTTATCTCTTTTGCTCGGAAAATGATGAAGTGCTGTTTTAAGTCTCTTTCGCAAAAGCCTAGCCTTTCTGAATATCTCTGACGCATAAAGATTGTGCACGATCTTTGAGTATCCCATTATAAAAGAGCTTGGTTTTCGAAATTTTCCCTTCTTAGCTTTCCATTGTTTCTAAAAGTTTCAAGACGGAAATGTTTAGAAAATTTTCGCGGAGATTCTAGGAGAGTCTTGGATTTCGCATTTTTGGACCTTGATAAATATGTCACGACTTTATACATTATATATATAAAAATCGGGTTTAGACACTTTATAGGAGAACCGTTTCATAAGTGCGGTAGCGTTTCAAACGAAAGATTACAAATTTTTATTTCTCATCGCATGAGACAAAAGGAAAGAGTGTTTCTTGTCTCTTCAGTATTTAAATAATTATTTTGGGTCTGAAAAAATGCAAAGGAATCATGAATAAGCTTTACTTGCTCTAGTTGCATATAAATATTGTAGAGATTGGGCACAAATGCTACGTAGAGTTGGTTGCCTTCTCGTCATATTTTTTAAGAACGGACTGTTTTTCTTACAAAGAGAGCGTTTTCGTTTGTTACTTAATTATGGTTGATTACGAGAGTCGTTCAATAAGTCCTTAGAAAACGATGTAAAAACTAATTATTCTGCGCAGAGTTTTAAAAGTTTTCAAAATAATCTCTTTTTAGTTCTATGCACTTTACCAAACGTTCCTCCAACTTTTTTGAAAAGTACGTTTTCGGAATGTCTTCAAAATGGGCATCGGCGATGACCACCTCGTTCGACCTGAACCGTCAGCCAATTTTCCAAGTTTGGAAATTAAAGGAAGTCACTGAGTAACAAAAACGGTGCATAAGATAGATTTTGCGATAATTTTAACATTTATTTAATAATTTTGGCTATCAAAACTGCGCTGGTTATGCATCCGAGCAATGTCCAGATGGAAGAGGATCTTTTTCCTTTGCAAATAAGGACGTTTCTTCTTGATTTCTTCGCCCAACCGGTGTAATAACGACGCAGGATACTCTTTAGTTATCGTCTGACGTTTTTTCAATTTATTGGAGTTGATGATTATGCATCCCAGAAAACAGTGATCATCACCTTTCCGGCCGATTTCACCGTCTTTGCCTTCATCGAAGCCCGTTCGCATTCAAATGTCCGCCATTCTCACTGTCCTTCTGTCTTTAAAATATACTATTGTATCCATGTTCCGTCCAAAATTATCTATTGACGCTGAAACTCGTCAGGATTGCGAAGGAAAAGTACCAAAATAGATTCAGAGTCGATCACACGATTGCATTTATTCTCCTCTGAGAGCAAACGTGGCACTCATCTTGCCGAGAATTTTGTCATTTTCAATTTTTCGTGCAAAATTGAAAACACTATATTACGATATGCATGTGACCTCAACTATTCCGCGTTTTTACATTTGTCGATCACTCATGACCATATCGTGGATTTTGTCAATCACTTCCCGGACGATTTTCACCTTATATGGCCATGTTTAAACTCTTTTACTCGATTTTAAACAGTTGCACAAAAAGGAGCAGATATGCCATAACCTCCACCAAACTTGGACTTCATCTCTTTCTGTTTTTAGCGTTTTAAATATATGCACCGCTCAAAACTCACATTCACCATTGGACCCCCTGTGATCATGAAAGCATTGCTTTCGAAATGCGCATTAGGGATCCTGAATAACTGGTGACCGCTAAGCGATTATCCATTTCCCAGGAATCGCCCTAGACGTTTGCCGCTGACGGCTCTTGGAGAACCTTTGTCTCTTGCACTAAAACATATAGAAATAAACTCCTTCATATTCTCTGGGCAAATTCTAGGTCTTGCGTTTTCTAATGCCTTACCACTTGAACCTAAACGAATCCCAAACTTATATGAGAGATTTTTATACCATATTAAATGTCATAATTGTTTTAAAAACTTTCTTTTAGCAATATAATCATCATTAGTAAGCGTCACCACTATAACGATATATGCATTTTATTTTATAACGAATACCTCAATTCACTCGATGGATTTCTCTCATATCGATTTAGACAAAAATCAACACATTACTAAAAGCTTTATGTAAACTGTCTATCGGTAATTTTGTGTCACCTAAAGCTTCAGGTTAAACGTATATAAGCAAGACAAAACAACAAAATATACCTTCTGCATTCACGTTTCTTATTTATTTCTTAGATTTCTATATTTTCATACAAAAATATATAAATTACTACTTCTCATCTGTAGTGAAATTGCATCTTATCCATTCACTGAATCAGAGTTAGTCATTTAATGAAAGATGGGAAATGGACGATTTTAGACCAAATTCTACATTGCCCATTTTTTGGTCTATTTTTAGCAGGAATCTGTAAACTTTCTCGTTAAAATAATATGTAATTTATATGTTTTGATAGAGCATGAAAGCGCTGGTAATCTAAATCGGATGTTTAGAAATAATATATAAAAATTAAGTAATGATCCCAATGGTGATAAATAGTTTTCTAATGATTATTTTTGCCTTTCAGGTGAGTGGAGTAACGTTGCGAGAAGACGATTAATGCTTATGTGATCTAACGATACAACGGACTATGACTGACCGTGAGTTATCCAAATGAGAATTTCATTGGTGTTGTGTGTTTAATTGTTTGCATTCTTCCACTCAACTGCTTATATTGTTACAAGTAAGTTCCTCATAAATTTTTTATCCATTTTTCTATCGCTTTAATAATCTCAGTTCATTCACATCTTAAGCTTATAGCTGTAATTATGATTTTGGAGATTATTTTAGACTTATTCTCGTTCTTGTTTCCATCCCGATCCGAAATTTCTTATTCTTGTCATTCCTCATTCATTTTCTTTCACGACCCTCAATCTACATTTTCCTATCTTTCCCTCCGAATCTTCGTCATCTCTCGAGAAGCATTCTCCTCCCTTCTCTCTCTTCATTTCTTTCCTTTCCTCTTCACACCATTCGTTGTATTTCCTCCCTCCGCACATCTTCACTAGTATCCTCCGTTCATTAAAGGAGATGCAAGATGTCTCGAAGAGGACGTTTAGACAGAACTTCAACTGCTCCTTTTTATCAATCGACGACCTCACCGTCGCTTTTATATTCAATTTGTATTCGTATTGCGGACTTAATATTGGTTAGTAAACGTGAAATCATTCGTTTGCTATTTGAATTTGAGATAATGGAAGTTTGCAGATCGTGTAATAAAATGGCTCTCATTACGATTATAATAATGACGTAGAACAATATAGCAAACTTAAAACAAAGATAACGTATCTAAACATATAAAGATAGAAGATTAGATTCTATACCAATAATAATTAATTAATAAAAGATTACCGAAAGCTCAGTTGATTAGCAGAGATAAATAGGCCTTCTTTGATAATGGCCTTGGTTTGAGGTAATGTTTAAGGTCAAATATCATTTGACTAATGCGATTAATTTTGTTCCCTTGAATTTTTATACTGCTAATTATTTATCAAAGAGATATTTCAACCATCCAGTCTAATGTTTAAGTTTTCGTTACCATGATATTATTCTATACAGTATAACACTCATAGATTTTTGCTTTGAATCATTTATATAGTTATTTTACATAAATTAAAAAATTAAATCGCACAACCCTTAACTTCATATCAATGAATTTAACTAGTATAGTAATCCTAATGCTTATGTCTGGTGTACGTCTTTTCCCAAGATGAATTTGTGGCGTAAGAGGAGTAGTAGCATGTTTTCGCATTTGAATGTTTCGGCATCAAAGTTTTAAGTGATTTCCTTTATAAATTCTACCGTAACTTAGGTCTTCACAAAGTTACCCTAAGAGCGTAACATTTTAAGCTACACTGCAACTGAGATCAGGAATGTAAATGTGTGTGAAAATTACGTTTTTCATTATATTTTTTAAGCGAAGGTTCTGAAATCATAGAAAAACAAGAACTTAATGCTGTAATTAAGACTCTTGTGAGGATATGTATAAACGCGAGGAGCGATAATCAACATATTAACGTTAAATTGAATTCCTATATTTCTAGAATTTGGAAAACACATAATTATACTCCAGTTCTTAAAAAAATCCACTTCGGATGTATCAAAAGACGAACTGTGAATTGAACTGAGCAAAAACAATTGCGTGAGCCGAAATTCGTTAAATTTGATCAGTTAGAGATGTTATTATTCATTATCACCCTGCTATACGCCCCGGCAATGTTCGGGGCGGATGAAACTTCACATGAAACTTTGACAGCCTTTATCTAATATTTCTTTAGTAGTACTGTTAGTTCAACCCCAACTAACGTATAATGTTTGCAAAATTGCTCTTTTACTAAACCAGCATAGGAATTTACATAAAGGTATCGGAAATATCAAAAAGGTCCTTCTGGATAAATCGATGTGTGTCCTATATCATTACTACATAATGAGACGCAGGTCTCAAAGTAAAAACTTAATATACACACAATAATCTTACTTTCCCTTCACTGGAAATTTCTAATGTAGAATATCATTATCGCCGAAGTAAATTGATTAAGGACAGCAATGAAATTAATGCATAATTTGAAATATGAAATTGATGCAGATATATCGATTGTTTAAGTAAGCGTTGGAGATTTTTTAATCATGGACATTTGATCACAAATAAAGGACCTCCATTACTGGCTTTAAAAGGCCATTCTTCAAATTTTGTTTCAAATTTATCGGTTTCATCTCAAGCTTTAATCTTGGCCTATGAATTAATACTGGGAATTAATAATTTTTTTTTAAATTTTCATCTAAAGGTAAATTACATCAATCGCAAGTCGAAAAATTTCGCAATTAAGAGATGGGATTTTCTCTCCGCAGCCAGCTGGACCATAAGAGGTACTATCGCCATAGACATTTCCTAGGAATCGATTGGTTAGCAACGCAATGGAAATAAAATATGCGGATTCGCCGAATCTCGGCTTATCCGGTGACTTTGTTGCTTTGGAGGGGATAGTCATGACGAGCTTCGGATTGGCTGCTGCACAATTACTTTGTCACTCCCTCGAGATCCTCTTGTAGTACGCGTACATTGTAAGCATTCGTTGACGCCACGCTGCAGTAGTTCGTTTGGATGTATCATACGTCTCATACCTCCTACATACGTTGTCATTGTCGACTCTGCGACGTAGTCTAACTCGACTAGCTCACATTTGCATATTTCTGCGCTTTATCAGGGGCTTTCTTATTTTGTTTCTTCATTATTCGTATCAGCTTCCCACGCGTCGCCCGAGAGTTCGCGAAAACGGGCGCTGCCGCCGCCGATGTTTGTTTCCACTTTTTTCCTTGACGACCTCGAGCTTTCACATCATTAACGGTGGAGACTAAACGGAATGTTTTATTTCCACTGACAAAGCAGCTACGGAACGCGTTATTTTTACATTCGGATTTAATCACTCGGCAGCTGAACATTACTTATGATTGTCGCGATCTTTTGCAGATGACTTTAAGAAGTAATTTCACGCAAATAAATGTTCCAAGTACTAAGATAAGCATATTTTAGTTACTAATCATCCTGTAACTCACAAAACATGTTGATTTTATTGTTATCGTTTATGGGTAAGTTGCATTTCGTTGACAGTTCTAAATAGCTTTAAAGCTAGGATAGCGTCCGAAAATAATTTTCCTAACTCCAAAATTTATTTCAAAAGAAAGATCAATTTTTGAAAAGTTTGTTAGCATATAACGCGACAATATTTCATAAATAACTTGAATATGATGCTTGAATATTTTCTAATTATCTCCACCATGAAAGGTCTCCATATGATTTCCTAATAATTCGGTAGCAGAATAGCAAAACTTGACAACGAGCTCTCCCGCACTTTCATTAACCAAAAGTTTTTATCTCCATGCATTCCCTTAGAGTTACAAATACATGGAAAATGATAAGGAAAACTGGCCAAATTCAGCTCTGGGCTCAAATATTCAGTTCGACGGGTATAGAATTCGGAAGGCGAAGAGTTTTTCATTCTGAGGATATATTTTAATCTTTAAATGTGAAATCGTTGTTTATCGTGACAATATTAGGGAGAAAGCTAACTTTATAGCATTACATAGCGTACAAAATGTGATATTATTACGGGATTTTGAGAACCTCTTTAAGTATTATCTTTATATTTGATACAAAGAAAGCAAATATGCCAACTTTTTTCCAAGAAATGATTACATATATTTTTTAATTAATTCAGAACTATAAATCTCTATGATCATCACTAAAGTTATACGTTTATACATGCGTTGAGATTAACAAAATTTTGATGCTCACTATTTTGAATTCAATAACATTGAAATTACCGAGTATTTTTAGTTAAAGTAATGAATGTATTTCTCTGACTAAATAGATTTAAATAGGCGTAAATTAAGTTTTTAGCCACAATTTCACCTAAGCATCGAGTTTTAAATAAATATCATGTCGGAACAAATTACACAATTTACCTATATATCTGCACGCGTAAAAGCCTTCTCATTTGTATACCTTATACTCATAGGTAATTAAATTGACCTCTGGGTGTCACTTAGTTCTTTTCTCATAAAAGCTCCTGATTACAGAAGTTAGAATTCGTGGCTCGGTAGTTCAGTGGTTCGAACACCTACCCGGAAAGTGGGAGACCTGGGTTCGTGTCCCAGCCAAGTCCCAATTTTTCACTTCTCATAGAACCTTGGGTCAGACGCACAACTTCGTGTTTCATTTCATTCCATCTCTTGAGAAAGGAAAATTATATTCCGATCGACATTTATTACGTTATATTTGTTACCGCTCAGTTATTTCTCTTACGGAATTCATTATTTTTCTCCAAAACCATCAATATTACTGCACTCGTTTTGTTACACTAAAGAGTGTAATTTCTATGCAATATTCTTCCAGTCGCATTTCTGTGCTTTTGATGTTTGCAGGGTTCAGATCTTAAATTTTGTCCATTTATCATCTTCACCATCAACAATCTGTTAAATTTCTCATTTCTTTCCCAACTTGCAAAAGGAAATACTAATTGTATTTGCCTCCCGCATTGTTCCGTTCCCTTCACGTTATTTATCATTCGAGGAGAACTTCGCAGAGGTCGAAACATTTTATTTCCTCTTTTGTCGCCGCTATCTTAATGTTCTCCAACTTCCCTTTCCTCCACTCTATCTGTCTCCCAAATAACGTCTTCTCCGCTGTGTTTGCGCCCGCTTATTGGGACAACGACCTAACTGGCCTTCCGGACAAGACAAACCTCACCCTAAGGGACTACGATCTTGCTAACGTCGTTACCGAGGCTTTCATTTTTTCCCTTCCTTTTTAACGCCTGGGATAGGAATAGCCTAGGTGGTTTCCTTGCCTCGGAGGTGCTTTTTTACCGTGGTGCTATCATCGCTCATAAAGAGGACGCCTTCTCACTCGGTTGCAGGCGCTCTTCTTTTAGAATTAATGACGCCTCTGCGGTCCGCCAGCGTCAGCTGCCCTGAGTAATTTATATTTTGGATGTAGTAGATTATCGAATTTTTTTACGCGCCGGCGTTTTGTGTATTCCGCCTCGAGTGGTATCTATTAAAACCGTGTGGAATTTTTTTTTAAAGATCTCTGCGTCGCGATAGCTTAAATTCCATGGTCTTAAAGAGTTCCTTAGCTAGGGCTTTTGATCCTTTGATCTTCTATCTCTTAAAATGGCTCTTTCCTTCACTCTTGACTAGCGGATTGTCCGTAGAAATGTGCTGAGAATATTTAAGAAACAAAGTAGAAGGACTAAACGTTTCTTTTGTGCAAGTTAATTACGATCTTGGACTTATTTGTTACTCTCCCATATCATGCGTTAATTCTTGATGCTCCTGAGGTGGTTATTCTCTTTTTTGAGATCACAGATTTAAGTTCCCGTTTCAGGATATGCCGAGGTGCACTTGATTAATTAAGGTATTCTACAAAGTGCTCTTTCGAACTAGAGAACTTTTATATCTTAACATGCACGTTTAATAACGTAACCATGGATGATATACCTTGAAAAATATTATTCTTGATACACATATATGCACAGATTTTCTCCACCATTAACATTAACTGACAAATATATCCATTATTTCTCCACTATTTACTCAAATTGATAATCTTTAAACAATGAAGATAGTGAGAACATTATATTAAGAATAACATGGACCCGAAGTGAATATGAATATTAATATCAATAATAATATAAATCTACATGTTTAAGTATCTATATCATAATCTTCCGCTATTCAAAATAACTCTTGGTCAGTCCATTTTGTTTGCCATCCTTCTATACATTTTCTCGTTGTAAATATTTAGCTGTGCATGAAATCAACGCGCAACAGCTATTTCCAGGTGGAGGAGTCTACCCTAGTTAGTTAACAAAATTTTCATTAATCCAGCCTAAGGGTATTATCTGATACATGCTGCGTTCTTTAGCATAAGGAGCTAATCTCAAAATTAAAAATTGACATTAAAGGAAAGAAACTAAGGGTTATTAATTGGAACATTATGTAAGGATTTATGATTTCATCAGTATTGCGCATGAGAAAACGATGACTAAACTGTATATCTTAAGTAAAATTTGTTGATAAGCTGCATTTAAAACTATTAAAGATGGATGGTATATGTTTAAATGATTAGAAAACCCCTGGAAAAGTAAAAGTTAAAATTTTCCGCGTAAATTTTATCCTTGAAATTCAAAGTAATCGGAAAGTATTCTTGTACCTCTTTTCTTTTGTTTTCGTATTCTTTTGTTTTATCACCTTTTACTTGGATGTATTATGTGCCAATAAAAATGTTCATAATTAAAAATGTTTGCGAAGAGTAACATTTTCTAACATTCGACATTTTAGTTTAGTTAGACTAGTTTGTTTCTTTTCAGATTTTAAATGTGTACGGGAGAAAAATCAGGAAATGAGTCGAAGATATCATCAAAATATAGTTAATAGAAGGAGGAAGAAATTTTTTTCCGCTCCGCTTGAATTACTTGTATGCTCAGTTTTATCTTAGTAAGAATCTGCTATAGCCTTATAACAGGTTAAATCTGCCGTGAGTAGTAATTTTTAGATAAATAACCGAGTACGTGAAAGAAATTTTAAATGGCTCTCTTCCGGAGCAAAAATCGACGGGAATGTCTTTTGAACCGAAGTACGTGCCAAAACGTCCATAAACTTCTCTCACGAATCATATTTAACCCTTTTGCCCCTCCGCTAACCTTATTCAAAAAATTCCAAACTTTCCTCCTCTCAGAACTCCGCGAGATACATCGGCACGTCCCGATTTTATTATGCCTTCCTCGGCGGAATTATTCCTCTGCAAAACTATGTCGAGTTATAATGCTTAAATACCCCGTCCGATAGCATCTTCCACAACCCGCATATAGTGTGGAATAACGTGTCTCCTAGGTGATCTGGTGTAATGCGTGGCACTACCTCACCGCACCTCTCATCGTGGCGGGGTAACGTTCTCTCTCTCCTTTGCCAAATATAAATCCGGATTTATGCGATCATTGCCGGTGCTGGGTGCACTCCAGCTACGGCACCTCCGAGGCTTATTCCCCGGCCTAGTGTCGCTGATCTTTATCTTATCCTAGCCCAACTCGGAATTGCTCGCTATCCATTCGCACTTGGTTTCTCGGTCAAAAAGGGCTGAGCGCGTTTGTGTTTCGCTTAAATCGCTTGTTTACGACTTATCTGAGTTCTGGGATCGGATGCAGGTTATTGCCATTCATCGACCTTGCTTATGTATCGTTTAAGATTCAATATCAATGCATGAAGGTGGATATGCCTGCATTAGTAAAGGGAGTCGAGGTAAATACTAGAGGATAATAGCCAGATTAGCCCAGTTAAACGCAGTAATTTATCATAACTGGGTTATGATGAAATGTATTCAAAATTTATCGTAATGCTTATGATGCAGAACAGATTATCCTTATGATTGCGGAATTGTGTTATTATTCTTACATATTTTAACCAAACTTGTAAGTTTTATATTTCGAATAGCTACTTAAGCCGCTTAAGTTGATCATGTAATCTTCTATAATGCAAAATGAGTTGGGGGAATATGAAGTCTTTTCTTTCGTCGAGATCATGCCATATTAAAGCTTTCTGATGAGTGTTATGAATTTGAAGTCTGGGGTAAATCTTTTCGAGAAACCAATTCTCTCTTTTTGTGACTGTTTTTCGAAATTTGATTTGTGGTTGTCGGTTTGGAATGAAAATACCATAATTATGCTCGTTGATAATTGCTGTATACTTATTTAGTTAGTGCCTTCACTTAATAGAATTTAAAGCAAAATATGAAATCTTTATAGTTCAGTTAATTAAGTATTCCAGAAGGTTTTTTATTAATCTTCGGGCGATATATAAATTAATGTTGAAGATAGGATAAGGTGCGTACCTCTTCAAGCATATTTTGCATGCAGAGGTTCGCACCTTACAATCCATGAATTAATTTTTCTTCAAACTTAAAACTGTTTAGCTATTAATAATTAGTCGTATATACTTATTAATTTGTAGTATGCACTTATTAGATAAGTATTGAATATAACGAAACTTTATATTACAGTTCAAGATGTGTGATTTTTGATGAATGATTCCACTAATTTTCATGTTCTTGAAATTCCATCTTTTGAAAGGGATATCATTCGAAGCGAACAGAATGACTTCGAAAAATCCCACTTTGCAATATTATAAGAGGATTTACTACCATGGTATGGTTTGACAAGTGATAAATTCTCCGTGATAAAGGGAGCTTATCTCCTTATTATGATCGCATAAAAGATGTAACGAATTATGCCGATAGTTTTAAGGTACTGGTTCCGGAGTTTTCTGATAAACATTAACGATATGAAATTATTTCGTATAGTTTAAAGTTATTACACCGACTATTGTATTAAAAACTAAAATTAACCATTTTCCTCTAAAGGCAGATGAATTGATACCGATTTCTAATTCCCAGATTGCGTGCGTGTGTGATATTATCAACTTAATATTTCTCCAAGTCCTCCCCGTATTAAATAATTATCCGTTAGAACGGAGCTCAATTACCAAATAATACTAAGGAGAATTGACCTTTTCTTTCCATAACGGGAGAGTTTTAATTATCTCTCCTGAAATCCTTAAACCAGCAATCTCTTTATCTTACTTCCTAGTATCTCGATCGAAGAGAATGCTTTTTATCTCGCTTTCCAGAAATAGGCATCTAATTTTCCTTATCTTGGTTTCTTTGTGTGCGGTCACTATCCTATTTTATCCTTCCCATTACCCCTCTCTCCTTTGGTCCGCCTTTTTACATTTCCTTCTCTCTAAGGAATTGGAGAACGGCCTTTTCGCGCACGAATCTACTCCTCTCGAGAGACTTCGTCTACAGGCGCATTCCTCTGCTTACTTGTCTTAATTTTAGTTTATTACTTTCCTTTTGACCGTAGTGCAAGAATATTGAAAATTATTTTTTTCGTGGTATCTGAAGAATGCATGGTAAATTCTAAGTGAATGCAGCTGGCTTCTGCTTAAAGGATCTCTAAGCCTGAGGAAAAGGTTTTCTTTTAGATAGGAGGCGCGTGAATCATATCAAATGAATCTAGTAGCATTCTTTACAGTTTAAGTAGATAAACATAAGGCAGATAAGCGTATTTGTTTCTTAAAAAACCTACAAATACAATCTGAATTATTTTTTTCATTATAATTATTGACGATGGAAAATAATTCCGAAGATTTCGAAAAAAATCTCATTTTATCACCAAATAAAATGTGGACTTTCATTTTTGAAGTAAACCATGTTCCTGAATATATTCAGTCTTATTTTAAACTAAACAAAATAGCCCTGGTTTCTTATACTTATCCTATTAGAGTATATTTAATTTTATAATCTCAGTGTGCATTTCTCTGCAGGTATTGCTTAATATTATTATGATTATATCTTTACTAGAATATAAAGAAATCCCGCGCTATCTTTTCTCTTAGAACATAATTTTTCCACATTGTACTCTGAAAGAGAAAATTCACTTCCCCTAAGAAACTAGAGTTTTTCTTGTTTGAAGTATATTGTAATTTGAATAAATAATGGAATAAATCTCATATTTAATGAATGGCTTTATGGTCATATTTCCGTGTTATGATACTTAAAATGTTTATAAATATTTCATAAACTTCAAGAATATATTAATGCTAGTTTCCCTGTTTGAGAATTTCGCAGACGAACGCTGATACTCAATTTTCCCACTCAAGTACATTTCAATAAACACTCAAAATAATCACTACAAACGAATATACAGATACTCAAACATTCCTAAAGATCACACCTTTGCATTCCGTATCTGTGTCCGATTTAAATATACCTCGTTTGCATCGATATCTACGCATCCAATAACGAAACTCAATGGGAAAATTCAATCTAGCTTTTTCTAATGTCTTGCCACTTGAACCTAAACAAAATCCCAAATATATGAGAGAGCGTGAGAATATAAATATTTCAGAATGTTTTAAAAATTTTCTTTAGCAATACAGTCACGAATAGTACGCGTCATTGCTAAAACGATATATTTTAACGAATACCTCAAGAAACTCAATGTATTTGTCACGTATTGAATTTAGACAAAAATACAAAACATCACTGCCTGCTTTACGTAAACCCTTTCGTTCTAAATTCCACTTCCTTTTACACCGGCAATGATGTTTCTATATCATCATGTGTTTATATTATCTATTTTGTGAGTGAAATATAAACGCTAAAAATCATTTGATATCAGGTTTAGGTATATATAGTAGATAGCAGACAAAAATTTCACCAAAATTAATTTGAATACTCGGAAAAACTTAACGATCTAATTATTTTGATCGGTATTGGATAGTTGTACGATTCATATTTAAAATATCAATTTTTATATGAATACTCCAAAATCTTAATCACGATTCCACGAATTAAATTTATTAATGTGGTAGTTCTTAAATTAAAACGACCGAGAAGTAATACGATGCATTGTTTTTCAAACATAATCACGATAATAATGTGACAGATACTCGGCAATGTTCATGTTTCTGTGTTGCCGTTCTACTCCCAAAGGATGAAAGGTGGCCGGATTATTAAACTGTTTAGATTGCGTACGACGTCTAGATCTTTGTTTATGGGGAATATACATTACTTCCAAAAACTTTTCAAATCATCAAAGACCGTAAATTAATATCACTATTCGATTATAAATGTTATTAAAAAACGTATCTAAGTAAAGAAAAAAATTCTATATATAGCAACCCCGGTAACTTTACGTCCATAACGAGACATGATGATTAAAATATTAACTCAATTCTTTTACAAAATGGTACATTTTTTATTAGACTATTTTTAGCAGAAACCAGGAAACTTTTCCTTTCACATGGTCAGTCGTTTATATGCATTGATGGAGCAAGAAGGGGGAAAAGCCCCGATCAACAAAAATGGATGTTTTAAAATAATATATAGAGGATTAGAATAAGCTAATTGTTGCCACTATGGATGCCGACTTACTTGAGGAATGCACATCAAAATGTAACCCAGATTGGTATGATTCCTTTCTTTGTTATTTTATGAAACAACGTAAAAGTGCAAATAATCATGAATTTTATTTTCTTTCTCAAACAAAGTACGAAGATCATTCAGTGTTGGAATATTCTCGTGATTTATGTTTAAGAAAACTGTATTTATAACATCAGATCAAACTGTATTCACTAAAAGATATGTTGAATAACACTATTCACTAAAAGATATGTTGAATAACAACATATCTTTTAGTGAAATTTTGTATGGCAGTATTCTCTGTTCCGTCGTTTTGGTTGCAATATAGTTTGGTACTATCAATAGGCTTACGACCAAACATAAATGAATAGCTATTTCTTCTTTTATAGAGGCGATCCCTGGTTCGATTCCAAGTGGGTGTGGATAGCCACATGAACTAAGAAGTAGTGGATCCTGTCTTGGAAAATCACGATAAGACGAAAATGTGACGATCACGTTTCCCTTAAACTAATACTGTTTCTGTTTTAACGGGCTGTCGTTCAAAATATTCTTCTATATATCCATCTTATTTGAAGAATGTAAATTTGTTTAAAATACTCTTTCCATATAGACGATATTGAAACTAATTTCCATATAAGAGAAAAAAATGCAAGATAAAGGTAAAACAAGTCCTGGTTTAACCGTCCAGTAATAGCCTCAGCCTATTGTTTCAGTTAATGATTACGTAGTTTATCATTTAATAGTTTCAAGTGTACTGTTCAGAGGCGGTGTATAGAATTTGTTTACATCGCTCTTCTTTTCAAGAAATGTCAGGGCTGTTTTATGGGAGGCAATTTGAGATGTAAGGAATGTCTAGTGGGTGCTTCCAGTTTCTGACGCTATAAGGTTAAGCACCCCCCAGTCGAGAGATGAGCTACAGAAGCAGGAAAAAGGGAATGGAATTTGAAGGGCCTGAGAATAGAGGAAAAAGAAAATTGTGAATAAAGAAGAGTAAACATTGTTTAGAAAAATCCACATATGCGGGTGAAAATAATTTAACGATTTTATAACTGATTTAGCGATATATATTTAAATCGAGATAGACACAGAAGGCTTTATTGTAATTGTAATATTTTTATGCTTTCATATTGTTGTCTTATATTCCTCAATTTAATCATAGTTTGTCAAGTATTAATTTTATTAATAGTTGACGTAAAATAAAATTTTATTGATTGTATTTTATGGAAGTTACCTTTATAGGATGTATAATTTGCCCAAATATATGATTCTTTATGACTCGTTTCAACACACAGAACTTTTTATCTTAGAATCCAATTGAATTATAGAGCTTTGGAACGCATACTGCCTGACATAGTGCAATATTTAATTAATAGGTAGCTAGTGTTGTGACTGACATAACTTAATATCGTAGGATTTCTGCAACTATTTGATGATCATAATTGCGAAGTCGGATTTGAGTCTATGCATCGGTACTTGGCTCTTCCTATGAACAAGTCTTCTATGAACTTCTTTTGCACACAAATCATATTCGAGAGAATAAACAAACTGATAATAAATAAATTCGTATCAGCACATTGGGTTTCCTCCAAAGCCTTTCACTCAGACATTTTTCCCAAAGGACGGTTCGCCAGAAAAAGGTTCACCCGAAGACATTTTTACTCAGAAATATCTCACCTGAGACTTTACATCCGATATGAGTCGATTCACTCAAAGGATAATTCATCTGAGGGATATCATTTCACACAGAAAACTTTTCTTTCACGTTATTTGATTTTTGGGTGAAAAATTCTTGGGTAAAAAGTCTCGGGCGAAATTTCTGGGCGTCCCTTTGACGCTTTTGATGAAACGCCCTAGAAGCGAAGAAGTGAATGTATATTTAAAAAATGCAAATTGTGATATTTTGTCATTTAACAAGCATTTAATACGCCAGCACTGTTTCAGTAAACGTAATACCTTCATTATCATCTTTCAAGGGCAGAGCCTTGTCATTACAACCATTAGTCTCTCTCAATTGCTGGTTTATAAAATCTTTTATATTGTGACTTCCATAGTAGTTTTTACACCATCCAGAAATTTCGTAAATCTGATATAACTATCACGTTGTAATCCAAATTATATATTTCGAACCAATCCTTGTAGTATTGTATGTATGTAGTATTTCGATGCAGGCCATTGAGAGTTTAAACAGAAAAGGGATTTTGGCACAGACTCGAGGATCGCTTCTCGTCAAAATCTTTCTCTTTAAAGCGATTCTGAACACCTGCATTCGCTACAATGGTGTCAGGGCGATACGAATTTTGAACCATAGTTTGGGGAGTGTGTTGTTCGGGTTTTGGGGTGCGGCGGTAGGATACGCTAAAACGTGGCGTTCTGTTTGCAGTCATGTCTTTCTTAGCTCTTCCACTGAAGAAGGGAGAACATCTGCTTGCGATGTCCTTTCGCAGTATTTTTATCCTTTATATTCTTTGTAAATAGCGAGTGTGATCTGTTCGCATGAACTCGACTTTATTTTGCACTCTTTTATATGTGTGGGTGTATATATATATATATATATATATATATGTATATGAAAAAATAATAAAAAGGACTGGAATGAGACTTCCTTGATTGCAGAAAAACTGTTTGAATTCTAAGGCACCCGAAATATGCTGATTTTATTTGGAAGAACTTATGGCTCAACCTTAGAGTTCAGTATGCTACACTCTTCATACTAAAACATCATGACATACAGTTTTTATTACAAAATAATATATGAATTAATGATTGAAGTAATTAAAAATAGACAAAAGAAATGGGTGGGTCAAATATTGAGAGAGGAGGGATTGTTGAAGAAAGTGATCGAGGGAAGAATGCTAGGGAAAAGACAGAGGGGAAGACAAAGACAAAAGTTATTAGACGAATTAAGGGGTGGGATAAGTTACCGGGAATTGAAGGAGAGGGAATAAAATAGGGAATTTGGGGGCACATGAACCTACCGAATGGTAGAACACTTATATATATATATATATATATATATATATATATATATATATATATATATATATATAGTGCTGTTTCACAGTTATGAACATTTTCGGTATTCACAAAAGCTTTAAAGAATTAAAGAGGATATAAGTCTTATATATTCATCTTTTTAATATATTTTCAATTGATATTTGTTAACCAATTGGATGGGCTAGGTTCGAATGCGATATTTATCACGAGATATTTATGATTTAGAATGTAATTAATAAAAAGATGCTAACTATTAAATTATTTAATGCTCAAGTAATAAAAAATTCCTTTTCCACGTTTCTTTAGCCATCTATTCAAACTGCGTAGATTTCTATTTAGATTGTGTTAATCACAGCATAATTAAGATGCCAGTTTAGGAAAGTGATTCATCCCAAGAGGTTTTAGCGCAAATTTTACATATTAAGTCAGCTCTCAGAATCTGAACTTTGATTGAATTCTGAAGAATAAATATTTTTGACTAGCTATAATGTAAAAACGGGGACTTGAAATGTTCGCTGAAGTCGCTGTGGTATAGCCCCCAAGTTGACGCAACCCGGATCACTTACGTGCATTTCTCGAACATAATAGCTAGGCGACATCTATCTTTTGAGAAACGTTTTTGTTAACTTTTTCTTAAACTATAATCGTACTAGAAGTTAAATTGAGCCATTCAGTTTGCAGAAATTAAAATTACAAAATTTGTCTGAGAGAGTTGTGTTTATCATACCTAAGATCACCTCTTCTGGAATACACACTCCAAAAATTAGTACATTATTAAGAAAGTTATAAGATTGTTAAGTCATAAACGATCGAAATTCTCTCCCCGTCCGTAAGGCTATATAGATATAGATGTACTAAAGTAAGAATGAGAAAGAAAACTTAAAATCACATTTGGAGGCTAAGATAATAGGATCGCTAAAAGTCGATTCATATTTTATAAGCCTGTAGACGTTACATATTGTTTTAATTTGCTAATGAATGATTGAATATATAAATAACTATCAGATTGGCTCTCTATGATCTAAAAAATCCATTAATTTCTTATCGAACATGATAATTCATAAGAAATAATATCCCGATTTCGCTTGCTAAATTAAATTCTATGTATTATTGAAAGTATACTAAAAATCGGTTTTGACCTAATATCTCCACATTATTTTTCATTATTTTCAATGTAACTATTTTAATGTTAATAGGAGTATTCGATCACTACGTGAATACGATCGGATTCTACTAAGTGGCATTGAGTCGCATGCAATTTATTTGTGGACCTTTGTTAATGATTGAATTGCAGTGCATGTAGGAAATAAAACCTTTCTCATACTTTATCATAATATTTTTATTCTGAATCTTTAAATACAGTGCAGTGTATTCAATATCACAGGCAGATTTTTAATTAAATGCACTGAACAATATTCGTGTTTTCTTACAAATCTGATTTTCATAACACAAAGTTTAATAAATTAAAAAAGTAAACATGAACAGTTGCGTCTTTATTTTGCCTCTTTTTACAGTCTAGACATAGTAGATGATGATTCGAGTGTCTAAAATCGAATGTATTACAATATACTCGCTGATATAATTTTGCTGAAAACCACGATAAGTCTAATTATTAGTGTAGAAATCTCTATGAATTGATTTAAGTTAAAATCTCGAAGGTTATTGGGCGTCCATTGAGATTCGTATCTGATTGAGACACGTTATCGTAGATCTATTGGACAAAGTAAATTAAGTTAAACACTTACAAAGACATTTATATGCATTTGCTAAAATATATCTGGTTTTTCAGGATTATTGGAAATTTTATTGTATATCCACGAAAAATACTTCGTGAATGCATTTTAGATGAATTTACCAAATTAAATATTCAAATTAAATCAGATGTTTTCCAGTTATAATAGGAAGTCATTAATTATTTTACTCTATATAATAATTTTTTCTAAAAATCAACGGTATAACGCAAAGAATCAGGTGTCACAAATCAATTACTTATCATGAGAAAAAATTGCTTCAACTTTTTAAGTAATGATTAATGAAGCGTAAACAAGTAAAGCGTGAGTGTCATTTAGTCTTATGAATCATTTACTGATTGATGTCGCTCGGCATCCTTTGTTGCAGTCGGGTATAGAATTCATTAATCCTCTTTATTTTTATAAATTTTAGAAATTTTCTGACTTATTCATTCCTTAAAATACAATAAGTTAGGTATATTAGTCAGAAAAAGGATGCGATTATTAAAATATGTTAAATTATAAAATTATTACGATATAAATATATATACAAAGAATCTACTGAAGAAAATATTTCTTTTCGTTTAGTTATCAAACCGAAAGCTTTTACTAGAATTTGCATTGAGAAAATTGGAACGTAAGTGCTACACCAAGGGGAAAGTAATGCAGTATTACGGGCAGACGGCACTTGTGTATCAGATACTCATTAGAGGAACTGATTTCGTATTTATACAATCCTCATAAAATGGGCCACGAGATTTAACGGATGCATATGTTCACCTTGTTCGGTAATTATCTCGGCAATGCGGTAAAATCCACGTATTTACCTGTGTAACCCGAAGGAATACCCGTTGTTTTGGACTTCGGGAAATATTCTCTTAGCTTGCCCATTTCAATTATTGGCTCCACTTGTGTTCCTCGGGCTATATGCATAATGGATGTGCGTTAGCTTCCATTCGTACTACGAGTAAAGATAATAAGATACCGACTAGCATTTCACAACGCGAACCTATGTCTGATTTAAGGAATGTAAATAATGAAACAGCGCACTCGAATGTAGCCCATTAAAATGCAGACTTGAGCAACAGCAAATTCAATTACGTAACAAGCACGCATTATAATATAGATTAAGTAATTTAATGACATTTGATAATTTCTGTGAGCGTATTTTTCCAAGATTTCCTTATGCCACCAACTTGAAAATAATCTTCCCTATTGCACATTCAAGAATAGCGATTTCTTGCAATCCTTTGTAATTAATTTAAAGCGAAATCTGGTGCAGAGAATTATAATAGCATCAAGTAACCGAAACATATTCAATTTATAATCACTCCTTGAATAAGTTGATAGAAAAATTTTGAATTGTTTATAGTTCTCATTTCCCTCTTAAGTTTATAGGATTGGCTATATCGATTCACCCTTAAATTTCCATTTAATATCATTCTTTACTCAGTTCTTCCAACATACTTTCAAATACAATACGTGGGAAATATTTGTAATACAGTCTAAGTTCGCGTTTTTCTGAGTCTCTGGATTGTTTAGTATCATATTTGATTGAATTACAGGTTTTCTCCGTCTAATACGAGAGACATGTTCTGAAAGATTGTCGTGAAAAACGTATTTTATGTTCAATTAATATCTAAAATCCGTATATGTCCTCTCATTAGATTTGTGTCGAAATTTGTTCGTGCTAAGAAAATACGTTCGGATAAACGTGATGATGCGTATTAATTTAAATTGTCTTTTGAGACCCGTCTTTTCTCTCAAATATTTCTCAGAACAATCGGCCACGACTATTTACTACGTTGTAGTAAATTCCTTATTTCAAAATCTTCTTATTTTAAAATCGACGTAATAACATTTAATTCAGCAATTGCATTGTATGAATTTTCATATGTACCTCGCTTTCTGCGTTGTGAAAAGGCACATATATGGGAAGCATACTTCCCCAATCGGTTACTGTCGCGTATCATTTGCCTTTTCAGCAGAAATTAATTTTTGAAACGACCAGCTTTAACATCAATTTCCCTGATTATACTCGCAATATCAGATTGACAAATGTAAAAGAAAGGACGTATAATTTTTCCATTCGCAACACATTCCAAGGTGCTATCTCAGAATTTATCGAGCCATCGTTTAATTCCCCTTCTTTCTAATGAATATCCTATCCTTATGTCTAGAATTATTTCGTTTAAACTTAAATATTTATTTTAAAAATTAGTAATAAGACATAGCTCGAATGCAATAATTTTTATTTCAGGCAAGAATCTGTGTTTTGCTAGATAATAGTGGTTTTAAGAGGTGAACTTATATTTTGGCTTTTCATAAAGAATTTTGTTGATATATTCGAGTTGTGTGGTAAAAGCAGACAGAATTTTGGGGTCATTATTATATTTCTATTCTAGAGTTTCAATGAAACGACCTTTGCATATGATGCCTGGTCTAACGATGTATAACTTAAATCTTCATTCCTGCCTTAGATATGCTTCGTTACCTCTTCCATTCTCCTTTCTCCTTCAGGAGCCTTCGTCTTCATCCCTCTCAGCCATTATGCTTTCCTACTGCATTCCACTTCTTCTTTCCGCTTCCGCACACAGATTCCATCATCGCTTACGTCATCAATCCAACCTGTCTAACCCAAACTCCCAAAGTTACCCTTTAAAACTTTACGGTTTCATCCCATCTCTCACTTCTTCTTTACTATTCTTCGATCCATTTGGATTCTTTGTCCAAACGTATTTATATAAAGAGTGGCTTAATTAATGTGCAGATTCATTTTAAGTAAATTCAGATTTTTGTCTTTACAAAATGCTGTATTCAGAGCATTTAATAATTCTCTGATGAGATATACTCACTCCAAGCATTAGTGATTAATACTAAATATATACTAGTTTTCCCGTGCGAAAATTTCACAGACGAACATTGATACTCAATTTCCCCACGCAAATACATTTCAACAAACGCTCAAATCGCTACTAACGGATACAAAAACACTAAAATTTACCGAAAAATACACATCTTCATATTCTGTATCCATTTCGATATACCTCTATTATAGCGATAGATATCGTTGTCGACAAATCCAGAAACGAAACTCAATGGGTTAATTCAACGTCTTTCTAATGCCTTACTACTCGAACCTAAACGAAACGAGAGATTTTTATATCATATCCAATGTCATAAAAAGCTTTAAAAACTTTCTTTCAGCAATATTACCATGGATAGTATGCGTCGTCACCAGAGAGATGTGTGCTTTTTATTTTATAACGAATTCCTTAATTCATTCGATGGATTTATCACATAACGAATTTAGACAAAAATCAACACATTACTAAAAGCTTTACGTAAACTGTCTGTATACCGGTAGTGATGTGTCACATAAAACTTCAGGTTAAAAGTACATAACCAAGAAAAAACAACAACAAAATACACCTTCTGCATCCACGTTACTTATTTATTTTCTAGATTTTTCTATTCACAAAAAATATAGAAATAACTTCTACTCGTCTGCAGTGAAATTGTATCTTATCCATTCACTGAATCAGAGTTATTCAATTAATGAAAGATATCTATCAAGCAACGGACGACGCATATGAAAATTATTCTTATTCAAGGAAATTCCTATTCAAAATGGTATCGAACTAAATAGGGATCTAAACAATGATATAATTAACACCATTCCACTGAACAGCACTTTAGTTTAAATTCAAATTTAGATTAAGTGAATATTAAGCATAAATTTATCATACCGGGTAAAAATGAGACACAGACCTTAATATTCAGCAGTGCTCATGTTTCTGAGATTGTCGTTCTGCTCCCAAAACATACAAGTTTACACCGGTTTATTAAAATATTGATATAGTTGCGTGCGACGTCGAGGTCTTTGTTCATGGAGACTATAATATTAATTGAAAAATCTGTTTCAAATAATTGATGACCGAGAATATTATGTTTATATATGTATGTCATATTCATGACACTCGGTCAATTGATGAACATGCGTAATTCACCAAAAAGGTTGGTTAGTAGATAACTCCATGCCATATACTATAATGACAGATAATATGGCAGTTACATTTAAATTAATCTTTGTCATTTTCACGGAGTATTTGGACATTCATTAGAAGTGTGCGATAATATTAGTACAGTGTCTACTGTTCTGTCATTTTGACGGGGGAATTCACTAATTTTATATAATTATTAACGTATTGTCTCATTAAAGTTTTTAAATTTGAATAAATCACTCGCGATATATCTGTGGTAAAACCTTTAGAAATATTCCCCAACATATTTTCATGTGATACTTTGACATGGATTTTTTTCCGATTCCTAAAAGTATTATATTAAAAAAAGTCCAACAGAACTTTTCTTTATGTACCCGGTCGTTTTTTAGCGTATGTTTCATCTTAAGCTTTCTATTTGGAATGGAAATTTTAAGCAATCTCTTCATTTACTGAGGAAAGTATAAAGAATAATATAAAGAATAGACCCGTAGAATTTATTATTATTCTTGCGTACCAAGGTCAGAAAGAATTCAGTCTAACTAATAAAAGGTTTTGTTTCGATAGAAATGAAATGAGAGTATCTTTCTATAGAAGAATATCCTAGTATTCTTACAGTTTTACATAAATAAATTTTACGGAAGAGATATAGCATGTACCTACATGTGCCATTATTTCTACAAATGAAATAACTAAGCTATTTTTTCTTGTGTATAAGTTAAATGAAGTTTAGCTCTGGTTCCTGCAAAAGCATGTGCAATATTGCTATTTCTTTTGACTCTGTCAAAAGAGAAAAACCATATAATAAGTGGATTCAGGAGAAAATATCCATCGAGAATGGTCTTTTCGAAGGCCCAATGTATATTTTCAGTACTTTATTCTGGAATCGATGTTTCTCATTAATATATTTGCCTTCTTTATGAGTCCAGGCCGTTCAATAAAGTTAATCTTATAATAAGTATTAAAAAAGCTCTAAAACTTTTAAAATAAATCATGAGAAAAGTATTTGGTGTGTAGTATTAGTAGTAACGTGAGAATTAAACAAAGTTATGCTTAATTCTCACGGTAAACGTACTTCTTTAGCTAATAATACCGTAATTTATTATTATGTGACATTTGCCTTAAAATCTAAGAATGAACGGAATAAAAAATTATCAACTTAACTTTCTGAAAACTGGAAGAGCTGGGTTTGGGTTCTAATACATCAATATTTCCCCTATATATTCTTGCATTTCATTAGTTAAAGATGAATTTTTTTAATATATCTAAAGGTTTCCTTGGTATTTCAGTGAGTATCCATAAGGACTAGGTTAGTTAACTTGATTTGCCTTATTAGTGTTGAGGTTGATATATATTTTTCCAGTTTATTTTTTTGTCATTATTTTGTCATATGCATGTATTTATTTGTAAATTTCAATGTGTAATTGTTTTGAACGTATATTCAACATTCGCATTTGCTATATATTCACAGCTTCTTTCCTTGAATTATTTTAACAAAATTGTCTATCACCTGGTTTTAAAATTAGTCTCGGTTGATTTGTTTTTGCCTATTGAAACGATTCGCCTCACTATATTACAACTTAAATTTTTCTCTTGAAACTAAATATCTTTAGAAGAATCTATTAAAAATAGGCTCTGTATTGATTTAGGTTGTTAAAATATACTTAATAAGGATTAAACCTTATGAAAGAGTTGTACCAAGAAATTAATCGGAACACGGCTTTCGATGGATTAGAAAGGCTGTTTTTAGCCGTCTGTCGGACAAACGTCTTCCAGGACTTACATCCTTTGTTAAATTCAGTCAATTAAAATTATAAAAAATACAACAAATATTACCATATTTACATCCATTTTTAATTATTGGGTTGGTATGATTAACATTGCTAGTGAGGATAAATTTTTAAGAGAGAGTTATGGTATTTTTCTAACAACCAAAAATATGAACAACCAGCTACTGAATATACGCCTAGGTAGATGCTTGCTTATATTTTGAATTATTCAGAAGCTTTAAAGATAAGACTTAAAAAGATAAAACTTTAAAGATATTTGGATTGGTGTATTTTAACTGCGATGATCTTATCGTAAGTAGACAGAATTTACTTTTGGCGATTTTAGCTTTAGATCCACTTTACATACCCTTGTTTAATTAACAAATACGAATTAGAGAGCCATGCTAAGGGCTCAATGAATGATTCCTAGAAGTCTATAACCCTGCTTTTCCAGTTGCTTACAGTACCTGGAAGATGCTAGTCCGACGGACTGTTAAAGGAGCGTTTTCAATCAAGTTTTCTTCTCCAGAACATCATTATAAACTTCCACGACTACAATTACAATGAACTGCGATATTCAAGAACGCATTAAAAGTATAACGTGAATCCAATGACAGCGATTGCATTAGATTTTGAATTCAGTGTCTTGAAACATTGTCACTAAAAATCCTACTTTTTAATTCCCTCTCTCTGTTTACTCATTCGATGAAATCTGTTTTAGGCTGCGCGTTCCTGACATACTACAGCAGGGAGAGTGCGATCAACGCTCAACACTCGCTGCATGAGAAGAGGACATTGCCAGGGGTGAGTTCACCACCAGAATTTTTTTTATATTCCATATATTTTTCGATACATTAAGATATTTAAATTACGTTTAATGTTTTCATTATTATGAAAAAAATATGGAGAATATTTCTTGACGAATATTGTCTTGACATTAGCTCTTCTTTCCATGGGGTAAACTTTGAAAAATTCGTCATCGTGAACATAATTCAATTTTCCTTACAAGTTTTCTCCGTTTGTTTTAATGAAATTCATAAAGCGCATAGAATCTAATTGGTTTAATCTACAAGAAGCATTCGAAATTTCAGTGTTGGGCGGTATTTTTTTCATATCTAAGTGTTAGATAATCTTCAACAAGGTCAAGTTTTATGGAAGATATTCAAAACTGCCTACAGCTCTCTCCCGGGATATGCTTCTGTAATATTTTAACGTCCGTCTAAAATCAAATCGATTTTCATATTTATCAGCGTTGCTTTTGATTGCGGCTGACTTTATCTGATGAAAAACAAACTGATCCTCTTAATCGATATCTCAAATTTCTTACCCGTAAAAAACCTCCTTCCACTATGTTATCTAATGATTAAAGTCATTGAAAGTTACAATTCTCATAGATCAACTTGAGGTAACTTTCTTTACAGAAATTACTATAAACGGAATTGATTTATCAATCAATATCCCGCCATAACTGAATCTAGAATCATCCACGTTCTTCCAGAGTCAAAATTTCACTTTTACCGGCGAAGATGTTTAGCCTCAGAATTGAAGAGAGGTGATCAATTGCGTTTAGAAGTCCACCGTCATCGACCGGCCATACTTGAGGCTTTTGCGATAACAACGCTTTCGCTCCAAATCGTTTTCGCGTGCATTAGCCCAACTTCAATTACTCTTCCAACTCGCCTCCATATTCATCCGAGCGAGAATAGAGAGCCCTCTGTGAGACTTTGGGCAAAGGTGTGCCTCGCGAAAATGGGAACGCTTTCCCGGTATTTGAGGTCCACGACCGGGGTTATAAAAGAAGGACAGGGGAGTCCCCCTTTAATTTCGGGGGTTAGGATGGAAAGTAAGCCAAAAGGAGTGTGTCGGGGTGCCTTTGCCTTGATGGAAAGCCGTGGACGCAAGCCAAGGGAGGCAGCGTTCTCTTCCGCTAAGCTACCGCCCCTCGAAGCCCAAGGGGGTTGCAGGCGGGGGGCAGAGCACCGTTCCATAAATCGCGAGGCCATTCTTTCCGGACGAGTTATTCCGGGAGGCGGGTAAGGAGAGTCGACGGCGGTTTACTTGAAACTGTGGAAAAGTTCGTCCTTTGCGATCCCGAAAACCCTTTTATTCCTCCCCCAAAGAGACCATCCTTCTTTCTCCGGAAACACAGCATCCTCCGTACCTTTCTCTATCCGTTCCGCCCACCTTCCAGTGCCATAACACTTTTGTCTGCGAGGCCCTTGACCCTATTTCCATTTGCTTGTACAGGAGAGAATTTTAATCCCTCTCCACCTATCGTCCACTTCCCTTGGCATTCCTTCGCAAATGAGTCGGCCCGATGATTTCTGGGGAGACAGCTGCTGCCAAGTGCGATTCGCTTTTTTTCTCTCCATCTTCGGGTGCGCGAAATCCAGATGTCATTGCGGTCGCGATCTCGAGCGCGCGGATCGTTAAATTCGAAGGAACGGTGGATATCCTCCAAACTTTAACGACGTTTGCGGATAAATCCCACTTTAAAAAGTTTTTCTTTATTCGTGGGAGGAGTTCGATGTGCCTCTCTCTTTCGGAAGAAATTCAGACAGATTCTCCGCCCGCACTTAATGACTCACAAAAGCCGCAGCGATCGTTAGGATGGAATTTCGGGAGGAAATATTAAAAAAGGAACGCTCTCTCTTAGTTTCGTCGCGCATGAATCATTCCCTCCGCGTCCGAGGACTTTCCTTCCATTTACGGAAGGAATCTCTAAATTACCTCTTTTTCCGTAATCTCCACTCCGAGTTTTTTTCCGCCTTCCCTTACTGCGGTCAAGCTTCTTAAATTATCCCGCTTCCTCGTCCGATATCTCACTAGCCGGTCTACTTGTTTAAGCTACGCCCTTCTCTCTTTCAGAGGTATTGCGTCGTTGCTGGATAATCCCCGCCGCGGCAAAAAGCTTCTTTTTTTATGCCTTTGTTCAATCTGCGGGGGCGGAGGGAGTAAAAAGCTCCGCGTACCTCCATATACACTCCGTCTAACTCTATTCCATCCTGACTCCCGTAAAATACGTATCTCCCATTCACCTTTCTCTTTATTCCATTTTCCTCGCACCGCAACTCCTTGCTGTCGAGAAGGATAAGCGAAATTCGATTTTTCTCTCTCTCTTTTGTTCATTTCTCATCTTTGCTTCGCTTTCTCATTATCCGAGATATTTCTTTCGAATGTGTGTTCGGAGAATTCCCGTACATATGTAGTTTGGGAGCAAGGAGATTTTTATTTCCTAATTTACTGAAATTTTTATAGCATTCAGTCGATTTGAAATGAATTAAGTTAGTAACTAAGATATTTTTCACAACTAACTGGCATTTTTCAATGAGAAATACATATTATCGCTCTTTTTACAATCACGGATTCTATAGAATTGTGAAATTTCTTTCGTTTTTCTTAAGCGGAGGACGAAATTTTGGTTGATGTAAATTAATTGAGTTGGGTGATTATAATTTATACGATATGTTTTAAAATATATTTCAATAATTTATATCCCGAACAATAAGAAAGATTAATTTTTCATCGTCATTACATATATAGTAGTGAAGAAATCATATCATTCCGATTTTACGACAAACGCTCATTGTTTAATGATAGTTGAAAATGTATGAATGGAAAATGATCTAAAGTTAAAATATAAAATTTTGCATTTCTTAGATCAATTTTACTTTGCAGTTTTACTTACATACACATACACATAGTTTTACTTACATATCTTGATCACGAATAATTTAATTGTAACTATGCGATTGATTCTATCTCACTTGGAAATACTACTTTAGAATGGAAGTATGACGAACCACTTCCTGCGATATCCCTCCATTTCTTCATCCAACGTCATCTTCTCTTCCCCTCCCAAAGCGCCATCTTCCGCTGAAGATTGAACGCCGCCGAAATGCAGAGATTATATTTCGGATCGCTTCTCCCACTCATTACGGATCGATGAATAACCGGTTTTAGGGATGAGAATTAAGAGCGGCACCGATCGTTAACAAGGAAACCATTATTGGCCGAAAACAATGTGCGAACGAGGGAGATTAGGGGAATGCGTGTGGGTTTTAGAACGGGTGATTAACACACACACGCGCGCACTCTGCGATCGCCGATCTCAGCGGTAAGATAAAAACCCAAGGTTTCTATGGATTACCTTCCTATATCCCGCCCACACTCCATGATAAAGTTCACGCTATCCTCACCCTCGACCTTTACTCCGTTGCCCTTACTCATTTCGTCTTTTACTCCTCCTGTTAACGAGAGCCAAACTTCTTTCTCCTCCGCGTTTACAACCCTCCTTTTGCTCGCTTCTGTTTCAAACTACACTTTCCCTCCAGTTCTTCTTTCCATTTCGCAGCCATCTTTGTTCTATCTCCGCCGAAAACCAGCTCTTTTCGCCCCCTAATCTCCGCCATCATCTTCCCACTCTAAAACTGCCTTCCCATTCTTACTTCCCAATCCGACCTCTCTTTAGAAACTCTCTCCTATGAGTTACTTGATTTATGTCTCAAACCCGACTCCGGTGTTCTCGCAAGAATTGAAACTTTTGGTCGGCTTTTCATAACCCTCGCTATAGATTCACCTTTTCCAGTTGCTCTCATCGTCTCCGATCTGTAGGTTGGTTAAAATACCGTGGCATTCCCATCCGTGTTTGGTACGCTCTTCGGAAACTTAAATTTGTTGGGAATACTGAGGCACTCGAAGAAGTAAATGCATCAATACCGGTAACATTAGCTTCATTATTTTCGAGAAATGGCCTCTGCTTTTCAATTTTGTAATCATTATAAGTCTCATACAATGTATTTTTCTGCTATTTTCTTTTCTGACTCACAAACAATGCTCAGAATGATACAAAATAAAATTACTTACATTCATAAAACAAAATGACTTTTGTGACAACGATTTATATCGGATTAACTCGGAAGTCTGAGGAGAGTGATTGATAAAGGTGAAAAGGTACAAAAAATATTGCGGGATTTGGCGCTAATTGAGAATAATGCTAAATATCATGCGTCCTCTACCTTATTATGTGCATCTGATAGCATTATAAAAAAGGATCCAAGTTTCTGTCCTTAAAGAGATAAAGTTTACAATTTCTTTCTCTTTTTTCAACTGTCTCTGGACTTTTTCAATTGTTTTTTGGAATTTGTCGAAAGAATGCTTTGATTGGATAATAAATTTTACTATTTTAAAGCCGTCATTTTTTAGATTCCTAGGGATATTTTCCATGGGAAAGAACGAGGGTTTTAAAGGGACAGGTAGTGCATTAGTCATCGTTGGAGTCTAAATTAAAAATCGAGAAATTTCCTATAATAATTATCATGGCCTCTTGAACATCATACCCTAGAGGACCCATATTTCATTAAAAATCATACCCTATTATTGTGTTACATCGATGCATTTTCGAATGACAATTACCAAGTAAATTCCTCGGTAAAAAACCAAAAGAGCAACTTTTCCCATTCTTTCGGTGTTCCAGGACGTAACGTGCCGAGAATATTACATTTTGCGCACATATATTGCGAGCAGATCGATATGGAAACGCCATGAATTTGCTTCCCGGCTTCTATGAAACGGTCGTAAGAAATTGTTACAGGTCCATAGAATGTTCTTATTGCGCCCTTTACATGAAATTCTGCACTTTATGTTCGACTAGAATCCGTGCTCATCTAGCGCACTACCCTTTCCATGTACCACTTCTCGGCAATACACGGACCCTCTGCAAATTCCTTCCGCTTTTTCCTCCTCTTTCTCCGGCCATTTCCTTTCTGTCCTCGGTCTTTCACTCGCACTCTCTCGAGAGTGTTAACGTCTCTAACCCCCGAGAGAGGTACCCTTTTTCACTGAAAAACACAGGAGTAGATGGAGCAGTCTCTCCATCAATCACCTCCTTCGGTCGTTGCTGCTGAGGATGGAGAGTTTTGTGGTTGCATGCACCACGCCCCCTTCTCTCTATCCCCTTTTGCTCGCTATCCATATCCTCTCCTTTAGGGAAAAAGTGGAGGGAAGATTCCGCTCCTTTTTCATACACCAACCATCTCCACCTGTACAACTTCTTAATTAGCCAGCGCCTCTCAGCCCTCATCTGATTAACTTAGGGAGGTCGTTTCCTCTTTACTTGAGTAGTATTTTAGCAACAAGAGGTCCTTATAAAGATACTTAATTACTGCATGTAAAGCCACCGCTTATGCTCTTTCTATGGAATTTAAAGGAGTGATTCACTCACTCTAAGTGTTGAAAAAATTGCATAACATGCGAAATTAATAGCATTGAAGTAAGCGGAGAGATGTCTCAATAGTAGATATCGGTGCGCTGAAAAACTGAATTTGAATAATAGATAATGATGATGACAACATATACGATAAAGAATATTCTACTGCCTTGTTGGAAAAAAAATCACAGGTAAAAAATCGAAAGGAATTGAGTATAATTGTCGAAGTCAGTTGGAATTAGATATTGTTCGTCGCTTAATATAGGCTTCGACAGGAGCAAAACAAATCGAGAGCAACATAATATTTTACTATAAGAAAAGGAAAAGGTTTAAAGGATATTTGGTATATATGAATGTACACCCATGAGAAAAAACTGACTGGATCGGGGCTCGAACTTGGGATATTTCTCCTACCGGGAAGCTGCTTTAACAGCAACTAAGCTATCCGACCAGGACATTCTTACAAAATGGCATGGAAGAATTCCTATTGACTATTTTCATGTCCGTTTCTCCTTGAGATTTACTGTAAAAGATTTGTTCTATGCTTGCACGCGTGCAAGAGAAAGAAAAGAGAAAACAATCTTGATGGATAACTGATAAATTTCGAATGTGAGGGATTCGCAAGGTATTTGAGTAAATTTAATTTAGATCTTAGGAATTAATATTTAAAATAAATATCACCTTTTTTGTATGGCTTAGAGTGAACGCAGTATAAAATTGTTTCATTTGAAAATAAGGACCTTTTTATTTCCTCAGGCACTGCGAAAATGTCACTTTTTACGTTTCTTTTACAGACATTCAAAGTTTTATGTCTTGTTTTGGCATAGCGTCTCAAAGTTACACAACCATATATTTTATCTAGGAATCTAAGTTTTTATGATATTTAAGAACAGGTACATTTTTATCTGGTGATATATAAACTTCGTCTCATAAATTCACAATCTCTCAATAAAACAGAAGAACAGAGGCTTGAGACAGTCCTAATATGTCTGACACATTTGGAACCTGAAAATAGAGATGGAGATGAAATATGATATTACGTGCGAAGCTTTTCTCGTTAAAAATATTCGTGAAATTAATCATATAACCTAATGATTGTCAAAAATTGATGGGAGATATTATGCAATAAATATTTAAGTAAGTTGAGGGAAAAGTTTGGCAGTCAAGTTTTAACAAAAATTTGTCATTATATATAACCTTAGGATAAACAGAAGTGAAAATAGCAACATGACTGCGACACGAACGCAGATCTGACACTTTTCGGGCACGAAAATAAATAAAAGCCTAGAATATCTGTTCATAAAGAACTGGAATACCTGCCCTGAAAATGGGCGACCTGGGTTCGAGTCTCAGTCATGCCGCTATTTTTCACTTGTTTTATCCATCGATTGAAAGGTCGCACACATATAAGACATCATCACTCCTATCTTATTTACGTATAAGTCTGAAAGAGACATTGCGATTAACCTTTCATAAGGCTTTTAAGGTATCGATTGAGAAAGGCTTAGAAATTGAATGAATACGTTTTTTATAAATAAGCACGGATTTAGAGAATTCAGATTGCATTTTCATTCTAAAATTATCTTACTTATACGTGAGGTAAATTTTCTGGATCTCTTTTTTTGATTAATGGAGAGTTCAATGCCCTTAAAGAGAATGAAAAGAGGCAGACTAACGGCAACGCTTCATCTTACATCCAAAGAGAAGAGGTTATCAGGAACATGAGGGTCATGACACGGAAGCAATCCTCTTCAGCTAAGGATACTTTACATTTGACCTCTCAAGAATTTTTCTTTACGAGAAGCGTTTCTCTAAGGAAGTTCACCCTGCGAGTATTTCAGGATAATGGCTAAATTAATGCCTACTCCTATCCTTTTTGCGGGAAAACGTACGATTTTCTAGACTTAGTTGCTAATTTAATCAAAAAGAATTAGTTTTAGGATCAAGATAATTATTCTGCGGCTGTTTGAAATTAGGAAATAAATCTTTCAGGAAGCACTCAAACATTAGTTCGAGTTTCGAAGAATTTCCTTGTTTTCGTTGACTTTTTATCTTCATAATTTGGGATTGTAGCTGCTTTAGAAAAGAATGTACTCATTTAAAAAAATACAAATCAACATTTTCAATTAAGCATACATGAGAGTGATTTACTTCCTTTGCCACCAAGTGAGACCTGAGACTGTGATGTTTACGCCATAATTGATTTGCACTCTTTTGATAACTAAGCGATTATATATTTTTTATAACAAGGAAGCAACTTCTGCTTTAATATCTCAGATTAGACATTTACATCAGTATTCTTATCTCTTCTGAATACATTCCTGATGGATAATAGACCACATAATAATAACTTATAATAAATATAAACAACTTTAATTGGAGCGAGATTGAGAATAAATATAATTGAGAATAAATCTCTTCCTACATCGAGCGTCAGATAACATTTGAAATAAGAAATCGGCTGAAAGGGAATTTTTTTAGAAAAATCTCTTTCTTTATTCATTACAGCGGAAATGAAGTTATCAGTTTAAAGTGTGCTTGGTAATGCTTATAATGTATCAGACTTTTTCACCACGAAATTTAGAGATTTCGCAGGCGCATTAATCTCGGATTTCGAATGCGTTTTTTTGCTGCGGATGTTAAATGAATGTTTGAAATGGATCGAGTTAAAGTCAACTGTATGGCCTCTTTTGGAGTTTAAATTGTGTCAAGCATACCTTCAGTATGACTGTTCAATCGTAAAATGTATAATTTAACATTTTTTCTCGAGCAGGTGGATTACAGCGACTGCCATTTCTCATTCAAGAACGCCGATGAAGTGACTTGAAGTGAAGATTTTATATAACAAAACCATACTGGGAATTAAAAGATCACCTAGCGTTGAAAGGGAGATTTTTCTGCGTTTTATTTATTTATTAATTGCTCAACCTGGGCAGAGCTCAGACGCAAGATAAATGTATACCCTGCATAAATATATATATCTATATAATAATATTCGCCAAAATATCAACATGGCTACATAAGTACAACATACATAATTTATCATTAATAGGCACAGATAAATAAGAATCATCTTGGCAAGGGAAATGCATTCCATTAGCATCTAAAACAGTATATAAAAACTTAGGAAGTTTTCTTGTGTATGTGTGGCTAATACTTCTTTAAAATCGTTGTTATAGAAGATGCAATAAAGTTTCTATCAGAGAATACACTAAACTTTTCTAAATAAATCTGAACAACCAGCTCTTTGAAGGCTAAAACTACTTCAAACAGAACACAACCTTTAACTTAGCGCAAAGAATTCCAAATTATCTCCAGCACAAATTAATAAGAGAGAGATTATGATTAATAATAATTAAAATTGCTCAAAAATATTGTACTTCTTATTTTTATATTGCTTATGATTCTGGTATTCTCTGAAAAATAATTAATGAATTCTCAATAATTACATGTTGCTTTGGACAGTTATTCTTTCAAAACCATATGCCAAGGATCGAAATTTCTTCCACTCAGTCCACAATTTAGGATATTTTTTCAGATATGCTGTCCATAATTTTTCATAATAAAATCAGACTCACAGCGCCTAGATAATAATCGTCTTGAATAAAACTACATCCTTACGTGTCTGTTAAGGAATATCTCTATAAAAACTCAATCATTCAACGCCTTTCGATGATAATAAAGCTTAATAATAATTTATCCTGGCACTAAGGTGAGTTATCAGTGCGTGATTTATAGCCGAAAGCGTCCTTAATAACGCAATACCTCCGTAAGATCTCAATGTCGGTAGGCATACCTTTCCTTAGCAAGATCGAAATCGGGAAATAAACGCTGGTTCGGAATGAAATGGTGGCATGGAATGATGGAGGAAAAGATTAATGGAGGGAAGATGGAGGCTATGAACATCCATACTCCCCATCCGGTATAAGATATCTGCGTTTCAAGAATATTGCTTTTCCCAAGTTTGAATGCAAACGGCCCGAGAGAGTGTATATATGGAGGGACCGAAGGTCGGTTCCCCTGAAATTCGTTTTCCCGGCTCTTTCGAAAGAGAGATGGAAATATTAAAACATGGCTCTTCGATGCGCGAGAATAAGTGTGTTTCGCAATTTCTTTTATCACAACATTTGGATTGAAAATAAGAGGTCGTATACACCGCATGAGGAAAGAACTCGCAATATTCAACAGACGGCGGAAAAAAAATAAGAAAAGGTCAACGCTATCGATAATTTTCGAAGCGAAAAATTTTAGTAGCATCTGCAGTTGAATGTTAAATATGATGACATCGATGGAAAAATACTTGAATATACGTATAAAGAACGCATTGTATTGTTTCTTAAGGCTTTCAATAAAAGTTGATCATAAATGTAAGCCATATTTTATCCATAAGAACCCAACTTAATCAATTATTTTTAGAGCTGCACCCAAGAATTATAGATGTATAAATGTATAGTCCATGGGCGTGTAAAATTTAATATCTATAAGTAGGGAAATATAGAGATAGTTATAAAGAGAGAATTTAAAGAAAATAATGAAAGAAATCACATTCTTATTGATTATATACATAAATACTTTTAGTGTTCCCTCCGTTTTTAGTTAATAAGGAATTCAATTTATTCCTTATCAGAGAAGAATTATAATTATTATAAGAAGTAAATGCTTATCTTTAAAATGTTGATACAATTACTTTATTACCTCTCAATATAATGAGAATTAAAAATAAGTTCTTTTACTTTACATAAATTAAGCATTCAAATTTAGTATATTTATCCATTTCATAGATTCATATAAAGTAATGTCACCATTTAAAGAAAATACGAAACAATAAGTTACAAAAAATTTACAGAAAACATGGATAAAATAAAAACAAATTAATGAAAACCAAATCAGATAAATATATAAAAACATGGTAAAAAATTATTAATATGAATCTTGATGCAAACATTCTCTTAAGAAAGAGACATGTGACAATCTTAAGGTTCTATGGAGGGATTTAAGAAAATTTAAAAGTTTATATTGAAGGGAAATGGTACAATTTAAATGTAGTAAATGAAGAAGTGGAGTCAACCTGTTTGTCCTAGATGCCACATGATATTCCAATAGCTACATTATTTCGGAAAAATCAATATGCGAGTTTATTGTGTTGTAGAGAAACTCAAGATAAGATTTTTCTAAAATTTCTTTTAGGGATCTTAAGGATAGGTACATGAGATGGATACATGGGCTGTGGAAGAATTCAGTAGGCGGGGTATACAAGATTTTTAGCAAAAATAGTAAAGATTAAGCTCGGGGAGGCGGTATTAGAATTGGCTTATATGGAACAGTTGCTTATTCATATTTCCTTAAAGGTTAGGGTCCACGACGAAGATATTCTATTCACCAATGATCAAAATGAGCGACGTCCTAAGTAGATAGTGAAACGTTATTTCGGACGCATTTAAGCGATAAGCACGAGTAGGCTGAGAATTTGACGGGAGACTTCTCAGGATATGGTTCGGGTGTTCTCCACCACACGGGATTCGGCGTCCGCATTGTCTCCGCTAACCGGATATACTGCCTCTTGTAAAACTGGCCATTTGGCAGTGGGGCCAAAGCGACATTTTAAACGCTCTTCCACCCATTTGCTTCCATATGCATTTCGTCTCTCTTCACCGAAATCAACGAACGAATGAAATCGCCTTCGAAATTTGCATTTTTTTCGACGTTTTACGAAACCATTACCACTTCTTACAAGATGGAACAGAGTAATATTCTCAGTATTCATTTGAAGGGATGATTACAGTATGCTATACTCATTATAATAGTCATATGTTTACATAGCAAAAATTTAAGATCTAAGAGCAGCGGTCAGTTCAAAATGGTCAACGCTGTGGCAGCGGAAGTGCAAAAAATATTTTTAACCTATTTAATTTCCAGAATGCTAATAATGTAATCGAATAATAAAAGTTTCCATTTTTCAAAAAAGTATGGCTTTTAACGATTCATGCAAGAAAGTACTCATGAAGTAGCTTTCATTTATTTGTTCTGATAGCAGTGATTAAAGAGAATGTCTTTACTGCGCTAGGAAAAGTACTCGCGCTAATGGACATCATCATGAGTTCAATTAACGAATCACAGGCTGCTAAATCACCGATTGATGGTTATTCTGTGTAATGCACTTAAGTTCCCTAAATGAGCGTAAGTAGCTCTTAATGACTTGCTCTTTTCATAATCGTTAATTAATGTATCGTTGTCATGTTTGTTATTTCCAACGAAATTATATTTTACTACCCAACATGGATTGATAATAATAATAGACAAAGGAAAATTGATTACCGAAAACCGTACGAAAACCATTTTGACAGCATGGTTCAGTCTGCAAATTGCACCTGATTGGAGTCGACAGAGAATTGGAGTACGGTGAGATAATGTTTTCATGATTGAGAAATCATACATCAAGTATTTAAATCGTCAAATCAATCGCTCAAGCAATTCAATATTTCAAGTTAACTTTATTACCTTGATGAATTGGCCAGATATTCCTTGCGTAGGCGATCATTTAGGCAAACGCATCAAAATAAAATATATCCCTGGCTTTTGTATTCTTGCAGAATCTCTTATGAACTTGTGCCATATAATTCTGCTGACTCATGCCCTTAATGCTCATCATTACGATTTGAAGTAATTGAAGTCTGTAATCTCTAAGTGGTTCAAAACCAATAATTTAATGCTATTGAACGTTTATCGCTTGTATCCAGCCTCTGCTTTAGATGTACCAAAAGGGTTTAAAGCGTGCTTCTATGATTTACTTTATTCCCAATGTCTCTAATTCGTTTATCTTAAACATTTCCAGTTTCAGTATGGAAATACTAATTCCATCGATCACGATGGATTACATATAATTTTTGAGTATCCTCTGAGGTAACTTCAAATTTAATCTGTTTTTATTCTTTCTATAAGTGTGGGAAATGAGTTGTTTATTATCGTCTAATATTTTGGTTTCTATGAAAATCTCCTAGGTTTGATACCATTGCACTAGTAATATGAAATCATCAATAAAAAAATGATGATTACGTTAAAAACATACTTCCGCACACATTTTGGGCATCGAGGTACAATTACCGCTACTTTCTTGCGGCATAAATGGACATTTTTCGACATCTAATTTTTGCAGAAAGCATAAATACTACATCCATCCAAATGCATGCATCCTTTTGTATTCCTTTTAAAGAATGGCTCTTTAAAGGAGGCTCTTAAACGGTCGAAGCGGACTCTTCTCCCCTATGACGTATATTTCTCCCCTCTCTCCATTTAAGATGGCCGCAGCGGCAATTGGATATGAAGAGGAGGACATTTCTCCCCATTCGCCTTATGCTCGGAGCCGTTTTACTCCGGAGAAATTTATGGCTCCGTTGATTGCTTTTTGCTCGAAATGATAAACGGGAAGGACCATGCGGATTCAAATCTCCCCAATTTTTACGTCTTGAGCTTTTTCCCTTAGGGAATCGAGAGTGCGACTCAAATAAAACTATATGTATTTGTTCCTCCCAGATGCTCGGGAAATTTAATATCAATTTACGACTTTGACACGACAAATAGCTTTACTTGTCTCGTTGTCGTTCTTAATGTCTCTCATATTTATGGAGCCGCTTAATAAATTTCGCTTTTTTATGTTCGTAATTGAATTGGTATCTTGTGAACATATTATCCTCAATGTCATTGGTGGCCGATGCCAAAAATAACTTTTACTCCCTTTTAATGGAGTCTTTCGGGAGAATGTTTTTCACCGAGTTTCCCTCGAAACCTATCTTGCTTCCCATCCTATCAATCGAATCAGCAAAGATGGATTGCGACGCTGTTTATTCTCTTTTAAAATTGGATTCTTTTAAAAGGATTTGAAACCACAATCAGTTGCAACTAGGCTTGGGACGATTTAGTCTGACGGGTACTCAAAGACTGACTCCCTTGTTTTTCATACTATTTAAAAATTTTTCATCGAAATGAATCAGCAGTTGTACTCGTAGTTCCGACAATTGTTGTAAGTTTTTCATTTCTTCTTTTTATTCCTATCAATTCTTAATCGTCAATGTTTGATACATATATTACAATTTAGGATATTTTAAGTCGATGTTTAAGGCAAATCGTGCCTGAATTATTTCCAAGAGAATTCCCCACGTGGCAGTACCAAAACGAGCCAAATTTATTTTCCTTCTTATTCGTGAATGGTTCGTTCGATTTTCAATCTAAAAGTGGATTTCTACTATAACTAATAGTAAAATTTGAGCTGTGCTGAGAAAGGAATTTATTTGTTTGAATTTTTGATTTCTCTTGAATTTTTCCTAAATTAATTAATAATCAATAATTTCATAAATTAATGTATCGTTTGATCAGGAGAGTGTTTTAAATAAGCAATAGAAAACAATTCTACGTTGCAAAGCTGCCTCTGCAAGTGCATTTGACGGGATTGCGCGATAAACCCCTCTCCTACGAATTGGTATATCCCAAGAGGATAGTATGAACGTCAAATACGTCAAAATAAATCAGGGTCGTCTGTTTTCTGAGAGAATATGATTATCAGGTTTTCGGCCAGCTAACTTAGTCTTTGAAGCCATAGATTATATCTTTGAAGAATTTTGAGCTCGAGGTATTCTATCTAAGGCTCCAAAATTCTCCGTCTGTCATCGAAGAGAAAGCAATGTGGAGGAATAATTACGAAATTAATAACTTCAAATAAAGATATTAATATACAAATGTAAATAAGTTTAGAGCGGCCATACAATATAGAGTTATGAGCTTTTATCGAGCATTAATGAAACTTTTAATTATTTTGACATTTAGGCATCGCAAAAAGAGATTTATCTTAATTTGCATTCCTTCTTTCAAGATTGTGTTTCATTGTTTTCTGCATCTTGTTTCCATGTTAACAGCCGGAGTTGTGGATTACTTTACAGCCACAAATTATTCATAAAGTCACAAAGTCAGTGAAAAAGTTTAATCGCAATATAAAATATTATTTTGATCATTCGGTGTATGGCATTTCGTAAAACCACATTTAAAATTTCGAGAAATTAAACATTTAAGTTTCGACAGAATTTTCCTGATATCGGTAGAGATATACATGTTTGACAAAACAATATTTCATGGATCTTACAACGTCTTACTTACTATAATAATTTAATTTATTCAATAATAATTTAATAATTCATTGATTAAATCATAATTCTGCTTTGCCATAAAATAATAGCTATAAGGACGTCTCATTCCCTCCAACGTATGGTACCCCCGAATTGTACGTATGAGCAAGGGAATTTCCCCGTCAAAAATGACAGGAATAGATTAAACTTGTAAGATATGCATAAATTCCTTCATTTATCTGGTCATTCTTGATTTGCAAGAATAAAAATACTCTCAAATTTAAAATAACCATCATGATAGATACTGAGGCTATAAATGTGAACGGAAAGCCTAAATGTAACTTTTAAAGTTTTATAAAAAATCATATCAACCGATTTTTATGATTAAAATTAACGTATGGGTATTACCAAATCACCAAAAACATTTAAGTTACTTAAAAAACTTATGTATCAGATAACCAGCCTGAACCATTTCAATCAAAAATAATCCTGCTCTTCAGTACACATTTATAATATATTTAGAAGTATCTACAGTATAGAATATAGGTTAGACTCTTTGTAAATAAAAGAGCTTAATTTCGATTTTCAGCTTTATAATGTTTTCCTTGCCGTGAAAAGTTTGACTTCTTTTCCCATACATTTCATATATGCCTTCTTTTCCTTATATTCTTATGAGAGTCGAGTTCAACAATCGCCATTGTCGCCAAAGGGTTGTTTATATCAGCAAAATTCTTATGGGAGCATTTTCGAGCCGTCCAGACTCAAACTAAGGATACTATTGGTAGGAAAATCGATGTGTGTTAGGTCATTGATCCTCTAACGAATCTTTAAATTTCATATTTCTATCTCCTCGGGAATTCAAATTAATTTGCAAAGAGTTCTCCCATGTATTTATTATGGGAGTTACTTTAAATAAATAAATATATATATATACATATATATACATATATATCGACGATAATTAAATAAGATGATGAGAGACATTTGTGCGTTCAAACTTCCAGCGAAGAATTTCAATTTCTGTAATAAAAAGATATTCCCCTCTTAATAAGTAGCACATTTTAGGGTGTCTGAGGAAAACATCCACGCACAATTAACCAAGGCTTCCGAAAGAAGACCCCAGCTGCGCAGGACGGTTAACATGAGATTGCGCAGGTATCGCATGACATCTAACTCCGCTTTACCCTCACATCCAGAAAGTCCGCATTTTTAGGCGGCGCTCTGCGGCGTTGCAGTTTACAATTTTCTTTAATTAATGCTATTCCAGGAACAATACATCTAATTTTAGACGTAAAAATTGCTAAGTGTTTCAAAATATTAGCTCCACAAACCGACTACACCAAAAAATATTATCTCTTTATAACAATCTTGTGTGTCAAAAAAATAGTAAAAAAGAAATTTTTGTTTTCTTTACGGTGCGAATATTTTATTATTATTCAGTTTACTGATCCGTTTACAGAACGAAAATCGAATTAACCTTTATGGAATGAGAAGGAAAACAAATTTGACCGCAGCGGTTCTGCTGTCTCTTGAAATTAAATCGTAATTTTCTGGAATGATTCGCCTTAATGCTAGAGTTGGATAACGAGTAATTTATAAAACCTGGTAATAACTGCTGATTACGTGTTAATTCTACCAAAGTATTTCGTCACTTCAGTATTATGCACGATTTATTGCAGTCAGAATGGAGTGAAGATGGTTTTTTTTTGTCAAAGCTATAACGTGTATCTTTTCATAACATAAGTAAGTATTCCTATACCCAGTTTCATCCAAACGTATGTATATAACTGGATGTAAATGTAAAAAATTCGAATTATGATGGGTGATTTCAGTTGGAATATATTGGTCAATACTACTAAATGCTAGGACGATTTATATCTTTCCTTCTTTCATAATTACGCAAATAGCCGCGAATAACAAAGTGAGAGATGCAATCGGTTATCTGAAAGAAATTATCTTCTTCGCTCAATACACGGAGGATTTGAGGATGAAATTTATTTCTCAATAAGTGTTTACGAATAAGGCAAATACACCGTAGCCTTGGACGTGCTTGAAAAACCATTGAGCAAGTGGACTTCCCTCAGCAAAGGAATTTTTTGATTTTCAGAGGACATTTTCTGTATCGAATTTTGTGGGTAAATCCGGGCGAGGTTTAATTAAAAATGAAGAGTCAAAGGAATTGTGAGAGAGGGAAATAGAGACATGAAAATCGTCGAATAATGGCCTCCTCTTGACGAATGCTCCCTTGTGGTGCACTTCACCAACTTGAAAAGAATGATTAAAAGCAATTTTTCTTTGTGGCGCTGTAGAAAATGTTACGTGCACAAAATTAATCTACAATTTCACGTGTAAGGATTTTGTTACGATGGCGAAAAAGTTTAGCTAGAAAAATATGACACTTTTACTAATGTTTTGTCTCTTTAAAATCTTCAAAGCAGTCAGAAATTTAAGGAGGCCTTATTGATTTTGACAAATGACAATGCCCTATCTACTTAGATTCGATATATCTTGTATTCACAATAGTTTTCCATTCTCTCATATACTTTTTTCTTCGAACATCTCGTATTTTTTTCATATTTAAAGCTACGGTCGCCTCTTCTCTTCCACACCTACGCTCATCCAACTTTCTCTTTCGTTAGAAAGATTCATTTTGAGAACACCACCATTATTCATTCCGTCGTTATGTATTTATATGCGTGTATTTCGTTTTGCTTGCATAATCTCATTTAAGTATGTGAGGACAAAAACAGTAGTAATTGTTAAAATAGCATTGACAGCCGAGGTCGTTCCGCTCCTGGGCTCTCGTCGTGACTGCTTTCGCTAAAGCCGAACGCCTGCCACTTGGTTATCTAGGAATTTTGCATTCACGAAAAAATGTAATAATTTCAAGGGTTTTTGTTCCCTTTCATATCCCGCATTGCCCTATCAAGCTCACTATTCAATATACTCGGTCCAACATCATTTTCCTCTACTTCTTGAACACGTCCTATCGTTATGTAGGTAGGCTTCATGTCTTTAGCATATAATTCTTCAACATATTCTTTCCATCGTCCCTTTATACTATATGGCTCCCTTAAGATGCTTCCCCTGCAAGTGCCCATTTGCTGGTAATTTTATTTCCCGTCAATTGTTTCACTTTTCTATATAATAGGCCGACCCTCCCACTTTCAGCCATCTTTTCTATTTAATTGCACTGTCCCTTCCACCACAATTCTCTTGCTCTGTTTGTTTCCCTTCTTAGTTCGTTTTTCTTTGCCCTGTATATTATAAGCCCGTGTGCATTGTTGACCCTTTTCTATTGCCTTCTTTCCCCCATTTTATTATCATTTCTAACGTCACCCATGATTTCCCAATTTTGTTTTTCTTAACCCTCCCAATGGTTCTTTGGGCACTATCCTAGATGCTGGATTTGATCTTTTCCCATCCCTCGTTTACGCTGAGTTCCCTTTCTTTACCATCTAGAGCCCTGTTAACTGACTCTTGAACGTCTTTAGCTTTCCTATCCCTGAGGGCTTCTACGTTCCATTTGGGTGCTGTTTGCCCGATAGATCTTTTTAATCTAAGCTCGGTTTTCATCATTACTAAGTTATGATCCGAGTCTACATTAGCACCAGGTTAACTTCGCGAGTTTTAAAACTATTTCTTAACCTCTTTCTTGCCAAAATGTAATCAATTTGGTACCTATCCATGTCCCCTGGCCCCTTTCCATGTATACCTTTTATGGCGTTGAAAGAGACAAAGGTTATTTCTCCTGCAAAAATCTATCAGTTTTTGTCCTCTGTCGTTTCTGTTCCCTATCCCGAACCCTCCCACTTCGTGGTTCGTTGTTCATCTCAAAACACGAGAGCGTAACGGAGGACGGTGCTCCGCCGCGCGGATTTGGCCCTTGTAGCGTTGTCGAAAAGTCGACTTATATATTGTTGGGGCAAATTGGGGCGAGATTTTATTTCAGATTCCCATTAAGAAAGGTTCATAGCTTATCGTGGTGTAAGTAATCCCGTGCCATACGGTGTCTCAATCTACTATTTTCCTTGCTTTATGTAAAAATTTGTTCCAAAATAAGTGTCGGCCATTTTGTAATGTAAAGTATATAAATATTCAACAAAGCTCATTAAAACTAAGTTTTATGAAGGACAAAAAACATGTTTATAATATAGCATCATATTTTTTCCGATGATTTTCCTAGTTTGGGCTCACAATCGACTGGAAGTTGAAGAATTTAGCGAAAAATCGGAAACGGGAAATTTTCGCAAAAATTGGTCAACTTTGACTTCCTGTATAATTTTAAAGCAAAGGATCCAACGTAAATGACCTCTATAGTTGTGTGCAAGATTTATTCATAATCAATCATGCGAAGTCTACAAATTTAAGTATATGGATGCCCAACTATTAAAATTGTGTGTTTGCCAGTCTTGTACATTTTCTATTACTTCTTTACTCATATTTTTGATGAAAACTATTATAAACCACTTCATGTCACTCGCGTGGGAAATCAACTGAAAAAATATCTCTGTAATGATCGTATTACATTACAAATGAAATGGGCACAGTGGTGGGAACATTGATATTATGAAGATCTCATATGCCCGAAATGAAGGCAAAAGAAGTTAATGAAAAGGGAGAATACAGTTATGAAACAAAGGATTAAGAGATGGAAATATGGTGGAGAAGAGGAAATGGAACCATTCCAGGCACGTCCGCTCATCATGCATTCCTCTTCTCTCATTTCATTCTTCCCCATTTTCATCTTTTCTTCTTTTTTATCACTCCTGCTGCAGTTTTCTCCCCGTACTTCCAATACCTAACTATCTATACTCCTCAAGTCTACTTTTATTCCTTGTTATTTTCAAAGAGTTTATTTCAGGAATGGAACGATCGCTCTCTGTTCTTTTTGAGATGAGCGAATTAGAATTTAACTAATCCTCTATATATTATTTTAAACAACCATTTTCGTTGACCGGGGTTTTTCTCCCTTCTTACTTCACCAATACATATAAAGGTATGACTATTTGAAAGGAAAAGTTTCCCGATTCCTGCTAAAAATAGTCATACTTATGAAAAATGTACCTGCATAAATTGTATCTTATGTATGAAAATTTTTCAAACATTAATGGGACTTATATTCCGACTCTCTCTAATATATTAGGGACTCATTTAGGTTCAAGCAGTAAGGCATTGAAATACGCAAGGCTTTGAATTTGCCCGTAGATTTTCGTTACTGTATGTGTAGATAACGATATCTATCGCTGCAAGCGAGGTATATCGAAACGGACACTGACATGAATATGTGCATTTTTAGGTATGTATTAGTGTTAGTGTATTCGTTAGTAGCGATTAGAGTGTTTGTTGAAATGTATTTGGGTGTGAAAATTGATTATCAGCGCTCAAATGCGAAATTTTCGCACCGGGAAACTAGTTGTAAGTAATAAAAAGATATTGGAGATGAAGATGTAAACTCGTTGACATGTTGAATCTGCTGTGGAAGTTACTTAGTGTTTACCTATTCAAGAGGGTTGCTGTGAAGTTCCACAATGTCACTATCGATCATATTAATGTTATAGAAAAATATTGATTATAGCAATCCATATATTAATGTATTCCTTCAGGTTTACACCAGGAATATTGAAGATACTTTCATAGCATCTATATTTAGTAAAAATCAATGCTTAATTATCGATAACAAATTGCCTATTATAGCCTCTACTATACTTGTCATGTTCCTGCTTGGTTGGACTGTTACTTATGATAAAAGAATAAAGCTGTCCCATGAAAGAGTATTCTGAGCATCCGACCAGTAATTGCGATGCTCAGCTTTGCTTCCGTTGGATAGTTTTTACGATTATATCTGTTGGAATTTATATGTATTCAAAGTTTATTTTCAGAATTTTTTCTTTGTCGTTGCCTTTTCCATATGGAAATCATATTTTTATCCCTATTCAATCTTCCATAACACTTCTCTTGCCAGTGCGTGCCTTATCCTTTAGATTTCCTCTCCTTCTTTCTTCTCTCTGTCATACGAATCTTCTTCAGTCCAAATGTCGTTTTCCCGTTTCTCACGCCACCCTCTCCCCTTTTAATTAAGCTCGCAAAAAGCACGTGGTTTATTCATGACATCTTCATAATAATGGAATTTATCTAACGGTGGGAAGAATGAAATCCCGCGAGGATATTGGAATAAGATTGATTTATTCATTCACTACCGAATGTGAATTAATCAAACAAAATGAGTGAATGGGAATTGTATTCTTATTATGGTAGACGAAGGAAAGGTAACGACGTATACTTGTGATGTGAGAAAAGTATGAACTGATTTGCTTCAATAATGTTAATCTGTTTAATTAATGATTGGCATTCTACGAAGAAAAGGATGTGTGTGAGGCCGGTTATGTTAAACTTTAGGAAAAGATGGCAGGTTTATGGTTTTCTATAATATTATTGTAATTGCAGACGTAAGGTTTGGCTGCTATTTTCTGCAATCAATAAAAAATTAGGTAATATTTTCAAGTACTTTTCTTAATAGAATACTTTGTTTTAACTGAACCTTGGTAACGGATATTCTAATAATATTGTTACAGTAACAGATAAGTAACAGATTTTGAAAATAATTCAGTGAAATTCTTTTGAAATCCTAGGATAGTAAGACAAATGTCTTCTATTTTTTTCTTTCTCAGAAATTTAAATATATTATTAATTGAGCCCAATATTGCTTAGATCATCAGTACTATCCCATGTTATATCACAACATTTATCATAAGAAAATAAGTTTGTAAACTCCACAAAATAATATTTCCGCAAATATTTAAAATTTACTCTGTAACGAAACAAGGTTTGAAGTGGATGTCCCATTCACAACATTTTCTAGCTATTTCCATTGAATGAAAATTCCATTGAGTAAAATTTTTATAAATTTTCTGTTTATTTTTTCTCATGCCATTATTTTATAAATTTAAAGTATCTCCAGAGGAATATTTTGCGATATTATTTAGGTGTGTAAAATCGATATTGGTTGCTACCACTACATTATCATCTTTATCTAGTTGAGGTTAAAATAATCTAGGAAATCTTTCAATTCGTCTTTTCAAGCCATACTATGCTTTCTCCTCTTTCCTCCTCAATTCCTAACTTATACTTTTCCTTGCTTATACCCGATTCAACCTTGTTCTGCATTGAATCTCTACGTGTAACACTTAACTGTAAATAAACATGGTCCATTTTGCACCACACTTCTCCTTTCCCATACCCGCTTCATTATATCAGGAAAGATTCTCCTTTTAATTTGCAATTATACGCTACTCATATGTACAAGAGCAATGACTAGTTTTTATTTTCATTTTCCCATTCGCTTGTTTTACCGATTTTAATTGATGCCAAACCATCTCCTTTGCCCATTTCTTACTATCATATTTCCTCCCCTCCTCCATCTAATATCCCGCGACCTTAACACCTTGACGAATAACTTTCTCCTCTGATGATAAAATATAACGATGCCGTTTTAGCTGTTTTAGTTTCGTGAAATGTACCGATTTTTCTTACTTAATTTATCACTTAACTGGAACTTCCGCCGTACCTTGCGTCACCGACATTAGGTGATTGTCTAAGTGCCTCAGTCTAGATTTAAATTCCGCCATTTTCATCATTGCTTTACATAGGTCTACTCTGCCTTCATTACCTTTGAGGGACTTCATTCGTTACTCAAGTTTTCTTTTGCACCAAAATCATATCGCTTCCAATCTTTACTCAGCTATTATTAATTTATAATCAAAACTAAATATGCTCACCTTATCATTAGGAATAGGCTTGAAAGAGTGACCTTTTTCTCGAAGACGAACACTTTATTTTAGGAAATATCATGTAAACATTGCTTATTTTGATAAAATAAATATTTTCGTAGCATACCTTTTTCTCTCTCTTGGTATCTGATTGGCGTCGTTCTCCGTATCATTCGCAAATTACTCCGCTCTCCCTGGCGGAAGACTCACTACATTATAATATTCACATCAAACTTCCGTCCGCGTAGTTCCATCTATCACAGAATTTATATAAAAATGAATCCCCTTTCGCATCGCTTTGCTCCTCTTTTCTCGCAACCCCGAGCTTTTCTTATTCTCCCTTGCGCTGCTTCTGTAATCTTCAACCCTTCTATTACGTTTTCCAAGATTACCACATCCTTTAAAATTTTCATTTTTATTTCTCCGAGGAGAAACGGATCTAAAAAAAAGTCTGACGAGACCAAGAATCGAACCTGGGTTCTTCCTCTATCAGGGAGGCTGCTTTGACCAACTATGCTATCCGATCAGAAACATTTTTCAAGCCGTTTTGGAACTTTGTAGGCAAGGGCATATACATGGGTGCACGCCTTTATGTGCAATGTTACCTTTACCCATTCCTTGTATTTCCTGGTGGATCGTTCCCAAGGTCAGATATTAATAGTAGAATCCCGAAATGAATCATATACACGAAGATATTTCGAATAAGTAGCGCACTTAATCAATATTGCTTTAATTAAACGAAATTAATGACAGGAAGGGAAGATAAGTGCTTTAAAGATACAATGGTTCAAGAAGAGAGAATGGAAAGATTCTCCTATTCTGGAATATTAAGATGTCACTCACAAATCTGCAGAATTTATAATTTATAATTGATGTAAGATTTCATGCGTGTTCTCTTGAACCTTTCCCCCCTTGGTTAAGCCCATGCTATGTTCTAAGCGTTTTCAACACTGTCTTACTGCTGTTTTTCTTTTATTTTCTTATTCAGGAACATATCCTCTCCATCGGGAGGGTACGCTTCCTCTTTTTCGATGGCAATTCTTTGCAACTCCATTTTCTCCTTTCGCATATATTATCCTTCTCGTTAAATGCCAACTTTTCCACACCACCTACTCTCTTGCATACCGAACGCAAACGCACAGTCATTCCTTGCGATCGCCGCCAAAAACTCTCCAACTTTTTCTGATCAGTTTTAAATTCAGTGCGGAAACCCTTTTGAAAGATCTTGGATCGGTTCTATACGGAATTCCAATAATTCTTACCGAAAAGTTTATCCACTAAAGTTTTCCATCACGGACTCTGGATTCAGAAATTGATAGAGAGAATCCAATTTATAGCATAAATTAACATTCCGAGAGGTCAGGCCACTTGCATTTCTTTCACTCTTGAGCCTCATTAACTTCCGCTTAAATTATTTCTTTTATGCGGTATATTCGTTACTTTACTTCTATTCATAAACTTTATAGATAATTTGCATGAAAGTAGCCCAACAGTCACAACGAATAGGAAATCGATTCCAACTTTTGCAACGTTTCAAAAATAATAGCTAGAAGTTTAGTTGCTAATGCCCATTTAACATCGAGTTTGAAGCCCTTTGTCAATTTTGATGAATGGGATTTTAAATTTTTATCCTTAACTTTCTTTTGTTAAGTTTCTCATTTTTTAGTTGAGGAAAAGATTGTATAGTACAATATATCTTCTATAGAAGTTAAGAAAGAGGTCAAAATAAAAAAGAGATGCATAACATTTAAAGTTAATTTTAATTATATTTTAGTACATTCAAAAATAATTTGAATATAAATTTCAATGAATTTAAATATTTCGTGCCAATATAAATATAGAAGACCAGTATTAATGCACGGATGTGAGGTATCAGCATCGACAAAGAAAAATCAAGAAAATCAAGAAAATTTCAAAAGGAAATACTAGGAATTTTTTAATCAAACTAGGATGGGGCTGAGTAAATTTTAGAGAATCGAACGAACCAATAACAAGAGAAATTATTGTGCATTTTGTGAAAGTCCAAAGAAGAATATTTGGGCCTCATCACATGGATGGAATATGTAAAATCGAAAAAGAAAACTTTGGAACGACCACAGGTAAATAAATGCCCAGGAAATATAGGGAGATACTGTAACAGAAGATCTAGGAATAATGGATTAACACCAGGTAGATGTAGAGCTAGATATAGAAGGAGATGGGCAACAGCTGCTGAAATGAGCGCCAAGGAAGAAGAAGACAATTCAAAGTTCTACGAGAAGAGAAAAATTGTGACTTGGCTGGGACACGAACCCAGGTCTCCCACTTTCCGTACGGGAAATCACGCATTCCGCGGATGCGTGGCTCGGTAGTTCAGTAGTTAGAACTCCTGCCCGGAAAGTGGGAGACCTGGGTTCGAGTTCCAGCCAAGTCACAATCTTTCACTTCTCGTAGAACTTGGGTCAGGCGCACAACTTCGTGTGCAAAGTTTCATTTCATTCCATCCAGAAGATAATTCGTCTGTGCACCACATAATGGTATAGAGAGCCCAATTTAGTGGTCAAAAGTCGTTTATGAAAATTTTCGTAAGGATCCTAAAATTCACTACCATAGAAAATGATAAAAGTCTTTTAAAAATGGCCATTAATTGCTTTGGCAATTTCTTTTTGCAGATAAGTAGGGCTGAAGATTTAGGTGATATTGATAGGCTGGATTTCGCAGAAATGTATCCACATATTTTCTCGTAATGTTGAAAATACTCCTGATTTTCTTATTTTTTAACCTAAGATTGATTTATATGTACTGCTTCAGCAGTGACTCTCTCGCACTGTATTAAAGCGAACTTAATAATTGTTAATATCATTGTTTTTAGTGAGGTTAAGTACATGCTATCGTATAATTGGAACACCAAAAGAAGACTTTTCATTATTTTAACTGTCGAAGACTCAACTTTTGATCGCAAAACGGGCTATGTAGACCGTTCTGCTCCGTTACTTACTTTAGGAAATTCCCAAACTTAGCTGGGACTCGAACCCGAGACCTTAATACTGTTAGAAAAGCACGCTACTCAGGATTTGACCGTTAAATTAGCTGCTGAAGTTAGACACTTAGTATTTCTTCAATTCTAAGCGCCTAATTTTAGTTATGGCTTTCAGCGAAGTCATCCATTCGAATATTTAATCTTAAAATTCGATTAACTAATCTACATTTTCTGGTATTTTTCGTTTCTCCTAGCAGTTTTTCATCCTTATCTGGCCCGCACATGAGGAAACCGCAGGATAACTCGATCATCTGCACAGCTCTTTGCAGTCCCTCTTGTGCGATCCATTCTTTGACCTATGCGAGATAGGTGGCACCCGCCAGAGTTATGATAATCTCTTGTTATCGAAGCGCGCTCTCGCTACAAGGAGAACGAAAAGGAGGGAGAAAAGGGAAAGACAAACGAAATATACGCTGTTGAGGCGCCTCGACTCTTCAGGGATCGGAAGCAGAAGTATGTTTTTGCGGTTTGAGATTAAATATGTAATCGCTAATAAATTTAAGATGAATGATCAATCATTCGAAACCGGTCGTGTGTGTATTTTTGTTAAAATAAAACTGTGGTAAAAGTACAAATCTTTTGAAGTTCTTTTCCATATAATCGCTAATTAGGGTAACGTTGGAAAGTCGCGTAATTTTCCTCGAAAGGAACATCGGCGGAAATAAACGCGCAGGCGACTGTTTTTCTTATTTAAAATTATGTTCGTTTTGCACTTATTCTTACGTTTCTCAAGAGAAAGGGAAATTGCCCTTTTAAACTAGAAGTAATAGCAATTTCTATGGATTAATCGTAGGACAAAGTGGCTAAGAATTTCTATCTTTAGGATTAATGTTTACATAGTAAAACGTGCCATTGGCTAAACACAATCAATAAACTTCTTCTTCCTTGTGCGCTACAGCCCAGTGTGGGCCTTCTCTACGATGCTCCTCCAATACTGTCTATCCGCAGTTTTCTGCTGCTAATCCTCGACACCCATTCTTAGCAAATCCTCCGTCACATCATCTTTCCACCTTTTTCTCGGCCGTCCTCTTTTCCGTTTACCATCCGCTATGTTTTTAAATGCCCTTTTGGCCATTCTCTCCTCTGTCATCCTTTCAACATGCCCCAGCCAGCCGATCCTTTGTGCTTTAATAAATCTCACTATGTCTTCATTATTGATAAGTTGATTTATCTCGTCATTATGTAAAATTCTCCATTGTTCGTTTTCTAGGACAGGCCCATGTATCTTTCTCATAATCCTTCTTTCTAACACTCTTAAATGATGTTCGTCACGCGTCTTTAGTGTTATCGCCTCAGCTCCATAAGTTGCCACTGGCCTAATTATTGTTTTATATATCTTCATTTTTGTGCATTTTGAGATTAATTTTGATTTGAGGATAGGTTCGAAAGCATAATAGATTTGGTTTGCGCTTTGTATTCTATCCTGGACATGTTCTGTTGTTATGTTATTACTGCTGACTTGGATGCCCAGATACTTGTATTCCTTAACCTTTTCAAAGACATAGTCCCCCCACTGCCAGATCCTGCCATTGTTCATTATCTGCATCATTAGTTATTTTTAAATATTTGGTCTTCTCTTCATTTACATGTAATCCTAATTTCCTAGTTTCTTGCTCCAATCTCACAACTGTCTCTTTAAGTCCGCTTATATTCCTAGCTACAATGGCGATATCGTCTGCATATCCAATTATTTGTACCGGTCTATCCAGTAGTATTCCATTTTCATATATTTCTCTTAAGGCTCCTTCTAAGCCTAAATTGAATAGAAGGGTAGAGAGCGCATCTCCTTGCCTAACTCCTTCGTTTATATTAAAACTATCTGTGATATTATCTGCAACTTTAACGCTACTTAATGTTCTTTCTAGCGTTATTTTGACTAGATTTCTTAGTTTTAGGGGTATTCCTAGTTTTTCCATTGTTTTCAGCAGCTGTCTCCGTCTGACTCTATCAAACGCTTGTCGGAAGTCAATGAATAGGATATTTATATCAATGTTGTATTCCTTGCACTTTTCTATCACCTGTAAAAATTTGGTCTATGGTAGAGCGACCTCGCCTGAATCCACCTTGATATTCTTGCAGTACCTCTTCTGCATATATATTCATTCTTCTATGTAATATACAGGTGAATATTTTATATCCTACATTTAACAGTGTTATACCTCTATAGTTATTACAGTTGGTTATATCCCCTTTCTTCCAAATAGGGCAGATAACACCTCTGTTCCATTCCTCTGGTATGCTCTATTCTCTCCAGATTCTCACCATTAGCGCGTGTATATTCTGCAAGAGCTTTTCTCCGCCATATTTAATTAATTCTATTGTTATTTCATCCGTCCCTGGTGCTTTATTGTTCTTCATTTTCCCTATTATGTCTTTTACCTCCTGTAAAGTTGGCTCGGGCACTTCTACTTCGGCTGTAAGATATTCCCTTGTTACCTCTATTTCCCCTTCCGTTTCGGCCGTTAATGTTTCCTGGAAATACTCCTTCTATCTATGTAAGATCTGGCCCTTTTCTACTAATAACTTTCCATTTCTGTCTCTACAGCCAGTACTACGGGCTTGATATCCTTTAACAAATGCTTTAGCTCTTCTATAAAACTTTCTTGTTTGACTACTCGTTCGTTCTTGCTCTATCTTTTCAGTTTCTTTTATCAGGTATGCTCTTTTCTTCCGTTTTAATATTTTATTTGATTCCTTTCTTAGTTGGTGATAGATCTGTTGATTCTGCCTAGTTTCGCTCTGCAACATCTTTCTCCTCGCTTCATTTTTTCTCTCCAATATCTCTCTACATTCCCCATCAAACCATCCCTCATTTCTTGTTCTTTTCTTCTTTCCAATAATTTCATCTGTAGAACTTATTATATCCCCTTGTATGCCCTTCCAACATGTCTCGATATCCGCGCTTGTATTAACATTGTTTAATCTAATTCCTATTACTTCTTGGTACTGTTGGCGTATGAGTTTATTTTCTATGATCTTTTCTGTATTCCATATATTTCTCTTGTGGCCTTTTTCTTCTGCAATTCTTGATATTCTATGTCTTATCGTTGATTTATCAAGAAAATGATCAGAGTCGACATTTGCACCTCTAAAAGTTCTTACATCCATTATCGTCGATGCTCTTCTCCTCTTTACTAGGATATGATCTATTTGATTTACTACTCGATTTCCCGGGGATTTCCATGTTCCTAAATGTATCTTTTTATGAGGGAAACATGTGCTTTTTATTATCATATTTAAGGTGCCAGCAAAATTACATAGTCTCTTCCCATTTTCATTCGTGGTTTCATGGAGAGAAAATTTTCCTGCTACGTTTCTTGTAAACTGTTCTTTACCAATCTTTGCATTTAGGTCTCCTAGCAATATTATTAAGTCATGTGTAGATGCTGTTCTAACAGCTTTCTCTAGGTCATTGTAGAACGTGTCCTTTTCTCCTTCTTCTTTATCTTCTGTCGGTGCATGTGCACTAAATAGGGAAAGGTTGCAGAATTTTCCACTTACTCTGAGTTTACAAATACGTTCGTTTAATGGTTCAAAAGATTTAATAAACTTTTTCATCCGTTTTCTAACTATGAATCCTGTTCCTAATTGTCCGGTTCTGTTCTCAGCACAGCTGTAGAATAGTGAAAAGTTTTCCTTATGAATTTCGCCATTGCCTGCCCATCTAATTTCTTGTAGGGCAGTTATGTCCATGTTGTATCTTTCAAGTTCTCTTGCAACTTCTTCCATTTTTCCTGTCTGTAGCATTTTCCTTATGTTCCATGTGCCAACACTCATGTCCATACGGCGCTGAGGTCTATTATCTGTTTGTCCAATCCTTATCCGAGGCTCATGTAGAGATTTCTGAACAAATAATAAACAAATAAACAAATAATAACAATCAATAAACTAATAATAATAATTCCTATTATTTTGGGGTAAGCCACCTTAGAATATATAATGTAAATCACAGTGAGCTCTGCATAAAGCCAATCCAAGATAAACAATACAAGTCATGATAGTGACATAAATACGACATAACAATAGCATGCCATTAACAAAACAGACCATTAATTATGATATTGGAGATATTTACAATATCTTAAAGTAAATATTTTTATATTATTCGTTTGTTGAAATAAACGAGGCAACGCATTCCATAAGACTTGTAATATATTCTTGTTTTCTAATATAGACAGTAATGCAATTGTTTCTTACAACTTCATTTGAGGAAACGCACGGTCGGTGTCTTTCTAGTAAACATTTGCTTAATGTATTCAAGATTTCTTACTGTGAATAATGTTATACAAGAGTATGTCTACACTTACTTTCTTCCCTTTTCAGCAGTTAGCTATCCAAAAGAAAAAGGACTATCGCGTTCTTGAATTCTTAAATGAAATATATAAATACAAAAAAAATAATTACGAGACGTTGGAGTTTTACGTTGAGCTCCCACGAATAATGAAAATATACTAAACAGTTGGTGAAGAGAAATCATCTAATTTTATTCAGTTAATGTGTCGGCGAGCTACGGCATGTTTGATCTTATACGTACGCGTCTATCTTAATATCTTTAAAAATATTACCGATAAAACATACCATTATCGTAATAAAATTTTATTAGATCAGTCATAGCGAGAAAATGGTAAAATAAAGTGGTATTTTGCTGCAGAACTTTTTGCGACATCCTGTAATCTGTACAACGAGGAAAACGTATCGGAAGTAATTCGTTTTCAGAATCCGTTATTGATAAGGATGATTTGGCGGTTATGCCCTCAATCGGATAGTATCCGAGGCGAATATTGATGCACGCGGGAAGCCAATGACCGAAGGAAAGCGCAGCGTGTTCTTCATTCTTTTGCATTCGACTACTTTTCGGCCACCTGTCTCTCTCCGAAAGCGGGAGTTAAGCAAATAAACCTAAGCTGACCTCAGTGCCGGCCATCCATTAACTTCCGACATAACAAAAGCTTCTACTTGGCCCCACACTGTGGCGTGTTGGTACTCGCCTACAAGTTTCGGAAGTGGTACACCACGTGATTTCAAATGAACGTGAAGAGTACTATCCAGATGGAAATTTATCGTCAGGTACCATGAAAAGAAGGATATAATTCAAAAACAAATTTAGTGACTCGATAATTCACTACGATTGGAATAAACTGGGAGATTAAATTTTTGATTTATTTCAGATGAAAACATTGGAAAATGAATTGGACAATTTACGATTTTATTTTGACACGGAGCTGGAAATGTATTTTTGTACAGTTTTTATTTACATTTCGATATAGATTTTAAATGTTCAGAGCCTGCTCATTTGCTATAACGTAAACCCATATCGATAGTATTTACGCCTTCCTTATAAGACCTATACGTTAATGGATATTATTTATTCGACCAGCTAGGAGAACAGATCATCAAAATACTACAAGAAAACTAAACTAAAAACTACTCTCCCGTTTTCCTCGAACCTTTGTATTCCCGATTCCGTGTATCTGCGAATATCTATGTGAATAGTTTTATCTTCCATTACCCGTAATTTTCGATCACCGCTCGAGGTCTTCTCTTTCTGTGCCTTTGCTAGTGTGCATTTCCGTGTAGTTCCAACCGTAATGCTGGTCCGATTCCCACAAATATAATTTAAACATAAGATCCGCTATCCGCGATTTTAATTATCGCTACGCTTTTGAGGCATTCTCGATAATAAGGTAATGCGGACGTTATGATATTTTCAAGGATCCAATATTTAAAATTTCAAGTGATATATTCGACCATCAGGATCCGACATTTTAGAGTATGTTTAATTTTAAATTTGATTTGATACTCTTATTTATTGAAGTTACTAACTGAGGTACCCGTTAATTTTCAATATGGAAAACTAATGTAGGATTTATTGTAATAGTACTATTTTTTCAGAAAAGAATCTAAAATCTATCATCTTAGCTCATTTAGATGCAGAAGACTATCAAAAATAAATATTTTCAATCTCATCAAAGTTCTCATAAGTTGCAGATCTATAATAAACCATAAAACGGGATGATCGAAAATAAAATCTTAGAGCATTGAAAAACTGTAGTTAGTGATATTGAATTTTGTCATGGGCATCCTATTGTGACTTTCCCGACAAACACACACATTGTAGCATGATGATCATTCCCAAATTGTTTTATTTTTAGTAAAGTTAAACAAGAAAGCTAAAAATTATCGACGTGAATTCTGTAAAGCGTAAATCCTTTCTAAAAAGTCCAGAGTTAAACAGGACGACGAGATATCTTGCTGAGGCCACGAAGGGACACTTTAACATGTCTTTTGTTTCCCTAAATCCGTTATTTCTCTCCCTCTCTCACTTTCGCACACAATGGCCGACTAGAAAGCACCACCAAGTAATCCGCGTGTCGAATGATTAATGTACAAAAAAAAAGGATTTTCTCGAATTTCCTTAACTCTCTCCTATCCCTTTTCTGCCATCGTTAGTCCCCTGTCGTTTCCACCATCGCTACCTTTTGTTATCCAAAACAGGTTCTTCTCCTTTTTACTTTTTTATCCAATAGCCTACTGAAATACTCAATTTCCACGTATTTTCTATTACCGCCGTTTTTTACTTCATGTATCATAAGATGAAAAATATACACATCCTAATAGTGATCCAAAATGCCCTTTGATTGCTTATAACAAAATGAAATAAAACACAATACTTTGAAACACGAAACACTAAAATTTTTGTGGGTTAAGTTCCGCTGAAATGATTTAAATAATGCTTTCCATTATTTTTTAAAGGTAAAGTAGAAGTCATTCTATTAAATCCTTATTGTTTGAACTGTTTTAATCATATCTACATTTAAATATTTTTAACTCATATATCATCTTTTAATAAAAACTGTATGTCATGATGTTTTAGTATGAAGAGTGTAGCATACTGAATTCTAAGGTTGAGCCATAAGTTCTTCCAAACAAAATCAGCATATTTCGGGTGCCTTAGAATTCAAACAGTTTTTCTGCAATCAAGGAAGTCTCATTCCAGTCCTTTTTCTGTTTACCATTCTTATCCACTCTTATTTAGCCATTACATTCTCCTTCTACATCTCTTAATCCATTTTCCCCTACTGATTCGTAGAGCCACTCGTTCCCACCATACATCTCATTAACTTCCATCGTCTTCCGTTCACTTCATTCACTTCTCGCTTTGCAATCTTAACCTTTGAATAGCGTACGTACGGCTGATTATATGTTTTCGGGGCATATATTATAACTTGTTAACAACTCGATTATCCTTTCTGTACAATTATAATTCTGGATGAAAAGGAGTGTAATAAAAAGGAATTCCTTCCTCTCTTCACAACCAATCCACTCCCTTCGCCGCAACCGCTTCTGGAATTATCTATGGACCGTTTGCGGTTATAAACTCTCGCGTTCGCTATTACTCCCTATCCTCTCTACCTTTCTCTCCATCCCGATCACCCTTCTTTATCTCTTTCATACTTTCTTCTTTTCACTCATACTTTATCAGTTGCGGACTTCATCATCATTTATTATTATCATCAAATCAAACTACTAATCAAGATAGCGCGTCAATCACTTTTATCATTATCTTGGAAATGTTTCTAAAGGAGCCTTGTTAATGTTTATTTAGTATTGTTGCATTATTTAGCCCATAGCGAAAACCACCATTTGATAAACGTTTTATGGTCTCTATTTAATTTTAGGAATATCATAATGAATAAGAAGATTGAAAGTACGAAATAATTTACGCATGATACGTAGATGAGCAAGTCTCACGTTATGTCAGTGTTATATGTTCACTAAGCGAAATAGTCATGAAAATTGGTTTTCAGTATTTTGTAGCCTGCTTTATCATTGAATTGGTAAAGAAGGAAATCTATACTCAGCGAAAGAGTAAGAACTTAATTTAGATGATAAGGAATTAAGAAGAAAATAAATAATTTATAAGAAAGATGTTGAACTTAAATGGCTTCGCAGCCAGTAAAGTTGAAGCTATATTTAGGTTATCTATGGAAAATATATTTTAGTGTTGTATTTCAGCGTACCAAACTCCATGGATCTATGACCGGATTTATACTGTCGTCTTGGCATGAGAATGATTCACACAGTCATTCTAACTCGGTGCATTTTCAAGTTATATGTCTTAAGACATTTAGAGTTGGAATAGCATCTTAATTAAGAAACAAAGGTTTAACTCTGTAGCAAGCAATACCAAGAATTAGTCTCGTCTCGTTTACAAGATTTCCAAGTAAGCGTTGAATAAGACGCAGAGCAAGATTATTCGTGTTTTTGTTAGCCTACATTAAATATCTCTCAATTTAGAAAATCCCGTTTTCCGAATGCGACACGTGAAGAAACGGAGCATATTTAATTCTAATCAACCTCACTTGTGTTGTCTCGAACTTTCTCCCTCCCCTCGCAATCTCCACGAGTCCATTAAAGTTATCAACATAAATAAAGGATTTGGTGGCGGTATCAGCGGGTAACAGAAATGGCATGTAGCCAGGACGTGAAGAAGGGGAAAAGAGTGCGATTCGGTTCGGGATGAGGAGCCAATGGGTGCGGTGCTGGAAGGGCGCGGGAAGGGAGGAAGCAGTCGTGACTGAGATAGCGGTTGCCTCGAATAAAATTAACAATTTCGGGAATTAAAACGCGGAATGCTTCGTCGAAGTGTCTTCCACGTCTTTGTGTTCGAGCGAAAGGGTGTATGGGTAGGGAAGGAGAGAAGAAAAATGGGCAGGTTAGCGAGAATTTATGAGCGGCGGGCGAAGGAGTCATCGGGGAGGATTTTGAATGAAAGGCCTCCTTAGCTCTCTCGTTTGTTGCCTTTTGAGCCTCACTGCACCATTTTTGCATTTCAAGCGCTTTCTTCTCCGACGCTCTTTCATTAATTTTTTCCGAGGGATATCTACCCGTTTTTAACTCTCTCTCTCTAGCGGTTTATGCTAAAAACAAGTTAGGAAACTGGATTGCGTTCCACATTCGGGAGCCTTTTGTTTGATGAAAGAAAAATTCCTTTGCTCTATTTGCACTGATTTCTCTTACTGGTCTTCCTTCAGAAGCTTCTGTTTTTCTACATTTTATTTGCGTCTAGTTGGAATATTGTTTCAATCGTTTTTATCTAAGCATTACAAGAGTTATTTATGGACTGTTGCCGTTATAGGATAAAATATTACTATTAAAATAAATTAACATACAATATATGGTTGTGTATCAATTATAATTAATGTATGGCTCTGTGTGTTATTAATCATTTCAGCTTTCTGGCCCTTTTTTAAATTTTAATATTAAAAAATATAAGTTAGAATGGCAGTCTAAGAAAAACACGGAATTGGAATCGGATTCAAGGTTATGAATACTAGTATATTACATCTGACTTTGATGTTCTTGGCTTATATTGCAAGAAAATCTGTAAGTTGCTAATAACGCAGGTGACGTTCACAGATGTGCTTGATGGGTCAAAATAATTAATCGTGAAATTATTACACCTTGCTCTTATTTAATAAATATATCCTTTCAACCCATTTAATACTCATTTACCACAAATTAATCTGGATCTTTCGAGTTAAATATTCGTAACCAAGGAAACTGTCAATCAATGAAAGGTAATTAACGAATTGGACCATAATATATTGAGAAGAATTCTTTTGCTCTGATGGTGGAAGAGCATTGATTTGTCACTAGAAAATTAAATTGTTAACAGGATCCATACTTTTCTGCTTTCGATTATTTGAGATTAAGTTGAAAAGCTGCTATAGAAATACTTTTGCTGTTGTTGGATACCAAGGCTCGTGGGAAACTGAAGTTAGATTTATATTTTATTGGTAAAGATGAATTTCTAGGTTTAATCTTTCTCGAGAGATGGACGTGCGTTTTGTACGAACTCTACCTTTTGAAATAGAAATTGCTATTTTAGTATCCCATAAATTCAACTCGCGTCACTATCTCAAGACGGAATTTTAAAACCCTTCATCTTAATCTACTCCGAGTTTCTTTTTTCTAATTTTGGCACATACACATCAGAGTGATATAAAAAGGATGCCCTGAAATTAAAACCTCTCCGCGAGTGAGTTATTGTAAGTGAGGACTTATCTTTCTTCTTTTAATCTTTGCGCATCTCGAGAGGCCGCATTCTTCCACTGACGCCACCTTGCCCATCGATTCCGTCTTTTAATCCAAATTTACTAATTAATCTCGAATTCCAATGCCTTTGTGATGAAACTTAGAGTAAGAAGATCGAGGTGATGATAAAGAAATCGATCTAGTAAAACCAATAACTAGTGTACTACCTTGTAATACACTTTCAAAACCTATAAGAGTAATGTATTTATAAAACTCACGTTCTTTCTCTAGGAATACATTCCTAAAAATCTAAAACTTTTAAGCAAATAATTGGTAAAATTAATCATCTAATCATAGCTCTCCCTCTAGTACAAAAACAATAGAGAAAATAAATTACAAAGCTTTATGATAGACAAAGATGGACTCTTTTTTATAATGTTATCAAACGCCATGAAATAAGGTACTGGACAAATGAAATTTGGCCTCCTCAGTTATTGCTAAATCCTGCATGTTTCACTCATTCATTCGGTATCATCTTTATCTGTTTATCTCCCGAATTACTAAAAAACCTGCTTAAGATGCTTTCGCTGAAGACTTTGTTTTCTCACGGTCCGTATCTTAAGGAAACCATTAAATACTACCAGACATTTCCCCTCCTTTGATGCACTGCAACCCGCCATGGCCAATCCTCATTTCATTGACCAAAAACTTTGTTTACATTACCTGCGCAGCCATCCTCTCTCCTCTATTTGTCTCTAAAAGACAAAGTTTAAAAAACAGAAAGTTTCGTATTTATGAATAACTTATTTCGTGAGAATAAAATGAAGTTGCGAATCAGAGCTATTTATATCTTACCCTTGGAGCCGATACAAATTCATAATTAGATTGAGATCTTCTTTATCTCCTTTTGCTAAGGGCAGAACGCCGATTAAAAAGTTTTTTCGGTATTTCCTTTCGTCACTGTCTTAAGAAATAAGCATGTCGAAAAAAAAACAGAAAAAAATGTACCTTGGTCCGTTGAGTGTAGTCTCGTAGATATCGTTATAGTGTCTCACCGCTGCCGTTAAAAAAAGATTATTCTTCCTGACGTGTCTATTTGGTAAAACCCGCCTCATTGCAAAGTGGAAACTGACAAAAATTGAGTCACTTAGAAGCCCTATTTGTGCGAAAAGCAACCATTCTTCAAACAAATATGATGTAATGGAACTATCATTTCATAACCTTGTTATAACACTATGCAGCTTAAGACGAGGTTTTCATTTGGTCTCCTTTAAAGATTCTTAACCAGGTTTTACTTTAGAAGAGGATCGAAAATGTTCTGAAGGGCGAAAGTGAAAGCAAGGGAAATACTCTGATAAAGAAGAAAGGCACGGAAATATGCGAAAGGATGTAAATAGAGAAATGAAAAAGAATAATGAGAGATCCCAACGAATTACTTGCTCGTTTTCCCAACTTTCGCCTCTTCTCAGGAGAGCGCACTCTACAACGGCTCACTCTATGGCTAATATAAAAGAATTCCAAGTTGCTTGCATTCAAATTTAACCTAATTTTTGAATGAATAGCACATTTCTCCTTGCTATGCACATATCGCTGCGCGGTAGGAGAATGAAGATATAAAAGGATTATCATTTAATGAAACTTTTAGAATATATCTTCTGGGTGAAAATCCACCGTAAATAGTAAATTTGTTGTTGTATATTTCCGACTTCCTCCGCCTTCACTTCGTGGAACCTGGAAATATCGTGGAAATATCATTCATCGTGAAAAATGGAACAAACGGTTTCCACAAATATTTATTACCAACGTACTGCCAGTTTTAACGTCGAAAGGTCATCATCAGTTCTGAAAAACAAACGATAATCTCACGTGCCAACCAAGATGGCGGAGGGGAAAAGTTAATCGAAAAAGGAATTATCGATGAGTTAAGTGACTATTTACTAAACTATAGCCAGAATGTATAAATTAGAGAATCTTAATTTTTTCCAATACATTTGATCAACGTATGTACATCTAAAATGTGCAAATCTGTGAAAAATGATACAAAAACAAATGAATTGCTATTTTCTATGCGATGTTTAGGAAAATGGGAAATATCTTTTCATTGAGCGAAGCGAGGAAGGTTTTGGTATAATCGAAAACGTTTTCTTAGTCTGGCCAATATAGATTGTCACAATCTTTAGGCGATGATTTATAAACCCTTTAGATTTTATAAGTATTCGAAAGCATATTAGAGATTTACCTACATTCAATGCTGGGTATGGGTCTCTGGGGTAGAGTTACAAATTAAAAAATAAGGGAAATCTCTCTCCACGTACATTTTAGGCGTAAGTACTTATGGTTTGTTTTCCACATCTGATGATGAAGCTTTGACGTTGAAATCGGCAGTCCGTTGATAATAAATATTTGCAGAAATTTAAGTACTCATAAGTTTTTCACGATCTATGATTTATATTTTATCTAATTTCAATGGTAATTTCTTTGAATGAGGTTCATGATGGCTTTATTTCATTAGCTTTGTGTATATTTTCGGCAAATGTTAAGTAATTTTCTTAGTTCATCGGACTAGGGGAGAAAATCTACGTCACAATCTTTTACGATGACCATCATGTTTTATCGAATACTTGCCTATTTATAATAATTAAAGAGATATTGATCTGTATCTATGTACGAATTGAGATCCATATTTTCAATATATTGCTTTCAGAATATTTATTTATTTTTCTATTTAATGCCCTATCAGTTTATTTTGATTTTACCTCACTCCTACCACATGCAGATGGGTGGCTTATAGGATATTAATGCAGGTGATATAAATCTCTGAGTCTTAGTACAGTCATACTTATTTGAGATGAGGTGATATTATCTCATCTCAAATAAGGTTATATATATATATATATTTATGTGTGTGTGTGAATAGATTACTATTAACGTAATTGATCTCATCGATTGATCGATATTAAATAAAAACAGTAGTAATTCTGGTTTAGTTTAAAATGCGACGGTTTCATTCATAGTTCCATAGTTCTGAATGATTGAAAACGTGTTACTAATCAAGATAAAATCATAGGGAAGCAAGCACTGACTAAATGTATCTTAAATTGCTCCTGTTTCATTCGTTCCCACAAAATCAATGCGTTTTTCTTTGCATAATACGTTATTGATTGGCTCCTTTCCTTTCCCTTTCGATCCCCCAGAAGGTGAAATGAATATTTGACGCGCTTAAGTATTGTAGTCTACAAACAGCCGCATAACGAAGTACTCCATGCGAGGGGCTTAAGAGCATACATTTATAAATTCTTATCAAAGGGGATGTGAGTGTGAGAGTGGTTAGAGAGCGTGTCCGTGCAAGATTCCACCGGGCATCTGAATTATTCACACTGCGTCTGCCGAATTTTGCGTCTTTTCACGATGGACACAGTCGAACTCGCTAATTCCATCCCGAGAGACGACGGCAATTTCTTCCGTGAGCTGAACTTAATGCCCAAGGACTTCGAATTCCAAGTCTATTAAGAAAATAATGGGTTGAAATCCTCTTATATGTGACGAGACGAGGCACACACTGCTCGTCATTGAATCTTTAATTTTTTCATCTTGTTAAGTCCGTTCGTTTTATACGTTCCTCGAAATATATACTTCCTTATATTTTCTACAGTCGTGTTACTTAAGTTTTAGCAGCAACAGCTGCCATAGAAGCTGCATAAGCCCCTAAATGTTGCAGAAAAAGTTATCTATGAATACATATACGATTATAACTGTAATATCCTCCGCCCTTCTTCATTCACTGTTCCATAGATCTTTCGCAAGATAATTCTCTCCCCTCTGTAGCAAATTCTTCTCTTTATTATCATCATCCATATCTCCGAACCACAAGTTACGATTGGTCTGATGATCGTTTTTGCTTTAAAAACTTTTTGTAGAGAATAGTATTCCCGAATTCCTGCTGTAACTATTGCAATGGAGGAGAGATGAATGGAGGTAGAGCAATGAAGAGTAAGGAGGAATTTCAGTAAATGAACTAAGACGGTGAAAAATTAGCAGAGATCAAGCAAGCAACAATTAGATGGATAGGACATGAGCAAAGAATGGCTGGTGAAAGAATACGTTAAGCGGGTATTTGAGGGAATAGCAGACGAAAGATGAAGACCCAGAAGTAGATGGGTCTTTATTTGTGTTGTGATTCTTTTGAATAGTAGTTTTCTATAGAAACATAACCGGAAAACTATTAAAATGAACTCTATCTGCTTTTATTACGTTAGATTACACTTTGATCCGCCTGGAATCGAACCGGGGACCAATATAACGAATGAAAAAATTGTATTCATTCTAAGGGAATGTGTTTTCATAATATGTATGTTTTAAGGTTATACTATTTCTGATCCTCGAGTTTGAGATGAAAATAAACCCACAGCCACACGGAAATCACAATAGCTTCAGAATGGCTGAAGTTAATTCTCAATGTTAAGTAAACGTAAATAATTATTACCTTAAAATTTCGAATTACTCTACCCTTAAGAAAATAGTAGATAGATAGATTACTATTATTATTACTACTGTTCATATTGTCCTGAGGTATCCCTTTAGCAAGAATTTTCCATTTTCTACTAGGAACATATACAAATATACTTTGAAATGCATAAAATTATTCCTTATGTTCGAAAATCTTTTAAAAAATTAATCAATTGTTTCTTCATTGCATAATTATTGTACAACAAGGGAAATGCTTCCTTCAGATATAAAACCATCATTCCTGCCGCGAATGGTTTTTGAGAAGTAGAAAATATCTGAGGGAAGGAGAGCACTCACACATGAACACAATACGAATCCCAACACGGCAGAAAGGAATTGAGCAGCGAAGGTTGATTGTGGCTAATGGATGGCCGCGGTGGCCGTCGTCACTGGCGTTGCTTTCAAGCAAATTAAAGGATAAGACGTGAGGACGCGCAAAAGAAACGCACGAATTAGAGTAAAAGCGAACGAGGATGAGTGCGTGGAGAAGAATTAGTGAATTGCTGAGGGGAGAAACAGCTAAAAGAAAATAGACTGATTAGAATGGGATGGCTGCTGATTTATCCTGAGCTTTTAGATTTAATTTCGCAATACATAAAAACCTATTTAAGAGGCTGTACAGCGAAAACCACGTTTTAAGCGGAATAGCGTTATAAACGGGCTGTGTAATAGTGATCGGCTTTTCGTTATATCTTGGATATATATTCTGCTTTTCGCACGCGTCTTCCTCAGTTTTTGCCATTGTTCACTCTACAGCGAAACAATTTTTACTTGACAGACAATTCAAAAAAGAAAAGAATAACGAATGACAAATCTCTCCTAGATTACGCTCAACAGCCCACAACTCCCTTGATGGTTTATTCGTTATTTTTAAAGATTGCGACAAACGGAAACACTGCCAAGCGAATCTTTAATCTAACGTTCTGTCTGTAATCGATAAAGAAGACGTCAGATTTTGTGTCAGCTCCGACAGTGGGATTTTATCCTCCCCTAAGAAGAGACTGGCAAGGAACAAGGAGAGGAGAGAGGACAGTGGTAAATCTTTGATATTTCGGATGAGGCGATCGATTGGCTACTACTATACTATAATACTACTACTACTAGTATAATGGGTTGCAGAGCATCTGAAAATTTCTTAAGCGGGATTCTTATCATGTGATTCGTGTGGATCGCGAGACCTAAATGGAAAAGCGTTTTACGCTGGAGCGTCTTAAACGGGTTTCGCTGAATTTACAAGAACAATATGTACGAGGAAAGGAGACGATACGGTACTTACCATTAAGATTTCGTCATAGAGATTGAATTTTATAGTCAAATGCACCACCTAAGACTTGAAGATCCATCTATTCTTTGGTATAATGTTAATATTTTTGTATTGAAGCAGTTTTCTACAAAATCAGTTCCTTGTTAAAACAATCATTGCGTCGTCGTATCATATGGTAATCGTATCTTATCATTTTGGCTATATTTGTGTATATATATTTATGATAAGTATATGAAAATAATATTTACCATTCTCAAAATACTTTAAAAACAGCAGATATGCTTTGCAGTATTTCAGTTCCAAAAGTATACTAAAACATCCGATAGTATCTGAGAAGTAAGATCTTTAAAGATAAGAGAAAGAATTATTCATAAATAAGAGGTTAGATCTAAATAAGAAGTACGAAATATAGCAGTGCTCTATAAATGGGCAATATGGTAAATCGATTAGCGATGGAAAGATTTCACAAACTTTTACAAAAACCCAGATAATCTTAACTATTTAAATAATTATCTAATTAACAATTGATTAAATTAACGATAAATTCGAAACATCACCGAAGGTTTAAAAGTCTGACGTATCCGAATATTAAAAGTTGATTAAATTTACTTAAAATTGCCATTACAAATTAAATAACGATACATTTGAGTAACTGAATACTATGCGAATTCCACTCCGTTTTCAATGAATATCCTGCGTAAAATGGCTGAGAATTTGCTCATTACTTTTACTAAGCTATTAGTGGAATACTTTGCAAAGAGAAATGCTTAGTGATTGGTGGTAAAAAAATGATAGGGAACTTGAATAAAGTTTGTTGTCCTCGAAAAATGAAAGTCTCATCGGGATTCTTCATTAGACAAAAGGCTTCTGTAATAGAAATTTTGAACTCCACCAAACGAGTTTTTACCGCTAAACCATTCATGCTTCGCATCTTATAAATCCAGCAATATTTCGACGGTTTATTGGAACGTTTGATGTGTTCATCCAATTTTAACTTCCTTTGTTTTGTTTTCCACTCGAGTTTCATTCATCGAATGTTTATCCATTCTCGGGTTAGCTCCTCTCTCGCTTTCGAACTGCCATTCTCATCCTTTTTCAATTATATTCAAATTTGGAAGATCGGCCTTTGAATGTTCACTCGATCGAGTGTTGTAAAAGAATCTCCTTTGCTTCTGGTGTTGCGTGTGAGCGCCTTTCTGTGTTTTTGATCGCAGTAGCGGAAATTTCCATCCCTTCAGACTCCTTATTGCGGCGTGAAAACCCCTTCAGCCTTTGTTTTATGGATATTAGGAAGTTCCGGTTTTTGCTTTGGGATGTCACATCTTTATACGCCGCTGGAATGAGCGATAGAGGGCGTAAATAATATTTAGATAGGGCGCAACATTTCCTGCTTACATGAAATTCGTTTCGCTCGGCTCGTTTCTTTTTCCTTGGCTTTCCTTATGTTTCCGTAATCTGATTTGCTTTCAAGGGTGCCTTTCTCCGTGAAATGTAATTTACATCCCACGCGGATGCGAGAAGCAGCAAATTTACTTAATGAGACGACATGCTCATATTTTATTCAATGAATGGGATGGAAAAGACTGGATTCCATATTTTTCTCGATGTGCTCTCTTCCTGAGGATACAGTTTCAACAAAATAGTTGTTTAATCTTCGTAGGATCACTCCGAACCAATCCAGATTATAACATAGAAATATGCACTGAAAAACATTTAGGAATGGAGATGTGTGAGCATTGAAGATTTAGTACCCAATTGACATTTACAAATAGAATATAAAATTAATGGTGGAATGTTCTTTTCGTTACTCTTCTTTTTTGATTTCCAATTTTCTATATATAATATGTACGGCATATTTTATATAAATGCGCTCCTAGCCAAAATAACTAAAAACTAATTTACTAATGAAAACGGCTATAATAAAAAAATTATATATAATCTAGGAAATTATTTATCTCATTATAATTTTCAATTATATGTTATTTTATGAAAAAGAAAAGCAGAAGGCGAAGAAAATTCGAGCTCCGGTTTTGTAATTTTATTAGAAAAATATGGACAAATCATTATGTACTCGGAATTCTAATAGTTCGAGTAGAAGTGAATACAATTTTCGTATCCTTGTTTAATAACAATATTTGTATTATATGCTAGAGAGCATTCTTTACTGTCTGAAGATATCAAAAACAATGGGAAAATCGGTTTTTAGAGTGTTTTATAGAATTTTTTGTAAAATATAATACTTATCTTGATCCATATCACCACCCAAGATGTTTAACTGCAGTAAATTTTGAAGTAGAGTTTAGAATGAACATACTCTTGGTCACTGTGCTTTACTTGCTACTTAAGTACATTTCCAGCCGTCTGTATGCTATGAAAGTTAAGTGAACAACTCAGGCAGTTACGTAATTTTTGGTTTTCCTCATGGGTATGAAAGATAAAGGAGAAGGAATAGAATGTATGAAAGTAATTTGGAAACTCAAAACATGTGACACCAACACTAAACAGTCAATACGATAGGGAAAGTTTGTTGAGCAGTTTTAAACTTAAAGGTCTTAAAGGTCTTTATTGACGTGATTGAGACTAAAAAGTCTCATCTTCCATCTACTAAACTTACTAAGTCATTCAACAAACACATTCATTCCACGAATGATGTGCGATTGTAATAAGGAAAGAAGCTCGATCACTCTATCAACAACCCCTGCCACACACCGGTTGGCGAATTTTAAGATGTGTAAATGTGTGTGTGTGTGTGCATTAAAAAGTAAAGATCTCTCATGAGCACAATCTACGTGATGGTGCTTCTTATCCTGCAGCCTTATGCACTAAGGTACATTTTGTAATCTTTTTCTTTCAGGAAAAATATTTCAACGGTCAATATTATATATATAATAATTAAGATAATTAAATACATAACTTTAAATATATCCTCTGACATAGGGGAAGAAAAGTCGACTTCCTAGTTTTAACTTTTTGTAAGTAATTTGCCTTATCATTCGAGGTAAACCCAAATAGCCGTAAAAAGCTTGTTTTTACATCTGTAAAGATTTTTACGTTTTCATAGTGATTCATGGAAGCATATTAAAGTTTAGATGATATCATTGCTCGAACTCATTTAAATAGTTATTAATATTCCATTTATTTAGCGAATTCGATCAAAACGCCAAAGAAACGAGTCTATAGTTAAGTTAACATAACACGATGTTATATGAAGCATTTTAATCTGAGAGATCAAGTAATGATGTGAATTATAGTCAGGGGTACTTGGAATCGCATAAAGGTATCAAATATCTTAATTTATAATACATCGTATATAAGGTAATAGAAGATAAATATAGCTTACTGTTACCTAAAACCAATATATTTCTATTAGAAAATCAGCGATTATGAACTGCATCCAAGTTATTATTTATAAGCAGGAAAAAATGAGGCACCGGTTTTAAATAAAAACTCGTTCACTCGACAAAATGCTTGGTGCTGAATTCCAAGCAGTTATTTCGGTTTCATTTCTTCTTTCGGATTAAATCTCGAGCAGAAGTGTATCGGATTCGATCATTCGAATCCCTCGAGAGACCCAAGTTCGGCTCAAACAATCAAATTTCTTACCAAACTCATGCACGATTCTGAAGGGAGTCTCTCGATAGTCCACGTGAAGAACATCCCTTCCAAACTCCTCTTAAACGTTCGGATTGTTCCCGCAGGAAACAAACGGAGAGGTCATTTGGAAAGAGGACGAGAGTGGCAATTGGCACTTAAAGATGAAGTGGGCGTTTGCGAATGGAATATGAGGACGTCTCGGATCGAACCGCTATCTATTCTTCCTCAGCCCTAATGAAATAACGGCCAATTCCTCTGTTGCTCCTACCCCTCTACAAATCGCAGGCATCTTCTCCTTTCACACTTTACGTTCATTTTACGGGTAGCAAATATAATGCAAACGCGGATTTTATGTAAATAAACATGCAAAATAAGTAACTGCGCAGCTTCAGATTCCATAACTTCCGGAATTCTTCCGTTTCCGAACGCTCATTTTCTGCAAACAATAAAGTCCTACACAACTGAAAACTTAGGTAATTACACTGATGTCGACGCGAGTCAATGTGGATTCTACAGACAAGTTGATACTGAATCTTCAGTTGATGAGTTTTTCTACACAACAGAAAATTGTATATTTGTATCTATATCTAGAATCTAAATTTATCCAGTTTGTTTATACATGGGTGGTCTGAAAAGTTTCCGACGTTTCGCCATTTCTCGACATGTTTTCTGAAAATTTCTGAAAAAAATCTGGGGTCGGAAACTTTTCAGACCACCCTCGTATGCATTGATATACTTTTCTCGTTGGAAGTCTATTATTTTTCAGTTTTTTCTGATATAATACTTTGAAATTTGTATATTTAAACTTCAGAATTTAGGTGGAAGAGAGGCCATTTTACCTCCGCCGTAAGAGTTTGAAAAATAATAATAGTTACAATTCTTTGCATATGAAACAGTAATTTCTGATGAATTTAATAAATTATGGATAAATATTCCAGTTTTGTACTCCATCGGAAGAAATTTTCAATTGTAGCTAGGATAAGCATTGTAGAATGTAAGAGAACAATTGCTAAGTAGTGTTACAGAGAAAAAAAAACGCTGGTCAATTCTAGATAATTCATAATTAATCATTTAATCATCCAGTCTATTCCGCTAAGATAAACGGGATAATCATCGGTCCATTTTAAATTGAGAAATTTAATTGACAAAGCAGAAAAGTTAGTTTTCACATTTCGAAGAAAAATTCCATTTTCCAGGCGTAATAAAACTTAGGTCTTGCAGACTTCTTAAATTACAAATCTCGTAATATTCATCTTAATTTAATCGGGGTTTTCATATTAAATATTACTTAAAATGTAATATTGGTGGCTAACATTTACATGAAGTTATTGTAGCACATTAAAGACACTATAAGATTTTGGAACTCCATCATGGAGAAAGAAAAGATATAATTTTGTAAAATTAACGGCGAAAAAATTCTTTTAAATTCGATTGATATCTGATTTTCATTAACTCAGTTCATCATTACAGAAATAAATGCTGAAGATGAAAGTTAATTCCGATGCTATCCTTATGCGTCATATTATCCAAAACAGCTTTATAGGCCGTCATATAACTCTATGGAACCGTTAATGTACTGCGTCGAACTTATTAGATTGCTTATTCTTGAAGCACTTTCCAAGAATGTATTTACTCATGGGACAAAAGACCTACTTCGGAACATGGGACCGGAATTTTAAGGAAAACATTGCGTCAAATATCCCATCCTCATTCTCATAAAGAACGGGATTTTGGAGACCAGCATTTTCTTCTTTTATCACAGAACAAGGAAAAAATCCGCATTATCTCAGCCTAGACAGAATACAGTGCTTACTATATCCTGGAGTAATTCCGAAAACGACCAAGAGGAAATGCAAAGAAAGGTACACTGATCTTACGCTTCCTTGTCTTTCAAAGTAAGCCTTTATCTTCCCTTAATCCCCACCGCACCTCCGCGATTCCATGAATTTTCGTCATCCTGGCAACGGACATAAATCCCGCTTCTCTACGGCATAGTTCCACGGAAATCCGCTCCTCCCGCACGCCACTCCGATGAAACTCTTTATCTCTCTGCGAGCTCAAGGGAATGCTTTAAATCATTCTTTCAATAGTTTATGTTTAGATATGCTCAAAGGATATTTATTGAACTATGTACTCTTACAATAAGTCTCTCTTTATCTTAATACTTATGGCTATAAAATGTTTAACCTCTCGTTCATGATTTATCACTCTGCAGAATCTTCCTGTTATGAATATAAAATATATTACATTATCTTTGTGGTAAATTACTACCATTTTCTACACTACTAGAAATAAATAAACAAATATAATCATCATCCTCCATTTTCAATCCGACATCAGATATATATATATATATATATATATATATATATATATATATATATATATATATATATATATATATATATATATATATATATATATATAGCGCTTTCAAATTTTCTCTCTTCTGAGCTTCTTTCTGCCAACTTACCCCTACGAATTTGATGTTATCTCTTTCCCATCGATCCTTTGGTCTTCTTCTTGGTCTCCTTGTCGCTTCTTATCACCGCATGGCCTGCCCACATCCATTTCAGTGATCTTACTTTTATCTGCGACGTCTGTCTTTCCTGCCATCGTTGTCACTCAAGTTTTCTGTCTCTTCTTGCGATCCCAAGCACACTGCGTTCCATACTTCTTTGCGTTGTCTGAAGTGGCTGGGTTATTGCTGCGTTTAACATTCAGGTTTCACTTCTATAGGTCAACCCTGATAGAAAGCATTGGTTGAAGACCATATTTTTCAAGACCATTGGCATTTATGACTTCATAATATGTGCGTTTCTTCCGAAGACGCTCCAGCCGAGTTTAATTCTTCTATACATTAATCCTATTCTTCTCCTCTGTTGTTGCCAGTTGTCCTAAAATACAAATACTAATCCTTAAAGAATATTTACGTAGGTATATATGTTAATATGTACATCTGTATAGATGCATATGTAATTAATGAAATATGCATACGTAGTGTATATATATATATATATATATATATATATATATATATATATATATATATATATATATATATATATATACGTATATGCACATTTATGTATTTATTATTACTATTAAGGAATTGTTGGATTTTTCCATCACTTTTATTTATCATTTGAGATTTTTCTTATTCTTCTCATATCAGGGATCCGTAATTATTTTTAACTTTCCTCATGTGCATATTTATAGCTCATTTTCTCTTTCCGCGTCATCTAAGTAAACAATTTCCTGAATTTCTCTGCGGTCCACACCTTTTGTGGTATTTCCATTTGTTTGTTTTTTCAAAGCCTCTTTGTGTGCGTCCATCTTTGGAGGAGGCATGAGTTATACTGATAATACCTTATTTAAGTTGTATTTGAATTTTAAATGTTTTCTACCGAAATATGAAATAGTGCTCACCAGCTTATAAGATATGTTGTAATTAATTTTTGACTGAGAATGTCAAGAGATACATAATGCTGAAAAACTGAGATTAATATTTGGGATTCGTTAACTCGCTAAGTTAGTTAATCCGTTACCCAAGTTAAGTCTATGTAGGTCTTTGCCACAGCACATAAATATATGTTCAATTCAATCCAATGACAATGACCCAATCAATGTCATCAGTGTGTGATGCAGAGGATCTATTGATGATAGGGACTAGTAAAGGAAACTAATGTTATTCACAAAATTAATTGTTTCCTTTTCATAGATTTTATCTCAGAAGCAAATGTCTCATGGTATGAGAAATAAGTTTCCGCTTTTTAAAATGCGTATGTCGAAATACATAAAAAATAATGCAGCCATATTGTGCGCTCAAGTTTCGCAAAGGAGCGTCCAAAAGGATAAGATTCCCCGAGAGAATTCACCGCATTGGAGAAATGACTTCCTTGTGTATCGTTAGATCAAGATATGGATAACTATTCTTGTCTAAAGAAGATCGTATCGTAAGCACTTCAAATAGTGGTGCGCCATGTTAATTGTAACGAATTAGCAAATTATTTCCGTTCTCTACTTATGGACTTATAGATTCCTTTAGGACTGAAAATTGCTTTTTAAGTCCCTCCGGAGAAGTTTTTCCTTAATTCGATCGCAATTATCTCATAATTCATTTCGTCCGGAGAATCGCCACCTTAATGCGCTGCAAGAAGTAAGCGGATTTTCGACTTTAATTGCATCCGAACTCGCCATCGAATCGCAATAGCAAGGAGAAAAAAAAACGAGAAGTGAGACCGTAATGGCGTAGGGGTCTCGCCTCTGAGGGCGGTCGTAGATAAGTAGGCATTTAGCGAGGAAAATAAAGATTTATTCAGTCCCGTAGATGAAAAGGAGGGGATCTTCGCCGATTGCGGCAAAAGGTTCAATTTTATACAAGCTCTTATGTTGCCAATGTTTTTCTGTTGATATTCACTAAAAAATACATATTTCCACGGGAAATCCTGCATGGCTTCCTAGGGTTCCCAAACATCCCTTAATAAAGTAATGAATCTTTATCATCTTACTGAGAACTATATTTGATATTTATACTATTTTCATTTCTGTTGCTTTTGTTTAATTTTATTTTCATTTCATTATTTCATTAACTACTATTTTAATATCTTTAATACTTCGTTTACAAGGAAAACCTGCGCGTGGCTCGCGAGCCACTGGTGACTTCCTACGCCACCTAAAGAGGTCTTAGGTTGGTTATACAGTAACACTTTACTTAATCTCAATTTTTTTCGCTATTCATGCACTGTGTTTTCCGTTGAAGAATCGCATCAAATTTAAGAGACTGTTCAACAAAGGTGAAAAGGGAAACAGCAGAGGGAGATGAAAGTGGCTGTGAGAAACGCAGGAATGGGATGAGTGGTGTATTTTGGATACGAACAGAGTCCTGTGATTTCGGACGAATCTAGCGATGGTGTAGAGGGCGTCACGAATGGCGGACTGTAGGAAATGTCCCAGCAGCCACTGCGACACCGTACGTGTGGGGAAAGGGAGATTTATGACCGCCGTGGAGAGTACGTGGGAGGCCCGTTTATTTCCGTCCGTGTTTTTTTGCGGAAAAAATCATTTCGGAGCAATTAAAGGAGCGGTTTTTGTTTTCCCGAAAGGGAGAAAAGCTTTTGGCGAAATGTCAGTCAGCGATGGTGGAAGATTTTAATGGGGTCTTTATAACATTTGTAGGTGAGGCTCGAGTGCACGTTCCCTGAATAAATTAAAGGGCGCATTCGAATCGCACTTGGGCCTTCTAGGTGCGACGCAGCTGTGAATGTATCGTCCACAGAAGGGTTGACTTAGATGGAGTCGTGCCTTCTTGCCTAGTCGGCGGAATGTATTGCATGATTAAATGGTCTCTTCAAAAACATTCAAAAAGGATCTGGGGCTGGAATCGTGCCCTCGACGTATTTATCAAACACGCGCATCTTTCGTATTTTTTCGTTTCGGGCGGAATTCTCAGATGGCGAGTAATTTACTTTGTGCGATCGTTTTTTGTCTCCCTCTAGGATCGTTCGGTCGGTAATGGGAACTTTGAGCGAAGCGTTGGGAGAGAAGAAGGAGATTTTTGAAGTGGTTGTCGAAGTAAGTTTGGTTGGAGGGGTGGCGACGCCGGTTGGAACTAACGACCCAACAATCATTAATTCACGACCACCTTCGTAATCACAGCTGAAGAGTGGGGGGAAGAAAGAGATGAAAGAAAAATAGAGGAAAGATCTTATTCGGATAAAACAGTGAATTTAACTCTCACATTTAATGTCGCATAAAAAGCATAATGAGCGCGCCCATATCCAAGGGACATTTCCAAACAACGTTCTCTCATAATTAAATATCGTGGGATAAACACCGTCTCTTCGAATTTCTGTACACATACTCTTGATGGTCCTTGAGTAACCGCTCAATTCAAATCATTCAAATCTTGCAGTAATTAAAAAATAGTGGGATAGGTCTTTCTTCTCATTTGAGCTGTTACTTTTTAATTTTTGATCTAATAAAGTCGCTCACTGAAGAGGATTAATGATGTCGGTTTTAATAATAAACATTTCCTCTTGTAAAGGGTTATTTTTCGAATATGTATAAATAAATTAATATAAAAAACACAAAGGAAAATATCAGACAATCGATTGCCAATGATTAATCATTACATGTTTTCTTGCAACAAGGACATGATTAAATAATCCTTGCTATTGCATTTGATATTTGTATAAACCACAGATAGAGAAAATATAGATTTCAATGGAAGGTAAAGTTGTGAAAATCAAAAAGAGAGAAAGTAGTTGGTATATCCTTTAAATAATTATATCTCAAAGAAAGTGTCATATGAAAGGTCAAAGTGTATATATAGAAATATGTGGAATAGAAAATGCATGAGAGGAGAGTAATTTTCGAAGAAAATTCAAATTTGAACCAATGTTATACATGACAGTATCCTGTCACTGGCATAGTTTGAAGACGATGCAATCATGGTTTTATAATTGAAAGGAATAAAACAATTCTTTCTTATCGCAAATAATCACTTTACTTGCAATTCCAAAATACTGAATGATAGTAATTAATCAAGACGCATGATGAGATAATATTTATAAAAACTAAACTCTGTGAAATTAATGAACCAGTTATAATTATAACGATGCATAAGTTGGTTGGTATTTTGAATTCTCGATTTTAGCTTATTCGTGAGTCGCAAACACTTAATGAGCCCACCATGAATTTTGTTTTTCCCTTATAAAATAATCTCTCAGTTTCATAGTATTACGGGATCCTACTTATTAAGTATGACGGAAGCAGTGGATATAAATTTTAAGTGTAAAGAATTGAACTTGTCACTGACTCTAAGATATGAATGATTTCAGTGGTGTAAAATAATTCTGAATCACGGAATGTCACTGATTAAAAATGTAGAAGATTAGAGACTTGTAGGCGTGAAATCGATGGGAAGGAATGATGATCAAAATGCATTTATTTAAATATAAGATTTGTGAAATAGAATGAAAAGTGTTTTATTGTATGCATTTAACATAGATTATTATTGCAACTGAGTATTTTACTATTTGACAACAACGTGTAAGAAGATGGCCTATAAAGAGTTGCTACAATTTGGGTTATGGAAAGTAAGGCTAAAAAGGTACGAATATAGTAGTTTGTTAAGAGGAATAGAAAGGTGCTGACATTACTCATTAAAGATTTGCAGTATTACGTACATTCAGTATTCTCATTTTCAGATAAGTAAATAGCTTTTCATATGTTGTAAATGCTTCGTCTCGAGTGTACGGAAATCAACAGTGTATTGCATGGACACATTGGAGTACATTAATATCTTCAGTAACGTAGGTTACACTAGCCGCTGGCTGTGGGTTTTCTTTAGTTTTTTTTCAAATTTTTTAACATTTTTAATTAGTGTGTTTAAAAGGGACTACATTTGTCAATTATGGTTTCCTAAATAAATGTTTCTCTTTTTTGAAGGAATTATCTCTTTCCTCAAAACATCGCCTTTTAGTCAATGATTCGATTCAGATTATTTTAGTATCTTAAATTAGTACACCTCCAATGTCATTATCATTTATCAAGGAGACGTCTGTACTAGTTATCAGGCTATATAATATAATACAAGGGCTATTTTCTTTGCTAATTCTTAAATATTATTTTGGCATCATTTAAATTAGGTTAATCATCTCGACTCGAGTTTTAGATTTTAAGGTTTTCATACAAGTATCAATAATGGCGAATACTAAACATTTTATTGAAGGTGAATTAGTTTTTTTCGTGTGTCGTTTATTAACTGAAATTAGTCAGTGTTAGAAATCTGTAAATTAACTGTTCGGATTAAATTCATCAAACTAATTGCTATATTTGTGCTAATTAACAGAAGAAAATGTCAAATAAGCCAAATGTAATTCACTAAATATGTATGATTTGTTTTTGGAAAGTTGAAATTTTTTTCTGGAAACCATTACAAAATATGTAGGTTGAAAATAAATGAATTGTAACTATAAAACTGCGAATAGTTAGTACGGTATATCTAGATTATTCGTGATTTTTAGACTAAGTTTTTTCGTCAGGTTTATTTCTTGATTTCCAAAAATGACAACCTTGGAAGTGAGACGAATCTTGAAAAATGCAATTCGAAACGACGTTTAATCGATCAGAAAAATTTTAAAGGTGAAAAATATTTCTCGCTTCCAATTAAACTCGGCCTTTTCTTTTCATAAACTCAAAGTATGAAAATAGAAAAAAAAACTTTCGCCGAAGATTTATTTCATTTCATTTTACTGTCAGAGCACCGCCGCTCTCTGCGGTCCCGTGTTTTCTTTAATAAAACGCTTTCGAAAGAGCAATTAGTGAACCGAGCGTATGTCTTTTTTATTTATATCTTTACCCGACGCCGTTCCGTGGTTTTTGCATTATTTTCCGCAACATTCATTCCTAAATCTATTCCACCAAAACATCTCCGCAAAATAAATTGTTTTGCCTCGCTGCGCCACCTACGTTTACCGCCGCCGTGAACCCGAAGATGATCGAACACATTCGGTTATCATAAACACTCAGCAAATAGGTCAGACGAAGTAAGATTTCCATCCCCGGTGGCGCAAATTGAAAAGCGGCGCTCTCAAAAAGCAATTATTATTTCTACTCGTCGAATCTGTATTTCGCTCATTTAAAGTTCATGCTTCTCTCTTGCAGCGAGTAACCTTTCCTCATTCGTTTAAAACTTTCCATGGCTCGAACTGAACACCGCATGCGGGCGGATTAACACTGCCGCCGCGGGAAAGCAGAGCCACTCGAGTCCGGTAAAATGTTGTGAGGAAAGCAGCAGTTGGGGGATAGGATGAGGTGAGGTCGAGGTGATATTGCTGAGGGGAGAAGAGTGGAGATGAGGTAGGGATAACAAGGAGCGAGAAAAAGCGGAGAACAAAAGAATAGGGAGAAGTGTGTAGGTGGATGTGTGTGGGAGGAAAGATTGATAGACTTGTAGCTTCGGGTGTGATAAAGAAGAGGTCACGACAAAGGTTGCTTTACGAGGGGAAGAAAAGTGCGTTTTTTTTCCTCTTCTTCCGAAAGTGAGGACAAAGCAAGATGGCGGAGGGGGTCACCTTTGCGTGCCTCAGCTAACGAGCCACTTGGGCTTAAAATGTGATTCCACCTAATGACAGCTCCTTCGATACTGCGAGCGGTCCTGGAATCCTTTGAATATGTTTGTGTACGCGTTGGGTCTGTGAAGTTGTAGAGGGATAAGTGGAATCATTTAACAACAGCCAGGGAAATTATTAAAAGCCTTATGAATCTGTTAGATAGTCGCGCGGTTTTGCTACGCTTCTCTGAGTAAAATATAATGAGTCTGGCAGTGGGATGTGGGGGAGTTGTGTAAGAATCTTCTGAAAAGGAATAACTTAGATAATGATGCTTTGGAGAAGATTTACTTCTTAGTGTTGGGTATAATAAGACGAGGAAATTGAATAGTTATTCATTAATTTTATTATGTTGCAGTAGAATATATCGTAATTAATTACCGATTAATTCTTTAGATCCGTTAAATCTTAATAGCTCGTGGTTGCTTTAATGCATTACTCTTAAATATATGCAAGTAATCTCCTGCTAAATAATTGTTTAAGAAATCAGGAATTTCAAGTTTAGGGAAACACTGCGTGTTAAATATTTTGAAGAATAGAAGAATATTTTTTGCGCTGCCTATATATAATACAAACTCTAAGCATGTTTCACAAGTTACTGGCCCCACTCTGTAGTCACCAGAACAATTCAGACATCGACGCTAGCAATCATGGGTTCGATACCAGAAAGTCCCAAAAATCGGAATTTACATTACATTAATATGCAATTGCCTCTCACAAACGTTCGACGACAGTCGGTCTTTAGCGCGTATTTTTGAAAATTGTTTTGAGGCCTTTCTCGGCGCTATAGAGCATTCAACTGATTAGCTTGCAGTATGAAAGCATTTTTGTGTGTACATACGAGTAATGAGAAGGTCTATGACGTACTCTAAGTGAAATGGATGACCGAAAATTGAAGAATTGCGATGTGCCACAGTTTTAGACGCTGCTTCTACGAAGCTATTTTAAAGGGAAAACGGATTCATCAAGAATGGCCGAGAAAACTAAGTGAACGAGCTCTATTTACTTTCTTTTTACAGTTCCTAATCAGTCTTCTCTTTGAGGTCGCGCATTGTTTAGTTGGAATTTGAGGGGCGATGTTTGCATTGCCAGCGAAAAATACGGTAGCATGCACAACTAATGAACGCGGCGCAAAGATAGGCTTCTCCAAGGCTGAGGATGGCTCAAGGACAATGAAAGACAATGATCCATTAGGGACGCAGAGAATAACGTTGGAAATCTAATAGTTTTTCGGAATTACGCGTCATTTGGTTGCTTTCACTCTTAAGATTCTACTGCTTTAATGGGAGATAAAATGCGTTTCTCATGAATGGAGCGTAATGACTACCATTGTTCGAAAACAGTGTATTTTTATTTGCCCTTAGTTATATGATGCAATATCTATCCCAGAAGGTTTTCCTTTACTTGTATGATATCGTTCATGATTTTAGAGAAGTCCTCTTTGATTAAGTTTCAGTAGTTACTCAGGGGATTGCCTGGAACATAGACTTAAGTCAGATACCTCGTAGTATTCTCTGATATTTCTCGACAAGAAATATCCTCGTCTGATCATAAGGCACAAAACTGCTTATTTAAGATTTCGTATTCAAACTGCTAAGAAGAATTGCTATATCGAATTTTTTTACTTTATAAGGTAGCAAATGCCATAATAATCTTCATTGTGTTACTGAATGACCTGAGAATGCATATTTGCCTTTATAGGTGTAAAAGTGATCGACATCTATTATATAAAGCCTTGCAGAATAATTATTAGAGAATCAAGACTTCGTCGTGTTGCTTTTTGGTTTACTTTGGTTCCGCTTTGCCACAATTTTATCGGTACATAATCACTTTTTCGCCTTCTCTTCTCAATGGCATATAACTTTTTATGGCATCCTTCTATTTCTCACCTCAGATCTTCTACCACTTCTTGTATTTAGTTTCTATTTAACCAATACTTCAAACTATCCTAGAACAGTCACAGGATGTGAAATAGAAGATGATATAAGAATCAAATCCATAAAAGATGAAAACGTTTCCCTAAGTAAAGATTATGAACATGACTTCAATTTAATTAGTAAAACGAACGACAATTAATACACCATCATAGTCTAATTCTATTAGCTTCAGAGCATAGGCCTTAATTAGAGCTGATTTCGTAGGTATTGCGGAGGTAAATGTGACATAAGAATTTTATCGGGCAGTATAGTTTCTCAGAACTTCGATCTTGGATATATTAGAAATTCGAACCGTATTTTTGCAAGATATCTTACGGAAAATGCGAAATTCGGTCTTCTCATTTATTGATTGGCGTTGTATGAAGTCATATCACATTGGTTACATTTTTCTTGAACTCTGAATTTTAATTAGAAATTGAAATATTTGGATAGTAAATCTAAAATACCATTTGGCTATATACATGTTAAAGGCAATAGCAAATGAAGAGAGAAAGGTAGGGAAAACGAGGTTTCCTTTCCTTATTACCTCAAATAACTCATTAGTTCTAATCTGAAAGTAGATAAAGAGGTATGCATGAGATTTCGTTTGAAGAAAATGATGAAGGATAAATGGCACATTAGCGAAAATTTTAAAGGGATTGTATTAATGGCTGGTGTATAAAATGAATTTCATATATTCAATCTCCTTTTATAATATTAACCGATTTGCATATAAAATACATATTACATAATCAACTCCCAAACTGACAGGTGATTTGCAGAGGCTATATATCTTGTCGAGTTAGTCACGCGAGCCATTTCACGAATCTTCGACGTATCTCCACAAGGGAATATCGACGGTCATTTTTCTCTGGATATATGTTTACAAATGATGCCGGAAGGGAACGGACGGAGGATAGGGAATGGGAAAGAAGTGGCCAATGTTTGGAGATAGCTTCCTGAGACATGGAGCGCGCCTAACTGTTCTCTCCTCATTACACAAGGAGCTGGGATTGGGCTGGTGCCGCGCCGTCTCGAGGGTTGCGGGAGAAAGAGTTGGAGGAAGTTCTATTCTTGAAGACTTTTCGTGCGCTAAAGTGTTTGTACTCCCGTGATTAGAGAGTCGTCTCTGGGACAGCGAGGGCGGTGGGATGTGTTAGGGGAAATGCTGAGAGAGATTTGTTTGGAGGAGAAACGGCGGATAGGAAGGAATTTGGATGGGCTGGTGAGTTGCGGCGAAAGTCGTGATGACTCTCCGAGAGAATTAACTACTCTCCCTCTCTTTATTTCATATTTATTGCGCTCGAGATTTTTCACATTTCTCTGCCTCCAGAAGGTTAAGTTGCTTTTTCTGTCTCTTTTGTTGCCACTATACATACAGCGAGGGAAAGCGTAGCTCCTCGTGTTGGCTCACTGTTTCAGAGCGGAATGAGGATTTCTACTCTTTGTTTTAACACTGTCTTAGACTGGTTTATTTCTTAGCAATGACACGGTGTAAATAGAAATGGCTATGTTTTCTTATTCTAGAAAGGAATAAAAATTGAATTCCAAAAAAATACTTATCAAAAATACTTAAAAGAGATTAATCACATTTTTATCTGGTACAATTTGAAGTGATTATCTCAAATACATCCTAAAATATCGGAGATTTTTTCAGAAAGCATTATAATTTAAATGCTGATACATTGAATATTATAAACACGCACACACACATTGACATCGTTATCTTACTAGTCCCTCTTTGGTCTCCGGCAGGAAGTTTATCCATACCCTACTATACGTACTTGTTTTGCAACTGCTATAGCAATTCACATGCGGAGAAAAGGGATCTAAAACAAAAATTATGTTACTGTTATTTCATCTTCTTAATAGACGCCATTAGATAGTATATGGATAATAATAGATTATATGGTACCAACTAATAGTAGGTACCATAGAATCCTCTAGTTCTCAACCAAGAACATGCTATTTCTAAATTGATAAAATATTATCTAACATTTATCCAATGTATTCGGAGATAATCAGGGAATGCATGAGTAAGGCTCTCTAAATTATAATTATGACTAACAATTAAGTGACCGCTTTAAACATACCCATGGACAAATAGTTTTTTAATTTATTGAAATCCTTCCGTTCAAAATTATTGGTACGTCATGGACAAAATATTCGTACAATGTTCGGGTTTGCATAAGAATAAGGATAACCTAAAATAAGGGTCGTCCTCGCGTAATTTATATACATGTAGTCTATCATTCGATGAACTAAGAGCTGCAGTTTACTTCTTTATCATTCTTGATAAATTTACGTCGCTAGGGTCGAGTTATTGTAGCAGGTTATTGCCTACACAACATCCGTAACATCTACTTATATTTGGCTTTTTTTGACGAATTTTGGCGAACTAAGAAACCGTTTTTCCTCATTATAAATCGGTAAATTGTTAATATTAAGCAAAATACAAGCTATATATGTAATATTTTGCGTTTAAATCACTTCGGAAATATCGAAAAACCATAAGAAAAAATTGAAAATTTTTGACAATTTTTCATAAAAATTTCAAATTTTGACTAAAAATCGCAGCCTCAGGATATAATCCAATAGAGTTGGAATTTCTTATGGTTTATAAGACCACCAACCACAAACTTTAAGCATTAGCCGCAGACCAATTTCGAAAAAAAGTTTTTTCGATCCACCCTAATGTATGTACATCCAATAGCGTAGGTGAACTTATTTTCTTATATTCATATTAATAATTTAAGCAGAATAATTGGATTGTTTGAAGGTTACACGACGCGATGATCCAAATATTATCTAGAAAGACTCCCCGAAATAAATAGTACTCTACCATATTAAAGGGTAGGATGTCTTCTAGCTCTGAGGAACGTAAGTAGGATCTCTCATTCTTTCGTTATCTGCAGGAACACGTAACGTTTACGGTTGTTCCTTTCCATACTCATCCCAACGCATTCACTAAGTTCCTTGGAGCCATTCTTTCCCATGGCTTTCCTTCTCTCTTCCACTGCTCTCCAATAGGATTAGCCGAATTGAATTTCCCCGAGTTGAGTTGATTTCTTCGAGCGGTAGAAAGAGACGGAAGGGTGCTAGGAGAAGATTTGCCGGATTTCGCTGTTATTTTTTGAAGAAAAGGGATATGACTGCGCCATGGAGGGATATTTTTTATCGAAGCTAATGAAGGGCAAGCCAATGTAAGAGGTGCAGCAATGCGAACGGACTGATTCGTATTGCAAGAAAGAGATGGGAGATTCAAACGGATATAGAATGGGTTTCTTTAGAGATGGAATAAGAAGAAAGAATGGGACGAAGATAAAATAGGATGAGGAGAATGGAATGCGCTTGTTGTGTATTAGCTGTCGAATTGGTTGGCATGTGAAAGTGTTTAAAGCTTGGTGGAGGAGGAGTTGTTTTTAATTTTATATTTTGAAGTTGAAATTGCCTGTTGTCATTTGAAGGAGTAATCTCTTTGAAGAAATCGTGGGAAAGAAACAACTAATGAATACATAGGGATCGCTTGAGAAATAAAAGCAGATGAATGGAAGACAGAAAGTTCCGAAATGTCAGTAAGACAATGAGAAGAACGAAAAGTGCAGGGAGTTCCATTTGGAATGGCGCTAATTTTGGACTTGATGATTTGCAGTTAGGTCATACCATCATCAAGGTGGTTGCATAGGTCGGCTTTTTGTAAAATGTACGCAAAATATTTCTTATTTTTCGGATTTAAATATTTACATTTGGCTAATGTAGCGATCGCCAATGTCGCGGTATCTGGAATACATGATTTAGTTAAGAAGATTGAAGTAATACCAGACGTTCATTAGCGTTATTTCAATGTGAATTGACATTTTTCCCGTGAGACCACCTGGTTGTGCGTCTATCTTTGGTAGAAGCGGTCCCGCGTTCGATCACTGAATGAGACCAATATACCCTACTGGCTAGCGCCAGAAAGGACATTATGCAATTAAATTTGGTGATAAATAGAGTGGAGAGGTCCCATAAATGGTAAGCAGGAAAATGACTTAAGACGGAAACTAAAAATGAATTAATATAGACTTGTATTGATACATCGAATGTTGATATGTTTTGCGAATAATATTAAGGTTTT